>OY728163.1:1308179615-1308830524 GCA_963277665.1 Viscum album | reverse complement strand
GATAAAGCAACTAATAACCTCTAGTAATAGACTACAAGTCCATGGAAACTTTTCACATCTACCAATTTCTTGGAGGTTTCCCAAGAAAAACCTTCTTCCATATTCGATGGATCCATAGCTACTCCCTATTGGGATACAACATTCCCCAAGAAACAGACTTCTTAGTCCCAAAACTCACACTTTGGAAACTTCCAAAACAACAGCTGATGACAAATAACTCCCAAATGGAATTCAGGTTCTCTGTATTCTCCTCTTTAAACACAGATTACACAAGGGTTTCATCGATGCAAACCACCATGAACATATCTAGAAACTCAGGGAACATGGTGTTCATTAACCCCATGAACATAGCTAGATCATTCATCACATAAAACATCATCACAACGAACTTTTAATGCCCATGATGACAACAGAAAGTAGTCTTTGAGATATCCTCATCCTTTACACACATATGATGATATCCTAACCAAAAATTGATCTCTCAAAACCAACTTCCACCCATCTGTTGATCAAATAAATCATCAATACAAGGAATATGATATATTTTATTCACTTTCACTTGTTTCAAGTGAAGATAATCGATACACAACCACAAACTACTGCTAGTATTCTTTACGAACAAAACTGGTGCACCCCATAGTGACACACTCGGCTACACAAAACCGCACTAGAACAGACCATAGAGAAGTATATGCATCTCTCATAACTCATAAGGTGCCATCCTATGTAAAGAAATTGATATTGGAGACACCTCATATTGTAGTTGAATCCCAAACTCGATCTCTCGTCGAGGGGGTAACACTACAACCCCGTCTGGAAAGAAATCAGGGTACTCTTTTATAACCTTGGGAAACACTGGCTATTAAACCTATGAAAAAATAATCATTAGATTATACATCAAACATGACAGGGATGAAACATGGCTCTAACCCATTTGAGAGTCTCTCTTGCCAACAAACATTGTTGTCTCTCCATCAGCATCGAAGAAAAAAACCCACCTCCTGAATAAATCCATGATATCCTGCACCTAATACAACTAATCCATGCGGAGGATGATTTCATACGGTTGTATCTATAAACAATAAAATCTCCCCAAGAGTGTTGTTTCCCCAGCACTAGCTCAAAGTTTCTACATAATTCAAAAAAGTCATCATGACCTCTAATTGGTGTGGTCAACACCAATGGAATTTGAATTCCCACTACCAAAAGTCCCAAATCATGGAAAATGGTAGGTTATATGAAGGTGTGTGTCTCTATGGGATCAAAAATATAATGAAAACAAGTAAAAAACAAGAAAGGTTACCTCAAATGACATCTGACTCACCTAGCACTGGAAACGCTAAAGCATGAAGCTGACCATGACTTACCCCATGTCCTCCCTGACCATGATTATGACCACATCTATGGATGTTATATTCTCTATAAGGATGGGGAGAATCCTAGGTATGTCCTCTTCCTTCTCCATATTCTCAATGCTGATCTAAAATTGGAGCAACCTACTACTCCAACCTCGACTATAACTACGTCAATGGAGGAACCTAAAGAGGAACAACTGGCACACGCTAACTGCTCAGAATGGTTGGGAATCGTCTCCACCGATGACCCCATCCTCCATAACAAAAACATGTGCCTGATCCATTTTCATATGTTTGATAGTTGAATCCCCTATAGAAACAAGACATTAAGGGCTGGGACCAACCCCCGTCCGATCATAAGCTCTTCTGTCCTAACAACTAGGAACCTCGGACCATTGCTCCACTTCATGATGAATCCTAACAACTACCCTATTGTCATGATCTTATTCTAGATAACATCCTCTAGAGGAACTATACTCTTTTCATAACCTTGAGATCCATCTTAAACATAAACAGGGTGACCTGGTACTATATCTCTGGATGAAAAGCCTCTTTGAAATGCCTCATTTTTTCCTCCCCATCCCGCAACAGCTCTGAAGCATATCATAAAAAGTTCCTAAAATGGATTCCAAAACCTCACATACTAGAGCTCCCCTAACAAAGAGTAAGTATCTCTTAGAGACTAACCTTCTTTATGGTCGAAGAAATAAACTCAACTCTAAACTGGACTCGTAACTCCTCCCATGAAACTACTAACTCCTCACAATCTTTGAGGAACAAGAATCACCATTACCTTGTTACCCCATGTAGCATCATCAAATCTAATGACACCAAGTACTCCTTATAAGAATGGATCTAAATGAAATCTATCTCAACCTCCTCGAACAAGTCTTCTATGATTGAATCTGAAATGGAGCCCCCATACCTCTGCAAATTCTGGTGCTGAAACTCTCAGAGTGTCCTCCTCTAAGTGTTTGCATTGTCAACCTCTACTCTAAGGTGATATTATAGTGCAACTTGCTGAACATATTTTATGTGAACCTGATGAGGATATTGAACATGTATAATTCCTAAAAAAGAAAAAACAATTAGTGCTCCTAAACCTAGAATATGTAATACCTTAACATTAATTAATTATTTTCATTTATTCTTTTTAGGTTAACCTATCCCAATCTATACCCATTCAAAAACAGGAACAAAGAATAATGATAAATTATCCTTTCCTAGGTCTCTACCTTACAACCAATATTACCTTGTTTAGTAGCCACTATAATCTTAAATTTCCATGCATTAGATCATAGGGGTCCCTAAATACTCATGTCTCAACCAGCCTCCCTTGTTTACAGTTCTTTCTAAACTTAGCTGACATTGTTTCACCACCAGCCCATGTAAACTCACCTAATTCAGACTCTAAACATCATCCTATCCCTCAACTAAACCTCTAATACCACCTTTTCATGACCCCCTACCCAAAAATTGTACCCCTTCTTAGCCTGAAATCGGAGACGATAGATAGTGACCCCCGAGTCCTACCTCGAGTAGGCTTCGGGTTTGTGACTAGCACTGAGGGTATAATAAACATGCAGATGGAGGAATTACCCTTTAAGAGAAACACATGTGGAAGATAGAGATAATATAGACACCAACCAACTCCTGCTCAGACTACAATATAAAATAAACCCAATTGTATAAATGTAATTTTATGAAAGAACTACTAAAACTAGAAGGAAAAAATGTAAGTACCAAAATAATGTAAAGATGGCAGCAACCATGAAGCCCAAACAGCTCCTACAACCCTCAATCTTGTAGTAACTAGATTCATGTCCAAGCTGGTCTAACTGACCTAAAAATAGTTTAAATGTACTTAGGGTGATTATAATAGTATACTTAGTAGGATCCTCCCCAGAGCTTCACATGCAATAGTAATGAAATCATACTAAAGCACAGCGAACAACAAGTGAAATTAACTCATCACCTAAATAGGTATGCTAAGTTCCCAGCCTCACCATGGATACTATCATAAATTATCACATACCAGATCATATAATTTAATAAATATGATTAAGGATACCTCGTAACCACTTCTCCAATGATTTTATACTTCTCCGCAACATCGCACGTCCTAAGCATATCTCTCTAAAAAGGATATCCCGCAGACACATGGGTGAATCACCAAAACATGCACCTCATGAAACACACCACCACTACCACAAAACCAAAATTAATCAGGTAGTTTCCAAGATCCACCACATCTCACATAAAGTGTATCATATGTTAGGTATTATACCTCAATCCATCACATCCCATACATCGAGTTAGGATCCTCAATCCATAACATCCTATATATATTATTCCTATATAAGTCCTTAGGAAACTATATCCAAAATATATGTGTGTGAAATAACCACAATCCATTACATCCCTCTACACACATATATTGGGAAAACTAATCAGCGTGCATACCAAAACAATTAAATTCCAAGAGAATAGAGAGGATATAAATGGGGTAGTTTTCCATCCATCCTCCGATTGGTATGTTGGGGAACCCCCCCCCCCCCCCCCCCCAGGGCTCAGAATCCTCAGGATGTCAGTTACCATAATCGATAGGATGGAGTAGAATTTAAAAATAGAAAAATTAAATGATATGATATAGCTCAAAACCTCACTATGGGAATAACCTAGTCTTAGACTCAACTGCTGCTAACATCTCTTAGACTCCCGTCTTCCGCTACTAAGACTAGGTATCCAATAAGCACATAACGATTTAAAGAGATAAATTAAGTTACTTTATCCCTTTTATTGGTCTCACTTTACATTAATTAATTTTTTAATCCTTAATTAACCATTATAATTATACACGTTGCATTTTATTTTTATCTCAATAAAGATCAATGCCCTCTAAGCATAAGAAAATCGAGTCCATGGCTTCTCAGAATTAAAACCTCATCATTCCATCCCAGCAAACTCCAACCCCATGGGTTAAAAATTTATATATTTATTTAAAAACATTAATACTTTCCATATTTATAGGTATTTTAGAAAAATGTTCTAAACTCCCCAAATATAAGGGTCTCAACACAATAAGTATATGAACTACCCATCAAGTCTTTTCCACCTTTATAATGAGAGTAAACTCATCAAACCATGAGAAGATAAACACAGAAAGCATGTGGAATACCCCAAAAATCTTTACCTCTCTTGGAACGACAGTAACCAAAATCATCTTCCTCAAGAAGTGGGTAAAGGATAATAGAAAAATAAACAACATATTCAGACAAGCATACAACTTTCATATCAACGGGTAAGCCCAACTTCAACCCATTCTATCATCTTTGGTGTCATCCCTGACACCACATGAATAAGCTGATGCGTATTTCCACTCTAGGCATAAAATGCTACTACAACAACTTGGCCACCCTACCCCACATACCACAAAAACCTTCTGGGCTCAGTCATATCACAAGCAGTAGGAAACAAAAAAGAAAACTGGTTCTTGGTCCTAAAAAAGGCATTCAGCCTTCACACACGATGAGCTCTCATGGATCCAAAGCATCAGGAACTTGTCCTTTATAATAAAGTGGGAAACCCAGGACCTAAAAAGTTATTATCTTTTATCACACAACTAGTTATTATTCCATCTTAAATTAACCAATTCATTATTCATAGGTTCCAACAACAAGAAACCAAAGAAATAAGATTTCACAAGATATCACAAATTAATTAAATAGTTAATTTAACATGACTTTAATTATTTTTTCAACAAACATCTACATGATTCGTGTTGGTTAAAAAATTTCACTAAACATTTACACTTACATCAATTTGATTGTCATAAAATTGTAACATCAACAATTGTATTCATTAAACATGCCTCTTTAATCTTTTAGACAACTAATTTTCAATTAATTCCATCTTTACTTTATTTACCATTTTCCATTAAGAACAACATGATAAAACAATAAAGGCATAGATATCACATTATCTATCAAATAAAGAGGAAACAATTATCATGGTACAAATAAGAAACATCGTTAAGGGATAAATATCAATTCTTTAATAAGGTTCAAGTATTTAATAAGGTCAATTTCATTGTGATTAAAGGGGTTAAACCATGATAAATCTATGATTTCCAATAATTAAATAGATAATAAATTAATCCCCTTACCTCAAAAGTTCATTAATGTTCTTTAAACAAGAATGGATCAACGCAACAGATCTCCGATCACCTCTCCCGCAAGGTCTGCATCCATATGAGGACGTTGAGGCACCACTGCACCAACAAAAACTCAGAGAAACCCCATTAGAAAAATGTGTTAGAAACCTCCATAGAACGGTGATAATAATGTGAAAAAAATGATATAAAACCATGATAAATCACTAGAAAATGAAATCAAAACACGCCTTAGATCAAGATGGTCACCACAGATCGAAGATCGATACCCAAGGATCAGTCCATGACGAAGGGATCTCCAAAACACTTAAGAGGGGACTGTTTGGTCGGCTGGTATGAGAGGGAGGGAAGGATAAGATGTAGGGTTTGACAACTCGATCAGTTGGAATGTTTTAAAACATTACAGCATCAGGGGAATATATGATGTGTAATCCCCTTTCACATCATGTAATTCCTCAAGGTCAGTTTCTGCTGAAAAAACCATCACCTCATTATTTTATTTATTTTTCAAAACCCAAAATTTTACATGATTTGAATCACACTTTTTCATTGTGAAATTATACTACATGGCATGAAACCAACTTTCACATCGTGAAACTAACTCTCATGATGTAAAAGTTCCCTACTTCTAATTATCAGCACCCGAACTCCACCAAACTTCATTCAAACCTCCTTAGAGCTCCACAATCCTTGGGAACATGAAAAGGATCAATCTATATAGATCCATGACCTTATATATAAACTAAAAAATTCTATAATTATTTTTTATTAACATTGATAATTTTAAGAAATTCTTATTCACCCCACCCCACCCCATCCTCCCCCTAGTCCTCATTCCATCATCGTATCTGACCTTTCACTATACAATATTATCCATGTCTAAAATGTATAAAACATTCATTATATTTTTAAATCAATATAACATTTTATTCTTATATATGGAAAAATATTTTTTTATAATAATGAATCAAAATACCTTCATCTCCAAAAAAGATACATGAATAAAATTTATGTTTATAAAAGGAATATAAAAATAGTTTTTCTTATTCTAGTATTAATCCACTTTTAAAAACTAGATTATAAGTGCTGAAAACTAATGTAAAAACTCTTGCTCCATTAATGACATGAAGATCTATTTCATCCTTTATCAATTCCCTCTGATCTATAAGTATGTTTTTGTTAGTAAAAATGTGTTATGAATACTCAGTATCCAATACCAATGAGTCAGAGTTGGTAGAATTAATCTCCATAACATTCAAATTCATATGCTTAAAATGTTTCTCCTTGGAACACTTCCCAATCCTAGTTACCAATTTTTAACTATTTTATTGGTCATACTTATAAATGTTCTCAATATGACTTCCGTAAATAATTCCATAATATACAAAAAGGACATATCCTTGGGTGAGTCTCGTGTTTTATATCTTTTCATCAAGGAATTTTAAAAAAAGTTCTCCCACTAAAATTAATGAACCCATTCATCGTATACTTTTAGTGATCCAAGATCCATATTTTACTAATTTTTTGTGGCTTTATCATTTCTACCATCACATAGCTATTTAGATTGGGAATCATTTCATTAATAGTTGTTATGACAATTTGATAGCTTATTAGATAACTCTTTATCAAAATCCACCATATGGATTCAAACAAAAAATATTTCTTTAGTAACCTGATCATATTAGGGTCTCCCAGCTAGCACAACCCAAATAAATTCCAAAAAAAAGATTTCAAAGGAAAATCTATGGGAAGCCAACTTTATCATGACCTACCCAATATGATAATCAAGAGTCACTTATTACTTTTTTACCTTAAACAAGACAATCTAGGGGACCCATCTTTAGCATGACCTACCTTTTTGATGATCGAGGGCATGAAAAGTACCAATTTGGATGGAATCTCACACTTAGTAATTATAAGGAATTTACTTTTAAGTATCTCCAATTTAATATACAACATATGCATATTAATTCATAACTATTGGATATTATTAAATCATTATCCCCTCATGATTTATTCACTTTTATGTAGGAATTAATCTAATAATTTAATTTTTGGAATCCCTATTCCAACCACTAAATTAATGTGCTCAAGACACATTATTGTGAAACTCTTTACACAACCCTAAAGTTTCTATTACTCAGCCAAAAATAGAATCTATTTAAATTCATACATATTAAAATGCATCATATGCATAAGGTATATTAACTTTTCATGTAAAGTCATTGAGTTATATGATACTGAAATTCTCCACATGAGTTAGTTTTGAGTGATAGATATCCAACTACCTTCACATGTGTAGACAAGGCATAAGAAACAAATCTAATAGATGTTCTGACCCCATTTCCCTCTCCCTGGGGAGAATTTACTAAAGATACAATTCAATTCATTTTAATTCATGCATCTAACATGCACAAACTATATTCAATAACTATTCTCAAGCTCATAACTACAATTACAAACCAAGATCCTGGAAGATGAAAACTAAATTTTACAAAGTCGTACCTATAATTCAATTCAGGGAACTGTCTTTTAGAATTTTTCTAATAGTTAAACTAAATTTTAAAAATTCAATGAAAGGAACTATCTTTTAGAATTTGTTTAATAGTCAAACTAAATTTTATGGAGTCGTACCTATAATGCAATGCAAGGCATTGTCTTTTAATATTGTGTAATATTTAAATGTTTCATAAACTTTTATTCAGTTAATTTTAAACAGTATACATTTAATAAAAATCCCATTTTCATAATATTGTCAATTATAATTTATAAAACATAAATCAAAATTTATTAAAATAAATTTGAAATCCATTTAAAATCACCCATGAATTTATCTCCACCATGGTACTTAAATAAAGGTTGTTTTGAACCCTTCACATAAAGGTAAAATACATATTAACTTTATATGAAGGTAAGTCACAAATTAAAAAAAGGAATACCTTTACATTCACCCATTATGTAATGGTATAAAAGTGACCACCATGACTTTATTCATGAGGAGTCCTATATCATGGAGGTATGTGACAGACTACCTTTAAGTAAACCATACATGTAAAGGTTAGTCTCATATTACCTTTACATGAACCCTTTAATTAAAGTTATAATAGTGACCACCACAACGAATCCCTTTTCATGGTGTAATTCATATTTCCTAAAGAAACAACATTGAAGAACCACCATGCCTTACACTATAACTTCATGATGGTGATCTAAGAAATTTTAAGTCACTACAGCTATGTCATAGGGACTATTAAGTCATGGAGATGATGATGTTTTATGAAAACCATTAATTAAACACAATTAATCTTTAAAAAACTCAATTTGATACCATATATGGGTTTCATTTGATCATAATATAACCATTTTTAGTGGAACCAAACCCAAACACAAAATTACCTACCTCCAGGTAATATAATGTGAAAATATAATCAAAAAATATAAAATATAAAACGGCATACCTTAAATTCCAAAATATAAACATCTTCCATATTTTTCTTTGAATGAGTGTTCTTGATAATGATCATGATGATTATATGAAAATTTATGCCTACCTTTAATGGGGAAACATTGTTTAATGGATTAATAAACATTTTGTGAGGACTCCCAAACACTGAAGGGGTGTTAGTGCCTTTACTATATAAAAATGGATTTTCAAGAAAAAGAGTGTATCATCTATGGATTAACCATATATCACTCACACTAATAGGATAGTATATCATCCACTTATATATATGTCCTTGATACAGTTCATTAAATTAATAGAATCAGCAATATGTAATGGATCGGGTTCCATCACATGTCATTTAATCATTTCATCTTATTAGTGTTCATTCAATGAAAAATTCAATGAATGTGTTTCAAATTACAAAAAATAAACTAACTCTTTGGTTTAAAACTAATGAAATTATGTAGGTGGGATTTTGAAACAACATTTATTATATACATGAAAACAGGGATGTTGATAGTATACCATGACATCCCATAGACCACCACAATGAAGTGGTGACCATTTTAGTGCACTTTCAATAGATTTAATATCTCTAAACAAAACCATTAGCTTGGTATGAATGATATTACAATAACCTTAGGTACATCCCTAGGACACCAAAGGATATTAATAAAAACCAAGGGTTTATGAAATCATTAGGGTATTATTTACCCTTATACACAAAATAACTTGTAACAAACAACTATAATGGTATAAAATAATTACACTTGATATATGTTCTAAAACCAACCAACCAAATTCCTATAAAAACATAACAATATAGTAATCAAATACATAATGTAATTAGTAAAACCACATATATCCATAAACCTAAGAGACTCAAATTTTTCCTAGGTTTCAACTGTGTCAACGCAACATACTCAACACCATGACCAACTCCAAACTCCATCCTCCAACAATAGTGGCTACTACATCAAAGTGCTCTGCTATCAAATTAAGATACATTTACCTTATCTTAATGAAGATAAAAAACATCTACATACATACCAAAGTGTATATTCACGGGGTGAGTATAAAACCTAGTAGTAAATCCACCATAGACTTCCCATACACACCACTAGACAAGAACGCGTTATCTCACACAAAATATAGATAAAATCAAGAGGAATCGAATAACCAAATATCATAAACACATGTATAGAAACAAATGGGGAAAATAACCATGATATGAACCCAAACCTGATCATACAGAACCATTTTATCAATCCAATTCATCCATCATAAAAAATTTATTCCCATAACATGCCAAACAAGCATGTAGAACCTGTGTTCATCCAACCCAAGTTTTCAGTTAGCGGAGTAACCCAATGTTCCCCAGATAGAATAGAATCCGTGTTTTAATCAGTAATGTCCCTTCCAATGAAGTATGAACATATACCAATCACATTCCCATATCCAATTCACAAAAACTAAATGATTTCTCTGAAAAAAAATTACAAGAATTAATATTTTCAAGATGAGTTTCCAGAATTCTTTATTTCAAAGAAAAAGAATTTAACTCAGATATCATAGGCCTTCACGTTCATCAATGAATTAATTTGGGAGAGAATAAATCTAACTTTGGTGTTATTTTTTGGAAGAATATAATGAGAAGATCAAATGTATTATATTCATTTAAATTCACCTCTAGAATCTTTTGATCTGATCACCCTAGTGAGGAGAGAAAGAATAACGGTTTTTATGAGGAGTAATTGATTTAAAAATTGATTCAAGATCCCCCCAAAAAATATCCCACATGATTTGACATTAAAAATAATATCTCCCCCGCCCCCCACCCAACCCCAAACCCAAAAAACATAATGTATATTTTGAACATCTTTAAAAATAATATTGATTACTTAAACAAGATCACCCAAAATAGGGAGGATTTATCCTCACTATTTTGGCTAACCATGGAATGGTATAAATCATGGTGAAGTTGTAATCAACATTTATAACCCCCTCGCATCCTTGAATATTCATGAATATATTCTCCATAACCCCTATATTCATGGTGTTTCAACATCCCCATTTTACATAGGCAGACCACCCCATGTTAAATGCTTAACAAAATGCTCATAAGCATGGGTATGGGGTCCCTCAAACCAAATTAAAACTCATACAGCTCCCATACAACACTACACTCAAGACCATGGAATGGTGCTCCTCTTTGTTTCCCAAAGGAGGAAAGCTTCTCTCAAAACACTGACTAAAATGACCATCTTGTAAATTTCACTTCCTATGGGGCATCGAGCACCAAAAGATCAAGCCCACTTAACCGCTATTCCAAAATACCCAGCCAAAACTCCATACACCCTAGACATCATTACAACATAACCTCCACCATTACTAGAAAAAAAGTGTTTTGGACCTTAGAATACCCAAACTCTGTTTTTTTAATGATGAACCCCTTTAAACCTCTTGAACCAAATTGATCCATTATAAAACATAAACCAAAACAATTAAATATTAATATGCCTCAAACTAGGCATATCACATTATTCCCACAATTATAATTTCCATCATATAAAATATGGATGTTGTTATTTGTTTGAATTGGCATATCCACTGATTTAAAATAAATTTCTCTCATTCTAAAGTTCATTCTTGATGGTGTCCATGTTTTTATAATATCCTTACTAAATAGATATATATACCTCATCGAATCTTGTCTTTACTATCTAGAATTCATATCAGCGTGTGAATGACTAAAGCATCAAACAAAAGTGTCATATAATCCCACATAATCACATGAGTTATATTTAGATGGAACTTATTTAGTTGAGGTATTTGAAAAAACATTATGGATTAAACTGAATCTCAATGGTAAATCCATATGATGAGCCACTTCACTTATGTTCTCTATAATTTTAAATTCTCCTACACATTGGGGAGTTAGTTTTCCCCATTTTAACAGCCATCAATACGCTAACTTTTGAGATACTCACAAGAAAACATTATCACCCACTTGAAAAAAAGGGTGGGGATAGTGATCTTTCTATGACTTATGAAGGCTTTGGTTAATTTACATTTCTTCCTAATCATTTGGATATTCAACAATATTTCATAGACAAGACTAGATATTATTATGAAACTTTCACCAGTCTCTATCTAAAAAATTATAGATCGACATGGTTGGTCATATAATTCTTCACAAAGATCCATATTTTTTTATATCTAATAATTATTATTATATAAAAACTCAAGTAATGTAAAATGATCATCCCATGAACCACCAAATACCATAACACATTCTCTTATAATTTTCTCTAATATTTTAATAATATGCTTAGATTTCCCACCATTTTGAGGGTGGTAATCCATTCCCATGGTCAATTGGGTTCTAAGGGATTACTACAGAGACCTCCAAAATCATGAGGAAAATATAGGGTCTCGGTCATATATAATTTAAACTAAAATCTCATAAAACTTCACCACATATCAAATATAGATATTTTCTAACTCATTAACTAAATTAATTTATCTTATTTGATTGAATAGTATTGATTTGGTAAGCCAATCAATAATCAATCAAATAGAATCATGGTTCCAATGTTTATTTAGTAATTCATTGGAAAAAACATAAAAAAACTTATTCCAATTTCTAAACTCATATGGGTAGTGATTGAATCATTTTGGATGGTAATTTATATTTATAAGTTTCCCTACGATAGGTTGGTAATCTTTCCGCATACTCAGAAACCCTTTGCTTCATGCCCGACCACCAAAAATGGTTCATCATTGTGTAATTAATCTTCTGAATACCTAGTTTTAAATCCCAATTTCAATGATGATAAACATAAATTAAATGTTCCAAACAAGAAGGAGGAACTGCAATCTTTTCTTAGATGTCAAAAATATAATTACCATCCATCATTCATTTATCCATCCACGGGATCCCCTACATTGAGGTGTGTCCTAATTGTAAGGTAGTTACTATTTTACTATTGAGATTCCTTGATTAGATACACTTAGATAAGGATAAGTGTGATAGGAAATAAAAAGTGAAAATCCATCTATTATGTACAATCTAGGTTCTTATTAGTGATTACCCACATTATGTTTCCACTGAGTAAGGGATTCAGTTACCACATAGTTTTCTGATTTATGAATCAATGCATCATCTAATTAATTTCACTTCCCAAGTATATAAAAAAAATTCAAAGTTGAACATCTGAAGATATTTCATCCAACATCATTTCCTTAATTTCAAATCCCTTATTAAAAATATTTATTTTAACATTTTATTATTAGTGAATACTATGAACTTATGGCCAAGGACATAGTGGATCCATATTTTTATGCATGTACCACAGTAATCAATTCTAGATCATGGGTTGGATAGTTATTTTCATGTGTATAAATATTTTAGGATTCATAATCTAAGACATTTTCTCCCTTTATGATAAAACAACTTAATATAGATCCATATATGTCATAATAGAAAATCATTTATTATCATTATGCCACTAGAAGGTAATACCCCTCCTAGTTAAAGTCATCATAGGTGAAGATGAATATGAGAAATAATAGAAAAATAGTTGATAGTGGCCTATTAACCCTAGGATGCTTCTTATACTAAATTCATTCTTAGGTCTATTCCAAGAGATAGTAGCCTCAATTTTATCGGGATCAACCGATATTACTTTTCAAACATTAAATATACAAGTAATAAAACTTATTTTATATGGAAGTTACACTTAAATAATATACACTAAAGGTGGTTGTATCACAATGTACTTTAAAAATCTCTAAGTTCCTTTGATGGTTACTTTTGGTGTGAGAATACACCAAACTTTCATCAACTAAAACCACCACAAACAGGACTAGATAACTACAAAAGATATATTTCATTAGTTCCATGAATTATTTTAGTGAATTATTAATACTGGAGGTAATTACTAAGTACTCATAATGGTCATAATGGGTTCAAAAATATACCATGGGTAGATACTTCATCATAACTCATAGTTAGTGGTGCATTGAACATATATCAATCTTGGAATACCATTTGGATCCCTTAAAATTATCAAATAGATCATCAATTTGAGGAAGTGGATATCTATTTTTATCATAACTTGGTTAAGTTTATGATAATAGACATAGTTCCAAATAGTTCCATATTATTTCTTTAGAAACAAAACTAGATGAACCCAAGGTTATGTAGTAGGTCTAACAAATCCTTTTATTTCTAATTATTCTAACATGAATTTTAGTACCAATAATTTCATTGGTTTCATTGTATATAGATAAAGTGAAATATGAATCATTCATGGTAGTAGGTCGATGGAAAATTCCGTTTCTCTTTCAAGTAATAGTGCTAAAAATCTTTTAAAAAGACATCAGGGTATCAATACACTTACTAAGTAAGATACCTACTTCAGGTTTCATCAATAGATCTCAAGGTCATAGTGTCTAAATAATACAAGATAGTTCAAATTAATATCACTAAAATAATTTATCTCCTAACATTTATATTTAAATCCCCTTTAAAATATGAATATCTCTGTCATAGAATCCAATGAAATACCAATGAGTACGAAATAAATTCAATCTTTTAAGGTTATTACCCAAACCATACTACAAATTAGATTAAAAATCTTCATTTGTAAGATAGTGAACTCCCACGTAAATTATATTTCATTAATTGTGATAGAAAATGTAGTACACCTAAATCCCCATCAATTTTATTGTCTAAGAGATGTCTTTATACTTATGAAATGAGGCATCATCACTAAATGTGACCTCATTTAAGTGACCACACAACAATAAATAACAAATTAGGAGGAATTAGTGTCAAAAATATATTTTCATTAATTTATAATTAAGAAAAATTGTTCCTTTAATAGTCGAGGGACTTGATTCTTCATTAACTATTACCTTTTATGCTCCACAAAGTTTCCAGTCAGGCCCTTCTCGATTGTTCATGAACTCATACTGAGAGTTATCTAGTTGAGATACTGATATCTTCCTATAAAAACACTGACTATATCGATGTTGAGGACAAGAACCACCCTGATAAGATCATCTAAGTGGGGAATTCAAGGCTTTAGTTAATTTGAAACCATATTTGTTGTTTGACTTTGGTGGATACCTACAGAAACTATTAAGGTTCTCTATTAGACCATAATTATTCCACTACCAAAGTGGGGTGGTGCATTACCTCTATAAGTGTTCCAAATAACCACATTGTAAGAAAAACTATTGGTGTGTACTCTATGGGGGAGAGAAAAATACCCTGAAGATTGGTGATCAGGTTCTATATTACCCTAGGAGTAGCTCTCACTCCTATTCTTATTTCTACCATTATGGTTTCCACCAATTCCTAGATGTACAAAGGTGTTACCTCCACTAGATTTCCCAATATGTTCTTTTTTTACCAAAATCACCTTATTTATCTTGTCTATGTAATTTTCAATGTAGAATTTCACCAATATAATGATAATTTTTTATTGTAATCCCAAATGAAACATGCATTCTTTAAGAGATTCACTAGCTTCCACTTCCAGTGAAAAGAGAGATAGGTACATGAATTGAACTCAGGATTCCATAACCAAAATATCTTCATTCCTTGGATTAATGAAACCTATCATCCTTGATACATGAAAATTATGTGGATATAGATGTTTATTAAACAATTATTTATATCATTCCCATGTGAGGCCTTGGTTGAAATTTTATTGATTAATTAGGTCCTATAATTTTCATATTGCATCTTCAATCATATAAAATTATACTTTTACTTTGATGTTTGTATGGTTACCATGTAAATTGAAGATCTATTTCATCTAACCTGGCCATTCTTTAGCTTACATGATCCCTGAGCCTTCCTAAAATATTGGTGGTTTTTTCTTTTGAAACTCTAATGAGTTGTCTATATAGCATGTTTCATTAATGTAATTTCCTTTTTAAACATCTTGAAAATCTTCCAAAATTTTGTGAGTGAGATTTCAGTTCCCTTTGGTTTTAGGAAAATCCACATTCTTATTTTTTTCCTCTTATTGATTTCTAAGTCTCCTAATTTGTGTAATTTTCTTATATCCATATCAAAAATCACTACTCGGTCACCACCCACACAATATTTATAGGTTTTCCATGTGCATCTCATGATAATAAAATCATATTATCAAAGTTTAAAATTATGAGTCACAAGATATCATATAAATGAGGATTTATATTGGGGGAGTATTTCACTAATTCATGATGCCCAAGTCTCATTGGATAAACCCATGAAGATGAGGTGATTACACACCTAGAAGTGTTTAAGAACACTTTTTCTACCTAGACCATTCTGGTAACTTGAATTATAGTATAAATAGGTTATAAACACATTTTTATACTCTACATTTCAAGTCCCAAAACATTTTATCTACACACCTACCATCTGAAATTATGGACTATACCAAACATATACAATTTGTAACATCCGAATTTAAACCCATTATCTTGTTCTGGAATGAGGTGCCACTAAACTTTGATGCATCCCCTGAACACTAAAGTCTAGTAACAAATTTAATAGGTCTATGAAATCTTTTGTTTATTATTTACCCTCATACACAACACAACCTGTAATAGAAAACCAAAATGGTAAAAAAATAATTACACACAATGCATGATATAAAACCATCCAAAAAATCCAATGAAAAATAGCAATATGGTAACTAGAGATGAAGAGTAATCAGTGAAACCACATGTATCTATAAACCAAAAAACACCAAATACAACCCAAGTAATATCTATAGAACTACACCATACTCAAAACCATGACCAACTCTAAGCTCAATCCTTTAATAATAGTTTCTATTTCATCATGGTTCTCATCAAAAAAAGTAAGATACATTTCCCTTGCCTGTATCATGATAAAAAACTCTTTATACACACCAAACTTTATATACAAGGTATGATTATACAACCTAGTAGGAAATCCACCTTAGACTTCCCACACACACCATTAGGAAAAAACAAGTTATCTCACACATAATAAATATAAAATCAAGAAAAATAGTATAACCAAATCTCATGAGCACGTGAATAGAATAATAATTAAAATAATCATGATATGCACCCAAACCATGGCCTATAGAACAATTATATGAATCTAATTCATCTATCATTGAAAAAAGATTCCCAGAATAGTCATAACTTTTGAGCATAGCCCATATTCTTCTAACTTGGTTTGTCACTTAGTGTAATAACACAATTTGACCCATATTGAACAATAACCAAGATCAAATCAATAAGGACCCATCTGATGAAATATGAATGCATACCAATCCCATCTACATGTCCAGTTCACACACACAAAAAAAGATTATTGAAAAAATTATAACAACAATAAATATTTTCAAGTTCAGTTTATAGAATTATCCATTTCAAAGAAAAATAATTTATATCAAATACCATAAACCTTCATGTTCTTAAATTAATAAAATTTAGATATAATCCACCTACAATTAATGGGTTCATCCAGTACAGTCTAAGAAGGATTAGATCATATGGATAATATTCATCCAAAATCGAATATAAAATCATCATATTTGAGAAACCTAATAAGGAGAAAAATAATGAGGTTTTATTATAGAGTAATTAAGTAAAAAATCAAGTTAATATCAACCAAAAAATATCTCACATGGTTTCCCATTCAAGATCTTATATCCCCCTCTAATAAAAAACTTGATGACAATTTTGTTTAACTTTACAAACAAGCTTGACTGCAATAACGTATTCCCCTACATCAAAGAGGAATTATCTTATCCATTTTAACACACCAAGAACCCACTATAGAATGAGTTATGTAATGTTGAAGTAGTTATCTCTATTTCAAAATATCTCATATTATTGACACACCAAAACTCTATGTTCCATTATGCCTTGCATCCAATGAATTTAAGCATCCCCATTTTACATAGCTAGACTTCCCCATGTGAAACACTCAAAAAAATGAATGAGTTGTATAAATCATGGAATTTAATAATTCGTGAATCATAATAGAATCAAATATCATGATCCATGATAGCATAAAATTGTCACAATCCATAGAATTGTGTTATACACATATATATATAAAATTATTTCCATAATATTCAAGGCTCACTGCCAAGACTATAGTAGTGGATTGGGTTCACTCCCCAAAAAATCATAGTATAAAAGGTTAACTCCCAATACTATCATAGTGGATATAGTTCCCTACTAAACTGGGTTCACTCTCCATTCTAGTATTGTTTATCTCATGAGATATCAATCTTTACCCAATGCATTGGAGGGAAATATAATTATGGTCTAACCCATAACATAATTAAAATCATACATATGTGTGTCACAAGATCATAAAATATTCATCACATCATTACCCATGAAAAGAAACTATATTTCATAAACATTTCATCATAGAATAACATGTGTAAGAGAAACAGGTTTCATAAACATTTCATCAATTCATCATTACATAACCCATGGAAAAGGAACGAGTTTCATGAACATCATGTCATCAAAATCATAAACCATCCATTGAAATAATAATGATGGTATCATTAAATTCTTTCTCTAATATATCATAATGAATATCAAAGTATGTTATCGTTTTTTTAAATTCCTTTAAAATATAACATGGAATATTTCTTTAGTAAATTATTATTTTCACTATGAAATCACTTATTTAAAACCTAAAGAAATTTAAAAATATTAATGAAAAAAATAATAAAAAAAATGGAAACTTATATTTAAATTTTCAAATTATTTAGTGGTCTTGATGGTGGTAAATTCCTTTTATGTTGTATAGGTTAAAATAAAACAAGACTTTCACTCTCCTGTAAAAACAGTGAAAAAGGTACCTTTTCAGAAAAAAGAAAATAATATTCCTTTTTAAAAAATTATAAAAAGTATATATTGGGTAAAAATTAATTTTAAAAATAATAGGATAATCTTTTAAATTTTATTGAAAATATTTTTAGAAAATATAGGTATAGAAGAAAAATTCTTTTCAAATAAAGAGAGAAAAAAAATTCAGTTTTCTTTAAAAATATTATTTGGGTCTCTTGAGTACATAAAGTGATGAAAATAAAATGGAAACATATAATATCAATTAAAAAACATAGTAGAAGAAAATTTATTTGTTTTTTTATAGTTAGATTATAATATTTTATCATAAAAATTAAATCATAAACAATCCCTATAAACAATGAGATTGTAACATAAAACCCTTACTATTTTGGTAACTTTTGAATCATAAAACCCATAAAATAATAAAATAAAATAAAAATTTAAATGTAATTATAATAATTATATACATGATATGACATGTAATTGTTTCTGTATAAAAACCTTATAAAATAAGACAAGTGCATAAAACAAAATGTGTCCCAAAGAAAAAAAATTGAGATGATAAACCCTTACCTTGTGTTTTACTTGCTTAGAAAGTGCTCTAAAATACCATATAATAAATTTAAATTTATTATAATTCTATAAAATATTAGTTTAATTACTTATATTGTCATATATAATCCCTTTATAACATTTCAATTCATGTTTATTAATAATCCCTTATTAAAATTATCGTTTTCGGGTGTTAACTATTTCATTCATTCATAAGAATTTCAGCTCGATGGTTCTAGTCCTCATACATTGATCATGGTTTCATAATATCTATAATTTTAATAATAATATAAATATCATATATATTCATTATAAATATATTTAGAGTCATTCAAAATAGTCATATATAGAAAAATGAATTACGCTGTTCGTGGAGATGGTAGGCCATATGTACGCATAAATATTATTTTTATTTTTTGAAGGATGGAAAAAAAGAAAGTTTAATAATAATTCAACTTTATATAATAATTATTATATCATTTATATCATATAAATTCATTAAATCCATCCTTATTACCGTCCACGTAAAATGTAAATGAAAAACAAAACAGATCACTTCGTGGAGGTCGTAGTCTACACGTACGCATGATCGACGTTATTATTTTCAAAAGATTATATTTTAAGAAGTTAGATATGATATAATCATTGAAGAAGAATAATCCTGTCAAAAATATCATATGTAATCTTTAAAAAAATCATAATAACGATCAATGGAAGTTGGTGATGGAAAATGAATTATATCACTGCGTAGAGACGGTAAGTCGTACGTATTCACGAGCGATATGTTGACCAACCATTTTACAGAAAAAGGGTGAATAAAGGTGGTTTCATAATAATAATGACATTTAAGAATAATTAGTATATTTTATGAATAATATAATAGACATTTATGAGGTAAAATAATGGTTAAGGGGATTACCCCATCTTTGAAACAACTCCTTAAGATATTCTCTTAAGAATCATGGGGTTGGTATATTTCAAATACTGGAGCTATAGAATGTGTAAAAGTAATTTTTCAATTTAATTTAGTATTTTATGTTCTATATAGAAGGCTCAAAGTTTTTTTAATAAGATAAAGGAGGGTAACCTTTTATAATTTAGGGGAGGGGCACTCTTGGGATTTTATAAATGAATAAAATATAATAAAGTCAATCTCCAGATAAAATTACACAAAAAGGATAGGTATTCAATGATATGATAGTATGGGGTTTAAATATCATTGAACAATAAAATTTTTATAGGATTAAGTAGTGGTTTAAACCATGTATTTGTTATTAACCGCTTGGTTAACCAATTTTAGCCTTAACCATGGTAACGTCTTTTTTACTCTTAATAAAATATAATTTTCCTTATAATATAAAAATTGGTTCATAAATGGTAAAGGTATAAAATTATAGACCATATATTATCCACATTGTCCTATTTAAATATTTTTATAATTTTTTAATTATTTAATAAAATATTATTTTCATAAAATATCATTAATATCAATTTTGACTCCATTCATTTAATTTGTCTTAAGACATAAATTTAACATTTGAAATAAAATATAATCCTCTTATAAATCACTAATATTTTATATTTATCTAAAAAAATTAAAATATAAATCACTCAAATTTTTTCTTTTAATATTTTTAAAATCATTTATTTTATTTTTTAAAAAACTTTATAATTATTGTATTAGTGTTGTACAAGAATTTAATGTAATTATTTAACCACTAAAAATTATAAATAAATTACTAAAATGAATATAATTTCATTATTCACAAAATATAATTTTATATTCATCCATAATTTTCTTTTTTCCCTATGTCATCCAATTAGAGATATTTTAAACTAAGAGTGTGAAATTTTGTAAATTTCATTGCTTTGAATATTAAATTTTTTATTTTCATGGAAAAGTTTATATTAAAAAAATAAATTTCAAGAATAAGGTGATAACGGTATAATTAAATTATCCCTACAAGAATTAATATGAATCATTATTGTTTTATAATTTATTTCTAACCTAGATTAACTCGATTTACACTTTACCAAGGTGATAAATTTTATCACTATAACTATTTTTATTGACAAAAAAGGGCTATTTACCAAATTTAGAACTCCTAATTCCAAATATGAAATCTATTTGTCAAGATTAAAATTATATAATTTTAATAAATTAATTTTAAAATAAAAGGGTTCAAAACATGATGAAAAACTTTTTTTACAAAGAAAAAAAGTTTAAGCATAAAACTCAATTCATTATTATCACAACTTAGAAAAATATTAAAATAATTTTAAACAATTTGATTGAATATATAATACATAAATTTCATTAAAATAATTTTCTAATGTGTATTAATGTAATTTATTAATAAAAAATGCATTTCATGTGAAAAACATTTTTTTCATAAAAACATCTTTTATTTTCAAATGATTTTTATTTTTATATATAATTAATTGGAAACTAAATAATTAATTTTATATATATAACCATATGTTTTTTCATAATTTAGTTAAATCTATTCATACTCTCAAATCCAATGGCTATGTGATAACTATCACATAAAAATATTTTAATAGTATATCACGGTTCGTTTAAACTCGATGTTGCATATTACAAAAGATATTAAATAAATAAAATTATTTAAAGGGAAATATATTCTAGAAGCTCTGGGTGAAACAGTATAAAACACTTAAAATTAATTTATCCCTTTAAATTCATCACTCTGGTAAAAAAATGTAGATATATCTATTTTATTACATCGTAATGTTCTCAAGTAGCTTCTTCGAATATCCAATTCCTCTAGAGAATTTTCACCATGTGAGTAGTCTTGTTTCATAGAACATTTCCTATAAAATTTAAGATTTATACTAGTTATTACTCATATGTAAGATCATTATCCAATGGTATAACCTATCATTTTACTACATGTGACGGATCAGGCATTTACTTCCTCATGAGAGATACATGGAACACGTTGTGAACATGACATAGGTTCAATGGAAGCACCAAATGGTAAACTCATGTCCCTACTCGATCAAGAATACCAAATGGGACAATATAAATATGGGTAAATTTTAATTTATTTTTTAATCTCATAATATTATTCTATATATAAATTTTTATAAAAACCTTATCACCAACTTTAATTTATAGATCACACTGATGATTGACAGCATAACTTCTTTATTGACTCTGAGCTACCTTAATGTGTTGTTAAATGGATCTAACTTTCTCTGCCATTTCCTCATCCTAGTTATATCAAAATTAATTTATTTCTCCAAATTCATCCCATAATGTTTGATATCTACAATTATTTCTATAGAGAGTTTCATAAGGAGCTATTTGAATGCTCAAGTGAAATCTATTATTGTAATAAAACCCAACTAGAGGAAGGTTTTGATACTAAATACCTTTATAAATCCATAGAAAAATATATAAACATATACTATAAGGTTTGAATGGTTCTATGAAACTTACCATATATTTGAGGATGATAGACCATACTGAAACTCATCTCTATATCCAGATCCTGCAAAAGACTTTCCCAAAACATCAAGATAAACCTCATATCCTGATTAGATACAATAGAATGTGGTACCCCATAAAACCTTATCACTTCCTTAATGTATATTATATAAAAATGATATATAGATAAATATTATCTTATATAAATGAAGTTTTCAGAATTAATAAGTTGATCGACTATAACCCAAATATAATTATAGCCCTTAAAGGTTTTGGGGAGCTAAAGAAAAGTCCATGGGGACGTTTTTTCATTTCCATTCTGGTATAGAAAATGTTTGTAACATCACATTAGTCTTATGTGTCTCATCCTTAACTTACTAACATACTGTATTGAGATGCATACTCTACAATATATCACTTCATGTTTCCCCATAAGAAATACTATTTCAGGTTTCTACACATCTTTGTGCTTCTATGATTATTGTAGAATGAAGAATTATGAACCTCATACAATATATCCTTCACCAAATATGTTATTTATGGGACACAAACATTTATCTTGAACATTATAATTACATCATAATTAAGGTTGAACTCATTAATATTTCTCATCTTCTTCTATGGTTCCACATCTTTCTTCTATGTCTCTTTAATCATCACATGGATAGATGGTTCAACACTCATTTGAGAAATATAATATGTCCCCCTTCATTCAAAATTTAAATATCCATTATTTTATAATCTATAAATATTGTATCTTTTTTTATCCTCATAATAAATAATCTAGTTGGATCCTTTTAACTTGGAGCATCTTCTTCTCTGTTCGTATTCCCAAGGGGGTAATGTATTAAACAGTCATAATATTTAATTAACTATAATGGTCTTCTCTGGTTCATATTGAAATATTTCTATGTAAAAATACACTATAAAATTTTAGGATTAGTATATATATCACATCTTTCTTGCTCAATATATTTCCTCTATATCTTTAATGTCAAAAATATAGAAACTATGCCCAAATCATGAGTTGGGTAATTTTTCTCATCAACCTTCAATTAGAATGGGGAATAAGCTATCACCATATCATTCTACATGAGAACTTATCCAATTCCCTTATTTGATATATCACTATAGATTACTAACCCTTATCCTCTAAAAGGTAAATTAAGTATAGGATCATTAACTAACCTTCTCTTCAGTTACCTTAAATTTTCTTCCCATTCATCTACCAAAAGGAACTTGGCTCCCATACAAGTTAACTTAGTTAGTGGATTAGAAAATGTGAAAAAAATTCCAAAAAAATGCTTATAATATCCATCTAAACTAAGAAAATTATAGATCTCAGACATAGTGGTTGGCCTATGACAACATTCAGTAACTTTTTTCTTTGAAATATCTATTGATATTCCGGCACTTGAGATTATATAACCCAAGAATGAAACTTTCTGAATCCAAAATTCATTCTTGGACAATTTATCATAAATATTTTATATCCTCACCATCTTTATCATAATCCACAATTGATCTTCTTTCTCTTCCTTACTCTTTGAATAAAAATAATATCATCTATAAAGAATACCACAAATTTATCTAGGTAATCTCTAAATATATTATGCATTAAATCCATGAATATAGTGGGTTTATTAATAAGACCAAATGGTATCACTATAAATACAAAGTGTATATACCTTGTATGGAATGTTTCCTTGGGTATATCTACCTTCTTGAACCTCACTTGATCATATCGAAAATGAAGTTCAATCTTAGAAAAGTATTGGTCTCTATGTAGTTGATTAAATAAGTCATCAATACAAGGTAAATGACACTTATTCTTGATAGTTATTTTGTTAAGTTCTCAATAATCAATATGGTGTTAATTGATCCATATTTCCTCTTAAAAAAAGAATATTTTCACCCCAAGGTGATGCAATTGGATGAATAAATCCCCTGTCAATATTATCCTATAGTTTCATTTTCAATTATTTCAACTCAATCATGTCGATTCTATATAGACACTTTACAATAGGTGTAGAACGAGGTATTATTTATATTGAGAACTCAACTTAGAAATTCAGTGGAATACTAAGAAATTCTTTCATAAATACATCAACAAACACCCTTATAATAGGAATATTTTTTATGTTGAGTTTCTACCCAACCATTTAAGATAAAAAAAACCCTTTTAAATAGGAATCAAGACCCATATAATATATTTTATTTCCATAATAATTTTATATTTATCATCACATCAACATAGAATCATAGGTTAGTAAATAATAAAAAACATGACTTCCCTTACTTGATAATTGATGTGGTATTTATGTTAAGAAATAAAATCCCTTCCCAAAACAACATAAAATTCATCCAATTAAAGAATAATAATATTTTAGGAAGCATATTTCCAAAAACTTCAATTAGAGAAGAATTATAAACTTGATATACGATCATCATACCATTTTGTATTTTCTATTCTAATTAATAATATAATGTTCAAGATTTTATTTAGATTACATTATAAAATTATTCATATATAATATAGTGGGTAGAATCATAGTTAAATAAGACTTTAGAAATTTAAAGTAGATAGTAAGTATACATTTTAGCATTTAGTTATCATACTACATATCTATTATAGTGATATCATGATATATCCCTTTATATATGGGCCTAAGAGATTTCTGGCATTGATCATTATCATTAACATTTAGTTTTGAACACCGGTTATCATAATACCCAAACTCCTTTCTTTTGAGACACTAGAGTGTGGGTCATGTGTTCTGGGGATATTTCTCTCTATTTTTATCATTGGATAAATTATTAATATCTATTCATAATTTGATTTCATGATAAACTTACTTTATATACATAAAAACATTTATTATTTCCCTAGAGACAATTTTCAACATTTTTCCTTTAACACAGTTATCATAAAGGAAAGTTAATCTTATTCACTCCATGATTTTTAGAATTCCCTTTCAATTCATTATTTCTTTTCTTATCAAAACTAGGGGATGCATTAGAAAATTAAATATCTATTTCCACCTTGATAGAACATCTAATGGTTACTTAATATCTACTTATGTATCATATGGTTAAATCCCTTTAGATACTTGTTTTTAAGCCACTGAAGAATCGACCAACCTTACTTTCATGGTGGATGATAAAACCAGAAGCATACCTCACAAACCTTGTACAATTTTCCTCATCGGTACTAATAGATTCATAATCCTTTTGTTTTGACTCAAGGAATTCATTCTTAATTTTCATATAAAGAAAATGAGGAAATTAGTTATTGAAGAATAAGATCTTAAACTTATCCCACTTAATGGATTAAATTTATTCCCTTTTCCTTTTTTTCTTGATAAGTTTTTTCTATTAATATGATTTACCTTAAAAATGATAGAGAGCCCAAATAAATTTTTCATGTTCTGAACAATATATAATGAAAAATTTCTTTTTAGTGGAACATTTCTATTTCTCAGCAATTACTAGATCAGAAGATACACTAAAATAAGGTGGGTGTTACCTCATAAAGAACTCAAGATAATTTTTCCCTCTCTTTTCTTTGTTTGTATTCTCAGTATGATTCATAGTTTGATAAAGTTGTGTAACCATCGAAAAATGATTTTTTATTCCATATATCATAAAATTTAATTTCTTAGGAGAAAAATCATTTCATTTTCCATTGCATCCACCATTAACACAATTATTTCATGTTCCATCCATTGACTAAAACCAAAAATCATAGTGTGAGAAACAATAATCACAGTGTGAAACCAAATAATCATGAAAAAAAAATTATTGGATGTCTAAATCAATAAAACTTCTTTTTAATCTATGAAACCTTAGGTTTAACCTAGGCCTTCAATGGTCATAACTAAAACATTGGGATGTTATCCTATACACAGGCTTACCCCCAAGACTTCTCACTAATGTTTTCTTATCCTTGTTTCCAAAGGTTAACTAAACCTTGATGTGATAAGAACTATAGTGGCCCATAATTTTTATACATAGATATTACATTTTATTACATGAATATTCATTACATAACAAAAAAATTTACACCAAAATTGTATAGGGATAGTATCATTAGAAACTTGGAGACATTAACAACTGGTTGATAAATAAACTATATCATTACCCACTCAGTTATACATAAATACCATTCTTATAAGTAATATCATACTTAAAATAATTCTTCATAACTTGTAGAAATGAAACATAATAAAGGGTGTGATTAGATGCTCGGTAAGGGTAAAAAGGGCAATACAAATGATCACCTAATAATAACATGCCCATATGGGTATGAGAAAGTGATCTTAACATTTAAAAACCAAACCCTAGATATCATAGATCCTAATATTGAGTCATGGAATAAATCATGGTGGTTCATAAGACATGAATCATAATGGAATCAAATAAAATTGTCCATGAGAGCATAACATTGGTTTAAGTTATAGAATTATGGCATACACATAAGTATATAAAATCATCTCCCCAGTAGTAAAGACTCACTACTAGTAATATCATAGTGGATTGGTATCACTCCTTAAACCCTAATTGTAATCAAGGTTCACTCCCAAGAATATCATAGTGTAGAGAGTCCCTTACTGAACTAGGTTCACTTCCCATTCTAGTTCTTTTTATCTCATGACATATCAAACATTACGCAATATATTGGGAGTCTATGTAATTCTAATACCACCAATAAAATGACTAAAATAATACTTATGTGTGACAAAATATAATAAAATATCCATCACACCATAACCTATGAAGATACAATGGGTTTCATAAACATTTCATCATAGCATAATTCATGGAAAAGAAACGTGTTTTATAAAAATTTCAGCAATTCATCAATGCATAACTCGTGGAAATGGTATGGGTTTTATAAAAATCATGTTATCATAATCATAAACCATCCATATAAAGAATAATTATGGTACCCTTGAATCATATCCCCATTAGAGAATAATTAAAATCAAATGAAGTTATAATAAGTGTAAATTCCTTTAAAAGATCACTTAGAATAATTCTTGAGTAAAATAACTGTTTCACTTTGAAATAACTTACATAAATTCCAAAAAAAAGGAACCAAATTTTAAAAAAAAAATTATTTGAAAATATACCTGGAAAATTATAAAATATATTCAAATAATTTAGTGTTATTGATGGTGTTAAATTCCATTCATGTTGTATAAGTTAAAAGAAAACAAGACTTTTAAACATTATCAACACGATTCAAAAATATCTCATCAAGAAAATAAAAAGAATATTACTTTTAAAAAAAATTAAAATAAAATCATGTAATCATATGATAATATTCAAATATTCTTGAAAATGTTTTTATAAAATATATATATAGAAGAAAGAGGGTTTTCGGTAGAAGAGAGAAATAAAGTTGGTTTTTCTTAAAAATCTTCACTTAGTCTCTTAAGTATTTAAAGTGAGGAAAATGAATGGAAAACATTAATTATAATTAAATAACTATAGTATAATAAAATTAATGTGTTTCATGAGAATTATATCATTATATTTCATCATCATAAACATAATCACAAAAAATCCAAATAAACAATGAGATTGTAACATAAAACCCTTACCTCTATGGTCACTTTTTAATCATAAACCCCATGAAAGAATATCTTGAAATAAAACTTTATATTTAATGATAATAAGTATATGAATGATATAAAATTTAGAAGTAGTGATATAAACTCCTCTAAAAATGATATAGGTTCATAACATAACATGTGTTCCAAATGAGACAATTTGAGAAGATAAACTCTTACCTCGAGTTTCACTTAATTTGAAAGAAACCCAGCCTCTTATATAATAAATTTAAATTTATTAAAATTCAATACCAAATTAATTTAAAAACTTTTAATATCATATATTATCCCTTCATATAATTTCAACATCCATTTATTAATAATCTCTTATTAAAATGTGTTAATTATTTCATTATTTCATAAGAATTTTGGTTCAGTAGTTCTGGTCATTATACATTGATCATGGTTAAATAATCTCCTAAATTTTAATCATGATATAAATATCATATATATTAATTATATAAATATTTATAGTCATCCAAAAAATATAGATATAGAAAAATTAATTACATCATTCATGGAGACGGTATGTCGTATGTATGCAAGAAAGTTGTTTTAATTTTTCAACATATGGAATGAAATAAAGGTTAATAATAATTAAAATTTTAAAAATTGTTATTATATCATATATATTCATTAAATCCATCCTTATTACCATCCAATTAAAACAAAAATTAAAAAAATCATATCACTTTGTGGATGTGGTAGTCTACATGTATGCACAAGTAACTTTATTGTTTTCCAATGGATTGGAAGGTAAGAAGGTAGATATGATATTATAATTGTAAAATAATAATTATTTCATAAATATTATATATAAAATTTAAACCCATCATAAAATCATCCATGAAATATGGTGATGGAAAATTAATTATATCACTATATAAATACGGTTAGTCATGCGTAAGCACGGGCGATACATTCACTTACCATTTGATGAAAAAATGGTGGATAGAGGTGATTTCATAATCATAATAACATTTTATAATATTTAGGATAATGAATTTATTATTTTATTAAGAATATAATAGATTTATAGGATAAAAATAATAATTAAAAAGAAAGTGATTGATTAAGGCGATTACCTCTTCTTCAAAACATCTCTTTTAGATCTTTTCTTAAGGGTCTTAGGGTTAGTCTTTTAGGAATACCAGAACCTATATAATATGGATAAATAATATTAGAAACTATTTTTTCTTAGTATGTTTGATCTATATGGATCAAAATGGTATGAATAAGAGAAATGATGGGTGCCATTTTATAATTGAGGGGAGGTGCACTCTTTGGATTCCTTAAAAGATTAAAATATAATAAATTAATTTTCTATCCCAAATGCCTCAAAGAGTATAGGGATTAAAATATAATATAGTATGGGGTTTAAATGAAATAAAACAATAAAATTAGGACTATTATAAGTGGTGTTTTAAACCTTATATTTTTAATCAACTGCTACGCTAACCAATTTTAACCTTAATCACAGTTACGCCTTTTTTACGCTTAAAGGGTTTTAATTTCACTTATAAAGTAAAAAATTGTTTATAAATTGTCAAGGGGTCACATTTTAGACCACATATTACCAAAATTTTCCTATTTAAATATTTTTATGATTTTTAAATAATTTAATAAGTTGTTATTTTTATAAAATATCTTTAATGTAAATTTTGATACTAATCAATTAATTTGACATAAAATACGTTAATAAAATTTGGAATTAAAATATATTCCTCTGAAAAATCTATATTATTTTTTATGTATATAAAAAATTCGTGTAACACTATAAATCACTAATATTATATTACTTTCAATATTTTTAAAATCATTTATTTTATTTTTTTCATTAATTGAATATAATTGTATTAGTGTTACACAAGAATTTAAGGTAATTATTTATTCAATAAAAACTATAATTAAATTACCATAATGAATATAATTTCATTAAAAATAAAATAGAAATTTATATTTATTCATAACTTTATTTTTTTCACTATATAAATACATAAGATATATTTAAAACTAACAGAGTGACACTTTGTAACATTTTTGCTTTAAATATTATATAGGTAATTTTCATTGACAAGTGCACATTAAACAAATACATTTCAATACTAGTGTGATTATGGTAGAATTAACATAATCAAATAATAATTAGGATGAAAATATGTCTTTATCACTTTGTTTTAACCAAGATTTACTCAATTTACCCATTACCGCGGTGATAAATTTTACCACAGTAACTATTCATATTGACCAAAATAAAAGGGGACTATTAACCAAATTTGGACCTAATAATTCTTAATATGTAATAAATTTTTCAATATTAAATTTCTATAAGTGGAAAAAAGATAAATTTTAAAAAATAACAACATAAAATGTAGCAAAACCCGATTTTTATAAAAAAATATTTTTAAGCATAAAATTTAGTTTATTTTTATCCCATACTTAGAAAAATATTAAATAAATGTTAAAAAAAATTATTGAATATATATCATATAAATTTCATTAAAATAATTTACCAATATTGATTAATTTAAATTATTAAGATAAAAATACCTTGCACACATAAAAAAGTTATTCAAAAAAATATCATTTTCATTTTTAAATGATTTTTATTTTTATTTCTAATTACTTAATAACCAATTAATTAATTTTATTCATATGTAACCATAAATTTTTTTCATAATTTATTTATTCCTATTCATAGCCATCAGTATAATTTCTATTAGATAATTATCACATAATAATATTTTAATAGTATATTGCGGTTTATTTAAACTCGAAGTTTCATGTTACGCAAGCTGTCGAAGAACTCAAATTGTTTAAAAATAAATATATTCTAAAATATCACGTTGTTAAATTATAACCCTCTTAAAATTAATTTCATCATTGAAATTTATCACTCTAATACAAACAAATGTAGATATCTCTATTTTATTACATCTTTGGGTTTCCATATAACTTCTTTAAATTTTTTATTCCTTAAAAGAACTTTCACCAAGTGGGTAGTCATGTTTCATAGAACTTAACTCTATGATACAATATTTATACTAAATGTTCCACATAGTAAATATCATTTTTTAATGGTATAATGTCTGAGTTTAGTACATTTGAAGGATCGGGTACATTCTTCCTCAGGAGAGATATGAGGAACACATCCTGAACTTGAGATTGGTTTGGTGGAAGCACCAAGTTGTAAGATTCAGTCCCTACTCGATCAATAATATTAAGAAACATAATATACCTTGTGATAATCTTTCATTTCTTCTCAAATCTCATAACCTTCTTCCATGGATAAATTTTTATAAAAACCTTCTCACTAACTTTAAATTCTAGATCACATCAATGATTATTAGAAGAAATTTTCTATCGAATATGAGTAGTATTGATGTTTTATTGAATGGATATAACTTTCCCTCCCATTTTATCAACTTGATCAGGTCCCACTAGATTTATTTCTCCAGCTTCATCCCATCACATTTTAGTTCAACAATTATTTCAATAAAAGCCTTTATAAGGATACATCTAAATGCTTAAGTGAAAGATATTATTGTAAGAAAACTTGACTAGAGGTCAGTGTCGATAAAAATACCTTTAAAATACATAAAAATATATCTAAACATTTCCTCTAGGGTTTGATTTTTTCTCTCATATTTACAATATTTATGATAATGATATATCATACTTAAACTCAACTCTATATTCAAGTCTTACTGAATACTTCACTAAAACTATGAGGTAAAACTCAGATGTTGATTTGATATAATAAAATGTCATACTCCATGAAACATTACCACTTCATTAATGTATATTATATAAATATGATCTATAGGTAAATATTATCAAATATAAATAAATTGTGATGAATTTATATGGTAATCGACTACAACCCAAATGGAATTATTTCCATTGTATGTTTTTAGGAGTCTGAAAACAAATTCCATAGTGAGGTTTTCCAATTTTCATTATGGTATGGGTAAAGGTCGTAACATCCCCTTAGACTTCTATGTATCAACCTTAACTTAATGACATACTAACCACCAAGATATGTACTCTGTAATATCTCTCTTCATGTTATCCCATGAAAAATACTCTTTCAAGTCTCTATACATATTTGTAATTTTATAATGAATAGATAATAATTAACTATGATTCTCATCTAAAAACTCCTTTAAATTATGTATTTACAAGACAAAAATATGGTTTTTGGACCTTAAAATTCTATCATAATAAAGGTTAAACTCAGGAACATTTCTCAACTTATTTCTATCATAATAAAGGCTGAACTCAGAAACATTTATAAACTTCTTCTACAGTTATGTGTCTTTATTCTATGCATATTTAATCTTTAATTGGATATATGGTTGAACACTCATTTGAGAAATATAATATTTATCCCCATACTTCATTATTTCATGATATATCCTTTAAAAATACAGAAATATTGGTTATTTTGTTATCCACATCATAGATAATCTATCATAATTGTAGTGACTTGGAGAATCTTCTACCTTGTTCACTTTCCCAAGGTGGTAATGTATTATACAGCCATAATCTTCAATCAGCTTCAACCATCTTCTTTAGTGAATATTAAACTATTTTAATCTAAAAATATACTTTAAAATTTTATGATTATTATATATATCTCACTTTTCTCCTTAAATATAATTCCTCTACATATTTAATGAAAAACTTACCATAGATAACTAAAAAACATAAGTTGGTAAATTTTTCTCATGAACCTTCAATTGGTAAGGGACCTAAGATATCACCATATAATTCTGCATGAGAATACATCATAGTCCCTTATTTTATACATCACTATAGATTATAAGCCCTTATCCACTGTAGGTTAAAGTAATCATAGGTGCACTAACTAATGTTCTCTCTAGTTCCTTGAAGATTTTATCACACTCATCTCTCAAAAGGAACTAATCTTCCTTTTTAGTTTGTTGTGTGAGTGTATTATAAATTCATGAGAAATTTTACACAAATAACTGATAATATCAAGAAAAACCAAGAACACTACGAATCTATGTAACATTGGTTTGTCTAAGAAAATGTTCAACAACTTCTATCTTTAAAGGATATACTGATATACCCTCACTTGAGATTATATGACCAAAGAATAAAACTTTACCAAACCAAAATTCACACTTGTTAAATTTTTCATACAGATTCTTCATCATTAGGGTCTTAAGTATAATCCTCAGGTGATATTCATGCTCTTCATTTAAAATTAAATAAATAATAATATTGTCCCTAAATACTACCACAAAATGATCAATGTAATCCGTAAACTCTATATTCATTGAATCTTTAAATATAGTGGAGGAATTTTTAATACCATATAGAATTACTATTAATTCATAGTTTCTATAAATTATAGGGAATATTTTCTTGGGTATATCCTCCTTTTAGACCCTCAATTGATAGTATCCAGAATGATGGTCAATCTTGGAAAAGTATTGGTATCTTTGCAGTTGATAAAATAAGTCATCAATACAAGGTAGAGGATACTTATTCATGGAAGTTATATTATTAAGTTATCTATAATCAATACAGAGTCCCATTGATCCAGTATTCTTATTAAAAAAATGAATAGGTGTTCCCCAAGGTGGTGCACTTGTCTAAATGAATCACTTTTCAATATTCTCATTGAATTACTTTTTCAATTCCTACAACTCAATCTACGTTATTCTAAATATCATCTTTAAAATTTGTGTAAAACCATTTATGAGTTCAATTGAGAACTCAAATTCATGGTTTGGTTGAAGACCAAATAATTATTTTTGAAAAAATCAACAAACTCCCATAAAATAATCATTTATTTGGTGTTTATTTTCTCCCCAACCATCTGAGATAAACATCTCTTTTGAATAAGAATCAAGACCCATATAATGGATGTGATTTCGATCAAAATTTTATATTTATTATCAAGATAATTGAAAATAATTTTTTTATTTATAATATAAAAATGTTACTTCTCTTATTTGACAATTAATGTGGTTTTGTGTAAAAAAATTCAATCCATTCCCAAATTAACATCAAATTCAACCAAAGGCGTGATAATAAGATATTTAGGAAGCACATCATCACAAACATGAACTGTATAATAATAATATATTTGAGATTCTATCATTATACCATTAGCTTTTTTCACTGATAATTCAACATCTAATCATTGGTGTGGAATTTAAGACCCATTGAAAATTATTCAGATATAAAATAATGGGTATAACCATAGTCAAATAACACATTATTAGTTTTGGAGTGTATGGTAAGTGTACCTTTCACCACTTCATTATCATATTCCACAACGCCAGTAGTGATCATAATAGATTTTCCTTTATATCATGGATTAAGAGTTTTATAACATAGATCATCATCATTAACCTACAGGTTTGAAAACTAGTTAGCATAATCCCATATTCCTTGCATTTGAATAATTGAAGTGTGGGTGGTTCATTCGGTAAAGATTTACCTCTATTCTAATCATTAGATAACTTCTTCTTAGTACTTTATAATTATATTTCCTTGTGACCTTAATTTATACACTTAAAACATTTACCAATCCCCTTAATATAATTTCTACCATGTTTCCTTCTAAACATTGGGCATAAAGGAAAGATCATCTTCTTCTCCAGATGATTTTTAGAATTCCCTTTGAATTCCATCTTTCATTTCTTATAAAAATATGGGATGTATAGGTAACTATAATATACCTTGATACCTTGATAGTATATAAAACTATTTCTTCATATCTATTTAAGTATATTATGCTTAACACCCTTAAAATACTTGGTTTTAAACCATTAAAGAATCGACCAACCTTACTTTGTAGTCAGATGATAAAACTAGAAGAATACCTTGAAAGTCTTGTAAAATTTTCTTTATAAGTACTAAAAAATTCATCATTCTTATAATTTATCTCAAGTAATTCCTTTTAAATTTTTGTATAAATGATATGAGGAATGTACATATTGAATAATAATCTCTTAAACTCGTCCCACTCCATGGAGTCAATTTCTTAACTTTACCTTGTGTTCTTGATAACATTCCACCATTGATCTTATTTTCTTTCTAAATTATATAGAGCCAAAATAAAATTTTCATGTTATGACCACTATAGAATAAGAAATATTTTTTTAGTGGTAATTTTTCATTTCTTAGTAAATAATGGATTAAAAGACCCACTAAAATAAGGTGGGTGTTGATTCCTAAAGGACTCAACAGAATGTTGTTCCCTCATTTTCTCATTTGGAAGATCAAAATTATTCACATCATGAGAAGTTTTGTAAGAATTGAAATTTCGTTTTTCATTCCATATCCAATAACATTTTGTTTCTTAGGAGGAAAATAATTTCATCGTCTATCGCATTCATCATTAACATGATTTCTTCAAGTTCCATCCATTGACTAAAACCAAAAAAACATAGTATCATTAATGATAATCATAGTGGAAAACCATATAATCATGAAAAATAATTTTTTGTTTGTCTAAATCAAGACACATTTTTTCAGTCTATGACACCTTAGGACTAACCTTGGTCTTTTATGGTAATAACCCAAACATTGGAAGGTTATCTTATACTTAGACTTATCCTTAAGTGTTCTCACTAATTTTTTCTCATCCTAGTATATAAAGGTTAACTAAACCTTAATTTGATACTCATTATAGTGACCCATATTTTTCATATATAGATATTACATAATATTATATGAATATTCATTAAATAACATAACTATCCATTTCAGAATCATAGAAACCTAGACACATATACAATTGATTAAAAAATTAACTAAATAAACTCCCATAAAGTTCTTCATCGTTATCACCCTTCTTAGTAATATCATACTTAAAAACATTCATCATAACCTATGGAAAGGAAACATAAGAAAAGGTGAGATTATATGCTCAATAAGAGTAAACATGGTAGATATCAATGATCACATGAGCATAATATGAGAATAAGAGTTTGAGAATATAATATTAACATTTAAAAACCATACCATCCATATCATAGATCATAATCTTGAGTCATGGAATAAATATCGGTAGTTCATAAGACATAAATCATAAGGGAATAAAATAAAATGATCCATGATAGCATAAAATTGGAATAAGTCATCGAATTGTGGAATACACATAGGAATAAAAAATCATTTCTTTAGTAGTCAATGATCACTTACAAGACTATCATAATGGATGAGGTTTACTCCCCAATCCATAATAGTAGTAAAGGCTCACTCTCAATGCTATCATATTCGAAAATTATCTTACTAAAGTCATTTAACTCCCTATTCCAGTCTTATTTATCTCATGGGATATCAATATTTACCCAATGCATTGGATGGCTATATAATTTTAGACCCACCCATCGCATAAGAAAAATAATATGTGTGTGTGTGTGTACCAAACAAATCATAAAAATTTCATCACAATATAACCTGTAAAAATAAAATAGGTTTTATAAATATTTCATCATAGCATAACCCATAGAAAATAATTGGGTTTCATAAACATTTCATCAATTCATTATTGCATTACCTGAGGAAAAGGTATGATTTCATAAAAATCATGTCATAATAATCATAAACCATATGAATAAATAATAAGGTTGGTATCCTTGAATCATATCCCCAGTAAAGTATAAGTAACATCAAAGTATTTTATCATAATTTTAAATTCCTTTAAAAGATCACTTGGAATATTTCTTGAGTAAAATATTATTTTCATATTGAAATCACATATTTAAAATCTAAAAAAATACCAAATATTAAAGAAAAAAATTATTTGAAAATAAAAATGGAAACTTGTAAAGGAATATTCAAAGCATTGGATGGTCATGATGGGGGTAAATTTCTTTCATGTCATATAAGTTAAAAGAAAAAATTCCTTTCATACTTTTGTAAAAAGAGTCCAAAAGAACCTCATTGGGAGAATTACAAGAATATTAATTTTAAACCATTTTGTAAAAAATAAATCACATGTAAAAATAAATTTAAAAAATAATCGGATAATATTAAAAAAATATTATAAACATATTTAGAAATCAGTAATATAGAATAAAAAGGCCTTTTTACTGAAGTGATAAATAATGTAAGTTTTTTTTAAAAATGTTCCTTTGGGATCCTAAGTAATTAAAGTGAGGAAAATGAAATGAAAATATGTATTAATAGAAAATAACTATAGGATATGAAAATTAATGAGTTTAATAATAATTGGATTATAATATTTCTCCATCAAAAACTTAATCATAAACAATCCCTATAAATAATGATATGTAACATAAAACCCATACCACTTTGGAAACTATTGAATCATAAATCCCATTAAGGAATAACTTAAAATGAAACCTCAAATGTCATGATAATAATTATATTAATTATATAACATGACAAATGGGTTGTATAATCACCTCATAAAATAAGATAGACATATAACATAACATGTGTCCCAAAGAATGAAATTTGAGGCGATAAACCCTTGCCTCAAGCTTGACTTGCTTCGAAGGCCCTCTAGCCTCCTCCATAAAAATTTAAAATTTTTTATAATTATATAATATATTCATTTACACACATATAATATCTTATATAATACCTTCATAACATTTCAACACTCATTTATTAATAACCACTTATTAAAAACGCCATTTCCCGGTGTTAATTATTTCATTCTTTCATAAGAATTTTGGTTCGGTAATTTTGATCCTTGTACCTTGATCATGGTTTAATCACATAAATAATTTTAATAATGATATAAATATCACATATATTAATTATATATATATATATTCATCCGAAAAAGTTAAATATAGAAAAATTAATTACACTGATCATGGAGACGATAGGTCGTACATACACATGAACTATGTTTTCATTTTTTAAGATATGAAAAGAAATAAAGTTAAATAATAATTAAAATTTATTTAATAATTATTATATAATATATATTCATTAAATACATACTTATTACCATCCAAGTAAAACAAAAATGAAAAACAAATCACATCAGTTCATGGAGCTTCAACTACACACCTACGCACGAGCGACGTTATTGTTTTCCAACAGATTGGAAGATAAGAAGGTAGATGTGATATTATCATTAAGGAATAATAATTTTGTCATAACTATCATATATAAACATTAAAACCATCATAATTACCATGCATTAAAGATGGTTATGTAAAATGGAATGTATCGCTACATGGATATGGTATGTCGTACATATGCACAAGCGATACATTCACTTCCCATTTGATGGAAAGAGGGTAAATTAAGGTGGTTTAATAATCATAATAAAATTTAAGTATATTTTATATAATGAAATTATTATTTTATTAATAATATAATATATTTATGTTATGTAAAATAATAATTAAAAATAAAGTGATCAGTTAATGTGATTTCCTTACACTATTGGAAATGAACCCTTTACCAACGGTTCCAAACTATTGGTAAAGGATGGATAACCATTGGTATAATATATACCAATGGTTATCCAAACTGTAAGGAAGTAAGTCATAGGGAAAAACATATGAAAATAGTTTCTAGAAAATCGTTGGTATATGTTAGGAAATCTACATTATACCAACGGTTATGTCAAACCGTTGGTATAACTTTTCACCAATGGTTTGAAACCATTGGTAAAAATACTATTACAATGGTTTCAAACCATTGGAATATAGTTTTGTAAAGATTTTTACCAATGGTTTATACAAACCATTGGTTTATCTAAACATTTCACTTATATCCCAATGGTTTTTAAACCATTGGGAAAGTGTTTTTACCAATGGTTATCTTTGAAACGTTGGTATAAAACACATTCACATCCCTATGACAATGGTTGTAAACCGTTGGCATAGGATTTGCTATGCAATTCAGGCAGCAACCTACTGCTCTGTGATTTCCATTAGCAGGCTTCCCTTTCTGCATTTCCCTCTTCCCCAACACCAATTAGCTACAATAACCAACTATAACACATACATATACACAATTAATTCATATATATTTATCACATAACTCACCCTACAACTATACACATACATAATTAAAACATAATTCATAAGGTAATTATAAACATACATAATTGATTTAGAATTCAATTCAGAATTGAGATGACAATTACATGTGCAATCTGGAATTCAATTCATAATTGAATACTGAATTGAGTACATACATAATTTAATTATCAATTATGAATACAATACATAAAAAACTGAATACATAATTATATGTGTTATACATAATTAAGAATACATAAAAAATTTCATTTTGTATAACACATACACGATTGAATTCAGAAATTAGAAGCTAATAACCCCAAAATAAATAAATGGATCAATGACTTCAACCAAACACAAATATAATGTCCCATGGTTTGGGGTGGGTGTCTTTGAACTTAGTGATGATGATAATGGGTGTGTATCAATGAGATTGTGTGACTTAGGGAATGTAGTTGTCCTTGGTGTATTAAATGTCATGTGTTTTCAAATAGGGGTAGGAGTTCCTCACATTAGAAGTCGATTGTGTGAGGCTGGACCATGGATTCTTGTGCTAACGTATCAACACAATCTGAATATGTTTGGTTAGTTTTCTATATGCCCGTTTTTTTACTTAAAATGATGTCCATTTTAAATAAAATAGAGACATTTAGAGTGATATCAGCCACACCATTCCTCGGATTGAGTTGAGTTTGACTCATACACAACACAAATGACTCATGGATCGTTTTCCTGAAGTATCAATACAATCTGAAAGCGTTTGGCCAGTTTTTTGTATAGAAGTTGTTGTTTTCACTTAAAATCCAATCCATTTCAAATAAAAGTGAGATAGTTTGAGTGGTACCAGCCACACTGTGCCTTAGATTGAGTCTAGGTTGACTCGTACATGTCACAAATGACTCATGGATCGTTTTCCTTAAGTATCAATAGAATCCAAATGTGTTTGGTCAGTTTTCCATATGCTAGTTGTTGTTTTCACATAAAATATTGTCCATTTCAAATAAAAGTGAGACCCTTTGAGTGGTACTGGCCACACCATGCTTTGTATTGAGGTGGGGTTGACTCGTAAACATCAAAAATGACCCATGGATCCTTGTTATAAAGTATCAATACAATCTAAATATGTTTTCTCAGTTTTTCATATGCCAGTTGTTTTTTACTTAAAAGAGTGTACATTTTAAACAAAATAAAGACACTTCAAGTGATACCAGCCACACCATGCCTCAGATTGAGGTAGGGTTGACTTTTTGACGTCATATATGACCCATGGATCATTTTCTGAAAGTATCAACACAATCTGAATGCATTTGGTCAGTTTTTTTATTCTAGTTGTTGTTTTCACTTAAAAGGTTGTCCATTTCAAATATAAGTGAGACATTTTGAGTGGTACCGGACACACCATGACTCAGATTGAGTCAAGGTTGACTCATACACATCAAAAATGACCCATGGATCCTTCTATTAAAGTATCAACACAATATGAATAAGTTTGGTCAATTTTCCGTATGCCAGTTGTTTTTACTTAAAATGAGGTCCATTTTAAACAAAATATAAACACTTTGAGTGATACCAGCCACATTGTGCCTCAGATTGAGGCGGGGTTGACTCGTACATGTCAAAAATTACCCATGTATCCTTTTTATAAAGTATCAACACAATCCAAATATGTTTTTTCGGTTTTCCGTATGATAGTTTTTTTACTTAAAAGAGTGTCCATTTTAAACAAAAGAAAGACACTTCGAGTTATACCATCCACACCATGCCTCGGATTGAGGCATGGTTGACTCGTACACTTCACAAATGACCTACGGATCATTTTCCTAAAGTATCAACATAATTCGAATGTGTTTGGTTAGTTTTCCGTATGCTAGTTGTTGTTTTCACTTAAAATTTTGTCCATTTCAAATAAAAGTGAGACACTTTGAGTGGTATCAGCCACACCGTACCTCGAATTGAGGCACGGTTGACTCATACACGTCAAAAATGAACCATGGATCCTTGTAATAAAGTATCAATGCAATCTGAATAAATTTTGTTAGTTTTTCGTATGCCAGTTGTTTTTAATTAAAAGGGTGTCCATTTTAAACAAAAGAAATACACTTTGAGTGAACCGGCCACACTATGCCTCATATTGTGGCGAGGTTGACTCGTACACATCACATATGGACCATGGATCATTTTCCTAAAGTATCAACACAATATGAATGTGTTTGGTTGGTTTCCTATATGTCAGTTGTTGTTTTCACTTAAAATGTAGTCCATTTCATATAAAGGTGAGACACTTTGTGTGGTATTGGCCACAACATGCCTCGAATTGAGTCGAGGTTGACTCGTACACATCAAAAATGACCAATGAATAGTTGTGCTAAATTATCAACACAATCAGAATATTTTTTGTCAGTTTTATGTATGTCTGTTGTTTTTACTTAAAACAGTGTCCATTTTAAACAAAAGAGAGACAGTTTGAGTGATATCGGCCAGACTGTGCCTCGGATTAAGGAAAGGTTGAATTGTACACGTCACAAATGACCCATGTATCATTTTCCTAAAGTATCAATACAATAATAAAGTGTTTGGTCAGTTTTCTGTATGCAAGTTGTTGTTTTCACTTAAAATCATGTTTATTTCAAATAAAAGTGAGACAGTTTGAGTGGTATCGGCCACACCGCGCCTCAGATTGAGGGGTAATTGACTTGTACACATCAAAAATGACCCATGGATCATTTTCCTAAAGTATCAACAGAATCCAAATGTGTTTGGTTGGTTTTCCGTATTCTAGTTTTTGTTTTCACTTAAAATTTTGTCCATTTCAAATAAAAGTGAGACACTTTGAGTGGTACCGACCACATCGTGCCTCGGATTGAGGCGGGTTGACTCATACACATCACAAATGACCCATGGATCCTTGTGCTAAAGTATCAACACAATCCAAAGCTCCCAAGATCTCTTAAGGGGGGGTCTCCTTCAAACCTTGGGAGTTTTGAGTGTCGTCAAGTGAGGATTGAAGATCCAGGTGAGTCTAATTCCCTCCTTGCTTCCTCTTTTTGATTAGGGATTTCACTCTTCTCTCATCCTATTCTGAATCTCTAAAACCGTCTTTTACATTGGGATTTAGGGTGAATCTTGAAGAGATCTTAGATTGGGATTTGACACACCGAATTAAGAGTGTGATTTTCTTCAGAATCAAGGTAGGTAGTCCTTATCCTTTCATGAATTGTCATGTTGTTTTATATATTCCAAATAGTCGCTCTCCCAATGTGGGGGTGTCGGGTTGAGGGGATATCTGAGGTCTAGGGAGGAGGGTGGGGGTTGTTCGGGGTCCAAGAAGGAGGGTGGGGGCTGTCCAGGGGGAGGGGGGAGGGGGATATCCATGGTCCAGGAAGGGGGGGTGTACAGGGAGCTCCCAAACACACAAAACTCTAAAAACATCATCAAGATACACCTACATAAAAAACAGACACATAAAAATATCCTTTCATAAAAAAATAGACACATAAAACAGCCTAGCCTGCATAATACACTGCATACACTTGCATAAAAAACACACATAAAAAGAGCACAAAAAATAGTCACACTACATAACACACTGCATAATACACTACATACACCTCACTGCATACACCAGCATAAAAATATCATAAATAACATATAAAAACATACTTCAAATGCCACAAAAACACCTTCAATAGCACAAGAAAAAATACATATGTCCAGAGAAAGGGGAGGGGGTCGTCCGGGGTCCAGGGAGGAGGGGGGTTGTCTGGGGTCCAGGGAGAAGGGTGGGGGATGTCTGGGGAGCCGTCTGGGGAGCCGTCTGGGGTTCATCGAGGAGGGTGGGGGCTGTTTGGGGGGCTATCCAAGGGGCTATTCGGGGGGTTGTCTGGGGTCCAGAGATGAGGGTGGGGTTGTCTTGGGGTCGTCTGGGGGGCTGTTCGGGGGGACTGTCCGGGGGGATGTTCGGGGTCCAGGGAGGAGGGTGGGGAGGCTGTCTTGGGGGCTTTCTGGGGGGTTGTCTGGGGTCCAGGATGGAGGGTGGGGAGGCTGTCTGGGGGCTGTCCGGGGTCCAAGGAGAAGGGTGGGGGATGTTTGAGGTCCAGGGAGGAGGGTGGGGGGGCTGTCTGGGGGGTGTTTGTGGGGATATCTAAGGGGTTGTCTGGGGTCCAAGGAGGGGGGTGGGGGGCTATCTAGGGAGCTGTTTGGGGGGGCTGTCCTGGGTTCATGGGATTGTATTTACATATTTTCTAATAAAAAATTTTCATAATTAAAAATAATAATTTCATTGTATGAACTTCTAATCAGACCACCAATTTTCTAAATTCCACTAAAAAATTACAATTTCATTAAAATATAGGGATTTCACACAAATCCATGCTTTCTAAAAATAAAATATTCATAATATATAAATAATCATTTAAATAATTTAGAATATCATTTCCTATCAATCATTAAATTTAAGGTTTCATTTATGGAGAAAAATATTATGTAACCATCAATGTTTTATAAATGTTCAAATCAACACCCACAACTGGACAACCCATGAACAGAGAGTGTGGGGATGTCTAGGGGTGGGCGGGCTGTCCACGGGGGTGGTGGGGCTGTCCAGTGGGGTGCGGGTTGTCTAGGGGGTGGGGTGTCAAGGGGGTGGGGGCTGTCTAGGGGAGGGGTGAATCAGTCACATAAAATCATCAAGTAAAGTTTTATTATTTATAGATAAAAAAATAAAGATAATGTGACCTACCTAATCAAACATATATTTAGGCACAATAAATCAATAAACATCAAAGGTCAGTAATATCAGTCAAAAATGTAACGGATCATTTTTTCCCTCATCACCATCACTATCATCACCATAATCATCACCCTCAGTCTCGTCCTTATCAACATCCCCATCATCATCCCCTCCCTTATTGCCCTCGTACTCAGGCTCGGCCTCCTCATCACCCTCCTCTTCCTCCTCGGCCTCCTCCTCACCCTCCTCCTCTGCCATGGCCACCTCCTCGCCCTAATCCTCCTCGCCATCGTCTCGATCCCCACTAGAACTTCTACCTGGTGCACCATATATTGAATTCATTGATAACATATATTCATCACAAGTAGTGCTAGCCTCTGGTGGATGTTTTGGAAATAAAACTTCCATCAGTTTCATAAATGAAGTGTTTTCCCTAGAATACTGTTCTTTCGTCTCGGTGGACCTTTTTTCAGCCTGTTTCGCATATGCCTTAACCTGATACAACTTGGTGGCACTACAAATCATACCTAAGGAGGGCCAATACCTCATTAGAACTATACTCTCACAGGTTGGAAGCGTACTCTACCTGGGTGCAAATCTCCCAACACCTGATGTAAATGATCATTTGGCCCAAAATTGTCAGGTCCCTAGGCATCAAGGGCCTCTAAAGAAGCCTGTTAAAAATATAAATAGATTATTAAGTTACAAAATAGAGATTAAAATTTTAAATCTACAAAGTAAAACTTACAATTTGCTGCTGAGCCGGTTCATTAACTGCACTTCCATATTTCTTCTTTCTACTCGAGAAAAACAGTTTTGCTCGACGCACACATCCTTCTATATCAAATTTATGCCTCTACAACTATATTCAATGTAGGAAACCGTAATTAAAAATAGGATACCAAAAAAACATTAATTGCATAACTAAAATTATATAACAACTTTAGCAATCGAATAAATTATGGACGAAGCAATAGAAAGTGCAAGTCGTAAAGAAATATTATAAACTATCATACCTTTTGTCTCTCATGATTTGGCATCATGGTATGTCCCAATGTGTGGACGTATTTCTTAGCATCAATGTTTTTTTATTTCTTCCAGATGTATTCTAAATAAAATTTAATAATTAGTATTAATGAAAAACATTAAAATTTTCATTTAAATACCTCTAATTTGATTAATACCATAAATTGGCTAGTCGTCCATTGAGTAATCATCTATCGGTACTAATCTAACAGAAAATCATCCACAACAGGGACCACTACTAACTTTTTTCCCACTCTAGCGTGTCATACAATGTACAACTCATGCTTATAAGCTCTCCAAAGCTTGCCTAAATCCTTTAGACGTGATGATCATGCACCCTCACCATCAGGGAAATTAAACCGCAGCTGACACCAAAATATTAATTCATATAAATATAAAAATTAATATATTGCATTAAATACAATGGATTTTTTTACTCATATCTCTGCCCAGGATTTATCCTTGACTTCATTTGGTAGTTGTCTCCATGAGAGCAGGCTGACAAGAATGATGTTGGAGTATTTGGAAAGCGTCACCAAAAAATCCGACATTACTGCCCTAATTTTTCAATCATCTGACTATCTTCATTGTAGTCCACCATCAACTGCATGTGGAGTTTCCAAATCGTATGCATGGGTGTACTCCCCCACCACCGCCACCTATCAGTATATGTATCTGTTATGAAATAAGAACAAAAATTTTATCAAAACATGTTATAATGAAAATAAATAATGGTGTAACAATTTGTTAGGGTTGTATAACTATACCTACGGTAGTCTGATCAATGGGTGCTACTAGGTCTGTAGAAACTGAAGGAACACCCTGTACAGATGTAGTGGGTCCCAATGTATTCTCCGCAGGGACAGACTCTGGTGGAGTAGGAGTCGAAGAAGATGGAATATAAAATCCCAGAGAGGAGGAAGCAGAAGTAAAAGAAGATGACAGGGATGGGTGGCCAAATACTGGATGGGGAGTGGGAATCATCATCGGATATGGTATAGACAGGTGAGGAGGCTCAGATGTAAAGGGTGGTGAAAACATGGGAGGCCTAAATATCCCATGTGTCCCTAACGACACACTGAGATCATAATGTAGGATGGATGGTATGTCAGTGGGAGGGGCAGGGTCTAATCGGGTACGCCGACCAGATCGTCTAGCTCTTGTACCCCCCCTGTACGAACACCCCAAGTACTGGGACCACTACTAGGGTGCTCATCAAATAACAGTCACCTAAAATATGGATCCTAAAAAAATGTTTAAAAAAAATTAATCACGTGACATTATAAATTATTTAAATAAATATATTTGAAATAAAATACTCACTGCAGGAACTAGTGGTGGAATGCTCAGCTCAGTCATGCGACGATTGTTGTCTATAATCTGTTTTCTTCACCTCTCTTCAATTGGTTTCATTTCCTACATTTGAAAACAAATATGAAATTAAATAGAAAATGATAACTAATGTGTATCCCAAAAAACAAAATAAATAAGAGGGAATAGGGGTATTTATGGATAATTTAACTACCCATTATTTTAGGTTAGCTTGAACAAATATATAATGAAGTCAATAAATCGTACAAGATATAATAAAGAAATTTAATTTTTAGTAGCATGATTATTTACTAAGTGTCATTGGTCTATTAAAATCATGAAACATTGATTCTACTAGATTCATAAGTGGTAAATCAGTTGTCAAAATTAAGGAAAAAATTAATTTCCTTAGCTCAGGTAGATGATGAAGGTTTCAATACATGTTTTGTAAAAGAATACAAACCATCATTTTCATTACCTAGTAAAATGTTAAAGACGGGTCTTAGAGTCATACAAATTTTATACAAATCACAATTGAAGCATTTAAATGTTCACCAAGTTAGAAATGTTGGTTTTGTAGGTTTAAATATAGTTCAATTCCAAATTAGAAAATGCAATTCAAATAAAAATTTCACCCAATAAACATTGAAAATACACATAATGGTCAAGTCGGATACAACATATTTGTAATCAATATTAAATCAATTTGAATAGTACCAACCTTAACAATCCAACTCAAGGTAAACCAAAAGAATTGAGAACATGGATGGATGATTCTATATATTTTCCACCATGACTTTAGGTTCACAATCAACTCTGACAATTGAGCTATTAGAGTTATCAAAAGAAGTAAATGGATTGGTTCCAACGGTAGTAGGTAAAGTGTCAATTCCATCATCACCATCATAAAAAATATGTCTTGGAATTACTTAAACTATGACACCAAATTCAAGTAGAAGTCAGTCTTTTACATAAAAAACTTGTTCAGCATTTGATGCCAATACATATGGTTCTTCGGTAGAAAAAGTGTGAGTCATATTAATTACTTGAAATCCACAATCATCAATAAATATTCCCTATCGCATCATAAAATCAAACCAATGGCATTTCATCATCGAGGCTTGTCCATGAGAGTAATAATCCAATATTATTATTTTTTCAATGACTCCATAATAACCCACATTTTCAAATTGCGGTCTACTATCTGATGCACTGGCATAACAATATATTGTGGTAGTAACCATAACACTATCATGTTGTGTTCTCATGTTCTTTGCTTGTTCAGTTATAATAAATTTGTAACCATTGATAATAATTGATTTACAGTCACGAACAACTATATTAGGACCAAAATCCAAAGCTCTTATTTCCTCATAGAAAGATTCAGCAGGAAAACTCAATACCTGCAATATAAATGAATATTAAAATTGATAAAACATTTATTTAATTATTTTAAACAGTAATATTTTTACCTTCAATTTTATCCAAGAAGAAAACTCTTTGCTATGCAAAGTATCCCTCCATATCAAAGATAAATAACGATGCTTTTTATTTATCATTGTTTCATGTTCCCTATAGGTAAAAAATATGAATAGTTTAAGAGATATATATGTAAGATATATATATTCAATTTAGTTACCTGATTTAGTCATCGAACAAATCACAGTTGAACAAGACTTTTCAATGTGCCATCTCCCGCTCTTCAAGGCTTAATGTCTTCAATATGTATGATCCAGGAATTCCTCCTATTTTAGGAAGTGATGGAAAATTGGGTTAAATTTTCTCATATTGTTCTTCTTCATTTATCATTGTTTTTTTCATTCTTGTAGAAAGATCATACAAATACATTGAGAATAAATTCATACATTCTTGAGCAAAGTAACCATTCATGATAGAACATTCGAGATGATTCCTGTTTCGGACATAAGACTTTAATGTGTACATATTTATTTCAGTTGGATATATCCAACGAAAATTAATAGGTCCTCTGAGAAGTATTTCATTGGGAATATGGACAGTCAGATGTAGCATGCATGTGAAAAATTATAGAGGAAATATTTTCTCCAACTCACACAAAATTAATGGGGGCATCTGTCAACATTTTTTTCAAGAAATACTTGGACAACTTCTTAGCACAAAGATCTCTAAAAAATGGCACAACCAAATAACAATCACCCTTACATTATTCGACAAAAGATGATGGATTTCTATTGGAATCAACTCATGCAGAAGAACATGATAATCATGAGTCTTCAAAGATTTTAGATTCAATACTCTTCTGTTGACTCATTTAGATATGTTGATTGAATAGCCATCAGGAACTCTAATAGTCTCAAATACTTCCAAAAAATGTTTTTTTCGTAGGTTTCATCATATAAGAAGCACATGGAACTTTCCATTTATTTTCACTGATACACACAAGATGCAATTCTGGTCTGATGCCCCAATCCACCAAGTCACATCGAGACTATAAATCATCTTTTGTATTTACCTTAACATTTAGAAGTATAGAAAGCAACATTTCACATATATTATTTTCAATGTGCATTACATCTAAGAAATGATGTAAAAAATCGGTTGACCAATAAGGGAAATCAAAAAAGATACTCCTCTTCCTCCAATTGTAACAAGTTTCAGTGGAAACATTATTTCTCTTTCCAGATTTCATTTGACCCTTCCTGAATGAAAAATTGAAATCTTTCAATTCATTAAGCACATCAGTTCCAGACATACGCTGAGGTGGATCATTGGTCTCTATGGTATTATCAAATCTTCGACGATTATTTTTATATGGATGGTCCATTGGAAAGAATCGTTGATGTCCCATAAAACTGAAACTACAATGATGTTTTAGTCTTCTGGATCATGTATTCTTCATACAAATAGTACATGAGAGTTTTCCCTTCATGCTCCATCCAGACATCATTTCATAAGCAGTAAAATCATTGATCATCCACATAGGCACAGCACGCATCTAAAATATGTCTTTTGAATATGCATCGTATGTGCACACACCCACATCCAAAAGAAGTTTCAACTCTTTTATTAAAGTTTTCATGTATATGTCAATATCAATTCCAGGATCAGAAGGTCCAGTTATGAGTATATCTATGAAAGTGAAAGGTTTTTTCATACATATCCATGGGGGAAGATTATAAATGTGTATAAAAACTGGCAATGGGCTATGCGAAGTAAGAATCTGCCCAAACGGATTAAAACCATCGCATGAAAGACCCAGCCTCACATTATGCACATCAGCTGCAAAATCAGGATATCGAGTATCAAATCTCTGCCATGAAAATCCATCTGCAGGGTGAACCAACTCATCATTATTCTTCTTTCTCTCAGTATTATTCCATCTCATTTTTATTGTTATTTCATCATACATAAAAATATTCTAGAGTATGGGGATCAATGAAAAATGCCACATTACTTTCTGTGGAATGCGGGATGGTGTTCCATCATATTTTGACTTCCAGCAGGATGTGCCACATTTTATAAAATCATTTCGTTCAGCGGTTTCCTCCCAGAATAAGTTGCAATCTTTAGGGAAAGCATGAATTTTGTTTCTTGAAAATCCAAGTTCCAAAACTAAATTCCATGACATATAGTGGTTTAAGGGAATATCTACATCATCTAAAAGTAAATTCTTTAAGAAAATAAGAATTTAATCGATTTATGTATTAGAAATCTCATACATAGTTTTCCCATGAAACAATCTGATTAAAAATTCCAACCTTTTCATTTTATTGCATTGTTGATATACTGGAGTCGTGGAAGCATAATTAAATTTTTTTCACCCTAACAACATCATCATTTTCATTAGACGCTTCATGTGTGATCATATCGAAGTCTTCTTGGGTCGAAATCCTTTCTTTTTCATTATGACAAATAAACAGAAACCGGTCATATAACAAATTCCCTACTCCAATACTCTCATTTGGATCATCAGCAATTTGAGATTTCATTTTCTCCCCATTGTGATACCACACATAGTAGTTTGCCTGAAAACCATATTTGGTTATGTGGTAGTTGACTTCTTTACAGCTCAACCAAGGTCTACCAACACAATTGGAACATGGGCAGTTTATGTGACCATTATCTGAAGCATTGTGAAATGAAAAATCTAAAAAACTCTCCAAATTGTTTTGAAAATTTCTTGAGATCCTATTGGTTTCATACATCCAACTTCTATCCATTCTGTAAAAAAAAATTTATAAGTCATTTTGTCAAAAGCAATTCAATAAGATTGAAGTTTCATCAAAAATATATTTAAGTAAATCAGAATTTTTCACTTTATATGAAACCATAATTGACACACTACTCTATATGAGAATCATAATAAAAAAGAAAACAAAATACTATATTTATAACAAAATATCTTTGAAGAACTATACATGATTGTACAAGATCATGTACACTTGTGCAGGAGAACTATTCAAGAGTTGAATAAATTTTATATCAAAGAAATTTTATATTTTAGTAGATAATTTGAGTGATCACATACATTTCCCAAGGGGGAGGGGGTGTCCAGGGGTGTGGGGTGTCCAAAAGGTGGTGGGGCTATCCAAGAGGTCAGAGGTGTCCAGGGGTGGGGGCTGTCTGGGGGGGTTGGGGTGTCCAAGTGGTCTGGCTGTCCACGGGGGTGGTTGCTCTGTCCAGGGGGTAGGGGGTGTCCAGGGGGTGGGGGCTATCTAGGGGGTCGGGGTGTCCAGGTGGGTGGGCTTTCCAGGGGGGTGGTCAGGCTATCCAGGGGGTAGGGGTGTCTGGGGGTGGGCGGGCTGTCCAGGGGGGGTGAGCGGGGTTTCCAGGGGGTGGGTGGGGTTGTCTAGGGGTATGGGGTGTCTATGGGTGGGTGGGCTGTCCATGGGGTGGTGGGGATGTCCAGGGGGTACGGGGTGTCTAGGGGGTGGGCAGGCTGTCCAGTGGGGTGGGCGAGTTGTCCATGGGAGGTGGTCGGGCTGTCCACGGGGGTGGCGGGGCTATCCAGTGGGGTCGAGGGTGTCAAGGGGTGGGGGATTTCTAGAGGGTGAGTTCATTTGGGGGATGGGGGTGTCCGGGGGTGGTGGGAGGGTGTTCGGGGGGGTGGGCAGGCTGTCCACAGGGGTGGGGGCTATCCAGGGGGTACGGGCTGTCTAGGGGGTGGGTGGGCTATCCACGGGGGTGGCGGATATATCCAGGGTGGTCGAGGGTGTCCAGGGGGTGGGGGGGATTTCCAGGGGGTTGGGGTCCATGGTGTACGAGGTGTCCAGGGGGTGGGCTATAGCATCCCGCCTATTTATAACATAAATTTTCATTACATTTTACAGAACCGATAATCTTTAAGGTTTAGTGTCTTGGAAACCAGGAACTTATTACATGAGAAAAAACATTCTTCTTAAACACTTGAAAGGATTCTTCATTTGTTCATCCTAAGTTCATTACAGTATCTCATAACCTGGGATCATACATCAAAGGAAAGGGTGAGCAAAAGTCCCAGTAAGGGAAACAAGGAAAACATTTAACATGTGAACATGAGATACATCAATAAAGTCATGAAAAAGAACTTTAAGGCATGAGAAAGAAATCATGAGGCATATCATAATAAAAATAACTTATTTCATAACTTGAAGATGTAGCTAAAACATTTAATATTGACAATCATTTCTGTTTCACCAAGTTCCATCCCCAAGGTGTCATTAAAAATTATCAAGGTTATTCACCAAGGCATCGTTAAAAATAGTCATCTATATAGATTAAGTCTTTAACCAGTGCATTGGAGCGCTATCAGGGCGCTCCCTTGACATGTCTTTATTATCATGTGAGCCACATATATCATCATTAATCATCTCATAAACAACCCATATAGCATAAAATAAATGGGTTTCATTTCATAATCATAACGTTTTTAAACTGCTTTAAAGACATGATCTTTATGTCACTTTAAACCCGCGAAAATGGAAAGAGGGTCTCATGTATTTAAAATAGAATGAATTGGTATATATGTGAATACCCCTATAGAAAAGAGAGCTTTGAGTATTCAAATAATAAAATAAAAGAACTTTAGAAAAATAGAGAGACATTTTGAGACGGAAATTCTGCAGCATAACGGCAATGTTTCGGGGTTTTAGAAAACATTGAAAAGAGAAGGGACATGGGTCAAAAATTCATAAATGACCCATAAACATTATAGGGACAGAATATGAAGGATATAGGAACATGGTAATTAAATTTTAAGTACATTACATTTTAAATTAAAAACATGGAAGGAAGACAAAAATTAGATTTCTCTTATGAAAATTCGGCAGCCTAACGGCGTCACTTAAACTTCAACAAAAATTAATTGATGAGATCAAATAGGGTCTCTCGTCATATGAACATAAAATTTCAGTGCGATAGATATAGAGATAATACCCCAACATAATAAAAATGAACTTTAAAGACTTTAAATGAAAGTAGAACTTTGAAAAATGAGAAGGGTGAAAGAATCCCTTAAAAATTCGGCAGCCTAACGGCGCCACTTAAACATCAACAAAAATGAATTGACGAGATAAAATAGGGTCTCTCATCATATGAACATAAAATTTCAGTATGATAGATATATAGATCATACCCCAACATAATAAAAATTAACTTGAAAGACTTGACATGAAAGTAGAACTTTGAAAAATTAGAAGGGTGAAAGAATCCCTTAAAATTTGGCAGCCTAACGGCGCCACTTAAACATTCTTAAAAAGAATTGATGACAGAAAGAGGGGGTATCTTATCATATGAACATGAAAATAGAACTAAGATGAATATAAAAGAACATCTTCCTAAATAAGAACATGGAGAATAAAAAAATGACATAAAAGAGATTAGTTGAAAAGAAAGAGAGAGGTCGGATCCCTTACATTAAAACGTAACTCTTAAAACTCAAAGGTTGGGACCTTGAGGGCTTGGGGTCACCTTGGGAGGACTCCTTGGGAGGTAATGAGACCAGAGCTTCGTTGGGGGAGAGTTGGGAGTCGAATGGATGAGTGGATGGCTTGGTATTTATAGGGAAAGTGAGGGGACAGGGCATTAATGGCATGGGACACCTCATTGGTGGTTTTGGCAAAACCATGGGCTTTCCCATGGTATTTGCCCATGGTATTGGCCACATGGGTCCCCCCATACAACATCACCTTTGGTCGGCCAACACTTAAAATATCTTATGACATCATCATGACACAGTTATGATGTCATTAAACATACCGAAACCCTAAAACTGTATTTTCACTATTCATCGAAAATTCAACTTTCTAAGAAAAATCCCAAAATTTCACCTTAACCAAATATCGATGCTCTGATTTCAAAAATGGACTCCATTTTATAAAAATAATTTTCTAAATTTTTTTAATTTAATTTTTAAATAAATATACTATTCACTGAAATTTCATTTTTTTCAGAAAAATCCCCAAAAATTACCTTAACATAATATCGATTCTCTGAGTTCAAAAATGAAATCCATTTTATAAAAATAATTTTCTAAATATTTTTAATTTAATTTTTAATTAAAAAAGACATTATTCACCTGAAAAAACTAATACTTGACTAATAATTAATGAAACAGTTATTTACCTATTTTATTGAATCACATTACTTAATCAAGGTGCCTATATTAGATTAATACTTTCTTTAAGTGAGATTACTAATCCATTTGGTCACATTACTAATCCTAAGCATAAAATCACTATTCATAATTTACTTTTCATCAAAAATTTAGTTGATCTTATTAGACTCTAAATTTCGTACTGAAAATAATTGTAGAAGACCATTTTTTGAAAATCATTACACATAATTAGTTATCTAAGGTTTACATAAAAAAAATTTTAAAATATCCTTTCTCTAAAATTCACCAAAAAATATGCATACTATATTTATCCGGACATTTGAAAATTCATAAACTTCATCATAAGAAGAGATCAAAATTTTTATTTAAAACAAAGGATTACACAAGGTAGTTACGGTCTCCTTACATAGCCCCTTATCACACCAGCATAGGACCTAAGTGTAAGGTGTGCTAAGGTGAGAGAATCTGAGGGAGGATCGGCCAACATCGCACGAGTAGTAATTTCTATCAGTTTGAACTTCTCATGAAGGCGATTCCATTATAGCTTCACACGATGAAGTTCGGCTTGGGTTTGGTACAGAGCAAAGCCCAGTGGTGCTACCTCCTTCCCATGTTCTGTTAGATGGGCTTCGATCGATCCAAGACTACTGGGTGAGGCCATCGAGTCTTCTTTCTATATTAATTAACCAAGATCACTTGTATTTAGAGACAATAATAGAAACGTTTAGTTTCCAGCGATCATATTGACCAATGGTCATATAACAGTCAAAACCCAATGGTCTCATTTTAATTATACTCATGTTATCAAATGAAACAGTTTTGTTGAGTATAAAAAAACACACAAAATTAGGAAACAAGATTTATTCAAAATTTCGGGTCGTTACAATCTTCCCCCCTTAATAAATTGCATCCTCGAAATTTTTAAAATTGGATTTTGAAATTTCATTGAAAGTCCCACATCGGAAAAGGAGTCAAGAAACTATTACTTTAAAAGAAAGAAAAGGAAGTACAAAGGTCACCCGAGTTAACCCATACTAGGATTCCATGTAGAAAAACATGGATATGGAAGAAAAAACAAAGGGTCAAGTTCTAAGGGAGAGTGATATAAAACATGATTAGGAGAAAGTTAACCATGAGAAAATCACAAACTTATGATTTGTGTCAACGGTATTTGATTACTTAGTAGGAAACGTAAACCGACAACATTTTTGTTTTACGTTCCTATTCATAATTTTGAGGAATTCATTTACTAAATAGGACAAAAACATAAGGAAATATACCTACCTTCAAGTAGAGTTTCATCCTTTAATAAGTTTCTACCAAAACTAATCTTATCTTCAAATGATGAGCATTAAAAAACACTTGGTCTCATCAAAACACAAGTATCATCTTCTTGAGAGTCACGTAATCCACAAAATATTAACTATCAATTTCTTCTATCTTTAAACATTATCCCAAAAAAAGAAAGGGTAAGATAAAACAACTCTTCAAAAAGAAAGAACCCCAGAGTAATGGAAACTACTTTAAATCATCAAAATTCCACAGTACTACCCAAAGTTCATCATAGACCATTCTATAAATAAATTTCCTTAAAATTCCTTGAAATAAACCAAACTAAGATTGAAACCCAATTATAATAATGATCTCATAACATAGTCTTCCATGATATACTTTATCGTTTATCTTCAAACAACATCAACCACTCTTACCATCTTATAAAAAAAGTAACTAACCTAATCACATTTTCCCCAAGATAGGTTAATCATTTCCATATGTAACCTAAATTACTATAAGTTCACCTTAAATTCATCGATTCTTCAAAATATAAGTCAACCTTTACTCCTTAAATAAAATACCGTAGTAATCTATTTACCTCTATCAAATAGGGTTCCCAAAATAGTGAACGTCTTCCAAAATAATAAGATTCTTTTAATCCCATAATCACCCTTTTTTTAAGAAGAACAGCTTCACTACATCAACATGTGGTACATAACAATAGATGTTTTCCATAATGATATAAAACCACATTAGGTGGTAACTCTAGGTTCTTAGAAAACATTAAAGATATGCTCATAGAGCATGAACTAAAATACAACATGACATAGACAATTATTTCGAAGAAGTTACATGTACTTCAGTAATCATGATCCATCTCAACATAGGACTTTCATTGTTCCCTTGTCCTCGAAGATTTTTGATGCTCATCATGCTTCTCATCCATTACAAGAGAGAATTTCCATGGATAATGTCTAACTTCTCCACATTTACGACATTGAAAATTATAAGGTACATTAGATCAAACCTTATCTCGATTCATCACATTATCTATTTTTTTGAAGCAATCAGCTACATTATGCCCTATCTTCCCACACTTAAAGCATCTCCTGGTTCTTTTGTGACATTATCCTTGGTTCCTCTTCCCACACTTTTTGCAAAATAGAAATTGAGTATCCTTTCCCTTATCAACTTTATGAGATGAACATCCCTGAGACTTCATCTTCTTCTTACTTGATGAATTTGGGCACTCAACTATGTACCAATTATTAATTGTGATTTTTGATAGCTATTTTGGCATAACCACAATATGTTGAACCTGATCTGTCGTCATCTCTATCATATTATTAGGTCAATCATCACATTTCCTATCACCTTGGCTGTTCGGACATGTTCTTCCATTTCCCACCATTAACTAAGAAAAGAAACTATAATTATGGGCTTAAATACTTAGCCAATAATCATGAAAAGGAAACTTTAAGCATCAAAGGATAAACTTGTAGAATAAAATTATATCCTAACTTGTGATCCCCTAGGTTCCAATCTATGTTATCCATGATCATATATTCTTATGTGAATATTTATTTTATTTTATCTTTGTTCCTTTAATAATGGTTCATACTAATCTTATGAATTTACCAAAGCATATCCCTCGGGAGTGTCGTAACCAAGAGTGCAACAAGGCCAATTATCATGTACCAGTTCCCATTCGATTCTAGCTAAAAGAGGTGTTTTCAGGTTTTACCCCTATGTACATCTATGCCAGAGCTACCTCTACCTACTCGTATTCAGACAGGGATATATTTTCTTGGAAACCCCTTACTCAATACTCCCCATGATACCAGAAATATTTCCTATATTTAAAATTTTCTATAGGATTCTTCCTAAAGTTTTCATATCCTAATTTCCACAAATAACTAAACCATCCTTTGATACCAACTATATCATCCTGACTTTTTGTAACATAAATTTTCATTACATTTTACAAAACCAAGGATCTTTAAGGTTTAGTGTCTTGGAAACCAAGAACTTATTACATGAGAAAAAAAACATTCTTCTTAAACACTTGAAAGGATTATTCATTTTTTCATCATAAGTTCATTACAGCATCTCATAACCTGGGAGAATACTTCAAAGGAATGGGTGAGAAAAAGGCCCAGTAAGGGAAACAAGGGAAACATTTAACATGTGAACATGAGATACATTAATAAAGTCATGAAAAAGAACTTTAAGGCATGAGAAAGAAATCATGAGGCATATAATAATATAAATAACGTATTTCATAACTTGAAGATGTGGATACAACATTTAATATTGACAATCATTTCTGTTTCACTAAGGTCCATCCCCAAGGTGTCATTAAAAATTACCAAGGTTATTCACCAAGGCGTCGTTAAAAATAGTCATCTCTAAAGATTAATTCTTTACCCAATGCATTGGAGTGCTATCAGGGTGCACCCTTGACATGTCTTTATTACCATGTGATCCACATATATCATCATCAATCATTTCATAAACAACCCATATAGCATAAAATAAATGGGTTTCATTTCATAGTCATAACGTTTTAAAACTGCTTTAAAGACATGATCTTTATGTCACTTTAAACCCATGGAAAGGGAAAGAGGGTCTCATGTTTGTAAATCCTAGAATTTAAAATAGAAAGGCTTGGTATATATGTGAATACCACTATATAATAGAGAGCTTTGAGCATTCACTTAATAAAAAAAAGAACTTTAGAAAAATAGAGAGACATTTTGAGAAGGAAATTCTGCAGCATAACGGCTATGTTTTGAGGTTTTAGAAAATATTGAAAAAAGAGGGGAAATGGGTAAAACATTCATAAATGACCCATAAAACAGTAGAGGGATCGAATATTAAGGATATAGGAACATGGTAATTAAATTTTAAGTACATTACATTTTAAATTAAAAACATGGAAGGAAGACAAAAATTAGATTTCTCTTATGAAAATTCGGCAGCCTAACGGCGTCACTTAAACTTCAACAAAAATTAATTGATGAGATCAAATAGGGTCTCTCATCATATGAACATAAAATTTCAGTGAGATAGATATATAGATAATACCCCAACATAATAAAAATGAACTTGAAAGACTTTAAATGAAAGTAGAACTTTGAAAAATGAGAAGGGTGAAAGAATCCCATAAAAATTCGGCAGCCTAACGGCGCCACTTAAACATCAACAAAAATGAATTGACGAGATAAAATAGGGTCTCTCATCATATGAACATAAAATTTCAGTATTATAGATATAGAGATCATACCCTAACATAATAAAAAGTAACTTGAAAGACTTGACATGAAAGTAGAACTTTGAAAAATGAGAAGGGTAAAAGAATCCCTTAAAAATTCGGCAGCCTAACGGCGCTAGTTAAAAATTATTAAAACGAATTGATGAGAGCAAGAGGGGGTCTCTCATCATATGAACATGAAAATATAAGTAAGATTAATTTAAAATAACATCCTCCAACATAATAACATGGATCATAAAATAAATGACATAAAAGAGATTACTTGAAAAGAAAGAGAAAGGTCAGATCCCTTACCTTAAAACGTAACTCTTAAAACTCAAAGGTTGGGACCTTGAGGGCTTGGGGGCACCTTGGGAGGACTCCTTGGGAGGTAATGAGACCAGAGATTATTTGGAGGAGAGTTGGGAGTCCAATGGATGAGAGTATGGCTTGGTATTTATAGGGAAAGTGAGGGGACAAGGCATTAATGGCCAAGGGACACCTCATTGGTGGTTTTGGCAAAACCATGGGCTTGCCCATGGTATTTTCCCATGGTATTAGCCACATGAGTCCCCCCATACAATAATTCATCACCTTTGGTCTTCCAAGACTTAAAATATCTCATGACACCATCATGACAAAGTTATGATGTCATTAAACATACCGAAACCCTAAAACTGTATTTTCACTATTCATCGAAAATTCAACTTTCTCAGAAAAATCCCAAAATTTCACCTTAACCAAATATCGGTGATCTGATTTCAAAAATGAACTCCATTTTATAAAAATAATTTTCTAAATATTTTTACATTAATTTTTAAATAAATACACTATTCACTAAAAATTCATTTTTTTCAGAAAAATCCCCAAAAATTACCTTAACATAATATCGATGCTCTGAGTTCAAAAATTAAATCCATTTTATAAAAATAATTTCCTAAATATTTTTAATTTAATTTTTAATTAAAAAAACACTATTCACTCTAAAAAACTAATACTTGACTACAAATTAATGAAACAGTTATTTACCTATTTTATTGAATCACATTACTTAATCAAGGTGCCTAGATTATATTAATACTTTCTTTAATGAGATTACTAATCCATTTGGTCAAATTACTAATCCTAAGCATAAAATCACTATTCATAATTTACTATTAATCAAAAATTAAGTTGATCTTATTAGACTCTAAATTTCGTACTGAACATAATTGTAGAAGACCATTTTTTGAAAATCATTACACATAATTAGTTATCTAAGGTTTACATAAACATTTTTTAAAAATATCATTTCTCTAATATTCACCAAAATTATGCATACTATATTTATCCAGACATTTGAAAATTCATAAACTTCATCATAAGAAGAAATCAAAATTTTTATTTAAAACAAAGGATTACACAAGGCAGTTACGGTCTCCTTACATAGCCCCTTATCACACCAGCATAGGACCTAAGTGTAAGGTGTGCTAAGGTGAGAGAATCTGAGGAAGGCTCGGCCAACATCGCATGAGTAATAATTTATATCAGTTTGAACTTCTCGTGAAGGCGATTCCATTCTAGCTTCACACGATGAAATTCGGCTTGGGTTTGGTCCAGAGCAAAGCCAAATGGTGCTACCTCCTTCCCAAGTTCTGTTAGATGGGCTTTGATTGGTCCAAGACTACTGGATGAGGCCCTCGAATCTTCTTTCTATATTAATTAACCAAGATCACTTGTATTTAGAGACAATGATCGAAACGTTTAGTTTCTAGTGGTCATATTGACCAATGGTCATATAACAGTCAAAACCCAATGGTCTCATTTTAATTATACTCATGTTATCAAATGAAATAGTTTTGTTGAGTATAAAAAAAACACACAAAATTAGGAAACAGGATTTATTCAAAATTTTGGGTCGTTACATGGGAGGGCTATCCAGGGGGGTGGCAGGGGTGGAAAGGCTATCCAGGGGGTATGGGGTGTCTAGGGTTGGGTGGGATATCCACAGGGGGTGTTCGGGCTGTCCACGGGGATGGAGGGGCAGTCCAGTGGAGTCGGGGTGTTTAGGGGGTGGGGGGCTTTCAAGGGGTGGGGTGTCTGGGGGGATGGGGGTGTCTGGGGGGTGGTGGACGGGTGTCTAGGTGGGTGGGTGTGATGTCCATGAGGGTGGGGGTTGTCCAAGAGGGTCAGGGGGTCCAGGGGTGGGGGGATTATCAGGGGTAGGGGTTGTCCAGGGGGTACGAGGTGTCCAGGGGGTGGGCGGGCTGTCTAGGGGGTGTCGAGGCTGTCCAGGGGGTACAGGGTGTCCAGGGGGTGGGCGGGCTATCCACAGGGCGTGGGTGGGCTATCTACGGTGGTGGAAGGGCTGTCCACAGGGGTGGTAGGGCTTTCCATGGGGGTAGGGGTGTCCAGGGGGGCTATCCAAGGGGGCGGGGGAATGTCCAAGGGGTGGGGGTGTCCACCCCCAAAATAGGGTCGTAAAATCCAATCTTTATCCAATTATAGCATGATTTCAAGCCTATTATATATTACCAAGAAGACTATTGGTGTAAACCAAGAATATTATACATATAAATCACAACACACCCAATTTTAAACACACCACCAAATATCATACGTTGATCGGATTTTATGATCCATGTTTTGATGGGACACTATTCATAAGGAGTATGAGCCTTGTTATATAATTAGGTGATATGGAGTTGTATGAATGTTAAATTTGTATCAGATCAATATGGATAGTGGATAAGAACCTAAGTGAGATTTCTTTATAGAGATCACTTATTCTTGGAAGGGTAAGAGTGAGTGTTGGTATGGAACTTCAAGAAAAGTCATAACATGTGAAATCAACTATACATTGGTTATATTTGATTCCTATTTTTTGTAGAGTATCGGAGTGGACAATCCACCCCCTTCTCAGACAGCCCACTCCCCCCCCCCACACCCCTTTATCCCCTCACCCCACCTAGACACCCCCCCCCACCACCACCACAACACCTGAACAGCCCACCCCCCTCCTCCCTAGACAACCAACACCCCCCCCCCCCTCACCCACCAAGACAGCCCACCCTCACCCCCCTTGGATAGCCCACCTTCCCCCCTTGACAGACCACACCCCCCTACCCCACCTAGATATCCCACCCACCATAACCCCTAGGAAACCCACCCCTTCCCTAGACAGCCCGCACCCCCCCGCCAGCCCCCTACCCCCACTACAACAAAAAATGCCTTTAGCGGCGGTTTTATAGAAGCAGTTTACAAAACCGCAGCTAAACCTTTCATTAAAAAGATTTTGCAGCGGTTGATTAAAAATCACCATGAAACCCATTTAGTTTTTTACATCGGTGACATTCCCCCCCCCCCCCCCCGCGCACCCAAGCCAACACTGACCCCGTGTGGATTCTCACCCCGACGATCGCGAACCCTAGATCTGGTCCCCTCCGCTTCCCTCTCGTGCTGTCGGTGACCTCATCGCCGGTCGCTGCTAACCCCACTTCTCCCACCGACACTCGTGACTCTGGCTTCTCCCCTGACCCTGTCGAGTTTTTACCCTAGGTGTTCTCTCCTCCCCTACCATTGGTGGGATCATCTTGTTACGGTGGATTTTTTGTGTGTAATGGTTAGAGGAATCTTGTGGAGGAAAAATGCATAAGGTTTTATTTACTTTAACCACTCTCTTAGTTGCCTGCTTATAAGAAGATAATTGACTTAACCAGGTGCATTATATTAAATACCCCTCTAGCATTGGTAAGTATTAATAATAGGAGTTAAAGTCCTGGAAATAAACAGACCATTATCTCGATGACTAACATATGGTTAAACCGGTCTTTCTAGGAGAAATCTAGGAGTAATAAGTATCTCACATAAAGTTAATCTATAGTTTTTAACATATGTATAATGGTAACTAGTTTAATATGGAAGAGTAGTCTATTCATATAAATGAGGAAGTTTATAGGATAATTTGGGAGGGTAATTAATTGTCATGTTGTTTTGTTGATCTTCAAATTATAAATTTCATAATGATCATGATTGATCTGTGATGCAAGAGGAGTTGAGTTCATGCTATGAGAATAAATAGTAATTTTGTTCAAGTGATGCACATATACACATAGATCATAAAGTGCGGGTATTTTTATAGGTTCTGTTGATAATTATTGATCATGAGTAGCTAATCTACATGATCATTTTTAAATGAGAAATTATAATTAAGAAGGTTTTGATAATGGGGGATATAACTAAATAATTTTTTGATATTGTTTTATGAGTAGTGAATTATGGGAAGCTATAAAAATTAGTTGGATTATATTTGATCGTTTTTTAATTTAGGATTTTGAATGGTGTGTTTTATGGAATTTTCGTAATCCAAAATTATGAAATAAATCGAGCCAGTCTACTAAAGTATAAAATTGGGATTCAATCAGTTGAACAAATAGAATAAGAGATAAGAATAAATATAAAGATAAATATTCAGAGATAATTAAAAAGTGAGAAGAGATTGAGAATTGGAATTCAAGAATAATGATCATTTATACATTTTTATGTTTTTTATGTCACAATCTTGAATAATAGTAATCCCAACTTATTTCTATATATCATCAAGGCTTAGAGGAGATCAATCATTGATGTTGAAGTATCCTAGATCTTTATGGTGATTTTTTTATTTTATTTTTTTTGATAATTTGTTTTAAACTAGTGGGAATATGATAGATACCTAGACACTATAACTAAAAGGGGGATCCAAGCTGGAAAGTAGGAAAACCAATACCTGGATACAACTGACATAACTGTAAAAAAATCTAGAAGGGGATTAAGGGTCCCTCACAACACACAACCTAGAAGGAAGCTGGTCACTCCTAACTAATTGGAGGGAATATTTTGGGGGAATAAATTGGGGTTCCCATGACTGTTACTTAAATAACCCACTTGGAAAACAATGGGGAGGTAGGGATGTTATAAGGAGGGTGAGGGTGGGGAGAGGGGGCAATAGGAATATTTCTATTTGGGAGATTTGGACTTTAGGCATGGGTGGGAGTGTATCTAGGCCTCTTGAGTATTTATCATTTATTATCCTCCCTTATTTTTCTTATTCATCCTCCTATAATCATGGTTTACATAGCTTCGTTAAATTCAAGTAGTCCACTCCAGGGGAGGGCTAATGGTTAGAAATTTCTTATTAATTTGGTCTGAAATAGATGAAAATTCTTGTAGGTGAGGAGCACTACTAAATTACAATCATGGAGGAGGCGTATTTTTGGATACCTTCTAAGGGCAGATCCATGATGAATGAGTTTTTGCTTGGCGAAGTGGACCGGTGACTCGGGAAGATCAACACTACGCTCGGAAAGAATCAACTAGTGTGGTAACATGAATAATAAGAGTAAGTCGATCTTGATAATTCATCTTTTTACACTATCCTTATGATGAACAATTGGAAGTAGTCATTCCATAACACCTAGAAGAAATATATTTTGGATGGAACTCTCTGAAACTAAGGTTTCAAAAATTGGTAGAAACAAGGTTCACCTAAGTCACTACACTAAGTCAAAAACTTAATCCCTATTCACTCTAAAAAACATTCAAACAATGAAAGTAAATGTGATCAATAAAAAAATAGCACTTTGATTTTATGTGGTTTAGATTGAGAGTCATGCATCTATGGTAGAAACATTGTATCATTTCATTTATCTAAAAAGAAAAATTTACAACTTAGCAACTTATGATTCAATCCAGATTACTAGTGATAAGTAATCATAATTACATTCACTCTATCCATGAAAGTATACCCATACCATATATAAAGAGAGTAACTTTCGATTTTATAGCTGCACTGACCTTTGAAAAGTGTGGGAGTCCATCTGTTTTACTATTCCCACTTCCAATCTCTTGTAGCAATATTCAGTATGACTTCCACCTCTAGTAAGCCAAAAAACACATCACAATATAACTGAACATACCTATATTTTTTAATTACAAGATCAAACATCCAGAAAAACACTGCCTTGCATTGATTAAATTAGAAGAATCCTCTTTTGAACCACCTTCTTCTAGAAACCTCATTCCAGAGTACTAAAGGAAAAAAACCTATTGCTGCCACAAATCCAATGAAATAAATAACTTTCAAAACCAATCATTCTAGTTGTATGATTTCATTCAACTAAAGTAGACTTCAAAAATTCCTAATAATCTCACACTTAAAGACCACTTCAAGGAAAACCATGGCACCACCTTCAAATTCTACAAGATATCCTTTCATTCGTAATGCATATAATGTTTCACCACCTCCTTCTGTTCACCCAAGCCCGATTGAGGATTTATGTTGACTCGGTATTTATGGACCCAAAATTTAGGTAAACATATCTTCTGGGTTCTATTTTCTATCAACCTTTCATAACTCCAACTCACTATATTCCAACATTTTTAAGATGTAATGGTACTTTAGATCAATGTGTTTAGTTCTTGAATGAAACATTGAATTCTTAGAAAAAATTACACTCTTACTATCACAAAATATTAACCATTTCCCCTAGATATGTCTGAGTTATTCAGATAAATGTCCCAACCATTCCATCTTCTTGCTAGCTTCTGTAACTACCACATGTTCTACTTCCATTGTAGATATTGGATTCACTGGTTATAACTTGGACATCCAACTGATCGTAATTCCTATGAAAGTGTAAACATATCTGGTTTCACTCTTTTGAGAATCATAATCACCCCCAAAGTAATCATCTATAAATCCAAGTATCAAATCATCATCTCCATAATAAAGAGTTGTAACTTATTTACCTTTAAGATGTTGAATAATCCATGTAATATCCTCCTAATAAACCTTTCTCGAATTTTCCATAAATCAGATTACCACTCCCACTACATGAGAAATATCCAAACATGTACATACCATAACATACCTTAAAATTCTTATATCTAAGGCATAAATAATTTAATCAATGTACAACTTTTCTTCTTCCATTCATGGCACTTGTTGCTTTGAAATTTTAAAGTGTCCAGCGATAGAAGTTGAAACCAACTTATATTCTCTCATTCCAAATCTCTCAATTATCTTTTGGATTGTTTGACCTTGAAAAGGGGATGACCTTGTTTGTTTAAGGTTTAAACATTCCAATAGGTTTCTAATGGGTTTGTTCATAGAACTGGAAATATCCAATGATTCTATATCCATTTGGACCTACTTTCCAAAGGTAGGTTCTCATAAGTTGTGGACCAGTGAGGCTTAAGAATTTTCATTGGTCGAGAAGATGGGAGGTCAGACTCATCACACATTTTTGAGGGGAATAATTGTCTACTCCAGGACTCTCTTTATAGATTTAAGTTATGTTCGTGAATCCTTATTATACTACCAAGTATGAAAATGAGCTTTCCTTAAGATCTGACCATCAATGATTTAATATGTATGAGATTTAGAGAATATTTTATATGTATTTGAGGTTCTTCATAGATAGAGAATAATTTTTATTTGTTAGATATTCTTAGTCAATTGTATCCTTCAACACATTATATAAAGATCTCTTGGTCATTATGATAACCATACTGGTTTTATAGCCACTCAGTGGGGCACTTGAAGTTTATTGTTGTTCAGAGGGACATTGATTATCACAGAGTTGTGATCGTACTCGCAGATGGGCTACCTACATATCCTTGCTTCAAAAAGGAATCATAACCCACATAGTTATGGAATTAAAATATAGTTTAACATCGTATGGTACGGGTGAGAATTAATGGGTGGTGGGCTTGAACCTCAGAAAGGCTTCCTACGTACTCTACTTTTAAGGTAGAGATCAAATTCCACATAGTTCGGTTGGGAATTATGGGGATTACCTATGATTAACGGCCCAAAGAGATGTTTCGTGGTTACTTTTACACTCTAAGATCACGTGAGTAATGCTCGGTGTGAGAAACAAGAGGTATCAGTAAACCTGAAAAAAATTTCCATGAAAGAATCGGTCACAAGGAATGATATGGGGCTTATGTATTTATGATTTCCCAAATAGATAAAGATCCGGACTTACTTTAGATAAGAAGCCCAGGAACAAGGACCATAAAGGTATATGTGCCTTATGGAGATTTGGATACTCTAACTTGGGTCTTACTCTTGATAAGGATTCCCAAATTAGGAGGGGACTTGTGATTGGGTTTTATTCTGGAGAAGGAAACCCAGAATTAAAGGGACCTATAACTTGGGACTTACCCCTGAGAAGGAGGCCCAGAGTTAAAGTAGGTTTAGTGCTTACTCATAAGAATGATTCCTAGATTAAAGGGGAACTTTTAAATTATAATTGGGGCTTATTCCTGAGAAGGATCCCCAAGTCAAAATAAATTAAGACCGGTTAACATAAATTATAACTGAGGTTTATTCCTAAGAAGGAGGCCCAGGTTAAAAGGGACTTGAGAACTGGGGCTTATTCCTAAGAAGGAGGCCCAGGTTAAGGGGAATTATGACTAGGGATTACTCCTAAGGATTATTCCCAGTTTAAGGTAAATTTAGAATTTGGGGCTTACTCCTAAGGAGGATGCCCATATTTGGGAACTTGGGGCTAACTCCTGAAGAGGATACCCCAAATTAAGGGAACTTGAAGACTGGGGCTTACTCTTGAAAAGGAACCCCAGGTTAGGGGACTTTGGGCTTACTCTTAAGGAGGATTCCCATATTTGGGAAATTGATATTGGGACTTACTCCTGAGAAGGAGGCCCATTTTTTACGAAGACTTGAGACTTAGGTCTTATTTCTGAGAAGGAGGCCTAAGTTAATGGAATTTATGAGTGGGGCTTACTCCTGATAAGTATTCCCAAATTAGGGAAATTATGACTGGGGGTTAGTCCTAAAAAGGATTCCCATAATTAAGGGAACTTGGGGCTTACTCCTGAAGAGGATTCCCATGAATAGTCTTCTCATTTTAAAGGATGAGGTTGAATGAATGGAATCTCTTACCGTAGTGACATAAAGATATGTAAATCACTATGTTTTGAGATATGATCCATATAATTACTTTAATATAAGGGAGAAACCCAAGGAATCATGCCATAAATGGCTTTGAAGAGGATTTTGAAGGCTAAATCTTCAAGAGGAGAGGTGGATTTGAAGAAATCAAGTGAATAGGCAGGAGGGGCACCCAAAAAGAGAGAGGTGTGCAATTTCTACATGGGCACGCAAGTCATGGTAGCGTAAGTATACTTGTACGACACATGGGTACTTGCGTGACGATCAAACCTTAGGGTAATACTTGGGTGAGGCTTGTCTCAAGCCCTTAGTATTATCCCTAAAAACTTTTAAAGGAGTGGCGTGCAAGTTCTATTTAAGGGATAAGGCGACGTGTAAGTTTTTTCAATTCCCTGAAGGGTAAGATACTTAGGCGCGTAGGTGTTGATGAATTTAAACACTTAGGCCTTATTTCCCCTCTTTAGACCTTCCATTATAGGTAATAAATTACCTTAGAAGTGTTTGGAAGGCTTTGAGAAGAGACTAGGTCACTGGGAGCTCAAATATGAGTTTTTTGGATTTTTTCCGTATTTGAATGGGGGGCCCAAAAGGGGTATTTATAGGCTGCTGAAGACCTTGGGAGAAAATCAAGTAGGGCGCGTAGGTCACCTATGTGACCCTCTTGGAACTTGTGTGGCCCTTACTTAATGGAATCCTTGTTCATGCCTTAGTCAATTTTTGATGTTTCTTTAAAGGATGAATCACTTTGGACTAAGGTATTTCCCTTTTTCAGTCGTTAGACTCTCTAACGAAAAGGAACATCAACAAAAGTCCCCCCTTAGAGTTGGATCTGAAAGAAGGAGGATGTGACTCTGAGGTAAAGAAGAAGACCAAGGAAGGGCGGCGCACATGTTTTGAGCATGCAGATATCAGCGCATGTGAGAGTCGCACATCTGGCATCGCGCAGGTGTGAGCCGCACAGGGGTGCGGCCTTGCCTATAAATATACACCTCATTCTCACACAAAGCACCCGAATTTAAAACTTTTGAGCTCTCGCTGTGCAAGTCACCTTCATCACACAAGTTACTTGTTTTCCACTGGTTTCTTTGTATCACACTTCTGTAGAGGTATTTGGACTTGCGCGGTGATACCTGTGCGCCCAAAACTTGTGCGACACAACTATACTTGCGCACCAAAATTATAATTGCGCGCCTTAATGCCTTAGCCATTTTTTTCATTTTTTATCACAAATTTTATGAAAAATAAACTCACTAAAGAGTTAATTATTTGACCTTTGTGCAGATTCAATGGCTCCTAGAAGAATCGAAACTACTGATGAACTAGAGAGCAAGCGGATTGATGATATAATGAACATTGTAGGCCATGATTACTATGATATCTGCAACAGAACTCTTCCAAATTTGGCCAGGCACTTGAAGAAGTATCATCATGAATTTCCACATAGAATTTACTTGCCTCTGTATGGGCATGGTCATTTGCAAGACGTCAACATTCCAAAGGCAAAGAACTATCTCCCAAATTCTTGGTTTCAGAATTACACCAACTTTGCATTAGAAAATATCTCAAGTGGAGGAGAATTTGTAAATACTGGAATAGTGGAGAAGGCATATATGATGCATCATAGCCCTTATTTTCCAGATCTGAAACCTCATAAGCCTAAGTTGCAACCACATTGTTATCCTTCAATCTTCCAAAATTCCCAGATGGATCAATCCAAAGGCTGGAAGAAGAGATGGGACTTCCATCCTGGAGGAGGTGTGAAGCCTAATCGGATGTAGGTATACTGGGTGTGACAAACCTATGCAGATTTTGTCGAGGATTTAAAAGGAGTTGTGATATATGAAGCTGTCTGGGATGGGCAGACATATTTCTACATAAATAATGAGTTTGTGTCGGAGCTAATCAGCCGTTGGAGCCCAGAAACCAATTCTTTCCATCTGAATCATGTAGAAGTAGGAATCAGTTTGTGGGATGTATACAAGATATCAGGGGCTCTAATTCTGGGTGACATGTATGATGAATTCATCCCCCCCAAGGTGACTTGGAATGATTCCTAGAAAACTCCGGCTTTGGCTCGGGAGTTATTGAAAATCTTCCACAAGCTCAAGAGTTCAAAGACCTCCCTAACTCATTCTAGAACGGATTTTCATCCAGAGGAGTGTATGAATATGTTTCTTGCCAAGAAATAGGAGAAGGATTTAAAGGAGAAGGGTCCCACCTATACTCTCCCTACTGCCTGCCCCAGAATAGAGAAGAGGGGTGCTTTTGTCACGTTCTGGTCAACCCTGGAAGTAGGAGAATTTGAGAAGTGGGGATATGAAGTAAATTAGAGAATCCCAAAAAGACCCATCTGTTGGGATTCTTAGACTTGTGTCTTAGTGTTTATCTTCTACCAGTCAGGGATTCAAAGGGAGGCATCAGGCCAGGGACCTTTGTTGTTGCAGCCAAGTTGGCTAAGAGGAGAATGGTTGGGTTAGCCACCCCCATTTTTGCGAATATTCACAGGAGCTTAATCCATGTATTTATGGGTAAGTCTCATTTGATATTAGTGGGACCATTCCAAGTTTTGTGTGGATGGATCGCCAATTATTTCAGGATATATGCTGTACAAAATGGAGTACAGGTTCCTAGAAGCTCCTTCAGGCCATCAGTGCAAGCATATTCTGGAATTTCTCCATTAGCCCTTAACCCATATGATATGAAGGTGAGGCTGAGCATGTTCAAGGAATTAAATTTATTTCATTTTGAAAACCTTCCAACCCAGCGGTTTTTTGATGATGGAATCGCCGATCTGGAATTGAGGTCGTACATGCTGGCTTGTAGAGATGGTGTACTGGCCACCAGGATTGACGGAGAGATTATATGTGAGGCCTATGATCCATAAATATTTTCATGCCAATTCAAGTGTCTGCAGCATACTATTGTATTCTCTCCTATTCATGTCAGGTCAGAGCAGCATCCGATGGTTGTCCGACAACTATGATTGCTGACATCTATGGAGATAACTGGGGCAGTGTTTGATCTATCAGTTCATAAAGCGGCGAGTAACTTTACTACATGGTATGCCGAGAACTGGATAGCATCATACCCTGAAGGGGTGTTGAATCGTTCGGTTTATCAGGTGGGTAAAAAGAAAAGAACTATAGAGAAAGAAACCCTTCATCATGAAGGTGATGCTTCCCCACCTAAAGTTGATTTTTCAGATTCCCAAGATGTGGATGATGAGGCACAACATGCGGCAAAACGGCCTCATGCCAGATATAATCCTCCTGTCATAATCAAGAGACCAACTCCATCAACTCCTAGTGAGTTACTTTATTGGGGAAATTTAATCATCATTACTTTATAGAGCAACAAGTCTTATTTTCTTATCCTTTATCTGTAGTTGCAGGAACTGGAAAGAAGCTATAGTCTAAGATTATAGGACCCTCCTCATAGCCTTCTGGTACACATGTTGAATATCTATGACCAGAGGTTGTCCAGACATGGAGAAGTTTATACAGGGATGCTGAAATTGCCTGGATGGATCTGTGTGAGTGGATACAAATTCCTGTAATAGGGAATCTTCAAGCTTCTACAAATATCCGTTACAAGGATAACCCCGATGAAGTGCGTGATTACATCAGAGAGCTGGATATGCTCATATATTCCATCGATGATTCCATTCCTATCACCAAGCGGGTGAAGGAAATGATAGATCAAGGTGCCACTGAGGGGACTAGTGGTTCTGGAGATGAGGAGTGGCATGATTATGTGGCTCCTGAAGATGTAAGTTTCTTTCCTTATTTTCTTTGCAATTTAATTTCAGTCAAAGCTTTTTTACTCAAGGAATTTATTTTATTCAGCCTCTAGCTTGCAAAGAAATGAACTACTGAGGTTACTTCACCACAGTATAGCCCTGGTGGTACTGCCATCATGGATAATGAATCTCCTCATGAGCCGGGAAATATATCTTCATGCCATCAAGCCATGGAGGAGGAGTTAGACATGGATTTTCATTCTCCAATTCTTGTATTTGGAGATGATGATCCCAACACTCCTAAAAAGGAAAAGAATCAAAGGCAACGAAGGAGGAAGTCCATAGCTAAACATTTCATCAGTAGTGGTAAGTCCTTCAGATAGTCATGAGTCTTAACCCATGAGAAGATTTCTCATACTTCTTAGGATTGCAGGGGCTTCTTCAATTTCTCCTCTGAGGGAGAGGATAGACCCTCCATTGAGGACGACGGAAGGTGCTGGTGAACAATCACAAGTTCAGGCTGATTTGGCTGCTCTTGGAGAAGAGCCAGCATTTGTTCCTAGTATCTCTCCTACTACTATTGAAAGGAGATAAGAGTCTGATTCTGGTAAATTAACAATGCTTCATAAGATGTTGAATGAAAAATCGACTGACTTTCATTTTGTGATACTTTAGGTTCAACCCCTTTACTAGATCTTTTGGTGGCCATTACAACTGATTCTGCAATTTTATCTAAAGACACTCTCCGGGATCAGAGGTCGCAGCATGAAGGTTTCCAAGAAAATGTATCGAATGCTCCCATTGGTGAGACTAACCAAGAATATGAGATAACATTGGATGAAATGATGGAACTTGGCGCATTTTTTGAAGATTTTTTAGATCATGTTAAATTACCATGTGATTTAGAAGATTTTGGACGTGAGTGTTATCCTTCATCCTATTAAAATAATTTCTTATTAAATCTCTAACCATGATTGGTTCAAATGTGTAGTTTCATATAAACAAGGTTTCGAACCGTCAATGACTGAAGGGAGTATAGATAACCTTACTATTGCCGAGACACTGGATCAAGTTGAGCTGAACCCGGTAGAGCTTCCTCAAACTTGTCCTGAAAATCCTGTTAAAACTAGGAAACACTAGGAGGAGCCTTCTCCTGTTGCTGATCTACCATTGGGTAAGAGATAACAATATTTGTGGCTTTTTTCCAATCAACTTTTGTTATCCTTTAAAATTAACCAAAAACTTTCAATTGACTATGAAGGGCCGTCAATTTCAGTGGCTAGATCTAGAGGTGAAGCCCCAGCCTCTGCCCCAATGGGAATAGAAAGTGAAACAGCAAGGATCAGGGGGGAAGGAGTAGAGCATGGCACTTCTCTAAGTTAATTAATCCCGGATTATATTCCCCCCTGTGACAGTGATGTTGACTCTGACCTGGAAGTACAAAAGGCGCTCCAATTTTCATGACACAAGGCATGGCAGAACATATGGAAGATCATATCTGAAGTGCCTCTAGAAGAGCTGTCATCGAAGATCCCCCGGCTGTCATCCCTATTCGTTATGTTGAGACTTTGAGGTTTTGGATATCAATAGATCCATGTCGCAGTAAAACAATTCATCTTAAGAAGGGAGTAAGAGCAGAAGTTCCATCAAGATTTGACTAGGGTTAGGCTGTCATCCAATATCAATGAATTTGAGGCTGCGATATCCCGAGATGAGGCTGATCATGCTGCCAAGTTAAAGGAACTGAAGCATAAGATCAAAGATAAAGTCTTCCATCAGAAGCACCTTCATAAACAGTTAGATATTGTTACTGGGGAACTTGACCAGCTTAATAATTCATTGTAAGGAGTTCAAATGAGTGGTATGAAAGCCATTGCAGATGCCAAGAAAGCACTCCATCAAGCTGAAAAGAGTGAAGCTGGTCGAGTGCATGAGCTTCAAGTGGCTATTGATGAAGCTCGGGATGTTGTAAATCAAATGAAGATTTATGTTGAAAGCCTTTTGTAATTCTTGGAAAAGATAAGAGACTCCAGTCTGTGGATGTCCTTCTAACTTTGTGCATAAAATGAAAAACACTTTCATCTTTAATCATTTGCACTAGCCTTTTTTTCTACATGCTCTAAATTTTACTTAAGCCAATGGGCCAAGTAAGCATAGTTTGATTTTTTTGCTAGGATTATTAAAAAAACCCTACAAACTTTAAATCTTTAATTTCTCAATATCACCTAAATCATACAAATTATATTTTTAGTGAGTTGAGACTTGACTTTTGTTAAGAGTTCCCTTGTCTTTTATGAGCAGTTTAAAGTCATGCACGTCATACATAAAAAGGCTAATGTTTAAGGTCAAAATATCTTTGACCGAATGGATTAAAATTGACTCAATTCCTTGATAATTTATCTGAAAACATATTACCACACTCAAGTATGGGGGAAAACATGTAATCTATGACTTAAGAAATTTTGAATCTGAGTAATGATACGAAAAAGGGATAAAAGGAATTAGAATAAGTATTTCCCAAGAATGAAGTTACCACTATTTAACAAACCCGTTAGGGGGTTGAATTATGCAGGGACGCCTAAGGTCATTGGCCGCATAGTCAAATAATAGCATCTTTTGGATGACAGGTCCATTATGTAGACTACTTATGCAAAGCCGCCTAAGGGAACGTGCTGCATAGTCAGGCAAAAGAACTCTCAGAAATTTACTTTTCTACTGCTAAAAAAGCCTGTGGAAGTTTATGGAGATTCAAATTTTCCAAATCATAGAGTATGTTGTATGGAAATAAGTACTTGAATATAGAGATGATATTTCCAATAAAGATTATCAAAGAATTGGATGAATGTCACTCCTACGAAGGTCTGACCCAAACGTAGGGAAGGAAAATATAAACCATAGACTTGAATACTTTCAGATCATGAAAAAGAGTATGAGAAAAATATGTTAAGGATGGGTATTTTTTTGGATCCATGTATATTTTCATTAAGACAAATAAGGAAAAAAGAGTTTTTCCTTCCAAGAATGAAGTTACCACTATTTGAAAAACCCGTTAGGGGGTTGAATTATGCAGGGCCGCCTAAGGGCATTGGCTGCATAGTCAAATAATAGCATATTTTGTCTGACAAGTCTGTTATGTAGACTATTTATGCAAGGCCTCCTAAGGGCACGTGCTGCATAGTCGAACAAAATAATTCTCAGGTATCATACATTTTGTGATAAAAAGTCGAGAAAAGGGTTACGGATATTTTGAAGTATTTAAGGTTAGGAGTATGATACACAAAAATGGGCATTGTCCAATGCATGTAGAAGATACATAGGAAAATGCTAACCATAATCAGGTTGTGGCTGGGCCCTGAATTGAGGTGCTAGACTTTACTATGTATCCCATAAGGATGGGAATCAAGCCATACGTAGTTCTTAAAGTATATTTTAAAATCATGTGATACGAGAGCATAGGAGATCTTAGTTTAGGGTCACAGAGCTCGGACCATTATAAGGAATACATAGTGTGTGTTTGTTATAAACCTGATGTGAATGAAGACCAGGGTTTTCATACCACATTCATGTTTTCACAAGGGGACTTTTTAGCCAAGGGGATAAAAGTGAAATTTGGGGTTAGGCCCAAAGACTTAGGGCTGTATTTGAGGGATGCTCGAACGTTCCTACGTATCCCATAAGGATGGGAATCAAGCCGCACGTAGTTCTTGAAATACCCTTTGTACAAATTTGGTTCGTACAAGTGAAGGGTGAAAGGGGAATTTAGTGAAATGATGGTTTAACCCAAGATAAAAGGTTCGGGCATTGCCATGTATGCACGTAGTCTTTGGAATATAACATGATTAGAGATCAATGTAAATAATGATTCCCTCTCAGGTGAGTGTGTCAAAGAATGTTGTAGTTTATTGTCATACATGACAAAAACTGTGAATAGTTTAACGTCATATAGCAAGGACGATGGTGAACCAATATAAAAATATTGGTTATGGGGCTGCTTCACATATCAACATCATATGAGATGGAGGTGAACCGATGTGAAGAGATTGGTTTTTTGGGTTGAACCTCAGGAGTTTTCCTATGTACCCAGCCTATAAGGTAAGGATCAAAGTCCGCATAGTTTCATTAAAGAATGAAATGGTGGTCAAGTTGTTCTTGAGGAAAACGACCTAAAAAATAGTGACGGGACTTACACATGGTTAGCGACCCAGAGAGGGTGTTATGGTTTAATTTTACTCTAAGATCACATGATTCAAACTCGGTGTGATAAACAAGAGGTAGAAACAACCTTAACAATGCACAATTTAATGTCATGTAGGACATATGAAGGGACTATGCAGTTTAAAGTCTTCTAGTGAGGACTATTCTTGCTTCACAGTTTAGTATCATGTAGCTAAGATTATGGAGACAACACAGTTTAATGTCATGTCGGATGAAAGGGGTACTGTTCAGTTTAATTTCATGCATTAAGAAAAAAAAGAGGACACGGTTTAATGTCATGTTGGACGTATTAAGGATTTTTTCACATTTTAACGTCATGTTGGACGATGGTGCGAATAGTTTAAGGTCATATGCATGGACCGGTGATTATGCAGTTTAATGTATTCCTAGACGTAAGGGACTTCTATACAGTTTAGCATCATGTAGCTAAGATGTCACAGTTTAATGTCATGTTGGACATAGAAGGGACTGTGTAGTTTAATGTCATGCAGTAAGAACTTAATAAGGGTTGTATATTTTAATGTTGTATAGCAAGGAAAACACATTTTAACGTTGTGTTGGACGTAAGTGAAAATAGTTTAAGTTCATATGCATGGACCAAGGATTATGTCTTTGTATTATACAAAATACTTCTTCAGAAATCTGGCATTGGTTGGAGTAGTGATGAGTTCTCCATCCATTGAGATTAAAGAATAAGCTCCATTGGAGTAGACCTTATGTATTGAATAAGGTCCTTCCCATTTTGGTTCCATCTTGGGAGGTTTCTTTCCTGGTATCATTGGAGTTCTGAGAATCAATACCAATTCTCCCTGAATGAATGAATGAAGATGAACTTTTTTGTTGAAAGCTCGTGCTATTCAATTTTGATAGAGTTCCAAGTAGTGCAAGGTTCATAATATTTTCTCGTATAATCATTCCAATTCATCCAATCGATTTTAAGATTGTTCATCTGTAGATGACTTATCACAAATGGCTACCCTAAGTGAGGTTAATTGAAACTCAATGGGCAAGACTGCTTCTGTTTCATATACCAATGAATATGGATTTGACCACATTGCAGTGCGGGTGGTGGTCTAATAAGCCCATAAAGCATGAAAGAGTTTATCATGCCATGATTTCTTATCTTTATCCACCATATTTTGTAGTATATTTGAAAGATTCTTGTTGAAAGCTTCTATTTATCCATTGTCCACTGCATGATACTGAGAGTAATGGTTGTATTTGATGTTGTATTCTTGATACAACTTCCTTACCTCGGATGAGCAGAAGTAGGTGCCATTATCCGTCAATATAGTATGAGGGACACCAAATTTGGTAATGATGATAGACTTGATGAAGCTAACAATGATTTTATAACTAACTTCTTTGAGAGGTATTTCCTCTTCCCATTTGGAAAAGAAGTCAGTAGTGGTAAGAATGTACTTAAAATGCTTGGATGTAGCTAAAGGATAAGGCCCTACTACATCTATTCCCCATGTGGCAAATGGCCACGAGTATTTAGCTGTATGAAGCAACTCTGGGGGTTGATGAATGAAGTTATCATGTACTTGGAAAGAATGAAACTTCTTTGTGAAATCAACATAATATTGTATCATTGAATGCCAAAAGTATCCAAGCCTTTGAATTTGATCAGATAGTCTATGTCCAGTCTAATGGGCACCACAGACTCCTGCATGCACTTCTTTCATGACAACCATTGTCTCTTCACCGTCAATGCATCTGAAGAGAATTCCATCAAAACCTCTTTTGTAGAGAATTTTCTCTAGGTGATTTGGGCTATCATAAAGAGTAAAATTGACCACACGTCTCCAAATTTGTTCTTTCCCAGCTCTATCAGGTGGAAGTGTTCCATTTTGAAGGTATTCCCTGATAGGTGTCATCCATCTTGTAGTATGACCATATGGTTCAGGAATGGGACTAATTTCATTGATTTCCTCTATTATAGTTTGAACATAAGGTGAAATTTTACGATGGTGGGAAATAATTATGGTTGTCTCATCCCGATTTGGATCTTCCAGAGCTGTGGCTATATTAGCCAGTGCATCAGCTTGAGCATTTTGCGATCGCAGAACCTAAGAAAATGTCAATTCCAAAGGAAATTCCACCATTAACTCTCTAACATAATAATACAAAGGGATTAACTCTTCTTTTCTAATGGAATAATCCCCATTGACTTGTTTGATTACCAGGTCTGAATCACCTTTCACCTTTAAGTGATTCACTTGTGCTTGAAGCGCCAACTCTAATCTTGCGACGAGAGCTTGATATTCTGCTTCATTATTTGTACTTCCTCCCAACAATGAGAAGGAATAAGGTAGAACTGACTTTTCCATGGAAATAATCACAATTCCCAACCCAACTTTGTTGAATTTAGGATCTTCCATTTTCTTCCCTGTTGGACTTCTGGAAGCACCATCAAAGTACATTTCCCATGTTTGAAGATTATCTTGAATAGAAAAGACTTCTTCATCAGGAAGTTTAATATCTAAAGATGTATCTTCCACTAAAGGGTGTTCATCAAGGAAATAATCTAGAGCTTAGACCTTTATTTCCTTTTGAAACACAACTGGATATCAAATTACTGCAAAATAACTGTTCATCTTGCCAGACGTCCTGTAAGCATTGGATGACTAAGGATGAATTTGAGCTGGTTATTGCGAGATACCAATTGTTCCTCATGATGTTTCAGGTAGTGTCTCAGTTTCTGAACTTCAAATATTAATGCTAGGCAGCACTTCTCAATATTTGAATATCGGGTTTCTGCTTCAATCATAGTCCGACTAAGATAGTAGAGGTTGTTCTCATTCCCAGCATAATTCTTCTAGGCAAGGAAGGCACCCAATGATCACTCTAAAGCTGTCACATAAAGAATCAATGTCCTTCCTTCAACATGTGGCATTAATACCAGTGGACTCAAGAGGTATTTCTTGAGAATATTTAATACTTCTTTACATTCTTTAGTCCACTAGAAAGTGACTCCCTTCTTCATCAATTTGGTGAAGGGTAAACTTTTGCCTGCCAAATTGGTGATGAAACGCCGAATATAGGCCAAGTGTCCTTGAATTCCTCTCAATTATTTCAAATTATGAGGAGGTTACATACCAAGGATTGACTTTGTCTTCTCAAGATCGATTTTGATACCATTATGGTGTACAACAAAGCCGACAAATTTTCCTGAGGTTAACCCAAAATCACATTTCAAGGGGTTCATCTTCAAATTATGTTGTCGAAGTTTGTGGAATATGACTTCCAAATCAGCCAAGTGGTTAGAACATTGTTTGGATTTAACCACAAAATCGTCCACATAACATTCAACAAAAATCCCTAAAAAAGGTTTGAAGATACGATGCATGGAACGCTGATATGTTGTGCCTGTATTATTTAAGCCAAAGGGCATTACCCGATAGCAAAACACACCATGAGGGGATTTGAAGGCTATAGATTCTTCATCTTATAGATCCATTCAGATTTTATTATACCTGTAATATCCATCCATGAAGGAAAGTGCTTCATAGCCAGTTGTTGCATCAATTAAGAGTTCTGTAATCAAAACTGGAAAATCATCCTTAGGACAATGTCGATTAAGATCTATGAAATCAATGAAAACTCTAATTTGTCCGTTCTTCTTTTTAAAAGGGACAATATTATCCAACCATATGAGATATTGAACTTCTCTAACGAAGTTATCTTTGATAAGTTTATCCACTTCAGCTTCAATTTTGGAAGCATAAGTTGGGTGTGTTCTTCTTGCAGTTTTCTTAAATCCTCAAGGTTCTTCTGAAAAACCCGAATGATGAGTGGCAACATCGGGATCAAGCCCTGGAATTTCTGTATAGTTCCAAGAAAATATATCTCGATTTTTATTTAAAAATTAAATATACATTTATTTCTCTTCAAGATTCATGGCCACACTAATTAAAGTAGGGCATCGATCTTCTTTTGTACCCAGATTTATTTCTCTGAGTTCATCCACAGTGTTAGAGATACCCTCTTTAAATGTTGGAGGAGAATCCCTGGGATCTTCCTCTTCTTCTTCAACATGTGTTACTTCTTTTGTTTCTACTTTCATAGTTGATAATGAAGTAGAATTTCCATGATCAGAAGAGATGTTAAAATTTGAACATCTTAAAGAAAAGGCTTCCATTTCTGACCCTATTGACGATGAAGGGTCTTAATTGGGTAATAAAGAGGAGATGATGGATTGATAATCAACATCATTGTTCACCTATGACAATGCTATAACTTATTCTAGCCTGGTTGGTGAAGTATAGACTTGCTGGATTTCAGCAGATGAAATGAAGGCATCTCCATTTGAGCTTTCATTATTCCTTGGTGAATCACCACTTTATACCATGCTATCTGGCTTGATTGTCGTGATTGACATTATGGAAGTTTCTATAAGAGTATTTGGATTTGGGTCTATCCTGTCAATTTGACTGATAGAAAACACATAATATGTACTCACATGTGTGAATGGATTTACTGGAATCTTTTCCAAACCATATGGAGCATTAACTTTGATAACCTCCCTTATTGTGGATTCCTCCTTTACTTTTATGTGATAAAATTACGCCACAATGTATTGAGACTCACATGTTTTGAAGGGGTATTTATCACCATACAATGTCCCAATTTGACTATCAAAACAATATTTGAGGCATTGATGGTATGAGTAAGAGATAGTTGCATGTTGATGTAGCCAAGGTCTTCCAAGAAAAACATTGAAGGTTGTATCGTGATCAACAACCATGAAATATGAATTGGATACAAGGTCTCCAAACTGAGTTCTGATTATAATATCGCCCAGTGGTTCTTGTTCATTTTTATCATATCCTTGCAACATCAGAGTAGAAGGAGATAAATCAGATTCTGTGAGGCCAAATCGATGAATTGTACAAATGGGGATGAGGTTGACTCCTGAACCATTATCAATGAAAGCACTTTGGATGTCCACACCATTGAACTTTCCAGATAAATTCAAAGGTCTAATGTGTCCATGGACAACATCATATTCATCTTTATCTATGAAAGATATCACTGCATGGAATTATGCAGTATTATTCTCTACATGGTAGACTCCAGCCACAGAAATTTCAGTTTCGAACTCCTGAGGACTTGACAAAGCCTCAATGAGTGCCTCCTGAAGATCCTTGGATAGATTCAAGGCATACCTAATTGATAACTTGGCTGGTAATTGGGCCAAATTCTTCAAGAAATCATATTTTTTATCCAAAGGTCTATGTTTCCCAATAGGAACATGTGGTTTCACAGGTGCTTTAGAAGTTGATGCTTTTGAAGTAGATGCATCTTGTATCGGGGTAGGAGTTGGAAATACTCCTGGATTTGGAAGATTAGACCCAATAGGTATTTTTACTTGTTGAGAAGAAGAAGGTGGAACCTCTAACCAATCCTCTAGAATAATTATGCTAGGACTGAATCTACTATTGGTGGAAGAACTTTCTTGTTCTTGTTGAGCCCGCTAAAGGTCTCTACCATGAGTTTCTGCTGCATACACAGTTCTAGCAGGGGTAGAATTAGAATAGTGGTTTTTGGGATATCCACATCTTCCTCTGTATCCCAGACCTCTGGAACTCACTCTAATTCCTCTGTTTGGTACAGGGAACTTAGGCTCATCAAAATCGAAGCTATGACTGGCATAAGGACCTATTAAATGAATCATATTAACAGAACCAAAGATCAACTCTTCATATGATGAAAATTCTGCCTGGTTAGCCTGTTTAGGTTGTGCCGTTTGGCGGGGCAGTGCCCGTGTTTTTTAAGTAGATGGCATAAAATCTACCAGAGTCAAAGAAAACTTGGGCTTTGACATGATCTCATCTTCTTCTAATTGTTCCGCTTTCTTTGAATTATGTTGTTTCTTTGAGGATTTTCCCTCTGATGAAGAGGGTTTTGCTGTGTCATTCATAGAAGAAGACACAATTGTTTTCTTCAAAGTATTCTCAAAATGGCATGAGTTCGGTTGATCATTTTTCTGACCATCCAATCATTATATTTCTGCGCATTTTTTTTGACTTCTTGCCACTCGCCTTCTTCCTCTAGATTTGTAGCAGTAACACATGCTACCTGAGCTGAAAAACCTTTCAATTTGACTTGTCCCGAGTCCAACATATTTTGTAGGAGGTATTTGAAGACAAAAAACTCCTGAATGGGATGCCCCAACATATGATGAAATGGGAAATAATTGGAACAGTCTTCATCTCCTTTTTTTCATTTGGACTTTTGGGCCATGGCAATTGAACCAAATTATTTTCCAGAGCCAAAATGAAGTAACCAGGAACTTGTTCATTTCTGAAAGAGTAAACTTTTCTCTTTAGATCCTCAAATTGTTTTTGTCTTTGATCTCTTTGATCATCTTGATGAAACGACCTCTGTTATTGACGCTCAGGAGGTGGAGCCCTTCGAGAAGATGAAGTCCTTGAAGTAGAAGCAGGTATAGGTGCTTGTTTAAGCATAACTGTAGCAGTCTTTGCTTTACCCATTATCCTTACTAAAGTTGATGGAATTACACGAGCTTTATCCTTAGTCTTTATAAGAGAGTCTTCAATATATTGAGCGATTGAAGTAAGGTCTCGAAACCGTCCTATGTATTTCACAGGGATCAATGGTGTACGTAATTCATCACACAAATTTGCCAAACTGATTGGCAACAACTCTTCTTGAGGAAGTGCTAAGCTTAGGGAATATGTTAATCCCTTCTAGTGAGTAATGAAATCTAAAACCCTTTCATTCTTCTTTTGATTACAATTTGTAAGATCAAAAACTGTTGTCTTTGGAAAAGTTGAGCTGAATTGAGGAAGGAATCGTTAACGGAGATCCTCCCATCTGGTAATTGACCGGGATTGCAAGCTTGTATACCAGACAAAAGAAGGTTCTTCTAATGACTGTACAAAACACCTAAGCTTGACTTCTTCTTGTTGCTGAGGGGTTCCCATCATATGATCTCAACAAGAAACAAAATGTGTTATGTTTTGCTTTGGGTCTCCCGAACCGTTAAAGATTAGGAATGTGGTACTTGCAAAATTTGATGGGGGGAATTGTGTCTACCCATTTAGGGTAAGCTCTCTTCTCCGGTTGAACTGGTGCACGCTTTCCTTCCATAGCTTCCAAACGAGATGTTAATGACTCAATGGTAGTCATTAACTTTTGAGAAACATCCAGTTGAGCTTGGACTTGTGCAGGTGAAAAAACTGGAGCTTGGATAGATGTGGTGGTTGGTACTACAACTGAGGATAACACCACCGGTTGTTGTTTCACTTGACCTATAGGATTATACCTGTGAGGGTGTACTGATAAAAGAGGATACTCTTGATCCATCTCAGTAGCTGTAAAAAATTCATTTGGCTGACTGAGTCCAGCACGTTTAGGAGGAAGACTACCTTGAAGTATTTCTACATTCAGCCTCCTTAATTCCTTCATTTCCTCTTCCTGTTGTGCAAATAATTTCTCTAATGAGAGCAATTGGCCTTCTCCAGAGGAAAGGTGGAACATAGCATGGTTCTTTTCTTTACCCTTGTTAGATCCCTTTCGAAGAGTGGGAAGTGTGTTATTTGAAGGAATACATAGATTCTGGGTAAGCCTTATGTTTCTTGTACGCACACCTTCTTCATTTGTGTCTATGTGTACAACTTCTTGAGCAGGAACCTCTTTATCTGATCCCTCTAAGTGAGCCTCATCTTGGGGATTAGTAATAACGGCATTGATGACATTATTTGATACATAATGCATTGCATCTCTTCTATCGTCATTTCTGCGATATTGTCTTCTTCCATGTCCCTGATGATACACTACCTTCTATTGAGTTGATCTCTCATGAACTTTTTGATGAACAGTAATCTGAAGGGAATTTCCTGATGATTCGGATCTTCGTTCCTCTTGGGGATTCTTCCCTAATTGAGAAAAGACTGACTTTATCTGAGGAAGAGATTAAGGATTTGAAAAAGTCCCCAATCCGGTGGACTATGGTTGTTCCTGCTATTTATGATCAACTCCTCGAATCCTATTTTTTGATTCTGAGGGTTGAGCCAAAAGAGTCCCTAGTCTGGAAATCTGGGGTGGTTCTTGAGCTGCTACATCTGAGACTTTCTTAAAAGCTCTTCTGATCTTGCGGACTTTAGTCCAGAAATTGGCTAGATGCATCAACCTACATCCACTCAAATCACATGGTTCAAATGACCATTGGATGATTTCTGACACTTCTGTCACTTGGTGATGTGCACACTCTAAACAAGAAGCCTATTCTATATTCTTGTTTGCCTAATGCAAAAGTAATTCAACAACTTGTTCTATGTATTCCAGATTCTGAGAAGAACTAGTTGAGGCCTATTCCTGAGCAAGCCTTTGATTACAAACAAAACCAATTGACTATGTCCGGTCGTGGGCAATAACATTGCATGATACCACTTTCGGTGGTCTTTTTTGGCTGGAGAGTACAGTAAAATGTAGTGCTCCATGAACACCTCATCCCCTAATATGAATACCATATGGGGCATTGGTAATTAACTGGTGCAATCTTTTTAAAGCACCAAGGCATGAATGCTGAAGGGATCTCTACTAATTTTCAGCCTTCGGATATCAACAAACTGATAGAGAGGCCAAATCAATTTGGCATTGTAACCCTTCTATTATCTTAACATTATTTTCATATTCATCATAAGATAATATTTTCTTCTTTAATTGACAAAGAGTTTTCCACATGTTGAGACGAATATCTTGAATATAATCTTCCATCAACATCTCTGGAATGTCATACTGAGAGTCAGCCAAAGGCCAAAACATGACTGGCACTTCACCCTTCTCAAGTTGTTTTCTCACATTCATCATTTCCACTTTATCATTCGATGAATATTTTTCTACCTGTTTAGACCAAAGTTGGTGCTTCTTTGATGCTTTATCAGATTCAACAAAATTGGTAGATACTTCATGATTAGACACTAAATGAGGCTAATATTCATTGGTAATATATATAATATTCATGTTCTTTATTATTCATAAACACCATTTTAGTACATTTTACACTTTTAACATCATTTAACATTATTATTGTAATACCTTCTTAAAATGCACTATTATGTGGTACATATTTTAACATCATTTAAAGTACCCAATGATTCATCTGATTTTAAGGAATATAATTATACATATTTTAATTTGATATTTTTGGAAATTTATCTACACTTAAATATGAACATGTTTGATTCAGGGATCAGTGGAGAATTCATGGAGGATGATGGAGATATTTGGTAATGAAAGGAAGCAATTATGGAGAAGACAGATTGGACATCAACCCACTGATTCAAATTTGGGGCCCACCATATAGTCCCAATGAATCCAAAATTTATTTGGATCCCAGAATATATGTATAGGAACAAATAACTCTTCAGGATCCAATGCTAATTCGGCATCAATTGTGTTCATTTAGGCGGCCCAAGTTAGAAATAAAATTCTGGGCCAGATTCTGTGGCCCAGAAAAACATCCCACTAATATGATTATATCTCAGACTCCACAAATCCAAATGGGTCCAAATTTTATAGACGGTTAGAAGACATCCGGGGATCCATTTTATTCTTATATGGTCCACTTGATTCGGCCATCTAGAATGGCTTACAAGTGCGTCTGTTCGGTGGAAGCAAGCTGGAAGCCACCTCGGGTCAAGGGTGGAAAAGTCTCCTCTCCCTTACTTTCCACCCACCTATGGCCTACCACAATTAATTGAGGAGACTAAGACTATTGGAGGCTTGACCCAAGGGCTCAAAAATTCCTATTTAAGGTAGTGGTGTTGGAGGATTGAGAAATCTTGGGTGCTTGGTTCAATTGTATTGTTTTGCTGCGATTTTGTTGTCTCAAATTTGTCTTTCACTTTTAAGTTGTTCAATTCACTTTAGTTTCTTAATAAAAGTTCTTATTCTCCTCTTATTCTATTGTTCTAAATCTCACTTTGATACTTTTTCCTCAAGGTGTGAATTTATTCACACCAAATCTTGTGAAATTATTCACACAACGGTGGAGTGATCATTTTATTTTTGTTGTTTTCTTTACTTCTCCATGTCATCCCTCATGAGTCTACTTTCCGCTTCCATTGAAACCATAGAATCAATGGAGGGCTAACCCACTTATGGGATAATCCAAGGGAGTATAAAGGGGCTGGATTGGATGTTATTTATCACCCCATTAATGTATAATCACTTCTTAAATTGAGATTTTTATTTGATTATTTTTAAACTCCATCGTCTTTGTTGAATTTAAGGCCACACACTTCATGTGTTAATACGAACCTTTAACTTGAAGTTCTCAAAACTTTGATACTTCAAGTGTATAGGTGATTAGTATTAAAGGGTGTAGGAATTGAACCAGTAAGTGATGATGTTGTTTTATCTTCTTAAATGAACCCATCTCAAATATAAGAAATTGAAATCTTTGAAAAGGAAATACGTCCAATCCACCCCGAGCGATAACCTAGGATCAACTCATTATTTTAAATTAAATTCACTTAAATCTGTTAGATATCCTCTAAACTCAACTAAAATCAATCCAAGTTGGCCACTTCATAGCCAAAAAAAAGTCCATAGAATGTGTGTGTCTATAGGTTACTTCTTAGGTCTCTGTGGATTCGACAACCCAAGCTAGACTACAAGGACCGTTCTACCTTCATCTCTTGGCTAAATTTGAACGAGAACCAAATTTTGGCACCATTTACGGGTACCTAAGTAAGTTATCTTAGACACTATCATCCTTTTTTTATCCCACTTCTCTTATCTCATCCCCAATTTCATTCCTATGGAAAACCCTTTTGAACAAATCCAAACAAGGGGAACCTCTTCTTACTTTGATCACTCCACACCAAGTGAGATGTACAATGACCAACCTAGTTTCTATTTGTGGGATCATCAACATCCTACTGAACCACAATTTTTTTATTCATATGAACCACAATACATTCCAACCTATTATGAGTTTCAATCCCAACAAGTCCAATCAGAACATCCTTCTGTGGAATTACAACAACTTAATTATCCTCTTGGAATAGACCATATGTCCCAACACCTTGACCATCCTAATCCATATCCATTACTTTAAAAATTGTATCAACAAATGGAGATGATGAATTTTGAGGTTTCATCATTGAGGTTAGAACTACAAAGCATTAAAAATTGTGGGGAACCCATCCCTACAAAAACCGTCCCTTCCACAACCTTATGTGAAGTGTCTAGTTTCCCACAAACCTCTCATGAATTTACTGAAGAGAAAACCTTTGGATTTGGGGAAGATGAAGAGGATCAAGGAATTTTTGATGGGTTTTTAAATCAAGAGTAAACTTATTTTTTGTATTAACAAGAGGGAAATTTGACATCATGGATTGAGTCTCATGAATATAACTACATTGATGATTTTTCAAAAACACAAATCACTGAACCATTAAGAGAAATCACAAACTTTGAGTCCATACCCATTCCTGAAACTGATCTTTCCAACTTGGTGGTTGAATCTTCTATTCAAAATGAACCAATTCTATTGAGAAATTTTGAAAATGAAATTGAGCTCAATTCAAAGTCCCAACCTTTGTATGAAAGTTTTAGCCTACCTGAACTTGAACAAAAGGACTTTCCATCCACCCTCAAGTTTCCATTCATTGGGGATAGCCAAAAACTTCCATTTGTCACCATTTATTATCTTGAAACCACTAAAGAGGTGATTATTCATAATTTCTTAGAAAATAATACAAAAGAAATTGAATAAATCATTTATGATATTCCTTGGATTTACCTGGTCATTTTAGAACAGAGGTTTGTGCATGATACAAATTCTAAACATAGAATCAATCTCAACCTAGTAGAAGTGGTGAAACATGTGGTCCTTAAAATGTTGAAAGTTTTTATTGGGTAAGTTGGGGGGATTCATGTCGGGCTAACGACGTTAAACAATGCGCTGCATGGGAGGAAACCCATGGTTTTCAAGTTTCCAATAATTTTTTTATTTTAATAAACTTTATATTTTAAATAGGATTAATGAATCATTTTGATATTTGAAAATAAAAAAAAAAATAGAATGTTGACCTATTCTTATATTATGAGTGTGGATGGGTACAAAAGGGGAGTGTCATATTCATCTGTGTCATGTGGTGTGATCCTTGAGTAATACCTTACCCAGAAATTTAAAAAGAAGACAATGTATCATCAGTTTGTTTTATTTTTATGTGTTTTTAGGTTAAAATAAAAATAAAAAATAAAAAATAAAAAAATATATATTAATAAATAAAAAAGGGACACATCATGGTTCGTGGGGAAAACCCCGTCACGACTGGCGAAGCCGTGGGGATTCGAACCTGGGACCGAAGGGAGACATGGGCGCGTGCTTACCACTGACCTATGACTTTTTGTGATTCCTTTTTCTATAATTTTTATATATATATACTTATATTTTACTTTCTTTATTATATGAATATATATATATATATATATTGTTTTTTTTTCTTTCTACTAGGTAACTCTGCAAGTGACATGGATATCAAAGGATTAAAAGGGAGCAGCAAGAATTTCAACTGCAACCACCAGGTGACTTCATTCCATGATCCTCATTTTCAATTTCCTTTTTGAACTTTCATTCTCTACCTCTACCCCCTTATAAATTTTCTTTTCTTTAAACAATGGGGACAGTGTTATTTTATGTTGGGGGAGATAAAATAAAAAATGCTTTTGTGTCAAAATAATGATAAATGATTTGAAAAAAAAATTGGAAAAGGGAATTGGAATTTCATATTGTTGAGATATATTTTGCTCGGGACTAGCAAAACTCAAGTTGGGGGTGTGATTAGCCACTAAATGAGGCTAATATTCATTGGTAATATATATAATATTCATGTTCTTTATTATTCATAAACACCATTTTAGTTCATTTTACACTTTGAACATCATTTCATATTATGATTGTAATACCTTCTTAAAATGCACTATTATGTGGTACATTTTTTAACATCATTTAAAGTACCCAATGATTCATCTGATTTTAAGGAATCTAATTATAGATATTTTAATTTGATATTTTTGTAAATTTATCTACACTTAAATATGAACATTTTTAATTCAGGGATCATTGGAGAATTCATGGAGGATGATGGAGATATTTGGCAATGAAAGGAAGCAATTCTGGAGAAGGAAGATTGAACATCAGCCCACTAATTCATATTTGGGGCCCACCATACAGTCCCAATGAATCCTAAATTTCTTGGGATGACAGAAGACATGTATAGTAACAAATAACTCTTCATGATCTAATGCTAATTCGGCATCCATGGTGTTCATTTAGGTGGCCCAAGTTAGAGATAAAATTCTGGGCCAGATTCTGTGTCCCATAACAACATCCCACTAATATGATCATATCTCGTAATACACAACTCCAAATGGGCCCAAATGTTACAGGTGGTTAGAAGAAATCTGGGGATCCATTTTATTCTTCTATGATCCACTCTTATTCGGCCATCTAGAAGGACTTACAAGCGCGTTTGTTTGGTGGAAGCAAGATGGCAGCCACCTCGGGTCAAGGGTGGAAAAGTCTCATCTCCCTTACTTTCCACCCACCTATGGCCTACCACAATTAATTGAGGAGACTTGGACTATTGGAGGCTTGACCCATGGGATAAAAAATTCCTATTTAAGGTAGTGGTGTTGGAGGATTGAGAAATCTTGGGTGCTTGGTTCAATTGTAATGTTTTGCTGCGATTTTGTTGTCTCAAATTTATCTTTCACTTGTAAGTTGTTCAATTCACTTTATTTTCTTAATAAAAGTTCTTCTTCTCCTCTTATTCTGTTTTTCTACATCTCACTTTGATACCATTGCCTCAAGGTGTGAATTTATTCACGCCAAATCTTGTGAAATTATTCACACAATGGTGGAGTGATCATTTTATTTTTGTTGTTTTCTTTACTTCTCCATGTCATCCCTCATGAGTCTACTTTCCGCTTTCATTGAAACCATAGAATCAATGTAGGGATAACCCACTTATGGGTTGATCGAAGGGAGTAGAAAGGGGCTGGATTGGATGTTATGTATCACCCCATTAATGTATAATCACTTCTTAAATTGGGATTTTTATTTGATGATTTTTAAACTCCATCGTCCTTGTTGAATGTATGGTCACACACTTCATGTGCTAATACAAACCTTTACCTTGAAGTGCTCAAAGCTTTGATCCTTAAAGTATATAGGTGATTAGTATTAAAGGGTGTAGGAATTGAACCAGTAAGTGATGATGTTGTTTTATCTTCTTAAATGAACCCATCTCAAATATAAGAAATTGAAATCTTTGAAAAGGAAATATGTCCAATCCACCCCGAGTGATAACCTAGGATCAACTCATTATTTTAAATTGAATTCACTTAAATATATTAGATATCCTCTAAACTCAACTAAAATCAATCCAAGTTGGCTACTTCATAGTTGAAAACAGTCCATAGAATGTGCGTGTCTATAGGTTACTTCTTAGGTCTCTGTGGATTTGACAACCTAAGCTAGACTACAAGGACCGTTCTACCTTCATCTCTTGGGTAAATTTGAGCGAGAATCACTTAATTTACCAAATTAGAAGATGCATGACTCAGGGGTGGTTCAGATAATGACCTACACCCAGGGATATTTTCTGGTTGAGAAAGTACTTCATCTGCTAGTGTTAAAGCATCAGACATGACTGGCCTCACATTTGCAAGTGCCTCAAGATAAGAGGGCTTTCTCGTCACTACATTTTCAATTAGATTATTTTCCAGACAATGTGAATTACTACTGTGGAGAGGACTTTCACAGATAAATTCATCATCATGGGGAGGACCACCATGGTGGGTTGCAGCAAAAGATGAAACGTTTTTCTCCTTAGTCTTCTGGCCACGTAGAGGGTTACCGTGGCTCTCATCTGAAGATGATACTTCGAGATCGACCGAACTGTCATGAAGAAAGCCTTCATGAGGAAGTGTCTGATGCAGACCTTTGGAATTAATGTTCCCTCTATTGGGAACTAAGAGAGTAGAATCTTGAGTTACAATAGATAATTGTCTGAGTGCATCATGAACTCCAGCATCGAGCAAGGCCTTGTTATAGATTGGCACTTGATTTCTTGACTGTGATGGATGGTTCTTTTTCTTAGACGCATTTTTACTCACTTTGGGAACCACTTGTTGAAGAAAGTGGTCATTATGGGCAGGTTTTTGTGCCTGCTCAGGAGAAATAGTCAGGTTAGGCTGATTATCTCCACTCAAATCAGGTGTCTGTGTCTAACTTGGTTATCCGTATGATATGGGGGAGTATGCCCCACAACCCTATTGGACTGGAACAGAGGTTTGTGTCTATTACAGAGTGAAATATTGATGTGTCACTCCACTAGTAGAGATAGATTTTCATTTCTTTCCCTATGATGCTGATGAAGCTGTTATAATATCCTGGTAGGCATCCAGAATATGAGCAAGGATTTGCTTCTGCTCTTCCATCGTTGTTAGAATCTGTTTGGTTACTTCATCTGCCAGAACGAGAATATATTTCCATTCTGTGTTTGGAGTATGTGTGTGTTCCTCCTCCTTCCCTCCTTTTCCTGTCAGTGAGTTTTAACAGTACTTATGCATGGGGGTAGAGAGTTGATTCTGCCTCCTTTTTGTCATTGGGGCTTTCCAATTGACTTCTCAAGGTGCTACCAAATGAGACTGTAGGTAGTATTGATCAATACTAGCAGGTGTATGTGTCTGCTTATTGCACTCCGCCGAATGTGGTTGATAAACTTCCTTCAATACTAGCAGATGAGACTGCTGGCAGGATTGACGAGTGTAAGCAGGTGTATGTTCATGTTTACCAGTTGTCAACACATTGGGTTGGCGGGCTTCATCATATGTAGTCAGACGAGCCTACTGACTAGCTGATGATTTATAAACAGGTGTATGTTCCTGTCTATAGTACTCTACCAGAATTGCCTAGTGGGAATGGTATGCTGCTACAAGATGAGTCTGCTGGACAGCGGAATTAAAACGGATGGGTGTCTGTGTCTGCTTGTTGCTTTCCACCAAGTTAGGTTGGTGGACTTCTCCAGAGATGGCAGAGATAAGAACCTGCTCACTGATGACCGGTCGTCGCCTCTGGAGGTTCATCTTTCCTGCTCGGTTTCGAGGAACCTGAGCCAAATTCCAGGAGACGACACCCTCATCATGTTGAGGGCACACTGCCGCATGAGTCTGGCGGTGATTTTTGGTGGGAGCCCTTGGTAAGGACTCTTATTTCCTTTAATTAAGGCCTTGAGTGACCTTATCATTCACCTCCTCATAATATGGGAGGAAATGGTGATTGTGTTCTGGGGATAACAACCCAAAACGGTTGGAGATGGTAGTTAGCACCGCCTACTTCTTGATCACTGGTCGTCGCTGTCCGGACGACCAGGGTGAATAATTGACTTAGAGGGCTTGTCGAGCGGCCTCTGGAGTTGGAATGGTACTATGTCGATGGTATTCCTTAACCAGTGCATTTGATACCCAGCGTTGAATATGTTGAGTAGGTGATGTCATCCTCAGAGCGGACGATGATCCAGTAGGAGTAGCAGCAGAGTTATTCATGGTAGAGGCATTCACAGGTGTGAACTTTAGAGAAGCCATTTCTATAATGCAGAAAATCTTGGAAAAGAGTGCATGTTTCATATAACCGACGTAATCAAGATAAGTCTTGCCACTACATCTTTTGGATGAGCACATATGTTATTGATTATTTTGTTGGCCCTCTCATTGAGTTTAAATAGGGGCCTAACAAATAAGTAGAACATCATTTTAACTTGGTTAAGGATTCACGTCAGGTTCAACATTTTTTGTTTTCCCTTGAAATGGGGATGACCTTGTTTGTTTAAGGTTCAAACATTCGAATCGGTTTCTAACGGGTTTGTTCTTAGAACCGGAAACATAAAATGATTCTATATCCATTTGGACCTACTTTCCAAAGGTAGGTGCTCATTAGTTGTGTACCGATGATGCTTAAGAATTTCCATTGGTCGAGAGGATGAGAGGTCAGACTCATCACACCTTTTTGAGAGGAATTATTATCTACTCTGGGACTCTCTTTATAGATTTAAGTTATGTTCGTGAATCTTTATTATACTACCATTTATGAAAATGATCTTTCCTTAAGATCTGGCAATCAATGATTTAATATGTATGAGATTTAGAGAATATTTTATATGTATTTGAGGTTCTTCATCGATAGAGAATCATCTGTATTTGTTAGATATTCTTAGTCAATGGTATCCTTCAACACATTATATAAATATCTCTTGGTAATTATGATAACCATACTGGTTTTAAAGCCACTCAGTAGGGCACTTGAAGTTTATTATCATTTAGAAGGACATGGATTATCTCATAGTTGATATCGTACCTGAAGATGGGATACCTACGTATCCTTGCTTAGAAAAGGAATCAGAACCCACGTAGTTCGGGAATTAAAATATAGTTTAACATCATATGGGATGAATGAGAATTAATGGGTCATGGTCTTGAACCTCATAAAGGCTTCCTACGTACTCTACTTTTAAGGTAGAGATCAAAGTCCACATAGTTCGGTTGGGAATTGTGGGGATTATGTATGATTAATGGCCCAAAGAGATGTGTCGTGGTTACTTTTACACTCTAAGATCACGTGAGTCATGCTCGGTGTGAGAAACAAGAGGTATCAGTAAACCTGAAAATTTGTGCCATGAAAGACGCGGTCACAAGGAATGATATGGGGCTTATGTATGTATGATTGCCCAAATAGATAAAGATCAGGACTTAATTTAGAGAATAAGCCCAGGAACAAGGTCCATAAATGTATATGTGACTTATAGAGATTTGGATACTCTAACTTGGGGATTACTCTTGGGGAGGATGCCCAAATTAGGAGAGGACTTGTGATTGGGTTTTATTCCTGAGAAGGAAATCCAAAATTAAAGGGACCTATAACTTGGGACTTACCCCTGAGAAGGAGTCCAAGAGTTAAATGGGGTTTGGGGCTTACTCCTAAGGAGGATTCCTAGATTAAAGGATAACTTTAACTTGTGATTGGGGCTTATTCTTGAGAAGGATTCCCAAGTCAAAATAAATTAAGACTGGTTAAGAGAAATTATAACTGGGGTTTATTCCTAAGAAGGAGGCCCATGTTAAAAGGGACTTGAGAACTGGGGCTTATTCTTAAGAAGGAGGCCTATGTTAAGGGGAATTATGACTGGGGCTTAATCCTAAGTAGGATTCCCAAGTTAAGGGAAATTTAGAATTTGGGTCTTACTCCTAAGGAGGATGCCCATATTTGGTAACTTTGGGATTACTCTTGAAGGGGATGCCCCAAATTAAGGGAACTTGAAGAATGGAGCTTACTTCTGAAAAGGAAGCCCAGGTTAGGGGACTTCGGGCTTACTCCTAAGGAGGATGCCCATATTTGGTAATTTGAGATTGGGACTTACTCCTCAGAAGGAGGCCCATTTGTTAAGAAGACTTGAGACTTAGGACTTATTCTTGAGAAGGAGGCCTAAGTTAATGGAATTTATGAGTGGGGCTTACTCCTCAGAAGGATGCCCAAATTAGAGAAATTATGACTGGGGCTTAGTATTAAAAAGGATTCCCATAATTAAGGGAACTTGGGGCTTACTCCTGAAGAGGATGCCCATGAATAGTCTTTTCATTTTAATGGATGAGTTTGAATGAATGGAATCTCTAGCCATAGTGACAAAAATATATGTAAATCACTAGGTTTTGAGAGATGTTCCATATAATTCCTTTTAGATAAGGAATCCAACCAAGGAATCATGCCATAAATGGATTTGAAGAGGATTTTAAAGGCTAAATCTTGAAGAGGAGAGGTGGATTTAAAGAAATCAAGTGAATAGGCAGGAGGGGCACCCAAAAAGAGAGAGGCGCGCAAGTCCTGCGTGGGTGAACAAGTCATGGTCGCGCAAGTATACTTGCACAACACATGGGTACTTGCTTTATGGTCAACCCTTAGGGTAATACTTGGGCGAGGCTTGGCTCAATCCCTTAGTATTATCCCTAAAGACTTTTAAAGGAATGGAACGCAAGTTCTATTGAAGGCATAAGGAGGCATGCAAGTGTCCTCAATTCCTTGAAGGGTTATACACTTATGTGCACAAGTGTTGATGAATTTAAACACTTAGGCCTTGTTTCCACTCTTTAGACCTTTCATTCTAGGTAAGAAATTACCTAAGAAGTGTTCGAAAGGATTTGAGAAGAGACTAGGGCATCAGGAGCTCAAATATGAGTTTTTGGATTTTTTCCATCTTTAAATGGGGGCCCACAAGGGGTATTTATAGGCTGCTGAAGACCTTGGGTGAAAATCATGTAGGGCGCGCAGGTCACCTGCGCTCCCAATATGTGGCATGCAGGTATACCTACGTGACCCTCTTGGAACTTGTGCATCCCTTACTTAATAGAATCCTTGTTCATGCCTTTGTCAATTTTTGATGTTTCTTCAAAGGATGAATCCCATGGGACTAAGGTATTTCTCTTTCTCAGTCATTAGACTCTATGATGGGAAGGAGCGTCAACATGGATGTAATCCTTTTATTATAAAACCAAACTTTCAATCTTCTTATCATGTTCAATCCTCATTCCAAATATCTTCTTAGAAATTCCAAAATCTTTCATATCAATAACAACTTACCAATCACACTGAAACCACACTAATGATAGTAAGGTAATAACTACTTCCTCTAAATTTTTCTTCTTATTAGTGGTCTAATTCTACTAAATTCAGTGCTTGATATCCCTTGTTATAAACCATATTCAATATGACAACACTGATTCTCTTAGTTAAGACTTGGAAACCTCTTTTTATTCTAGAATAATCCCTTTTTTATGTATTTTTAGATTCAAAAAGTGAATTTACTTCAGCATGAAACTTCTAGATCAAGTTTTGAAGAAAAAAAAGTGGTTTCTTAACACCACTTATTGATTCATGATCATCCATGATATGTTTTGATCATATTTTATATCAAATGAGACTTGAAATAATTATTACATCACTTATTTCATGCATTTTTTTGGACTTAATCAATTTTTCCTTTAGTTGAATAACATGTACTTTATTAGAACATCCACCCCATGGATCATATCTCCCCATAAATATTGGGCCACTTCAAGGAATAAAAAAATGTTCAATTACGACACCAAATTCTGAATCTGACTCTTAGTTCAACTCCATGGTCAGACCCTCGATCGTCCCATTTAACCATAATTCTCCACTCATGAGCACCAACACATATATGATCCAAATCACCCTCAAGTCACACCACCACTCTTTTCTATGTGAATACACCAAAGATAGTTCTAGGAATTCAATCCACACAAGGTTTGTAGAACCTCAAAACCTAATCTCTTAAGTTATTTCATCATGCATTTCCATGAACACCACCACTTATCATGCCTCAAGACTACCATCCCTCATGTGGTTCTTGTCACTCCAAATTAACAATGTGTTGAGTTTTGTAAGCATCATAAAGTTTTCCCTAAACATTATTTATAACAGATTTATTTGATATTAGATTTTTATATGAAGACTCTATAGAGAACTTAGGTTGGGGTTATTCCAAATTAACAATGTGCTTTGGTTTTCATGGTAAAGTAGCTACCATGTTGTTAGCACACTATTTCTCTTTAGCAAAGAAACTTCCCCTATCCCAAACACTAGAGGTTTCATATCTAACTCAGGGGCTTATCTTTATTATATTAGGTTTCTGTAATCTTATACTATCGTATATTTGAATCACTTTCTCTATTTAGTAGTAACTATGTGTTTTAAATTTTTTTATTATTGTGTGGGCACATTGTGATATACATGGATAAAAGTTGGATCACATTACCAAGGAACACACCTCAGTATGTTAAGTAATTGACTGAGTTTTTAGATTTTTCAATTTCTAATCGATCCGTTTAAGGGAGAATAAAATGTCCATGTCCTAAATGTAAATTTAGAACATGTTTGAAGAGGGATGAAGTTTATGAACATTTAATACTGAAGCAATTCCCTGGTCAATATTTGTGTTGGATTTGGCATAGAGAATCGAATGTTACAGAAAGATTGAGCACTGATGTTAATCCACGGAATGAGGTCCCAAGTTCATCGACAATGGAAAATGAAATACAAAACCTCATAAATTATGCATTTGGCACTGCAAGACACCACTATCTGCATCAAAATATATCAGAACAACCAGAAGAGGATGCTACAAATTTCAACGTGACAAGTGATGTTTTTGAGACTTTAACACAAAAAGATCAAGATTATAACATATCATTGGATCTTCCTCTTGATTCTGTGGAGCCAAATGTAAGAGAAAACTTCACTGAGGAAAATGTATTTCATGATTTAGTTGATGATGGAAATCAAGAGTTGTATAGTGGGTGTTTTAAATATTCAAAGCTTTTATTTCTTCTGAAGTTCTACCATATCAAATGTCTATGTGGAATTACAAATAAGGAAATGTTCATGATATTTCAATTAATTCGTGATGCATTTCTTGAAGAAAAAATCCCAGAATCTTTTTATGATATGAAAAAATTTGTTAACAAGCTTGGTCTGAATTATACAAAAATACATGTGTGTCCCAATGATTGTATGCTTTATTGGGGAGAGGATTCAAGTAGACAGAATTGCAAGAAATGTTCTTCTAGATGGCAGGAAAAAGGTGATGTTGGAAGTCTGAATGAACATAATTTCATGGAGAAGAAGAAAAGGAACACACCTAAAAAGGTTTTGTGTTACTTTCCTTTGATGCCTCGATTGCAAAGATTATTCATGTCATCGAAAACTGCTAAATACATGAAGTGACATTCTGTAGATAATAACAATGATGGGTTAATGAGATATCCATGAGATTCCAAATCATGGAAGACATTTGATTCATTACATCTAGATTTCTCAGCTGATCCTAGGAATGTTCGATTGGGATTGGATGCCGATGGATTCAACCCATTTGGGACTTTGAGTACCAGTTATAGCATTTGGCCAGTTGTTTTGATCCCTTATAATCTGCCTCTGTGCATGTCTATGCAACAAACATCTTTTATCTTTTGATGATTCTTCCTGGAAAACAAATTCCTGGAAATGATATTGATGTATACTTGCAGCCTTTGATTGACGAATTGCAGGAGTTATGGAGCAACGGTGTTGAGACATTTGATGCTTCTTCTAAAACAATGTTCAAAATGCATGTTGTTTTAATGTGGACCATTAGTGAATTACCTGGGCTTGGGAATTTATCTGGTTGGAACACTTACACGGGTTTGGATTGTCTCATTTGTAACTTTGATTTTGAGCCCAAACAGCTACCTCATAGTAGAAAATGGTTCTTCTTGTGTCATCGAAGATTTCTCGATGCATCTCATAGATTTCAGCTGAATAGATCAAAATTTAATGGTTCCATTGATTGTAGACCACCTCCAAAGTTTTTAACTAGTTCTGAAATATTGACACAGCTTGAAAATGTTGAAACAAAATTTGGGAAGGTTCATCATTTGAATGATAGCGGAAAACGGGTCCGAAGTGTATCGTCAAGCGAAATTGGAACGCAACAATGGAAGAAAAAAAGTATATTCTTCAAACTTCCATATTTGGAATTTAATTTGTTGCGGCATAATCTTGATGTGATTCATATTGAGATGAATGTATGTGACAATTTTATTTTCCCATTTCTTAATTATCATGGAAAGTCAAAGGATTATCTCAATGCTCATAAAGACTTACAAGCAATGAACATAAAACACGATCTCTAGCCAGATGAGAATGAAAAGTATCCTCTAGAAAATTTTTCAATGGAAAATAGGGATAAAGATACATTCCTTCAAATTTTAAAGAATATTAAGGTGTATTATTGGTATTTAAGTAACATATTGAGGTGTGTTGACTTAAAGAATCATAAGTTAAATGGATTTAAAAGTCACGATCCACATATTTTGTTACAGCAGTTACTACCATTGGCATTGCGTACATTATTACATGAAAAAATTATTGCTGTTGTACTCCAATTCTGCACATTTTTTAGACAACTATGTGAGAAATATCTATATCTATTTCATATTGACAACCTCTAGGAGGGGTTTTTATTGAACCTTTGTGCAATGTAGATGATCTTTCCTCCATCATTTTTTACTGTAATGATGCATTTAACTGTGCATTTGGTTGAGGAAGCTAAATTAGGAGGCCTCGTTCATTATCGATGGTTGTATCCAATTGAGAGGTACTTTATTTATATGTTTTTCAGATAAGTAAACAATTTATGGTACTTAATTAAATTCATAATTATATTTATTTTATTTCACAGATATCTTGGGAATTTGAAATCATACGTGAGAAATAAAGCTCAACCAGAAGGCTTATTGCTGAAGGCTATTTGGCTGAGGAGTGTCTTACCTTTTGTTCTCGATAATTGGATGATATTGAGACAAGGTTTAATCGAGTTAGATGTGTTGACAACAAATCAACTCAATCTCAAATGCATCAGAAATCCAAAATATTTCTTGTTATTGGCCGATCAGTTGGGAGGACCTCAAATGTGACACTGACTGAATTGGAATTATTACAGGCACATAGATATGTGATGCTGAATAGTGAAATTGTAGATCCATTTATTGAAGAGTTGAGGATACAAACAAAGATACGAATGAGAGGCCGAACACGAAATGAGAAAGATATAATGAAATTTGTTAATAAAGAGATTTTAGAATGTTTTGCACAACGTGTAAGTTCATAAATATTGCAATAAGTACGAATATTAGTTTGACACATAAATTTTGTAAATCTAATAAAGTATATTTATTTTTTCATATCATGAATACTGATACTCGAGCAGAGGTGTCAGAAGATTTAAAGTTTCTTGCTAGAGGTCCTATAAAACAAGTTAGAAAGTTCGACGCTTATAATGTGAATGGATTTAGATTTCGTACAGTCGATCGAGAAGTGGGTTTGAAAACACAAAATAGTGGTATATTTACATTTGCTGAAGTAGAATACTATGGAAAGATGCATGATATTATTGAATTAAACTAACATGGACATTTTTATGTTGTTTTATTCAAATGAAAATGGGTTGATATTATCAGAGGTGTTAAAAGAGATTCCTTGCAATTTACTTCTGTGAACTTCTCTCACTTGAGGGATGTTGGTGATCGTGAGCTGCATGACCCATATATCTTAGTATCACAAGAAAAAATCATATATTATGTGAATGATGTTGTCGATGAAGGGTGAAGTGTAGTTTCTCATGTAATACAAGGAGATTTGTATGATATGGGTGATGAAGTGGAAAATATGACCTCTGAAAATGAATTTAATCAACAACAGGAAGCAGAATTATTTGTCCATCGTGATATTGATAATATTAGTCTGGAAAGGATGAATGAAGTGGATGAAGCAATGGAGTAGGAAACCAATATTATTGAAGGGAAAATGATTGTATGTACAATTATTTATTTATTCATCAACCACTTGTTTCATTTCTTCAGTCATTCATTATCATTGTTATATATATTTTGTCTGTTAGTATTGGGAATCTATTATCATTTTTAATTTTTTTTCTGCATAATTTTTTTGAAATATATATTCTGAACTTAATTTTATTTGATTAAATGATAGTAATTCCAAGGAGGAAGTGGTACACTATTTTATCTAGTTATGCGACAGATGACGATCCATCTGGCTCCCTCTCCACAACATCTGAGGCACCAGCTACCGACACCCCTACACCATCTCCCCCTACACCATCTCTCACACCATCTTTGGATGTCCCATTAGAGGATGAGTCATCGACTCCCGCTTCAGGAGCCTCAGTAGTGGGGCAGTGACATGCCCCTTCCAGTTCATCACAGGCATACTGGAGTGTCACTGTCATAGGTACAAATTTTAATTAAATAAATTTATTGAATTTTGTTTATACTAATTTTTTTCTCATTGAAGATGAAAAAAATTAAACCGTGGAGAAAAACATAAAAAATATAGATGTTTTGAATATTACTGGTGAAAATATAGTCATGTCATTTTATTCTTATGGGGTCCCTACGGATGATGCCGTGGGGTTACTTGGCCAGATTCTAGGCCGGCTTGCAGCAGAGCCTATTTCCCTTCCTATTTTATATGATGATTGGAGACATATGCCTCCAATCTAGAAAAATGACGTTTTTTATTCTCAAATAAAGGTAAATTTATTATATTATGGTTTGATTGAATTTCATGTTACTAATATGTTCAAAATGAATTTCTATATACAGATGTTCTTCCACTTTACAGTTGCCGATGTGATAGCACGGAAGCAGAAGTTGAAAAATCTAGGTAAGAAATGGAAAGATTTAAAATGCAGATTGTGGTGTGATGTCAACAATACTTTGTTGACTGTGAAACAAATGTATGAGAAGCTACCCAATGGAGTACTGAAAGAATAGTGGAAATTTTTTGTTGACAGACATCGCGATGAGAAGCAGATGGTATTGAAATATATATTATTATATTATCCTCATTTTACATTTATATGTGTATATGAAGAGGACATGACATTGAATACATTACTATTAAATTGAATTTTATTTATTTTAGGATCTCTCAATACATAATGCATCAAACCGGGCTAAGAAATTCATCCCTCACACTGCGGGCTCAAAAATCTTTTCTAGAAGCCGAAAGACATTGGTAATATTTTAATTAGTTTAAATATTTATAAGATAGTATTATATATTTAATATATTTATTTATTGATTTATCTTTTCTTAATGAAGTCACAGAGTTTAGGGCATAAAGCATCATTAACTGAACTATGGTTGAATATTTACAAGAAATCATATGGAAGTTTTGTTAATGAACCTGCTAAAGAAGTTAGGGTATGAAGTCAATTTTTTTTATAATAACTTATTATAAGTTTTTACTATGTTAATATATATTTATATTTGATTTATAGGTAAAAATTAAAGAACTATAGGATGCCAATCCTGCGCAGTCCTACTCAGTCTCCCAAGATGACACTGTTGATAAAGTCCTTGGGAAGGAGCATCCTAGTAGAGTGTTTGGGATAGGTTTGGGACCCGTACCATCTGAGGTTTTTAGCAGGACACCAGGGATGGTAGCTACATCTACTCCTGGCTTTAGTCATCCCATACTCGGAGATTCTCAGAAAGATATTGTTTCTCTATGAAACATAGTTCACCAGTAGGGGGATCAGATATATTCTTTGCAGAAAGAGTTGATTGAAATACGTCAGCATATAAGCAGATATTCCCCCGGTAGTAGTGAATCTACTGGTGGTATGTAGGTAAATCACAAAAAATCAAAATCATTTAGTTTTATAACTTTCATTGGTTTTAAGTTTTAAAATAAATATGCAACCGTATTTAATTTTCAATATAATGTTCTTACAGGTGACAGTAGAAAGTAGTGATGAAGGTGGAAAGGGTGATGATGCATCATCGGACCATGAGTAGTTGTATTGTTAATGTGTTGAACAAATATGGGAACATTTGGTTTGTATATGTAACATTTGTGGCACATAGTTTCCACCAAACATTTTTAAGTCCTAAAATTTCCTTGATTTTTCCTGTTTCCTTTTATGTGTTTTATTTATTTCTGATGTTTCTTTTTATGTATTGATTTCTTAAGTGTGGTATACATCATTCAAGTTAGGCCTGTGTTTGAATTGTTAGTCGATATTTTGGATGACTAGGAGTTAAACCCATTGTTGATGTGTTGAACAAATTGGGTCATTTCATAGTGATCAAGGGGATAGTGTTGTGGACACTTTAGTGTGGCCCTTGTAATTTATCTTACTAGGAGGCCCTTGTGAGTGGTAATTGATCGCCGCTAAATGGGTTTTCTCTTGTATTGAATCTTGTCTTTGTTCTAGGGAACCAAATATTGCGACACTTTGGGATTAAAAACACCTAATATACTTTTATAGATCCACCATTATATCGAATATCAATAAGATGGAGGTTCCAAATATGGGTGGCATAGGATTTGAATCCACACACTCAAGATATGAATTCCAATAAGGTTGTACTCATTCACATCAAAACTCAATGGAATCCATATGATAAGTGAAGGAATCCACCAACTCCTAAGATACTTTATCCTAAAATACCAATGGGATAATTTCCTTATATTGATCAATATATATACCCCATGAAGGTAAATATAGATAAAACATTAATGTTGTGGTAATTTGCATCAATTTATTTGATCCTAATCAAGTTGGACATATCAGACCAAACTTTATTGATTGATTAATCTACTGTTATTATATTATATTAGATAATTGAGGTATGATAACATCAACTAAATCACCATACATAATGGGTTTTTCCCCTATAGAAATTTAATATTGATTTTCACATGTTATACTATTTTGAATTTGAACTAAGTAATATTCTCTTATGTTGAGATGGTTTTACTATTTTTTAGTGGTGAGGGGGTAGTGGATTCATCCACGCCTATTTCATACTCAATAGAATCATGTTTCCTAACATCAATTGGGTTTACCTTGAAGAAATATATCAATGTTTTACCACCAATAGGAAACACATATTTACATTGTAAGAGTGATATCATTAATTTGGGTGTGATCCCATAGGATGAATGATACTAGAGATGACCATGAGGAAAAAATGATAAAAAATTCCCCCACCCATGTGGGTTATGTTTTCCATTGTAATTTTATAGTCACAAAGGCCACTTAGGATAGATTCTGATGCTTTTAGATATTAGAGCATTGTAACCATCCCTAGTATATTATCTAGATATTCTAATGGGCCTCAAGGGTGTTTAAACTAGTGGGGGTATAAATATACTCTTCAGTGTCAGTGGTTGGATATCCCCAGTGGGATAAACTTTTAGATGCTTGTGTATATACAATAGGGAAAAACACCCTATATATCTTCTTGAGTACTCAAGGTCACATGTTAGTAAAAAAGACTATAGTGAACATGATACTCATAAGGAAGTTCTGAGGTGATTTATAATTTATGGTGGATATATTTATCCAAATAAATATGATAAGAGAAGAATGTGTTCTCATGATCTATTGAAAGGATATAAAAAGGTTGGATGTGAAATTATGGACCAATGGTTTTGACATAGAATATTTTTAGTTGGACAACCTGTGGGGCATTATTCCCTATAGATTAACATGAGTGTCATATAATGTTAGGATAGATCCATTTAGATGGTATTCCTGAAATAAGGTGTGAACCATCATTCACTAATTTTACAAGGGTAGGAGACAATGTATGTCAGGGTATGGGGAACATATATTCATAGAAATTGAGTCTTATGTATGACATAACAATTGTTTTCATGCCTCACCATTGTGTTCCTTATGGGTACTATCAGCTTGTTTTTGGTCTTGAACATAATTGGTTCATTTGGTGATTCAATTTTAATTGAAGGATGTGATGACGGTATTGAAAAGGAAACACAATGAAGAAACCCATCAATACATCCTCAAATGTAAGAGTTCATAGTTTATCAATCCAATTCCATGTTAATGGATTCACATTAGGTTATCTATTTTTTGATGAGAACCTCCAATGGCCTTCCATGTATATGAATATTTGGTATGGATGTCCTTTCAGAACTAAATTATAATGAAAGGTGTTCACTAGTGATTCATACTATAGATTCTTCAAAATATGTATTGGGAAAAGGTGTGAGATTTTGGGATCATTAAATATTCTTTGGGTGGAATCATTTGAATTATTGGATTCCCTTATAGATTTATGATTTTTTAATGAATAATATCAAAATACTAGTGTTTAACGAGTTACCCCTATTCCTATGGTCTCTCTGAATCTGTGTAGATATGAAAATATATGATTTTTAGGTTAATTATACATATAATACATGTTTATGATTCATTTGTTTAAGGCCACATAGTTAGGAAATTATTCAGTTTTCACCATACAAAGAGGTTTTAGGTGTTTACATTGTTGGGATCAGGCCCATGTGATGAGAATCATATGAATCTCTATAAATATAATCATAACAAACATAGTTTATTAATGATTAGTGGGATACATCATACCATTTATGTTCAATTTAAATATAAATATTTCAAGAATCTTAACTTTTTGTGAAGGGGAACACTTTATAAAAGGTACCTAGAAATATATAGTGTTTGAATTTATCATGAGTTTCCATTTCAGTTTCATCTTGGTCTTAAATGACTAATTTGGAGAAGCTATGGTTGTGGATTACACCTATTAGAGGGCCCATATATTGTTTTCAATATCATATATGTTGGTATGATGATAATGGATGAATTCTTAATGGGCTGGGGCATACAACTTGAAGGTGGATATGATATTGTGATACTGGGAGGGGTATCTAAAATTAAGGACTATATAAAGAATCTAATACTAGAGTCTTTAACTATGGTATTTTGTAAAAGTGATTCATATTATTCTTATTGCATAATAATAATAACATGTTTCTTGATGTTGGGATTGAACCTCAAAGGGGAATATATTGTATCCTAGTTAAGAGTAATAAAATACAATATGATTGAAGGCATGCATTTTAAGGTAATGTGACATGATTCATCGTAGATTAAAATTGTGTTGAAATGACATGTGCAATGAATTTTAGAGTCGTCCTACCAGGTTTAGAAGGTGATTACTATAATGTTTCTCAATAATTATTTTAAATTATGATCAAATAGAATATAATATTTTTGTGTATCGTGATTTTTTTAAGAAATAAGTTATAGAAGATTAGTTGTGTTACATAAAAGTGCACAATAAGGTATTGAGTGAGGCGAACACACGAGCTTCTTTAAGACACCTCATATAGTATATGTGTGTGGTGATGGTATATTTGGGGTATTAAACCAAGTAGGAGGCCCACACATGGTAAATCTAACTGTGTTTTATGCTCACTCCCTATATGGGAACACCGACACACATGTAGATCTAATGTTTCATTTTCAAGTGATATATATTATGGGGGATCAAAAAGGATCGGATAGATGTATGTTTGGAGAGTAGTCAAATAATAGACCTATGTTTTATAGTTTATTCTATCATATTTTTTTTCAATTTATTCTATACTGATTTCCTAGGTTGATGTTTCTTTTTGTATGTTGGTATGTACAATATGGTTCATTCTTATATAGCATGTTAATGTTTACTTTTTTTCAATTTATTCTATAATGATTTCGTATGTTGATGTTTCTTGTTGTCTGTTGGTATGTATAATATGATATTTTGAGTTTGATTTGTCTTTCATGGTAGTGGTTCAGCGGAAGCAAAAGAATTATTTTTTTTCTGGTCAGCTTTTAGCAGCGGTTTAAACCGCCGCGAAATGTACATTAGCGGCGGTTTAAACCGCCGCTAAAAGGTGAAAACTGCCATGAAACGTAAAAAAAATTACATTTTACGGCAGTTTTAACCGCCTCTACATAGTTTCATTATAGCTTCCTCATTCTGCGGTGGTTCTCATGACTTCATCGGTGGTTTTACCGCCGCTGGATTTGAGTTTATTCGTGGCGGTTAAAACCGCCGTGAATAAACTGATATCAAGGGCTCGTAGAAACCGCTACTAAACTCAGTAAAACCGCTATGAAATAAGGAAGCTACTATGCTTTCCTTAAACCTATGCAAAACAAAAATAATCGATGATAATAGATTGGTGACGCCGTATTAGGCATTGGTTTAAAGAAACCGTCACCAAACCATATAGCAGTGGTTTAAACCGCCGAAAAATGCAAAAAAACCTCTGCTAAACAGAATTTCTCTTGTATTCCCCCCCCCCAACATCTCTCCTAGACAGTCCACCCCCCCCCACCCACCTGGACAGCCCACACCCCCCCCCTCCCACCCAACCCCTCACTCGAACCCCCCCCCCCCTCCTTGGACAGCCCATACCCCCCCTCCCCCACCTGGAAAGCCCCCCTGGATATCCCACCCCTCCCTGGACAGCCCACACCCCCTCCCCTACATCCCCCCCACACCTAGATAGCCCACCCCCACCCCCACCTAGACAACCCACCCCCCACCTGGACATCCCTCCCACCTGGACAGCCACCACCCCCACCTGGACATCCCCCCACCCCCCACCTGGACAGCCCCCCCCCCCCCACCTAGACAGCCCACCCCCCTCCCTGGACACCCCACACCCCCCTCCCCCACCTGAACACCCCCACCCTGACCCCCTGGACATCCCACATCCCTCCTTGGGGCAGCCCATACCCCCCTCCCCCACACCCCTAAGCCCCCCCCCCCACCCCCCCTGCAGCCCCCTACCCCCTAGACAACCCACCCCCCACCTGGATAGCCCCCCACACCTGGACAGCCCCCCTGCCCCTCCTGTAGCCCCCCTTAGGGTATTTTTATTTAAAATCATTTTATTCATTAAGTAATCCAAACTATCATGCATTTTCCATTTCACTAAACAAAAAACATAAAACCCCACTAAACATAAAACATAAAACCCCACTAAAAAAACATAAAACAAACATAAAAAAAACACTTTACCTCACTAAACAAAAAACATAAAACAATCCCTTTACCCCCCCCCCCTCGCACTAAACAGACCCTTTACCATGTATGAAGTGTAGAACAAAATAACATAAAAAAACAAAAGGGTTCGGTACTCCAAAAACAATAACTCTAATTTATCCGAAATCAAAACATCAAACATAAAAAACAAAGAGGAAGAACAATAAAACTAAGGTAACACTTACTAATTTCAAATGTATAAATAAAAAATTGTTTGATTGAAGAAGGATATTCAGCTGGAAGGTGTTTCGAGGCCGAGAAGACTTTTGGAGGAGGTCTGGATTAGGTCTGCAATTGGGCCGACTGGGAGCTGGGGCGCTGGGTATTTTGGGGAAAACATTCCCAACAGTTTTTCTTTACCAATAGTTTTGATAAACCGGTGGTATACCTTAGAGAAAATAGTGTTTTCCCAATGGTTTTGGCAAACCATTGGGAAATGTTAGGAATATATACACATTGCCAATGGTTTGAACAAACTGTTGGAAAATATTGCTTCTTTTACACTATAGCAATGGTTTCTTCAAACTATTTCTATATTACTGTTGGGAAAACACCAGATTCCAGTAGTGTTATCTTTGAAACAACTCATTTAGATGATCTCTTAAAGATGCTAGGGTTGGTCTTTTAGGAATACCATAACCTATATAAAATGTATAAGGTATTTTATAAGGTATTATTTTAGGGTATGGTCTAGCCATAAGTCTCTAAGTGGTGTGAAGAGGATAAAGGAGAAGGTCCCTCTTAAAATTTATGGGAGCGAACTCTTGGGATTTCTTTATAGATAAAAATGTAATAAAGTCATTCTCTAGAGTAAATGAATCCAAAACAGAAAGGATTAGAATTTAAGATATTATTTCATTTAAATCATATAAACCAAAAAAATTAAGGCTTAAGTGGTGTTTTATACCTTGTATTTTTTGTTAATGACTTGGTTGGATAATTTTACTCTTAATCGCGGTAATGACTTTTTTATTCTTGAAGGATTATAATTTTACTTGTAAGGTAAAAATTTGTTCAACTGGTAAAGGTATAAAATTTAATACCATATATTACCCACCATTACATATTTAATTATTTTTTGATTTTTAAATAATTTATTAAAATATTAATTTGATAACATTTCATTAATGTCAATTTTGACACTATTCATTTAATTTGACATAAAAGACATAAATTAAAACTTTGAATTATAATATAATCCTAATAAACATAAATAATATATTATATTTATCTAATATATTTTTGAAAACTATAAATCAGTCAAATTTTATCACTCTAATATTTTTAAAATCATTTATTTAATTTTTTTTAGTAAATGAATTAATATTGTATTAGTATTACGCAAGAATTTGAGGTAATTATTTAATCACTAAAAATAGAAATAAATTTCTATAATTAAAATAATTACATTATACATAAAATATACATTTATATTCATTCATAACATTCTTTCTCCCAATGTGAACACATAGGATATATTTAAAACTAAGAGAGTGACATTTTGTAATGGTTTTTACTTTAAATATTATATAGATCATTTTTCAGGATAAGTGTACATTAAAATAATCTATTTTAATAATAAGGTGATAATGTTAGAATTAAATTTATAAATAATAATTAAGATGAAATATTATGGCCTTATAACTTATTTTTAACCTAAATTAACCTCATTTACCCTTTATCGTGGTGATAAATTTTACCACTATTACTATTCATATTGAAAAAAAATAAAAGGGGACTATTTATCAAATATGGACCATCATATTCCAAATATGTAATAAATTTTTCAAGATTAAACTTTTATAAGTTTTAGAAATTAATGATAAAAAATAAGCGTGTAAAATGTAATGAAACAAGCTATTAGAAAAAAAAATATTTTTAAGCATAAAGAATTATTTATTCTTATCCCATTCTTAGAAAAATATTAAAATAATATTGAATATATCAAATAGAAATTTAATTAAAATAATTTACCAATAATTATTAATATTTATTAATTTAATTTATTGATATGGAAATACATTACGTGCATTAAAATAGCTCTTCAAATAATATCTTTTTTATAATTAATTTATAGCCAATGAATCCATATTATAAATATGTATCCATTAATTTTTTTCATAATTTATTTAGTCTTATTCATACTCATCAATCCAATATCTAGGTGATAGTTATCTCATATTAATATTTTAATAGTATATCACAGTTCGTTTAAACTCAGTGTTGCATGTTACACAAACTATCAAATAAATAAAATTATTTAAATAGAAATATATTCTAAAGTATTCAAGTATTAAATTTACCATTATGGTAAAAGGGATGGGATAAATACTTTGTTTTTGTGTTTTACTAAGTATTTTGGATGAGGTCTTTCCCCTGTGGTAAACACCCAGGAAGACCACATGTGTGGTTTTGATCATTTTAGCTAACTTAGAGCATTGGGGATGGAGAATTTTAGAGCACATAGAACCCTAGTGGGAAAAGTGTCGGTGGGGATTCCCTTATAGGAAAATCCCTAACCCAAAATTTCATAGACCATCCTTTTATGGTGTTTCAATAGGCCAAAGTCAACACCATTTTGTGGTTCATTTCACTATCTAAAAAAGGATCATGTTGTGTGAAATAGTGAGTATAGAGGGGGGAGGACATACCCATGGTGGATAATATATTAAGGGTCCTTAGGGTTTTTTCTAGAGGCATATCATGGTATGATTCATTCCATATTTCATATCATTGTGAACATCCACTTTAATAAAAGTTTGGAATACCCAAGACCCCCTTGGGATTTAAAACACCTCACCATTCCACTCTTCTACCTTGTATTTAGTGAGAATAAGGGAGCACGCAGTATTTCCCTCCTCTACCTCCTTCATCTTTAATTACCCCTTGGTTTTCGGATATTTTGATGGTGTTTCTTTTGTTATTGTATTTTATTTTTCTCTTTTCCTTCTTCTATTAAACTTTATTTTATTGGTTGTTAATTTCATTATCTCTATATTATTTTTTGTTTATAATCCCACCATACATGGTATAATCATCCTAATATGATGGATATTTTTCATACAATGGTAATAGGATGTCCTGAGGTGATGAAAATATGTCAATGAATGTTGTTTTAGTGAAGGTATGTCATTGTATAAATTTATCTAGATATTTTTTCTTAATTAAAATAAATTTTCCAATGAATTGATGTCGGATATTAGGTTATTTTTGGGAATAGTACCATGAGTGTACCATAGACCATCCAGTGGTTGTTGGTCACAGTTTATGTGTGATGAGGTTTCCAAGTGAATTATTGGTAATTTATTTAAAATTGAATTAATTTTTAAATTAATTATAAATTTCTTTGATTTAATCGAATAATTAATTATAGATCATTTATAATTAATTATTGGATGTTATGGTATGATTTAGGGCCCTATGTGGATAGGAGATAACCAATTGGTCTTAGATAAGGTTAGGAAAAAAAAATTGGATTTGATTAAAAGGTAGTAACTCCAAAATTTATATAATTGGTCCCTTGAGAATACCCCTATGGTAAAGGAATTTCCATTATATGCATGTGATATGTGGTCTCATAATTATGGGTGATTGATCTATTTCAATTATATAAATTTTTTAATTAAAAATTTAATTCATGTTAATGGACTAAACAAAGTTTCAAGGGTTTTTGTGGACCCTTATAAGAGGAATGATGGATTGGTTACCTAGGATCTAGGGATTGATCGTGATTGTATGCCTTGAGATACATGGACCAAAGGGGGTGTAAATGTACTAAGTGAACGTAGTGTCCCATAGAATAGATGAATTAAACTATACTTAAAGAGGGGAGTATTTTATTTGTATTATTGGCCCATGTAGTCTATGTCATAACCTTGAGATACCTTAATGACATTAATCTAGTTGATACGAGATGAGGGTGAGTGTTCTTTTCCCTCTGAGGTGTTTTTTCCTAGGATTTTCAACCCTTGATAAGAATCATTATTTGGTTGGGTGTGCAAGGACCAACCTAGGATGAACAGATACTTGAGATGGGAATTATGTAATCCCCCTTGATTGATGTCAATTTGGTATAACCTGTGTGGCCAATGAGTTCATAGTTGATTATAATATTGTTGAGGGATTTGATGCCCTATGATTGGTATCCTATGACTAAGGAATAAGATTGAGATAAAGGAACCCATGTGGGATGTTCAAGTTATGTTGAGACCTAGGGGACCCTAGTAGGTTATCTAATGTTGTAGTAACCCTATAAAGGGGTAGTATATGGAAGGGGTATATATGATTTTAGGTGTGACCATATAACTCAAATAAATGATGTGACCTTAATACAACTATAGTGGTGAGGTTAGGTCATGCCATTTAGAGATCGAACATAATTATGTGATATGGGTTCAGGTGGATAACCAACCATTATGAGATGAATTGTATTATATATTATAGGAGGGACACTCTACCCTTGAGTTTTAATAATTGAACACCTGATGCAGTATGGAATCCCTGGGTGGATACTCAATATTTGGCAGATATGGTTGAAAATATAGAATTCCTTGAAAAATCAACATGGATTCAACTATAATACCTATTTATATAAAATTATATGGGTAACCCCCATGGATCCAAATGTGATGCTTATTTGTTTATAATTCCTTGGGAAATCACCTTGGATTCTATCATAATGCATATCTATTTATAATTTCATGGTAAATCCACTTGGATTCAGTTTTGATGCCTATTTTTTGGAATGACTTGGGAAATCCTCTTAAGTTCATCTATGATTTCAATATATTTAGAATTACTTGGGAATTCCCAATGGATTCTACTTTATGACTAATATTATATAATTACAAGGATTTATCTTAGGGTTTGAAAATTGAACCTAATGAATGTGGATGTCAATTATACTACCTAGGATCTAGTGACTATGCTTTCTAGAATATGAATTTCAAGGTACTGTATGCATCCCCACTCTAGTAATGCGACATGCTTAGATACACCTTGGCACTAGCTAGAGAATATATATTCAATATTAAGTGTAATATTATAACTCAAGGATCTAAGGTAGCTATTTTATTATGTCGTTTCATTTGGTTTATTTATTTACTTTCTAAGCATATCACATACACTATAATAGATTTTTTTATGATTAGACCCTTTGAATATTTTAAATATTTTTTTTTTGAGTTAGTCGTGATGTTGGTATGAAGTTTCAATAATTGTATAGCCTCTATATATATATATTAAATATATTTATCAATTATTATGTATAATTTAATAAATAATGGATTTCTTCCTGAATTGAGTCTATGATAGAAAAACTTTGACCACCATTGAACTTGGAAAATGGGTTTTACCCTATGTGTGACATAATTTCTATTCACTTTGGATGTTTCTATGATTCATAGTAGTGGGTGGACTAGAAAAAAAATAACTAATTTATTTAATTATTTAATAAATGATTAACCTAGTCAGGCCTCTATGTAATCCCCTTATGGAAATTAATATGGGTTAGATAAAAACCCTAAGAATTGAGAGAGGGGTGGAGAACCAATGTTGGAAGAATCTTCATTAGGAAATCAAGAAGAATTCATGGTTTGAGGAACATAGTATAATCACCAATGGTATTTCATGGGAGCATGTTCTTATCCATCAATTAAACCTTAATCAAGGTATATCTTGTGTTTTATCATTTTTACCCCATTTATGATATCACTGAAAACATGTATCAATTATTCCAAAATTAAATTTATGTTTGGATATTTTATAGCCTTGTTAGCTTATGTTTTTCGTTTAATTAGATATTTGAAAATAATTAAATCTATAAATTGAAATTGATTCATTGTTTATTTAATTTCCTCCCTATGAATAATGAATAATTCATGTACATCCATCGTTTATTACTCACCTTTTAAAGTTTGTGTATTTTCCCCTCTATTTCTTATATGTTCATCTCTAGCTTTTTATTTGGTCAGATATTCAACCAATTCATGAGATGTTTCTTTATGTATCCAGTTATTATATTTTTATATTTTTCTTATGGATTCAACATTGAGGTTTATGGCACAGAAAAAGGATTAACAGTGATGGGAAATCCAAGGGGAGTTTTATGATGGATATTTCAAGATCTGTGATGCACTGCCGAAGTAAAGAGGTGATGGTAACTTGATTTTATATTGAAGGGTGGCCATAATTCATCCTCTAACAGTGACATATTATCATTCAATGTGTTTTGAATTAATCTATCATGTTTTATAGATAATATAGTAGAAATGGAGAATCTTGCAGGATAATCTTTTCATCTGAAATAATCATGACTACATGGTGTGTAGTTTGGAATAACACACATTTTGTGTCTTAGGTGATCAAGCACTAAGGTTTCATGTTTGAGTTATATATTTCATGACCATATAGGTAGAACCAAATTCCATGTGTCCATATCTATCCAAATCAGCTTGTATATAGTGTACACACCCCAAAACTCAAGTGATTTCACACACCGTATGTAGAATCCACATGTTATGTGACCTTAAAGGAACATGATTTAGGAAGAATGAAATATACCAAGTGTCCCCTTCATATATTACACATCATGTATACAATAAACATGTTGTGTAGTTTGATCTTCACACTCCATGTGTAGCTCTAGTAAATGGGAAGGATATCGCTTGTGGGATACACAACATGTGCCCATAAAACATGCCTTGTACATTGAATAGAGTTCCCAAGAACCATTTTCCCTTCATTGGGGTTTGGTTTCGGGCCTATGAGTATTTTATGAAGGGTGTAGTGATGAGATAATTTTGTATCCCCTTATATTTGGTTATTAGTCCCACCCTATTAATCAGTATACCTAATCCCCTATTAGTGGGGTGGTCATGGATAGGGTTAGGTATCCCCCCATGGGCTCAGGGTAGTAATATTATCTCCCCTTTTAAAGGTAGGGTTAGTAATCATGTATCCTTTACTTGGATGTGTAATCCCTTACCTACAGGATAGTACATATAGGTTCAGTTATCTCCCTATGTCTTAGGGTTTAATTATCTATCTATGAGTTGAATTACCTAACCAAAGGTATCTTATAGTGAGTTTTGTCTTTCCTTTCTAAAATTTCCTGAGAGGTCTCATAGATTTATATTTTGATAGTAAATATTTTTGGAGATTTTTGTAGAAAATTTTATTGTTTGGAAGGATTGGGACCTCACTCTATGACTTGGAGCCTTTTATGAGCAAATAAAGGGTTTTATTTATTTACCCTCTTGATTGAGGTTTTGAACTAACTCTCTCTTGCTCAATGTTTTATATCTTTGGTGATTTCAAGGAATCCTAATGAGTATTTATATACTCACCCCTTCATGGAATTTTATTGCATGTGTCATGTATTATTCATATGAAAGGTTGTTTTATGGAGATTAAGGGGACCTGGTGTGGGTGGTGTATAGTGGTGATTGGTGGTTGTGTTAGTTGGGTCATGGTCAGACAATGGAGGATATAAGCTAAGTTGGTTTTCTTTCTGGTTGATAGGTTGGACTTATTTTCATTTATATGGACTCATATATTTTTATTTTTTATTTTAATTATGTAATTTCATGATTTATTGTGGGATGTTAAAGGTTGTGCATGCATTTTTTATTTTAGTTATTTATTATTCATCATTACTCTGGTATGCATGGAGATATGTGTTCACGTGTAAAAGTACACAATGATAAAGCCTCCAAAATGTGATATATGAAAACTTAGTGATAGTCACTAGATTATATCCTTTTAGAGGTAGGCTTGGGATGTCACACTCAGCTTACTGCTAGCCTGGAATGCCCCAGTGGGTCAGGTTGTGTCAGAGTGGTGTTAGAGCCTAATATGTCCTAGGATGGAGTTTCAAGATAGAATAGTTTTGAGGATTGGTTTGGGATTTAGGGAAACATATTTAAAGTGTCTCAAGTTTTTATCTCAATCTAGGGACCCTATTGTTGGTGTGGAAACCAATTTATCCATTCATCAGGACTTTGTAACCCTCTTGTAAACTTGGTACACAAATACATCGGTTTCATGTAAAAATGGTACATAAATCATATAGGAATGGGTTTTTGGTTTATATGTCCTTATTGAGTCATCTCCCCAGATATGATCATTTTTTCATGGTAAATAATGACTATTTAAAGATTAATCCTTGAATACTATAATCTAGGACTCAGTAGGTGGATTACAATGATGACTAGCTTAGTGATGAAGCCTCAGTTCAAGGGAATGTGCATGATTTCTATCCTCTAGGTGGATATCCAGTGGTGCATCAACCCAAAGATCAATGAGTAGACCCACCTCTAGTAGTTAATGTTTATGATCTATTTTAGGTTGAGTAGAAGTTATTTATTATTAAATAGGATAATGATACACATAGTTTTAACTCACTACATGAGCTTCAAAGATAGAGACCACCTAGGTTCTAAAAATATTCGGGCCCACTAGCAGTAGAGGACTGGATTAAAATAAACAGTTTGAGTATTTTATCTTGTTCAGTCCCATTCCAATTAGATAATGGTTCTTACGATGAGTATTCTCTATGGTTCAAAAGAACATTGGTGGATCTTGGTAACTTAGATGCATGATGTAGAGACCCTAACTTAGACTAAGTTCAAGTTCTTCTTTCAAGAGTAGTTTTCCCTATAATCCTTTCCCACATTGTACATTCAATAGCATTTTTAGTTTCATAAAAGGATCATGATATATTCATAATATGATTTTAGGTTCACCAACCTTATCTATTAATATCTAAACAAGATATATGATGGATACTTCTGAGCATGGAAATTTGAGTTACGGCTTCCTAGTGAGATTTAAGATAGAGTGGTTCCTCATTGTATCCCTACTCAGTCCAGGGTTCTATAGTGTGATTTTTTAGAATATATATGTTTAGTAGATTAAATATATTTAGAAAGTATTGTTTGTGGTCATGAAAGAGTAAATACATTGATATTAAGTGACTAGTGGCAGACTTCCAGACCTAGAAACCTAAAATGCTCTCAGTTGTAGTCTCATAATAGAGGATTAGTATCTTAAGGCTTGAAAAGGGGATCAAGTAAACCAATAAAAATACACTAATTTTCCTATGATAGGAGGGTCCATATTGAATAGTAATTATTGAACTATCGTGCAGTAGAGGGATTAAAGATGGTGGATGGGCCACCACATCAATGAAAACAATGTAACCAGGGACCTCCCATAGGAGGTTAGGTAGATCCTCAAAGAGTTGGTAATATAATAAGTGATAGACAATATTTAAGAGGTGGGTGATACTATGCTCGGATAACACCCCCCACCCTAGGTGGTCTACATCTGGCTCAGGGAGTTAGCACCCATAGACATGGATAGTTATAGTAATTTGAGGCTTAATACCAAGAGGATCCCAATAGGATACAACATACGATATGTGTCTTTTCAACCTTAGCTTTATTTTTTATGGATACAAGCATGAGTCATTCCTTTATTATTACATCCCTTGTTCCAAAACATGAGATTCAAAAAGAGCCTTTAGGTCAATCCTTTCAACTGAAGACTCTTACTAGGTGAGACTCTACAATCACACTCTTCTATCGATAGTATGACTTGGCTCTCATATGAGATATATTCTTTTGGGACCTCTTCATAGCTATGATGAGACTATAAGATTTCATTCTTGGTATAGACTATTTATCTTTTTTATTCCCTAATTTATTATTTATAATAGAGGGTGTCGTATATTTGGGATGATAGGTCAATATTTCCCTTCATTGGAGAGAAGGAATTGTGATTAGAGAAATATGGGCTCATGTGTAGATGATTTCTTGAAATTTCCCACCATTTGGCTTGCTTAACCCTTAGAGTAGTAGATATCATGGGATTTAAAAGACCTAAAGTAGTGTAGGATTACTCATACATCTTCCCCAAGAATGTTTTGGGTTTACCTCCCCAATAAAATATCTCTTTTGGAATCGATTTTTACACTATGATTACTCTAATATCTTTAGTAACATATCAAATATCCACAAACAAGCTTCAAGAGATAAGGGTGTAGTTGGAGGATCATTATGGGAAAGGATTTGTTAGACCTAGGTTGTACACCTAGACAACTCCAGTATTTTTTTCCAAGAAAGTGGATGGAATATTGAGGTTATTCATTGACTATCATCACCTAAACCAAGTGAAAATCAAGAATAAATATTTTTTACCAATAATTTCCGATCTATTTGATCATCTTAAAGGAGGAAAAGTATTTCTCAAATATTGACCTTATTTTAGGATATTGTCGGCTATAGGTTCATGAGGAAGAAATACCATATACTTCATTTTAATATCATTGTGGTCATTTTGAGTACCTAGTGATTACCTTAAGAATAGAAAATTACCTAGTGGTGTTTATGGGACTAATGAATCATATTTTCATCCCTTTACTTTTATGGTTTTTGATGGTCTTTATCGATGATATTATCATTTACTCACCATATGAGGATGGCCATATAGTGCATTTGAGGATGCCCCTAGATGTACTCTGAGAGCATTTGTAGTGTGGAAAAATCTCACAGTGTTAGTTCAAGATTATATTAGTCCACTTCTTGGGACATGTTATTTCAAAGGATTGAGTGGATGTGTACCTAGAAAAGATCAAGGATGTTTTAGATTGGGATCCACCTAGGAGTGTGATGGGGTGTGGAGGTTCCTTGGTTTGGTTGCCTATTATTGAATATTCATGCCTAATTTCTCAAGGATTGTGGCACCATTAACTACCTTGACCCAAAAGTGGCATCCATTTGTCTTGTTGGTGAAATTATAGAAGGCCTTTGAAGAGTTGTAACAAATATAAACAAGTAATACCAACTTGATACTAGAAGAGTGGGTGGTTCAGTACATGGTGTTCTATAATTCTTCTGGATATGGGATTGAGTTTATGTTGATATAGAGGTTGGTTGTGATTTCTTTTGGATATCATCATATAATACCCTATGAGTAGAACTGCTAAACCCATGATTTGGATCTGGAAACTTAGGTTTTCTCCCTAAATACCTGGTGACACTATCACTTTTTGATAAGTTTTTTTTTTTATTTATTTAGACCATAATAGTCTCAGGTATATCTTCACATAGAGATACCTCAACCTGAGACATAATTTATGTCTAGATATCTTACAATATTATGACTTATAGATAGTCTATACACCTAGGAAAATAAATGTGGTGGCATATTCTATTAGCAAGAAATATCATTTATAGTTTCTTTGGGATTTGTCAAAGTATTTTGCCTCATTACAGTTGACCTTAGTGAATGAATGGGGAATAGTGTATCTCTAATTGATGATTTTGATTGCTTTGATTATTTGGTGCGTATGGTAATAATAAATTGTATATATCAACCATGATTTCTTTCACAAAAATATATTCATAGTATATCCTCCTGATTTATTTTCTAATGGTGGGGATCACACCATCTTCATCAGAGAAAATATTTTTGTTCTAGTCATGCTTTTAGATGAAGCATTAAGGGAGTTACATACATATTTTCTCTTGGTAAATCTTTGGGTGTAAAAGGTACACCAAGAACTTAATTAGTATTTTTGTGGCTATGTATGAAGAGAAGTTTTGTAGAGTTCATCTCTTGATACCTCACCTCATAATTAGTGAATTCTGAGCATTAGGTTCTAATGAGTTTGGACCAGCCCCTTGAGGTACCAAAATTAAAGTGGGATTGAATATCACTAGATTTCATGAAAGTAATTACAAGGATGTTGAGAGGTCATGATGAAATCTAGGTGAACATTTCTCGACTCACTATGTCGGCCCACTTCCTCACCATCAAGGATTATAATTTTCCCACTTCCTCACCATGAAATCTTGGGACACTTTTACATGTTGGATATTGTTTGGTTACATGGTGTACCAAAAATTGTTGTCTTAGACCATGATTCTGGTTTCACATCTCGTTTTTTGAAAAGTTTTGAGGAGTATTTTGGGACTTATTTCTAGAAGAGAAAGATATTCTTCCCCTAAAAAGATGGCTAGACTAAGTAGACCATTCATTTCATAGAGGAAATTTTATTATCTTATATGTTGGACTTTGTCGAAAGTTAGTTGGATCGCCCAAACTTAGTGTATTTTTTATAAAACAACATATATTACTATACTATTGGTACAGAACCATTTGAGCCCCTATATGGGAGACCTTGAAGGTCACTACTATACTGGTTGAAGTTGAAATAATCAACACTTATGGAGATGTAGTTAGTAAGAGTGATGATAGAGAATGTTCAAATCATCCAGGAGGAGACAAAGATAGTCTGGAGCCATTATAAGTCCTACACGGACCAATGATGAAGGCCTTTGGAGTTTAATTAGGGAGACTAGGTTTTCTTAAAGGTCTCACCACTTTGTAGTTTGTGGATATTTAGTGAGATTGGAAAGATATCTCTGAGGTTCATCATCCCATTTCAAATTCTACATAGGATTGGATAGGTGGAATTCCACCACGATTCACCATTTTATTTATAGTGAGACCATGATATATTCTATATGTCATGGTAGAGAAGATACATGCATGATCCTTCACACATTATTGAGTTGTTTGATCTAGAAATTGAGGATGGATCCACCTTTCTAGTGTATCTATTGTTTATCAAGGATCGGAAGCAGAAGATCATTCATGGGTGAATTATTCCCCTTGTGTGTGTTATCTAGTAATACAATAATCTTAAGAAGAGCTCGTGGGAGTGGTAGAATCATATGTGATATCAGTTTCCACACCTAGTTGAATAGGAATTTCTTTTCAAGATGAAAATCCTCAAAGGTGGGGAGAGTTTAATAGCTCTAGTTTTTTTCAATTAGACCTTTTGAATATATTTAATAAAAAAATTTGAAGCTAGTTGAAAATTTGGCATGGTGTTTTAAGAGTGGTATAGCCCTGATATCAATATATTAAATATATTAATTCATGTATGCACATAATTTCATAAATAATGTATTTATTATTGAACATAGTCTCATATAGATAAATAGATACCACAATTGAATCTAGAACATGGGTTTTACCCAATATTAGATAATTATTTACTAAATAATTAATGTAATTATTTAAGAAATATTTAACATAATTAAGAATTTATTTACCCCCAATTAAGGAAATTCTATAGGGTTAGCCATAAAACCATGAAAATTTATAGGGAGAGGTAGAAGATCTATTAGGAGAATATTCATCGAGTGATCAAGAAGGATTCGTGGATCGAAGAACATAGAAAAATCACCAACAGTATCACATGTGAGCACATTCTTCTATAGTTATAAAACCATAATTGAGGTAAGGATCAAGTTTTGTTCTTTTTACCCTATTATTTTGGTTGTATTGTATATGGATCGATTATTCTTAAATTGAATCCATGTTCAGATATTTTTATAGCCATGTCAACTTATGTTTTTCATAGAATTATAGATCTAAAATCCTTAGGCTCTAGAAATTACAAATGTTTTATTTTTTTATCAATTTACACCCCATGAATAATTTCCAAGTCATGCATGGACATCATTGATTACTCATATTTTTTTGTTTGTGGATTTCTCCTTCTTTTACTTATGAACTCATCTATATATTTTGATTTCGAAAAGGATTCAATCAATCCTTAGATTGTTTCATTATTCAATCATTTATTGGATTCATGGATTGATTTTTTGGATTCAATATCAAGGTTTGTGTCATATAAGAGGATCGACAATGATGAAAAATATGAGGGGGAGGCAAAGTATGGACATTTAATGATTTGAGATGTGCGGTAGATGTGAGGAGGCGACAAAAACTTGATTCTCAATTGAAGGGTGGCTAGAATATGACCTCCAATGGTGAAAGGTTCTTGATAAACATATTTTATGAGAATTTTGGTGAGATTCATGGAGAAGATGGTGGTAGCAGTGAATCTTTTAGGAGAAAATGGGAATCTAGAAAAAATCTTGACTGCACAACGTGTAGTTTGGAAGAGAAGACATTTTACATCCTAGGAGATGTGGCATTGGGGTTTCATGTTTGAGTTAAATATCACATGTACATGTGGATGGATGAAGACATTGTGTTCCCCTGGTCAGCCTTATTGGCATGTACATAGGGTACACGCCCAAAACATGAGTGGTGTCATACGCTATGTAGAGAATCCACACATCGTGTGACCTCAGTGGAACACAAATCAAGTAGTGTGGCACATGCCCAGTGACCCTTTATATCTTACATTTAATATATTTATACTTCAAAGTCCATAGGTGGTTCCAGTACATGAGTAGGTGACCACTTGTCGGGTACACACCATGTACCCCAGACATATGTCGTGCACTTTAACCAAAGTTCCCAAAACCCCATTTTTCATTTACTATGGTTTGGGTTCAAGTCTATGAGTATTTTACACTAGGCAGTGTGATGAGAGACTTATTTCCTCCCCATATATAGGTTTTGGTATCCCACCCTATTACTCAGGTTGTGTGATCCCCTATCAGTGGGAGGGTCATGGATAGGGTTAGGTATCCCCCATGGGCTTGGGGTGGAGATCCTTTATTCCCTTACCATGGTAGGGTTAGGTATCCCATATCCTTCACATGGGAGTGATATACCCCATCTAAGGGATATTAAATATAGGTTCAAGTATTCCCATGTGGCCTATGGCATGATCCTCTATCTGTGATTTGAATTCCCTTTCTTGAAGTGTCTTCCACCGAGAAGTTTCTTTCCCTTATAATGTTTCGTAAGAGGTCTCATGGATTTATATTTTGATATTATGGATTCATGGAGATGCATGCAGTTCCTTAGGCTGGCTGTGAGGGTAGGGACATCACCCTATGACTTGAACCACTTCTATGAGCATGTATGGATTCTTCCTTATTTACCATCTTGATCGTAGATTCCAGATGACTCTCTCTTTCTTGATTAATTATATCTCTATTGATTTGGGTGTGTTTGACTATGATGTAAATACTAACCCATTCATGGGATTTTCCATCATGTTTTATGTATTATGTAGATAACAGAATGTTCAATGGAGACCTAGGTGGACATGATGTCTGTGGTGAATAGTGTTAATTAGTGGTTGTGTTAGCTAGGTCATGTTCAAACTCTGTAGGCTATAAGTTGAGATATTTTTCATTTAAATTTGTATTTTAGAATTATTTTCATTTTTATGGCATTGTATCTTCCCCTTTTCTATTTTTTTATATAATTTCATACTCTATTGTGGGATGTTAGAGGTTGTGCGGGAATTTATTATTCTAGTTATTTATTATTATGAATTACTCTGGTATGTATGGTGTTTTTTCATGTGTGTATAGATATATTAGGCTAATTATTCTCATATATATAATATATCTACTCAATCTTAGTTAGCATCCCCTAGAATATTAGAGGGGGCTTGGGGTGGTACTCTCAACTTACCAGTGGCTAGGAACGCCCTTGTGTGTTGGGTCATGTCATGCACATACACTACATTACTAGTTATATATGGGACTACATTTGTGGTTCACTACTGAGTTGTACTAAAACCTTTCTTGAGAATCCATGGAACTTGGGTACCAATAATACTTCACTAATCATAGTTCTAGGTTAGGTAGATGCTCGAAGTAACTTATTTTAGTGAGATAGATTGGATCAAGTTTGGAGGCTGAGTTTTAGGTATGACTTGGGGATGTTATTAATGCCACTATAGTATTCTATTTCCTTTATTTACTCTATATATGTTATACTCCAAGTAGGTAATCGGTCATGTTTAGATATAAAGTTTGATATATGACTTGGGGATTGTAATAATAATATATTTATGTTGAAATAAATGAATCAATGTCAACCCATTAAGCTATATCAATTTCCTTATTATATGCATTTTCATTCATAACAAAATAATCATTTTTGAGGATGGTCTCCTTAGATATATTATTAGTATTGTAAACTTGATAGTGAATCTATTTATCCATCCCTTACAATCTATTCTTATATTGACTGAAATTTACCATTTTATTTTCGCTATCTCTATAAAATCCATTTGAATAAGGAATTACCACTTTGAAATTTATAAACTATAGAGAGGATTAAATATTTTCCTTATAAAATTGATTATTATTTTACTCGCAATTAGAAACCCCATGAGGGTATACTCTAAATTATCCAATCCAATCACTTAAAAGGATTATAATATTCGAAACCAAAAAATCTTATTCACAAGGCCTTTTGTGAGAAGTCATAGAATATCTTGAAAACAGAGATATATTATATTCATATGATAAAGTATGATAAATGAATTTTTCAATATAGATCTTGGAAGGATAAATGGTTGAATAATAAATTTATAAAAAAATCTTGATAATTGAAGTTTTATTTCCTTACTTTGTTCATTTATCCAACTTGATCAATTTACCGATAAACTTCCTAATCTCGTGAAGTGTATCGTCATCCATAACATGAACTATGAGAAGAGGAATGGAATTCCAAACTTAAATAAAAGGTGACTCGATAAGGGGGTTAAAATTGGGATTCCATTTCAGAATCATCATACTATAACCATAGAACTCCTAGAATACCAATTTCCAAAATTGATAATATGGTTTTTTAGAATCAAAATTAAAGAGATTGTTATTTGAAATAGGAAACCCAAATGTATATCCTAAAAAAACAATCACATCTCAGATATATTTTATTCCTGTCTTATTGAAAGATTCATGAATGTTATAAGTTATCATGTATGAGATTATTGACTGATATACTAATCTACTACCATGACTTAATCCTCCATTCCCAAGTTCTCTAAGTTTGATGAAATGACATGCACTGGGGAAGAATAGGGGGAAATTAAATGGATGCATTAGGTTAAATAGGTGTGGCGCTTTGACATCTCTAAATATATTAAATAGGTGCAACCCTTTCTCATCGATATTTTCTCAATGATTATTTACCACTAAGATAATATGGCCTTTATCAATGTTAATTCACCGTTAAAAATGTAGAGATATCTCAAAACTAAATAATCATTGTGAAAGAAATATAGAGCTTCTAAGAAATGATAATTTTTAGCATAACCAACTTTGGTGTAGTGTGTGTCAATGTGAATGATTTTTTTTGTTTTAATGATTTTTTTCATACATATTCAATGAGATAAAAACTATTATAAAATGGTCTTATTCTCATGGTCTAAACCCATATAAATCAGACCTTAGACTATAGACACAATCTATATCCATGGTTTGGTGACCCACGACCATTATTTATGTTTTCCACAAAAAAAGGGTCGTAGGGTCTCTATAACCACGGTCACTGAATGTGGACTTAGACCTTGAGAAATTAAAAATGGTTTTGGTGGTGTGATCCCACAACCTCTTATATATCTCTTATAATATTTTACCACTAACTTATGAAATAGTACATACATAATTATAATCATTATACTTTAAAAAATATAAAAAAAGATATGGTGGTTTGAGAACCTATGGCCATAGTTCACATGGACCTTAGTTATAAGTGTCCATTGAATGTATTATAGCCACGATACACATTGATTGTGGCCCTATATCTCATTTATAGATACATCCCACCTTAATTGTGGTCATAGGTGTCCCCTATAAACAAGGTCCACAAGGACCATGGATATAGCCTAGCCTATCACCATAACCCATGTGGATCATTGATATTTCCCTTTATTACACCTTTCCCGCACATTTCTCATTTCATTGAGGGAGTTCACATGCCCACCTACCATTATAGACCCCCTTAACCATGGTCATAAGGCCTTCCCATGTTGTCTTAGAGCCACAATATCTATCGAATGTGGTCATATGCTGACATGGGAATACCAACTACCATGTTTCATGATCAAATATTTTAGTATGATTCCCTACATCCATGGTTTTATCATCCATGTCTATAGAACCATGGTCATAGAGTGATTTTCTAGTAGTGAAAAATCATAACGTAAATTTTTTTGTTTATCTTATGTTTTATTCCAAATAACTTTTAATTGGTCTTAACATTCATTATTGTTATAATTAGGTTCCTGATACAGTATACAATATTAATATAAAACCCATAAAACCTAGACTATATCCTTCAATATATTTTTTCTATATATATTATTAAAGTGTTTGGAAAATGATTTCAAATATTAGATACTATATCCATTCATAACTATGTATGTTTGTAGATTATATATGTAAATTAATGATTAAATGAGTTTCCTGACGCATATAATTTTTTGAGGAAAACTCTTATCTCCATCCCTCACAAAATCAACTAGGGAGAACTAAACTTACAAGAGTTTTATTTAATTTAGGAAATCACATTCGATTAGAATAACAACTGAAGAAAAAATGATTTATCAACTCAATAATATAAAATAATTCAAAATAAAGAACCAAGTTATGTAACATGGTTCATAAAAATTTGGTCATACTTCCATTACAAGAATATCACAGTAACATAGCTTTATTAATGCTCAAACAAACTTGAGTAAAAAATAAGATCAAATTGAATTTATGTGTTGCCACTAAAAGATTGATACACCCTATGTGGTGGGAATTGTGGTGTTTAAGTTTTATTTTTCTTCATGGGATATTTTCCTCATGTTAGGTAGAAAAAACTAAATCTATTAGTCATTACATAGTCACACAATGTTTGAATACAAAAAAAATTAAGGCACACAAAAATTTACTTGTTTCACCCAAAAAGGCTAGTCGGGTAGCATAACACAACATAGTGTCAATAAAAAAATAAGTAATACAATCCATTTTATGTATTACATGAGTTTGGGAATAATGAACTATTGATCCTAGGAGAAATTCCACTTCCTAACTTCATTTACATTGCTTTAGGTCAAGGGTTAAATAAAAGATTCCACACATAGGTTTCTTATAAATGACTTGAGATCAAATTGTGAATTTCAATCTATTGAGGGTGTTATTGTTCCCCTTATCTCCCCTTATTCAGTATTTCATCTCTAAGGGGGTTCCACCTTTTTTTCTTTATGGTCTAAAACTATTTCTTCTTCCAAAAAATGGTTACAATAGGTGTAGTGATGAATTCCACTTTACCCTTATTATTCTTCTTTTATTATATGAATATTTTTTCTAAAAAATATTTTTTGTTTTATATGGAAACCCCTATGAAAACTATAGTTATATCCCCTTTATTATCTTTCTTATTTATAGCATAATGGTTTCAATATTTGGAAAATATAAATTCTGTGAAGGTCATATTAGATAATATTTCCATTTAAGGGGTAATAATCCTAACAGTATTCTTCATAAATCATCATCTTCATTCACCTAAAAATTTCACATATTTCACATTCAAAATAACTAAATTATTAATCATGTATTTAGATTAATAATATTCCCATGCACACTAACACACGATGTGAGGATTTGAGTTGCAATGTGAATTCAGTTAAAAACTAAGACTAAAAATCTCTGAATTGAAAATCTTCTATAATATCATAGTTTAATCCTCTACTATACTAAAAAATATCTTCTAACCTAATACCATGAATATTTAAATTATTATTTATAATAGGTTGAGATTCTCAATATCTTTTTCATAGAACTTTACTAGAATTTGTAATATAAATAACCCTTATTGTATGTTAAATGATACTTTTAGTATTCTTGAAATGACCATCATGTTGATTCCATTCTCTATAGAATGATCCTTATAGAATTATAGATGAACCATATAGTGTCTAAAAATGATCATTATGTTATTCCGAAAATGATCCCTAAAAAGTGAGAATAATATTTATGGAATGGTAATGACCCTTATAGAGTGTTTATTATCCTTAAATAAATCCATATGACCCCTATGAAACTATAAATTATACTTAAAAAATTTCCTTTTCTAGGAAATGCTCCCATCAAGTGATCAAATGATCCTTACAGAACCTTCCTTGAGAATTTTTCTAACTTATAATTGAAATGAATCTTATAAAAGGAGTCTAATGAACCCTACATAATAGATATTTATAAAATTACACAAAAACCACTACACACCATATTGTTCTTGAATCCTCTATAATAATTCCATAATTACTTCAAGTGCACAAAATCCAAATTGACAACAAATCCAAAACTATAATATTTGGTTACAACATTCTCCCCCTTCGGATTTTCTTATCAATTCTTTCACATGATAATGCCTCAATTATTGATACCCCAAAATGTATACTCTATCATTCATTTAATACTCCCCCTTGATAATAAAATTAAAGGGGAAACGATGTCTTCAAATATGAATTCAGACATGCTTTCAAAATTTCTTCAATTATTACCATCAACCATGTTTCAAAGCCTATGTGAGTTAAATAACTTTGTATAAAATAATAAATAGTATTTAATTCCTATAATGTGTTCCATAAAACTCATATTACACCTCCAATATTCATATATATTTTCATATGGGTAGTATCTCCCCTTTTATCTTTAACCAACTAGAATAGATCTCCTATAACAACAAACAAATAATTACTAAATAAAAAAGGAAATACTAGTGGGGAAAAGGGATACTTTCAAACCTCATTAGGTGGAAGGAGGTGGATAAACACCAATGTTCAACCTATTTCTCTAAAATACTGATGTGAGTAAAGGTTTAGTCATGATATATGATTCATGTGTATCATCCCTAACAAACTCCATCTTTATAACTCTTTTTTATAATTTTTATTAAATAAAATGACACCAAATTTCAATATGTTTAGTTTTGGATAAATAAATTGGATAGTTTGTGAGCTCTATATTACTCTTGTTTTTATAAAATGTTACCATTGGTTTATTCACTATTTCACCAAGATCATCTAGGTTACATTTTATCCACTAAAGCTATGTGTAAACCTCAGTAACTAAAATATACTTTTCCACATTCATACTAAGAGATATGATTTCTTTATTTATATTAAACTATCCTAGAAAGTTAGTTCCAATATAAAACTTTTATCCTCTTGTCTATTTTCTATCCACCATATTACAATTAAAATCATCATCCAAGAAGGCTATCAATCCATGTTCTTTATCTACAATAAATATAAAACTATGAGTAAGAGTGCCTGAGATCTACTTAATAATTCCATTCACTATTATAATTTCTGACTCTATAGGATTTATTTAAAACAAAATTATAAGATATTAGTTTAATAAATTTATATCCAAGTATTTTTTAAGTATAAAAACTCCCAAGGATCCTCCTTTATAGGGTAAGATCCAATAACTTTACATTTTGGTGTTTCTCCTATTTTTTTCTAACTATAATGGTTGTTGACATATATTTTTAATAATTCATGTAAAAATTATTAAGTAGGTAATTTTTCATATTTTTCATTTGAAATAAATTCTTATCTCTCTTTTCAAATCAATTTTAGATCAATAAAATAAGTGAACTCTCCAATCATTGAAATTTAAAATTCTAAACTCATTAGTTTAGAAAATTCATATATTATATTTGTTTGTCGTTTCCAAAAATTATATTATGCACATAAAATATAAATACTCTGACCCTAGTAACCTAGAGTCATTAGTTACTTTATGAAATTTCTACTAGATACAAGAAATCACATCACAAAGTACAAAATAGTTTAGTAGTCTTGGTAGAATAAAAATAGTCTTGAATCCCAAATTATATTGAAAAAATAAAATTCAACATCATATTTTCTTTAAGATCATAAATATTTACTATAGAATATCCTCATGTATCAGTCATAAAACACATCATGGAATATTAGGGAAAATAAAAATGATAAATTTGTGAGATAAAATGTTTATTATGGTCATGCATATAGAAGAATCTAAAAATAAATAATTAATATGGAAAGAATAAATAATAATTAAATAATGCCATAAAAATAATCAAATGAGCTAAAAACTTATCCATGGATATCATAAATATTAAAAATAATCACATAGTCCTAAATAACTAATTTCATAATTATAAAATTCATAATGTCGGACATCTAAAACTTATTGTTGAGGCAATGTGCCTAGATATATAAAAATACCAACAAGGCCTTGTGCCAATACATCTATATAAATGTGTAAGGTCTCGACCAAAAACCCAATCAAGTTTGTATCATGATACATACTGATTCATAAAGGGGATATATAATTCTAGTACCCACCCATCACATAATAAATCCAATACATTCATTGTATGAACAAACAACACAAATTAATCATCATACTTTAAAAATCAATAACTGTCTGAATTGAAGAATTAGAAAATAAAATATCAATATATTCCTCTGTGAAACTAATCATAAACCATCCAGATAAATATGGTGGATGGTATCATTATATTATATCCTCAATAAATAATAATACTCAATAAAGTATTTTTACATAGATAAAAATACTTTCAAAAGGTCACTAGAAAATTTATGAAGGAAAATACTATTTTCACTTTGAAATTAATTATTTAAAATATAAAATTTCCTCAAATATAGAGGAAAAATTTTTCTTTTAAAATAAAATTTAAAATTTTTAAATTAATCTTCAAAAAATTATTGGTAATTATGAAGGGAAATTCAATTCATGCTATATAATTTAAAAAAACATTCCTTTCACACATTTCTAAAAAGTTCAAAAAGTAACTCATTTGGAAAACAATAAGAAGATTCATTTTAAACCATTTTTTTAAAATTAATACATGGGTAAATATGTATTTAAAAAATAATTGGATAATATTTGAAACATTATTTTATATATTTTAAGGAAAATATAGACATGGAAGATAAATATTCTCAACCAAGTAGAAAAACAAGTTTAATTTTACTTAAAAAATTATTTCGGTATCTTGAGTACTTAAAGAGAGGGAAATAAAATAAGAAATTATAATTTATATAAATAACCATGGTATAAAAATAAATATTTGGTTTAATATAGAAATATCAAATAATTACCCAATCAGATACATAAACATAAGCAATCCCGAATAATGATGAGATTGTGAAATAAACCCTTAAATTAGGTCTGAATTCCTTCGTATGTGTTTGACCCCCCTGTATAATAAATATATATTTATTATAAATATATTATAGAAAAATAATAATATATACCATACCATATATTATTTACTTATAACCATTTATCACTCGTTTATTAACAATTATTTATTAAAATCATTGTTTCAGGTGATGACTGCTTCATTTTTCATGTAAGTTTTGGTTTGGTAGTTTCGGTCCCTATACATTGATAATGGTTCCACCATATCCATAATTTTATTCATGATATCAATATCATATATATTAATTATAAATTTATTTAGATTCATCCATAAAATATTGATATGTAAAAATGAATTACACTGTTCATGGAGAAGGTGAGTCATACATACATATGAACGTTGTTTTAACTTTTAAATGGATGAAATGAAATAAATATAAATAATAATTAACCATAATATAACAATTATTATATAAAATATGTCATATTTATTCATTTAATCTATCCTTATTATCATCCATTTAAAAGGAAATTGAAAAATAGATCACATCGCTTCGTGGAGGTGGTAGCCACACGTGCGCACAAGCGATGTTGTCATTTTCTAATGGATTGGAAGGTAAGATGATATATATAATATTTTAATTCCACAAGTATAATCATTTAATAAATATAATTTATAAATATTAAACCCATCATAATACAAATCCACAATAGATGGTGATGAAAAATTAATTGTATCGTTAAGTGGAGATGGTAAGTTGTATGTACGCACAAACGATTATTTCACATACCATTTAATGAAAAAGTGGTTGGATAATAGTGGATTAATAATTATAATAACATTTTAGTATATTTATTATTTTTTAATTTAATTTTTTATTATAAATTTCATAGATTTATAAGAGGAATAATAATAAGTAAAAAAAGAAAGTGATCAGTTAAGGCGATTACCTCTTCTTTGAATAAAATCCTATAGATCTACAATTAAATACCCTAGGTTGGTTTTTTGGGAATAATAGTACCTATATAATGTGTATATGGATTTTGGTGAGAGAAATATTTAGGTATTTTTCAATATAGGTTTCTCAAAGTTGTGTAGATAAGAGAGGGAAGGGGTGTCCTTTTATAATGGAGGGAAAGGATACACTTGGAATTACTAAAAAGGTTAAAATATAACTAATTCATTCTCAGTAAAAATGATTCAAATGGATATATATTATAATAAAAATATGATAAGGTATAAATATCACCATCCATTGAAATGTTAGATAGGATTTGGTGTCATTTTAAACCATAACTTTTTTATTATCCCCTTGGCTAACCAATTTTAAATTTAACCATGATAATGACTTTTTCTAACATAAAGGATTATAATTTTATATATAATATAAAAAAATTACCATAAGTGGAAAATTCATGACATTTTATGCTTTCAATATTTTATTATTTTTTAATAATTTAATAAAATATTATTACTATAAAATATCATTAATGTCATTTTTGACACTATTCATATAATTTGACTTTTAAAAAATAATAAAAATATGAAATTTGAATATAATAATTAAAAAAATCACTAATATGTTATATTATTCTATAAAATTCATGTAAAACTATAAATCCCTCAAGTTATGTTACTTTTAATATTTTTAAAATCATTTATTTATTTTTCTATTAATTAAAGAAATATTCTGCAGGAATTGTGTAAGAATTTAAGTTATTTATATAATAACTAAAATTTAAATCATGAATATAATTTCATTATTATCAAAATAACCATGTATATTCATTAACAAATTTATTTTGTCTTAATGTGAGAACATAAGATATATTTAAAAGTAATAGAGTGGCATTTTTTATTTTTTATTTTTTTTAAATATTATATAGCTTATTTTTATGTATAAATGTGCCTTAAAAATTTATTCTTATAATAAGGTAATAAGGGTAAATTTTAATTTATTCAATAAGAATTAAGATGAAAAATGGTGACCATAACACTTAGTTTCAAACTAGGTTCCCATTGTTACCATTTATAATGCCTATAATTAAAAGGGACATATTTACCATATTTGGACCACCTGATTTAAAATATCTAATCCATTTTTAAGGATTTAATTTCTATAAGTGTAATAAATTAATATTAAAATAAGTTCACAAAATAGGACAAACCCATTTTTTTGAAAAATATAGTTTTAAGTAAAAAACTGAATTTGTTCTTATCCCTTGCCTGGGAAAAATATTAAATGAATGATAAAACATTTTATTGAATATATAATATTTAAATTTCATTAAAATACTTCAAAAATATTTATTAATTTAATTTATTAGGATAAAAACACATTGTAGGTATAAAAATATATTTTTAGACAAATATCCCTTTTAACTTCAAATGATTTTCATTTTAATTTCTAATCATTTTATAACTAATGAATTTATTTTATAAATATGAAAACCAAATACTTTTAATAATTTAGTTAAACCTATTCACAACCTCTAATTTTAACAGCTAGGTTATAATGACCACATTTAAATGATATTTTAATAGTGGATTACGGCTCATTTAAACTTGGTGTTGTGTATAACACACTATGTTGAAAAATTTAAATTTATTTTAAAAAATAAATATATCATAAAATATTGGTGTGTTACATTATAACCCCTTAAAATAATTACTACAAAAAAATTATATTACTCTGATCTAAACAAATGATGATACTTCTGCCTCATCACATATTCAGGTTCCCAGAGAGCTTCCCCAATTTTATGATTTCACCACAAAGCATTGACCAAGTGAGTGGTCTTATTTGATAGAAATTTTTCTCTAAAATAAAGAATATCCACCATTTATTTCTCATAAGATATATATTGTTCCAATGGTATGACCTCTGAGTTCATTACATGTGAAGGATCAGGTATGTACTTCCTTGTGAGAGATACATGGAACACATTGTAAACTTAAGAGATATTTTGTGGAAGTTCCAAGTGATAAGAAACGATCCTAATAAAATAAATAATATAAAAGTGTCCAATATAACTTGGTTTCATATTTCCATTGCTTCTAAATGTCATTTCCTTCTTTCTATGAGATATTCACAGGAATACCTTATCACTACCTTTAAATGAAAGATCTTATATATGATTTTCAACATAAATTTTTTTTCAAATATGAGTTTCTCATATATGTTTTTCAATGGCTATAACCTTTAATTCTATTTCCTCATCTTGACCGAGTCCTAAAAGATTTCTTTATCCAACTTCATTCCTGTACATTAGATTTCTACACTTCTTTCCACAGATGGATTCAAAAGGATCCATTTGAATACTCAAGTGAAAGGTATTGTTGTATGAAATTTTTATGAAAGGAATTATTGATCCCAACCACATTTTAAATTCATATAGAATTCTTTCAACATTTCCAATATATTTTTAATGGTTCTCTCAGACTTCCCATCTATCTAAGGATGATAAGAAATGTGAAACTCAACTTTTTATCCATATACTATTGAATACTTCTCTAAAACTTCTAGTAAACCCCGAATCTCAATCATAAAAAATATAATATGGTACTCTATAAAACCTTATAACTTTATTAATATATATTCTGGTAATGTTATAAAAAGGGAAATCTTCTTTGTTAGAAATAAAATGCACTAATTTCATAAGGTGATCTCTTGTAATCCATATAGAATTGTGTCCTTTAGATGTTTTAGAGTGTCTGGTGATGAAATCCATGATCATGTTTTCCCATTTCCATTATGGTTTGGGTAAAAATTTTAATATACACTTATAATTATGTCACTCATCCTTATATTTTTTATATACCAAGAATCAAGATACATACTCTTTAATATCCTTTTTCTAATTATCTAACCAGAAATACTCATTCAAATATCTATACATCTTCATACTTTTAGGATAAATAAAGATTTATGAACTATGAGATTCATTTAACAACTCCTTTATCAAGTATAGTATAGATGGGACACATAATCGTCTCCAAAACCTTATCATTCCAACATGATCATTGTTGAACTTAATAACATTCCTTACATTGTTCTGTAATTTAAAATGTTCCTTTTATACCTTCTTAATCATCTCATGGATGGATGGTTGAAATTTTATCTAAGAATGATTATATATTTCCCCTTTATTCATGGTTTCAATATCTAACTTCTGTAAATCCATAAATATTGGATCTCTTTCAGTCCTCATCAAGGAAAAACTAGCATGATCTTTCCAAATCAGAGAATCATCTACCTTATTTTCCTTCCCATGGTGGTAATGTATCGAGAATTCATTATCATTGATTAACTCCAATTTTCTCCACTAGTACATATTCGACTCTTTTTATTTATATATATATATATATATATCAAGATTTTATGATCATTATATATATCAAACCTTTCACTATATTGATAATTCCTCCATAACTTTAATGAAAAAAATATTGCTACCAAATCCAAATCATGAGTCAGATAATTGTTCTCATTTGTTTTTAATTGGAGAGTGGAATATTCTATCACTATGTCATTCTACCTGAGGAAACATCTTAGTATCTTCTTTGACACATCACTATATATTACAAACCTTTCTTCATTATGGGGTAGTGTAATAATAGGCTTGATGACCAACCTTATTTTTAGCTCTTTGAAACTCTCTTCACTTTCATCTATCTATAAGAACTTGACACCCTTATGAGTTTATTTGGTCAGTGTATTAGATATTCATGAGAAATTTATCACAAATAATTGGTAGTATCCAGACAACCCAAGTAAACTATGGATTTTGTTTACCATGGTTGGTCTAGGTCATTACCCAATAACTTCTATCTTTTAAGGATCTAATTATATAACCTGAATTGAGATTATATAACCCAATAATAGAACTCTTTAAATAAAAAAATCACACAAGTTAAATTTATCATACAACTTATCCTTTCTCACAGTCTTAATTATAATTATAAAATGTTCTTAGGGATCTTACTTTCTCTTTGAATATAAAAAAATATCATCAATAAAGGGAACCACAAACTGATTAAGCTAATCCCTAAATAATCTATAAATTAAATCCATGAATATAGTAGGAGAATTGTTAAGTCCAAATATAATTACTATAAATTAATAATGACCTTATATTGTATGGAAAACTTTATTTGCTATATTCTCCATCTTTATCTTCAGCTGATGATATCTGGATCAAATATCAATCTTTTAAAAATATATAGATCCTCTTAATTGAACTAATATATCATCAATAAAGGGTAGAAGATATTTTTTCTTAATAGTGATCTTGTTAAATTATTGACAATCAATGAAAAGATGCACTGACCAATCATTCTTATTAAAAAAATAGGTGAACCCCATAGATAATCACTATGCTTAATGGATCTCTAATATATATTCTCCTAGAGTTTCTTCTTCAGTTCTTGTGACTCAATTAGGTCTATTCTATATGGATTCTTTAAAATAGGCGTATTTCCATGTATGAGTTCTATTTAAGACTCAACTTCACAATTCAAGGGAAGAATAGTCAAGTCATTATGAAATACATCAGCATTTTCCAAAACAATAGTCATATTTTCAATGTTGAGTTTCTCCCCAACCATTTGACATTAATATACCTCATGAATAGGTAGAAAAACTCATATAATGGAAGTAATTTATATTAGTTATTCAAGTTCATCCTCCCATTAATAGATGGATAAAGACTAATTTATAATATCTAATGTAACTTCACTTACTTGAAAATTGAAATGGGATCTATACTAAAAGAGTCAATCCATGCCCAAAATTAAGTCAAATTCAACTAGAAGAATAATTACAAGATTAACTAGAATATCATTTACACAAACTTCTATCGTAGAGGGGTTATATAATTGAGATTCAGTCATCCTACCATTATTAGTTTTCACTACCAACTCAATATCTAATAATTGAGGTGGTGATGTGAATCCCTTAGAAAATTATTTAGATATGAAATAGTGGGCATAATAAGAATCAAATAAAACATTTATGATATTAGAGTGGATGATAAGTTTACCTTTCACAATGTCTCTAGGAACTTCTACTTCAGTTGTACTAATTTCATAATCTTATCCTTCTCACCTTAGTTTCTTTTTTAGTAAGTTCTCTTGACATTTTGGTCATTGGTTGGAATATATCCCTATTTAAAGCATAATAATTTGATAGATTCTCCCTTACCCATGAATTCATGAGCATGATGGACTTTTTCTCCACACTTTATGAAAACTCCTTTTCTTTTTAATCGTGTTCTAAGGTGTTTCGTTACAAAAGTATTGCATGTTAGAAAATTACTATTTCTCTTCTTTCACTAATCCATTTGTTTCTCTTCCATTATCTTTTTCTCTTACTTCCCATCAAATCCATAAGAATTGGATAATTATTTCTCTATATTGATAGAACATGATATTATGTCATCATATAATAAGAATTTTTAGGATACTATTTCCCTTAAAAGTATTGTCTTAGTCCCATCAAAGAAACAATCACTCATTCTATTTAGATTACATGTGTAATCTAAATAATACCTTGTTAATATAGTAAATTTAGATTCATACTTAGCAACATATTCCTATAATTTTTATCTTAGATTAAACAATTATCTCTCCATATGTAATCATTTTTTGTGAGGAAAATACTTTTTTAAGAAAATTTCCTTAAAATAATCTGATTCCATGATTGATATTTTCTCTTCATCCTTAGTATTTTGAATTAATGACCATCATTGATATGCATCCCTAGAGAGGTGATAAACTGCCATGAAAAACTTCTCCCTTTATTTACTTCCCAAAGTTATAAATATAATATCTAAAGAACTTATCCATTATTAAACTACAAATGGATTTTTAGTCCCATTAAATGATGGAGGTTGTTGATGCATGAATCAATAAAACTTTGTTACACCACATTCTGGATTAGTAGGCTATTTCATATGAGTAAGGTTATTGTTCATTAGCTCAGTAATAAACCTCAATATAGTTATAATTCATTCAACTCAAGTTATAGCACCAACTTCAAATTCAATATATTTTCTGAGAGAGAAATCCCTACATAGATTACATGAATTCATATGGTTTCCATTCCTTCCACTATGTTACGTTTCTAAAAACATTAATACACTATATTATATCATAGAATTATGAATCATAATTTATAATTTTGAAACTATTGAAACACTTAACATAAATTGAAAAAAAAATCATATATAATATTAGAATCATATAATTTTTTTCTTTATGAAATTTTCAAAACATAAAATTAATTTCAAATATTTCATAATTTTTCATAAATAAAATTTTATTTAATCCAAGAATATCCCTTGAGAGTGTCAGATTAGGTGCACAGTAAGGGCACACTCACCATGCATTGGAATGATGGTTGTGATACACTCGACCAACACTTTTTGGGGTTATTACCCCTTGATGAATCTATTCCAAAACCACATCCACTTATAGTATCCATATAGGGTTTTTTAGGAAACCCATATGATCACTACCTTACCAAAACATTAGGATGTTATCTTATACTTATAATTATCCTAAAATGTTTTCAAAAAGTTATATTCCCTAAACAATGTTATCCTAAATCTAGTTCCCAAGGTTTCTAAAAAACTTTCTCTGATACCAATTATAACGAACATGACCCTAGTAGCCTAGAGTTAGTAGTTAATTTATTACATTGGTAATATATACAGGAAATCACATCTCAAAGGACCAAATGTTTTAGTAGTCTTGGTAAACTATTTACATTATTTAATCCCAAATTACATTGAAAAAATTAAATAAAACATAATATTTTCTTTAGGTTCATCATTTTTTCTCTATAATATCCATGTGTATTAGTCATAAAATACATCCTTTCAACCTAAGGAAAAAAAATATAAGAAAGGGGTGAGATGAAATTCTTAGTAAGTGTATGAATATAGTAAAATACAATATGGCATGAATAATATATAAATAATAAATGATGTTCAAATAATGTCATATAATTAATTACATGAGCTAGAAAATTATCCATGGATATCATAACTATTTAATATAATAACATGTTCCTCGCAAAATAATTTCATAATTATGTAATTCATAATGTCAAACATCTGAAACATACTATTAAGGCATTGTTCCAAGACATCTAAAAATGTTTCCAAGGCCTTATTCTAAGAAATCTACATAAATGGGTAACAAATTGGCCAAAAACTCAATATAGTTTATCTCATGAGACCAATCAATTCATCGAGGGAATATATAATTCTAGGCCTCACCTATTTCTTAATAAGTATAATGTATTTATCATACTAATAAACAACACAACATAATCAACATTCTGTAAAAAATAATTAACCATATTTGAAGAACTAGCATACTAAATATCAATAGTTTCCCTAGTAAAAATCTTCATAAACCATATAAATAAATATTGTGTCTGGTATCATTATATTGTATCCTCATTAAATTATAATATTCAATAAATTATGTTGAAATATATGAAAATACTTTCAAAATTTCACTGGAAAATTTCTTGAGGAAAATTCCCTTCTCACTTTGAAATTACTTATTTAAAATAAAAAAATCCAAATACTAAGAAAAAAAATTATTTTAAAATAAAATTTTAAAATTATAATGTAATATTAAAATTAATTATTGTTCATGGTGGTGTGAAATTCTATCCATGTCATATAATTTAAAAAAATACATCCATGTCACACTTTTGTAAAATGGTCAAAAAGTACCTCGTTCAGAAAATAATAAGATTCATTTTAAAAAATTAAAAGTAAAACATGGGTAAAACTTTTTTAATAAAACACTTAATAATATTAAAAATATCTTTTTAGATATTTTAAGGAAAATATGTACATGGAAGAGAAATATTCCTGACCAAGTAAAAAAACATGGTCAATTTTCCTTAAAAATAGTATTTTCATATCTTGAGTACATAAAGAGAGTAAAATGAAAGTAAAACAAAAAAATTTGAAAAATAAACAAATTAGATTAAAATATATTTGTTTTAATATAAAAATATCAAATAATTTCCCCATCATAGGCTTAAACATGAACAATCCTAAATAATGATGAGATTGTGAAATAAATCTTTACCTTAGGTCCGACTTCCATCATATGTGTTAGAAAATAATATATAATAAATATATATTTATTATAAATAATTTAAATAACTATAATAATATATATCATACCATATATAATTTATTTATAACCTTTTATAACACATTTATTAGAAATTATTTATAAAAATCCCTTTTTTGGGTGATAACTGATTCATTTTTCTTGTATGTTTTGGTTCAGTGGTTTCAGTCCTCATACATTGATCATGGTTCAAAAATATATATAATTTTAATCATGATATAAATATTATATATATTTATTATATATTTATTTATATTCATCCATAAAATATTGATATGGAAAGATGAATTACATCATTCATGGAGATAGTAAGTCGTACATACGCATGAATGCTATTTTCACTTCTAACGGATATAAATAAAGAAATATAAATAATAAATAACATTTAAAAAATAATTATTATATCATATAAATCATATATATTCATTAAATATATCCTTATTAACATCCATAAAAAATTAAAATGAAAAATGGATCACCTCGCTTCGTGGAGTTGGTAGTTCACACATACGCACGAGTGACATTTTCATTTTCCAACAGATTGAAAGGTAAGAAGGTAGACATGATATTATAATTAAAAAAGAATAATTATGTCAAAAATATAATATATAAAAATTAATCTCATCATAATACCCATCTATAATAGACGGTGATGAAAAATGAATTGTATCGTTGTGTGGAGACGTAAGTCGTATGTATGCATCAGTGATACTTTCACTTCACAATTGGTGAAAAAGAGGGTGGATAATTGTAGTTTAATTATAATAATAACATTAAATTATATTTAGTTTAAATAATTTTTTAATTTTATTATAAATAAAATTGATTTAGAGGTGGTAAAATAAGAAGTAAAATAAAGTGATCGGTCACGGCGATTACCTCTTCTTTAAATAAACTCATTTATATCTCCTATTAAGTACCCTAAGGTATGTATTTTGGGAATAAAAAACCTCTATAATGTGTATATAGATGTTGGGAATAAAAATGGTTATGACATTATCAAGCTATTTTTTTCAATGTGGTGTAATTAAGAGAGGGAAGGGGAATCCTTTTACAAGCGACGGGAAGGATACACATAGAATTACTAAAAATATTAAAATATAACAAATTTATATTCAAGATAAGTATTTTCAAGTGGATATATATTCAAATAAAAAGGATTTCATGTCTAAATTTCATCATAAAATGAAATTTATACAGGTTTTGTTGTTATTTTAAACCTTTTCATTTTTATTAACCTGTTGTTTAACCAACTTTAACCTTAACCATGGTAATGATATTTTCAATCATAAAGGGTTATAATTTTATATATAATGTAAAAATTGGACCATAAATGGAAAAGGGATTAATTTTTCTATGATACATTATCCTCCTTTTCCTATTTCAATATTTTTATTATTTTTGAATAATTTAATAAAATATTATTTCTATAAATTATCATTAATGTCATTTTCTACACTATTTATTTAATTTTACTTTAAAAATGGATAAATTTTTAATTAACATTTATTCCTTTAAAACATAAATAATATGTTTTATTCATTTATAAAATTCATGTAAAACTATAAATCACTCAAATTATATTACTTTTAATATTTATAAAATCATTTATATTTTTTATTAATTGAAGAAATACAGTGTCGACGTTGTGTAAGAATTTAAGTTAATTATATTATAAAAAAATTATAAAAAATTTACTATCATAAATATAATTTCATTATTCTCAAAATAAGCATTTATATCCATTCATAACTTTCTTTTGTCCCTATGTGAACACAAAACATATATTTAAAAGTAAGAGAGTTTCCTTTTGTATTTTTTTCTTTAAATATTATATAGGTCATTTCCATGGAAATGTGTCCCTTAAATAATTAAATTTCAAAAATTGGCTGATATGGGTAGATTTTTAATCATAATATTATAATTAAAATGAAAAATGGAAATCTTAATGCTTATTTTTAACCTAGGTTAACCTGATTTATCATTCACTAAGGTGTTATATTTTACTATAGTTACTATTTATTATTCATAAAAATGTAAGGGACCTATTTAACAAATTTTTATACCCTAATTTAAAATATTTAATCCATTTTTCAAGATCAAATTTCTATAAGTGGTAGGAATTAATTTTAAAATAAGTTTGAAAGCATGATGAAACTGTTTTTTAGAAAAATACAGTTTTTAAGAATAAAGTTGGATTTATTCTTATCCCATGCCTAGTGAAAATATTATATGAATGATAAAATATTTTATTTAATATATAATATTTAAATTTCATTAAAATCATTCACCATTAGTTATTAAATTAATTTTTTAATATAAAAACACATTGTGCATATAGTAATAGTTTTTCAGAAAATATAACTTTTTCCTTCAAATGATTTTCATTGTCATTTCTAATTTATTTTATACATATGAAATCCATATAATATTCATAATTTATTTTTTCCTATTAATAATTTATTTTATCCATATAATATTAATAATTTATTTTTTTTCTATTCATAACCACCAATTTTAATGGATAGGTTATAACTGTCACATTTAAATAATATTTTAATAGTGGATTGTGGTTCATTTAAAATCGTTGTTGCATGTAATGCAAGTTATCTAATAAATTAAATTTATTTCAAAAAATAAATATATCTTAAAATATTTGGATACTACATAAATAAACATAATAAAAAAATACTTGGAATTCTTCACATAGAGGTTGTGATCTACACCAACTCTTTTAAATACTAGTTTCTTCATATATGAGTCAAGTCATTCATACCATGCACACAGTTCCTAATTCAAACTATACATGGTCTTATTCAATCTAAAAATCTTTATTTCATCCATTCCAATCAAAAATCTCATTGGATTCTATATATAGACTTCCTCCTTTAGTACACCATCCAATAATGTTGTTTTTATATCCATTTTAACAACTTTAAAACCTATTTAAATCTCTACTTCCAATAAGAGTCCAATTATCTCGAGTCAAGAAACTTATGTAAAGGTATATTCAAAATATATCCCTTCAATTTGTGTATATAATTTTCACACCAACCAAACATTATTTCAAAACAAAATTCCATGTCCATAAAATTTATTTTAGAATATCCACTTTGTTCTAATCATGTTGTGATGTTTGGATCTCTCCTCAAGTTAATGTGTCTAATTTTTATCATTCTAGTTGAGCTCCTTGTTCATGGATCTTACCTAGGATTCATACTTCATGGATTCTTTAAATGATGTTGTATTTGTAGAGGATATCAAAGAAACTTTCTCTACTAACATCATCATTCACATTTGAGTTGGTGTTGTTTTGACTCTAATAATATTAGATAAGTCAACCTCAATCCTCTTGTTTCTTCTCTATGATATAGGATCTCCCTCTACAATAATAGGTTTTTCCACATATTCAACTTCTAATTCTTCATATTTTGATGAAATATGTAGAGACTTCTCAATTGTGTCATCTTTATATTATTCTTCACATAACTCATCCATATATGAGAATCTATTTTTCTTTCCTTTTCTCTCCTTGATAACCTTAACATCATTTTTTGATAAATTTTCTTATCCTTTTTCGAATCATTTATAAGATTTTTTTCATAATGAAGTACCCTAAAATCACTCCTTCATCTACTACATCGCCATATTGTCATTGATTACCTTATTTGTTTTGAATATAATATATAATTATAAAACCATGAAAGCATTTAAATGTTGGATTCCTCATATTACACATTTCATAGGGAGTTATACACTCTCTATGAATTATAAAATTATAATTTTGAGTGTATAAAGAAAAATTAACTTCCTCCTTCTAGTAGTTGTGTGACACACTAATTTTGATAAGCAGTATCTTAGCCATATTATTCATCATCTAGTTAGGTTGGAGTTAGTTCCCTAGAACCAACTATAGTCTATTTTAGATTTCATGTAAATTCATGTATTTGAATATTAATAAATACATTCTCATATATTTATTATTATTATATATAATATTAATGTGATAATGTACTAGAATATATGTCATGTTGGAAAGGAAATATGAATTTCCCTACTATGATTAGAACCTTGATATGAAAAAATGACAGTATTAAACAAAGTTCAACTATCTGGTAACATTCTATGACAGGACACATGGTATTTTTACTATTAGGTGCGATTAATCATAAGTAGATGAGACTTAATCTGATGAAATTAGTAGTTAATAATCTTTAGGATGGGAGATTATGAGTCCAAAACTTCTAGGAGTAATTCTATATGTTTTCATGACATTGGATATTCAAGACTGTGATAATGCGTAATGATCCTTCGACATTAATATTATTATCAATACATGACATGAATCAATAACTTTAATGTAATTTTATAAACCATAATGTAATATTTTCACCACAAATTTTGGTATGTTGGGTGTGTGATGAAAGATATGTTATTAATGAATAAATTAAGTAAGTATTTGTCTCTTCCATATTTATGGGAGTTGATATCTTATCCCTTTTATTGGAATTAAACCATTGAATTGAATTTAATGTATAAGTTGTATTGATGAGTTTATTTCAGATAGACAAATAAATACATATCAAGAATATAGGTTGTAACAAACTGACTCGGGTTACCCTCACGCTGGTACCTGACCCAATCCACCAAAGGCCTGAAGGGTGTTCCTAATCCTCATGGTCTAGATACTAGAACTCATGGATCAAATAAAAACTAGAGGGTATGATTCCTCCAAACTTAAAATAAGATACATGGAATATACATACACATAAAAATGAATAATAAAAATATATATGTTATAATAAAGGAAACCAATGGTATAACAAAAACTCAAAAACAACAGATAAAACCCAAAGATACATGTCCAACAAAACCATAATGGTAAACTACAACCAAAAATAGGTTCTTTATATGATAATTGGGAAACTATGCACCATATCACCACTAGCTACCCATACCCAGAAAAAATTAACCCCACTACCTCACTGTTGCACCTTTTCTTTGGTTGCATCAAAATACAATACAAGGTCTACAGACCATCGAAGGGGTGTGTAGGCTGTGAGCTGAATCGGATTAGTAAGATCCCACCTATTATTTCCATATCATGCCTTTATAAAACAATATCAATGTGATCGATTTAAAAAATATGGCATGGTAAGTAGTAAAATATTTTATATTAAAAACATGTTAAAACATTTCCCATTTTTTCATAGTTTTAAATGAAACCAAGTATAATCATTTCAAATCATAATTTCCATAAACATGTATCAATCATGTATATTAAATACAAAATAACACAAATCTAAAGCATAGGTAAACATACACCAATGATCACTCACGATCAGAATTTCTAGGTCATCCATTCATCAATATGACTAGTGCACACTACAACTCCAAGAACCCATGAATCAAGGTTTTAGGAATAGAGGAACACCCCCTAAATTAAACCCTCTTACCATGTCAATCAATTCCTAAAGACAAATTAATCTCAATCTAGGAACATAAGAACACCCCAGAAAGTTAACTCCCTAACAGTTTCAGAAGATGAGCCCCAATACCACACCATCTAAATAAGTACCCATGGCTCCCATATGCTGTATTTTAAATCATTTAAAAGGGTTTACACATTTCATAATACAATTTAAAACACTCTTTTTCCATTAAAACCTTCTTCAAAACAAAAAAAAATCATTCAATTAGCAATTATTTGAAAATCACTTTTCTTTAAAAAAATTAAGGTAAAACCCATATTTTCTAAGAAAACCATTTACACACACACAAGTAATCATTTCATAATCATTCCAATTAATTTATAAAAATATTTAAAAAAAATAGCAATCAAAAATTCAAATAACATAGGTTATAGAATAAACCACCAACCTTAAACTTAGGTCGCACACTAACTAAGATAAGATCCACACACTTAAAGGAATAAAGAAAAAAAATGGAGGCCCTACCATCAATTCTCACTTCTCAGAATTGATTTACATAATAAAAAATAGTTTTTGGAGATGATATATCAGAACATACCTCGGGTAACTTTCACTATATACCACAACCAAGGCAAGGGATAACCCCAAAAATAAGATCACACATCAAAACTAGATAGAAAGAATGAGAAACATCACTATGTGTTCATAGAGCTAAAATACATCCCAACACTGATACCAAAAAAAGAGAAATGAAGAATCTGAAAAGCAGCTTACCTGAAGAGAAGCAATTCAACCCAACCAAATATCGAGCATTGAATGAAGTGATCCAAAATAGGATGATACAACCAAAATCATCTGGAGGAGACTAGGGTTTTAGATAGGGAATAAAAAAACCAAATGAATTTAGATTCAAGCATGCAGTGCATAAAACCTACTAAGAATATGGGGTTTATGTCATAAATAATGAATTTATGACATAAACTCTACATGAATCACATAAACCAAAAAAATAAATCACCATGGGTTAAATTATTTTGGGAAAAATATTTATGATATACGAAATAGATTTATGGCAAAAATATATTCACACAAAAAACTATTTTCATGGTGTGTGTGCCTCACAACCCATTTACTCTATAAATTAGGAATTTACAATGTAAATGTTCCCTATAGGTAGTTCCTAGCCTAGGTTCTATTAAAACTCCAAAAAAATCACTAACACTCCTAGAGACATAAAGTACTGATCTTAAATAAGAAAAATATCATAAATATTTATCCAGGATGTTATAACCTCCCCATAATAGTACTTTTCACCCTTATGAATTCATGTGGAAGAATAATGCTCGATAAAGAGGTGAGAACGCTACTTCCTCACCAAAGCTTCACACTCCCAAGTCTTGTGAGAATATAATCCATGTTTCTATAACACTATTCCCAATGGAATATACTTCCTAATAATGTCTTTCACTTGGGTATCAATGATCTTTACTACTTTCTTAACAATGAAAACATATGGCTTTAAATTAATATCTTCCCAACTCAAACCATGCGAAGTATCATGACAGTACTTCCTGAGTTGATATATGTGGAAAACATCATAGATACCTTTCAATTTAGCTATTAATTCCAACTTATAATAAACCTTCACAAATCTCTCAATGACCTCAAAAAGTCCAAATATCTCATATCCAAATTTCCCTATTTCCCAAGCAGATGGTGACCCAACTGAGGAGAAAATTTCAAGAAAACATGTTTACCAATGGAAAACTTCAAAGGATAATATGTGTATGATTTAATCCAACATTGAGCTATAAACAAGCACTGATGTATATCCGGGATCCTTACCAAAATCTTCTAAATGAGACTTAGTCTTACCAGAGAGGTCTTTCCCACCTATGCCCAAAAAAGAGATTACCTGAATGGGTGACCATACAAAGCCTCTTAGGGATACATTCTGATCAATGATCGGTAACTGTTTTTATAAGAAAAATCTACAAATCCCATATGGGTATCCCATGATTCACTAATATCCAATATGCAGACATGGAGAATATCCTCTAATATCTAAATAGAACACTATATCTAATTGTATATTTTTGGATGAAAAGTTATAATCAACCTAACATAAGTTTTAATCACCTCTTTGAGACTCTTATAGAACCTATAAGTAAATCTATTATCTCTATCTAAGAAAATGATAGAGGTAACCCCATGTAACCTCATGATAACCTATACATACAACTTACCCAAATCTTTAGCTTTAGTAGTGTCCTTAATCAGAATAAAATGAGATTATTTCATCAACTGATCAATCACCACCTAGAAAGCATTATTACCTTAGGGAGTCCATGTTATTCCAACAAAAAAAATCCATAGACACCTCATCCCATTTCCAAACTAGCACCAGAAGAGGATTGAGTAGACCAGAAGGTTTCAGATTCTTTTCATTTATCTTTTAGAAGGCATAACTACGGGACAAAAAATCAGAAATGTTCTACTTCATAAGCAAACACTGCAAATATCGTCACATGTAATAATACATCTTCATATCATTAGATTGAATGGACCATAATGAATTATAACAACCATACAAACCCAAATTCATCCCAAATACTAGGACAACAACTAAACCCCTAAAATAAAGAATACCGTCAGAAGGGAAAGACCAAACAGAAATTGTCTCTGCACTATTTAAGGTTTTCCTAATTCCTATTAACTCATCATTCTACTTCTGAAAGTAGATAATAGACACAAGGAGGGATAATGATAACTAATCCCTATCCAGAACCAAATCATAATCATACCCTTGATCATCTAAATGAATCTTAGAAAAGTTCCCCATCATGATCCACTCTTCCTTTGGTTGCAAAAATATAATATGGTGTAGATTTCCTACTAAGAGCATATGGGATGACATTCCCTTTAACTGGGGTGTCGGTGATGTTGAATTCAAATGTCTGAATATATTCTACCCATCATATTTTTTCATGATTCAAGTCTTTATAATAGAATATATATTTCATATTTTTATAATCAAAATATACTTTGAACCTCTCCCCTAAAGATAGTGTTTCCAACATTTAAGCACATACATAACTACGAAAATCTTAAAATCATGAGTGGGGTAATTTTTCTCCTGAAACCAAAGATTATGATATCTATAGGACAAAACATGGTCATCTTGAATAAACACACAACCCATACCATCACTAGGATCATCAAAGTATACCACATACCCCTTACCAAGATTGGGAAAGATAAAAATGGTAGTAGATGTTATAATTCATTTCAACTCATCAAAATAAGTATTACATTTTACATCCCATTTGAATCTCACCCCTTTCTTGGTAAGAGTGGTCCAAGGTGATGATAACATTTTGAAATAATTGATAAACAACTGAAAGTATCTAGAAAAACCTAAAAAGATCCAAATCTTAAAAACATTCTATGGATCCTTCCATGATAAGATAGTATTTACCTTCTTATGATTGATCTATAGGCCACATTCAGAAATCACATGACCCTGAGAACTTTACTTCTTAAATATAGAAATTTTATTTTAAAATATTTTCATGAATTGAATGGATCCTCAATATTTTGAAAACCAAATTCGGATGGTGTGTATGCTCATACATGAATCACAAATAAACAAGGATATCATCAATGAGCACAATGAAAAAACTATCAAGATACTGATGGAATATTTTTTTCAACAAATCCATAAAAACATATGATAATTAGTTATACCAAAATGCCTCACAAGATATTAATAATATTTATACCTTCTCCTGAAAGTGGTCTTCACAACAACAAACACCCAAAATAGAAGCTAATTCTATCCCAACCAAAGATAAATATTCAAACACCACTTAACCCCCTTTATCTAATCAAACAATTTATCTATGTGGGGAAAAGTATAATTGTTCTTAACTATATCTCAGTTCAACTTATGATAGTCTTCACATAAATGAAGTGAACCATCAACCTTTTTGAAAAGAGAAAGGTGGATTTCCATATTAAAATACTAGGGAATACAAAACCCTTATTGATTAGATCATCCAACTAAACCTTGATATCCTTTAGCTCAACAAGTATCAAATGATAAGAGGGTATAGAGATCAGTTATGTACCCATAACCAAATAAATCACAAACTATACCTCCATCTATATAGTAACACCAGAGAAGTTTTCTAGGAAAACATAAAAAAAAGTCCCAAACAACTGTGGGAAGATTTTCAAGAGAGGAAACATCATCAGGGTTGGCTACAATGGTAGACAAAAAACCTATGAGCTCTGGGTGGGGGATCCTACACAACCAGACCTCAAATCACACTCTCCCTAAAATTCCTGAGATATCTCATCATAAGTATGGAATGAAACATATTGATGATAGAAATAAATCTCACCATGGTGAGAAACTAGCTAATACATCCTAATGATGATGTAAAATAGATCCAGATTGAGAACTAGGAAATCCTAGACCAACACTCCATTATCTATCGATGGAGAACAAGATAGACATTGAAACCCCTACTCTTTCCTCTTTCCAAGAGGTGTCTCTAACTCCATAACAAAGTACATGAGATCTGTTGGAAATTTTAGCACATCAACGAAACAGATTGATATATATGAGTATGAGGCACCAGTATCAAAGAAATAAGTTTCTATAGGAGATGAAAAAAATGGTATTTCTCATAGTTTATGGACCCACATTAACATCTATTATAAACTCATATACTATGTGAAGGTGCTTCACTCTAGAATCCTGTAGATGGATCCCTATGGACTTTAAATAATATGATTATGAATTTGTGGCCTTTGGAGATGAATATCACTTAACCTAATTAGGTATAGACATAGAATGGATGAACCACTAAATATGACCTCAACATACATAAGAATTGAAAAACTTCGTGGGCATGGAACAAGTTTTCATGTTGTTTCATTCCTTACCACACTAATCGAAAGTCATAAGCACACTATCGGTTGATGGTGATAGTATAGATCAGTCCCACTACTGATAACCACCTCCACCACCCTGTAAATTATTATGCCACTTACTTTTCTTTCCCTTCATGTCTCTAAAACTATTTTTGGTATGAATAGAAGTGACATAAGAGAAATATTTCCCACCACACTCATATCTACCATAATTTCCCTATCTGCAGTGTTAACACAGGTGGTAAGATTCAAAATATAACCCTATAATTATTTATCTGGTCAGAAACCATAAAGGTATTTATTTTCCCTCAACTAACCATTCATCACAACCTCAAAATAAAAACAAATTAGCTTCACAAAGTTATTGGTGTATTCTAACATTGAGTACTCTTCCTGCTATAAAGATAGGAACTCCAGAGGATTTTTCATCATCAAATACTCTAGGAATAACTATTAAAAGAAGTGGGTCTAGAAACCATTCCAATCCAATACCATGTGTGGATTAGTATGTACCATGGAATCCCATCATCGCTTGTTGGGACCCTCAAGTTTGAATATCACACACTTCACCTTGATAACCTCAGGTGTATCCAGGAAGTCAGATACTAGATCAATCTTTTCCATCCATTCCTACAACACTTGGGGATAATTGATATCCTTTAAGGGTGGGGGATTCTCACATATGGACTCTAAAGTTCAATCTATTCTTATTTATCTTCCTAGTTTTACCTCAAAATCTTGGTTCTAAATTCATGGTACATTCTATTCTGCAAAAAAAACTTCCTGAATGATATCCTGGATAAGATTTTGATCAATATGGGGATTCCCTTGAAGATCATATTTTGTACCCTCCTATAGAAACTATGAAATATGTCTCAAAGGCATGTTACAACACCTCAGAAACATAAATAAATGATCTAACAATAGGATAATCTCATTTCCAACCAGAAAACCATAAGAATAAATTAATATCAATGTCAACACTCAACATAGGATACACAAATCTCAACAACCCATGGTAACATGAGGCTTTTCACAATTATATATGGATACAAACTCAACAAAACCTTCCTCTCAAGTTCTGAAAATACTATATATTGTATACCAACATGCCAATACTAATCATAACCATGATCTTACACCAAAATTTAATGAACTGACCTATATTACCCTCATAATGATACGTGACCCAATCCACCATAGACTCAACGGGTGTTCTTGATCCCCACAGTCTAGAGACTAGTTCCAAGGAATCAAACACAAAACATAGATAATAATTTCTCCAAACTTGAAACAAGATACATAGAATATATATATAGTGGAAATAATGATAGAAAGATACATTCCATAAAAATGGAACGAATATCATAAAAAAACTTGACAATAGAAGATAAAACCTAAAGTTACATTTCAAAAAAACATAAAGTACAATAAAAACCAAAAAAAATTCTCCATGTGATAAGTGGGAAATGTCCCACCATCTCACCACCAACAACCCATACCTAGCTAATATGAACATCTCTACTTAACAATAGAACATTTCATTTTGCTATATCAAAAGAGAATACAAGGTCTAAACACCACTAAAGTGGTGTGTAGGGTGTGAGCTAAAAAGAATTAGTAGGATCCCACCTAAGTGTTCCATATGAAGTCTCTATACAAAAACTACCAATATTCTCAATTTGAAAAACATGGCATGGTTAGTAGTAAAATGGTTTATATCAAAAGTATGATAAAAAATTTCCCATTTTTTAAATGTAAAATAAACCAGGTAAAATAGTTTCAATGTATAATTTCCATAAAAATTTATCAAATAGGTATATCAAATCCAAAATATTACAAATCCAAATCAAATGTAAACATATGATAATGATCAATCTCGTTCAGGCAAGCTAGGTCACTTATATATCAATATGACTAGTCCATACTAAAAGTACCTAGAACCCTTGCATCAAGGTTCAATGAATATATAAACACCTTAAAAATTGAACCCCCTACCATTTCAATCAATTCCTATAGCCAAATGCATCTCGATCTATGAACAAAATAACACCCCATAATGTGAACTCCTGAACAATTTCAAAAGATGATCCCTAATACCACACCATCAACCTAAGTATCCAAACCTCCCATGTGTTATATTTCAAATTATTTCAAATGGAATACCCATTTTACAATATAATTTTAAACACACATTTTCCATCAAAACCTACTTTAAAACCCCATTTATCTATTCATTTCACAATGCTTTCAAAATCATAATTTTTACCAAAAATGAGGATGAAACTATCTTTTATCAAAAACCTATTTACACACATGAAAACCAATAATTTCACAATAATTAAAATTAATTTAGAAAAAATTTTACAAAATAAGAGCAATCAACAGTTAATATAAAATAAGATAGAGAAGGAACCACCTACCTTGAACTTAGGGTGCACACTAACTGTAATGGGATCCACACACTAGAAGGAATGTAGAACAGTTGATTGAGGCCCTAGAATCAATTCCCACACCTCATAATCGATTTACATTATCAAAATGGTCAATGAAGGGGATAGGTCACAACATACCTCAAGGAACTTGCATGTCTCATCACAACCAACATAAGGGTTGACCCTAGAAAGAAGGTCTCACATTGGATCTAGAAGTAATGAAAGATAAATATCACCATGTGATCATAGATCCAAAACAAACCCAACCCTACTACTATAATTATAGAAATGGAGAAGTAGAAATGTTTCTTACCCAAAGAGAAACAATGCAACCTAGATGGAGGTTGATAACCAAATGAAGTGATCTATAAGAGGAGTAGACACCCAAAATCATCTAGAGGATCCTGGGGTTTGATTAAAGGAAGAAAAAAACTTAATGAATTATGATTCAGGATTGAAACAAATAAATCCTACTGGGAATGAGGGGTTTACATCATAAATAAAGAATTTACAGCATAAACTATCCATAACTCATGTATGCTGAAAAATGCATCATATTTTGTTAATTTATCTCAGGAAACATATTTATGATGTTTGAAATGAATTTACAAAGTAAATGGATTTACTCTATGAACTATTTTCATAGATTATTCCCTGTGAACCATTTATGATATAAATTATGTATTTATGAAATAAATGTTCCTGATGGATAATGTTCGGCCTGTGTTATTCTAAAAATCCCAAAAAAATATTTTACACTCCTCGAAACCCAAACTACCACAATTAAACATGAAAAAGATAATACTTTTTATCCAGAATTTTACATAGGTTGATGAATGAGTGTGCATTCTTCTTGATGAGATATCATAAAAAAATAGATTAAATTACATAGTGAGTGTTCATGCATAGTTATTTTCATGGAAATATATCTTCTTCTCCTATGGGTATCTTAACCTATTACTAGAGTGTAATCTTGGATTTTAGGAAATTTCACCTAATTCAATTAAGAAAGAGTCTTAGAGGGTCACACACAAATTGTTTCCATTCATCTTCATTAAATATTTTTTATATTTCATGTTTTGAATAAATACTATAATCTAGATGGAGAAGTAATATTTATTCAGAATTTATTGATCAAAAATATTAAATAAATATTTATTCCCAATTGAGTTATTTAATTATGTGAATATATAATATTTATTTATATTTTTTCACAAGGTAATAAATATTTATTTATTTATGAATAATTTATTTAATTACACAGATATTAAAATAAATATTTTTTTTGTCAGGCCATAAAATGAAAACTACAACAACATAGTCTCCATAGTCCACACTCATATCCCCTCATACTACCCCTACAGGTCATTCATAAATTACTTCTTCACATCCTGGGAAAAATAAAACATAGAAAGGGTTGAGCTCAGATGCACAGTAAGGATAACAATATAGAGGAAACTTTTATTAATAAGAAGAAATATTTAAGGCAATGTATAAATAAAACAAAATCCTTTTAAACTTTAACTTCATCATAATATGGAAGAAATAAAATGAAATAATTCCATTTACTTATTCACATGGATATTCTACTAATCGAATAATCACATACAATATCAATAACCACTTTTATAATGATGGAATGCATAATGCCAGACTATCATAACCACATAGTCAAGGCCTTGTGCCAAGACTACAAATAATATTTTGTCAAGTACATGTTCCAAGACACTGGTTTGTCTCATGAGACCTACTGATGCATCGAGGAACTATAGTGGGCTCCACCTGTCACTTATTAAGTCAAATGCATTCCTCATATGAACAGGTTTAAACATAATATAAACATTCGTATTAAAACTAGCATACGAAATGTCAATACTTTCTCTATAAACCATGAATGGTATAAAAATAACACATCCATAGTCAAACAAATCACAAAACCTTCAATACAATATGGAAGTTTTGTATCATAAAAAATAAACTTCAAATAATCTTAAAATCCATCAAAGGATGTTGACATAGATGAAATCAAAACTATTTGAGAGAAATATCCCATTTTTTAAATCATTTAAAAGTCACATAATTATAAAATAAAACATTTACTTTGAAAATATCCTTATAATCTTGTAAGGGAAGATTCTATGATTTTATAACGGTATAAAATAGCCGCACCCACCATATAAGTTAAAAAAAGACATTCTTACCTTAATTCAGACGAAAAGGTTAAAAAGGACCTTGTTTGGAAAAAAACGGAAATATTACTTTATAAACATCTTATAAAAAGTCAAAAAGGGTATAAATGACTTTAACCCATAGTCTATAAAATAGTAATAATGATTTGAAATACATTTTTAAGAAACATAGATGTAGATGATAAAGAGTTCCCAGTAGATAATTACGTATAAACAACCTCGGATAATGAAGAGATTGTGAAATAAACCCTTACCTTTTACTTTACCTTGGTTGAAGGTAGATTAACCTCCTGTATAATGGTGAAATAATTGTTATTAAATTATACAATAATCATTTAAATTAATTTGATATCATATATGATCTTTTAACATTGCAATGTTAATAATATCTTAGTATTATCGTTGTTTCGGGTGTTAACTTACACATTTTCTCTTATATGTTTTGTTACATAAGCTCTGTTTGTTATGGATAGGTTGTATATTATTCATATAAATAATTATATAAATTCCTTAAACATTATTTATAATCATCCTATGATAATTATACTTGAATGGATACGATGGGAAATGAATCTCATCGTGTTCGTGGAGACGGTAGTCCGTACGTACGCATGAACGCTACGTCCATTTAATTTTTCATTTTAAAAAGAATGAAAACCAAATGATACATAGGTATATTATTATTACAGTATAATATAATATCTTATATATTTTACTTATGTTCGTTAACACCATCCTTTATACGTTCCATGTATGGCATGAACGAGTCATATCACTTTGAGGGGGCAGTAGTCCGCACTTCCTCAAATAAAATTATCGTATCTATATACAACATGAAATGAATAATGGTATGCAATAAAATGGAATTAAAGAAGCTTATATATAAAATAAATATCATTAATATCATATTTAATTATAGTTCCATCATAATGTCCACCATGAGAGGTGGTAGGAGATAATTGAACAATCCTCGTTTCTTGAGGCGTTCGGTTTCCATCCACAGAAACATTATGTTCTTCACCCATTATATGGAGGTGTGTGTAAGTTTAGTTCGAATAATTATCCTAAAACTATCCTGGTATATTTAGGATACTGTTTTTTTTTTACAAAAGAAAAGAATAAGACGATTTTAGGGGTTGGAGAAGTAAAATAAAAGATAAGAAGCTAAGAGAAATTGTTACCTTTAATTTGGGTAACTTTCTTTGGTTTGAACCAAAAAGGACTCTTGAAGTGTCTTATGCCTAAGGTAAGGATTCTAGGAGGAGTATAGGGATGTAAGTAGCTTAATTTGGAATAGTTTGGACGAGCCAAAATTTTTGAGAGGTGTGAGGAATTGGTTATAAGTGGTGTCCTTTTATAAGGGGGAGGAGGGGCTCTTTAGGAAAAACTTAAAGTATTATTTTATAATAAATTCATATTCGGTTTATAATAGATAAAAATTAGATTATTTAAATTCTAAGGTGGTTATGGGTCTAAAAACACTCAACCAATATGTTTTAGACAATTTTGGTCACTATTTTACCCTTATCTTTTAGATTTAACTCTTAGTTAAATAGTTTGACATTTACCATGTCTCTCTGTATTTTTATATTATATGGTTAATTAACTTACTATAAACTTCCAAGATAACCTCAAGTGATTCATTAATGACATACCTATCATCATATAAGTCCTTTTTCCAAACCTTTTATTTTTAGGAATATTATATCAATTAATAATATGATATTTGTTTTAAAAACTCCTTTATGTCAATTTAGAAACTATTTAATAATTGATTTTTTTTAAGTCTTAATAACTTTATATATTCAAACCAAATTCATTTAATCAATCCTAACATGTCATATTAACCAATAAAATTAGTTTAATTTATTAAAAGTCTCAAATTATATTTATTTGGGTATTTATAATATGAATTATTTCAATATTTCACTAATAAGGTAATTACTGCATCATCACTGTGTCATAAATAAATTAAATTATTTAATGTCTAAAAATTATAAATAAAATACTATTATGTAGGAAATATTTTTATATTTCCAATTAATATTTATAATCTAATTTATCTTATGTATAACCCTATATTAAAAATGTTTTAGTTATTAAACTTTGATTTTAACTCTTTTAACTCTTCTTTGAGTTAAATAATAATAAATGTCCTAATCTAAACCAAGTGAACCAAATAGGTTCATATTTTATTCCTAAGGTTGTTTTTTGTCGAATTATACTTATCCAATAGAATTAGGACATGTGTTAGGGTAATAATAATATCATTTTTACCCTTAATTACCCTGTTTACTTTTTATCTTGGTAAATAAAAGTAAAAAGTTACGATTCACCAAAAATTATTTTTATCTTATTGAACCACATTTTAATCCTTTATATTAATCATGTCTCACGGATTTTAGAAATTCCACTCACAAAAGCGGTAAAATTAAGTTTTATGTGAATTTGCAAATTCTCCTAGGAGGTGGGTAAAAGACCGTGAAAAGTTCAATAAAAAATTTATATATCTAAAATTATTATAAACTAACTCCAATTAATTACATTGAACTTATATAGGTATTATGTATCTATTTTGACATAAAATAAATTTAAATAAAATAAATAATTATTTAAATAAAAATTTGGTTTTAAACTATAACTCAGCGTTTTTCATTATTCATCAAAAATTAAACGTTTTCATAAAAATAACAAAAAATTACCCTAAGCTAATTTTGATATCCCAAATTCAATAATGAAGTCTATTTTACCAAATTCAAAACATAGAAGTTGCATTTATTAATTTAAAATTAATTCTCGCTGTCAAAACCAAAAGGTATATTTTTAAGAAATAATAACTACCAAAAGTTTGACACTTGTTTATGTCCAATTTCAAAGTGAAATTACTTACAATAACCATAATTGGATTAAATGGTAAAAATATAATCTATTTATACTTCCAAACCATTAAAATGTATAATTTAACAATATAAATTATTTTGATTTAAAAATTTGTTTTCAGTTAAAATATAGTATTTTTTACTATTCACCCAAATATGAACGTTATCAGAAAAACACCAAAACATTATCAAAACTAAGTTATTATGTCTCGATTCTAAAGAAGAAATTTATTTTGTAAAATTGAATATATAAAAGTTTCAAATATTGGATTTAAAAAGGCGTCTCCATTAAAAGGCAGTAAAATTTCATTTTTTGAAAAATACTTCTTTTATCTGAAAATGTATTTGTTCTTACATTATGTCTAAGAAACTCATAATATTGATTCTAAAATTATAAGTATTATATAATGTTCAAAATTTAGTTAATACTATTCATAACTGCTTTTGAACGTCTTGTTTGGTAAGTCATGGTGCGCTAGAACTCGGTGTTGTGTGTAGTGAAAGTTATTGAATTACTTTAAAGAAATAATGTACTATGAAATCTTGGGGTGTTACATTATTCCATCCTTCAATAAATTGCATCCTCACAATTTTAAATTATTTATCAAAAATAAAAGGTTGAAAATAGAAAATACCTTTTGGAAAACCCACATCGGAAATTAGGTTAATAAAATTTAGTCTTAATAAGAGGAAAAGGGAAATAAATGGGTCACCACCAAATTATGATCTTGATTAGGAGAACATTGCTGGAAGTTAGAGACATATAATTGTATAAAAACGTAAATATTTATAGGTATTTATTGAGGTCATCAATCACAAACAAGTGTAAAATTGAGGGCCTTAAATTCATCAATCTATGATGATTTAAAATATCATCAGTTCAACAAAACATATGGTATTAGGATGACAAATATTTTGTTTTAAGATCCCTTTACTAAAGTATAATAATTAATTTCATCATAGAATAAGAGAAGAAGAAAAATATATACTTGACAAGTAGAGTCCCATCCTTAATTTCTACCACAAACTCATCTTTCACTCTAAAAGATAATAGAACTTTAAAAATAATATTCTATTTATCCTATTTGTATATCATTCAAAAAAATGAATTTATAATTCATAAACCAGAATTTTTTTAAAAAGAATACATTATTCAATCCAGGACATCACGTGGGCCAATGGTAGGAGATACACCCTTGTCGCCCTTCGGTTGCGGGTTCAAGTCTCGCGGCCTTGCCGGACACGACGGGTTGCTGCCTGACCTCCGGTTTGTCCTTTTATGGCAATACAAAAGTAATCCCAAACTAGATTTATCCAAAATACTTCTGTCCAAACTCACAGTCCAAAATTTATAAGGAAGGTAAACACAATGAAGATCCTTTTTTCCACGTAATAACATGTGAACACCTTCATCAGGTATTCTTTTAAAACACTGCAACATCCTGAATTACCATAAAACCTTATTGATTACATTCATAATCCATTATTACTTATATAATACTGGGTATAGTCCTTCTATCCAAAAATGTTGTAAACTCCAACAATGATGGAATATAAAAATCATTAATCAGTTTCAAGTTAATCAAGAATATCCAATATAATTTATCCAAATCAATCATGTATTATTCCAAAATCACTACCTCGGTATCAGAACCATATTATGGTTTGTCTTTCTCTCAACCATATATTTTCCAAAAAATTAATCTGCTATTGAGTCACTTTTCTTGGTTCCACGCAATCTCAAGTCCTTAATGAAATAGTACTGTATTACAATCCTTATATACTCCATAATTATTATAACCAGTACATTGTTGATACAACACTTAAATGACATAATTCTCTAATAACAACATAAGAACTCTAATCATTCCACCTCATCTGTGGTAGTATCATAACATGAATATTATCCAATAGCATCATTTGGGGAATACTCTGATGATTTGGACATCAGTTCACATAGTGTCCCAACTCCTTGCAGATGAAGCATTGTTCATTTGAAACCTTTTTCTTACCCTTGCAGTCACGTACTTGGTGTCCTTTTTCTCCACATTTATAATAAACTCTAATTCCCTTCAGGCAAGTTCCAAGGTGTTTCTTCCCACAGTTATCACATATGGGAAAATTATTCTTTTCCCATTTCCCTTTATCCATCTTTCTCTCTTCCATATTTTTCTTCTCTTGCTTCCCTTCAAAGCCATAGGACTCGGAGAATTCTTTACTTATCTTATTAACACATGATAATATTTCTTTATATGTTGAGAATACATGGGAGAATTTTTCCCTTATAAATGTTTGCTTAATAATGTGAAAGATATGATCCTTCTTACTCTTTGGATCGTACATATTGTTGGAGTTCACATTCCTTCTACTGGGTGCCATTTCAATACAATAGCATAAACTAGGTCAGTTTATGAATTGAAATGAATAATTAAAACTTGTAAAATACCTAACTTAAATAGAATAGTTTATGGATATAATTCATTTTCATAAAGATGTTTTCATTGAGGAATTATATACTGATAAACCCTTCATAATGATTTTTAATGAAAATGAGAATTATCCTAAGCATATCCCCTGGGAGTGTTGTAACCAAGAGTGTAGCAAGACCCGTTTTCTCGCACCAGTTCCCGTTCGAGTCTAGCTCAAAGTGTTTTTTTGGGGTTTTACCCATAGGTACATCTGTGCCAGAGCCACCTCTACCTGCTCGTATCTAGACAGGGATGTATTTCTTGGAAAACTCACAAAATCTCTACAATACCAAAATTCTAGGAAGTTCTTCTATATTAATCCTCAAATTCCATCTTAGGTATATGTTCTCTAATTAGAGTTTATCTAAATATAGCCTTCAAGGTTTGTACTAAACTTTATCTGATACCAACTGTAACACCCCGGCCCCAGTTACCCAGAGTCGGTGCATTATTACGTATCATTGACATGATCACAAAAGATCAAATATCTAAATATCGATTAGTTTAGGAGTCTTGGAATCAGTAGATACATTCATCAGTCTTACATTACATCATACAATGAAAACTACAACAATATAGTATCCATATTCCACACTCATATCCCCTCATACTATCCCTACAGGTCATTCATAAATTACTTCTTCACATCCTGAGAAAAATAAAACATAGAAAGGGGTGAGCTCAGATGCCCAGTAAGGATAACAATATAGTGAAAACTTTTATAAATAAACATAAATATTTAAGGCAATGTATAACTAAAAAAAGCCTTTTAAACTTGAACTTCAGCATAATATGGAAGAAATAAAATGAAATAATACCATTTAATTATTCACATGGATATTCTACTAATCAAATAATCACATGCAATATCAATAACCACTTTCATAATGATGGAATGCATAATTCCAGACTATCATAATGACATATTCAAGGCCTTGTGCCAAGACTACACATAATATTTTGTCAAGGCCTTGTTCCAAGACACTAGTTTGTCTCATGAGACCTACCGATACATCAAGGAGCTATAGCGGGCTCCACCCATCACTTATTAAGTCCAATGCATTCCTCATATGAACAGGTTTAAACATAATATAAACATTCGTATTAAAAATAGCCTACGAAATGTCAATACTTTCTCCATAAACCATGAATGCTATAAAAATAACACATCCATATTCAAATATATCACAAAACCTTCAATACAATATGGAAGTTTTGTATCATAATAAATCAACTTCAAATAAACTTAAAATCCATCAAAGGATATTGACATAGATGAAATCAAAACTATTTGAGAGAAATATCTCTTTTTTTTAAATCATTTAAATGTCACATAATTATAAATAAAACATTTAATTTGAAAATATGCTTATAAGATTGTAAGGGAAGCTTTGAAGATTTTATAACGGCATAAAATAGCCGCACCAACCGTATAATTTAAAAAAATACATTCTTACCTTAATTCTGTCAAAAAGGTTAAAAAGGACCTTTTTTGGAAAACGACGGAAATATTACTTTATAAACATCTTATAAAAATTCAAAAAGGGTATAAATGAATTTAACCCATAGTATATAAAATAGTAATAATTATTTGAAATATATTTTTAAGAAACATGGATGTGGATGATAAAGAGGTCCCAGTAGATAATTACGTATAAACAACCTCGGATAATGAAGAGATTGTGAAATAAACCCTTACCTTGTACTTTTCCTTGGTCGAGGGTAGGTTAAACTTATGTATAATGGTGAAATAGTTGTTATTAAATTATACAAGAATCATTTAAATTAATATGATATCATATATGATCTTTTAACATTGCATTGTTAATAATATATTAGTATTATCGTTGTTTCGGGTGTTAACTTACTCGTTTTCTTTTATATGTTTTGTTACATAAGTCGTGTTTGTTATGGATAGGTTGTATATTATTCATATAAAGAATTATATCAAGTCCTTAAAAAATATTTTTAATCATTAGATGAGAATTATACTTGAATGGATACGATGGGAAATGAATCTCATCGCGTTCGTGGAGACGGTAGTTCTTACGTACTCACGAACGCTACTTCCATTTCATTTTTCATTTTAAAAGGAATCAAAACCAAATGATACATAGGTATATTATTATTCAAGTATAATATAATATCTTATATATGTAACTTAAGTTCATTAAAACCATCCTTTATACATTCCATGTATGGCATGAATGAGTAATATCACTTTGAGGGGGAGGTAGTCCGCACTTCCTCAAATGAAATTATCGTACATATATACAGCATGAAACGAATAATTGTATGCTATAAAATGGAATTACAGAAGATTATATATAAAATAAATATAATTAATATCATATTTAATTATAGTTCCATCATTATGTCCACCATGAGAGGTGGTAGGAGATAATTGAACAATCATCGTTCCGTAAGGCGTTTGGTTTCCATCCACAGAAACATTATGTTCTTCACTCATTAGATGAAGGTGTGCGTAAGTTTAGTTCAAATACTTCTCATAAAAATATCCTAGTATATTTAGGATACTGGTGTTGTTACAAAATAAAATAATAAGAATATTTTAGGGGTTGGATAATTAAAATAAAAGAAAAAAGCTAAGAGAAATCATTACCTTTAATTTGGGCAACTCCCTTTGGTTTGAACCAAAAAGGACTCTTGAAGTGCCTTATGTATAAGGTAAGGCTTATAGGAGGATGAGGGAGATTTAGGGAGCTTAATTTTTCATAGTTTGGACGAGCCAAAATGCTTTAGAGGTGTGATGAATTGGTTAGAAGTGGTGTCCCTTTATAAGGGGGAGGAGGGGCTCTTTAGGAAAAACTTAAATTATTATTTTATAATAAATTTATATTCGGTTTCTAATGGCTCCAAACTGAATTATTTAAATTATAAGGTGGTTATGGGACGAAAATCACTCAACCAATAGTTTTTAGACAAGTTTGGGTTACTATTTTACCCTTATCTTTTAGATTTAACTCTTAGTTAAATAGTTTGACATTTACCATGTCTCTTTGTATTTTTATATTATATGGTTAATAAAAATACTATAAACAGCCAAGAGAACCTAAAGTGGTTCATTAATAACATACCTATCATCATATAAGTCCTTTGGCCGAACATTAGATTTTTAGGAATATTATATCAATTAATAATATGATATTTGTTTTAAAAACTCCTTTATGTCAATTTTGACAGTATTTAATAATTGATTTTTTTGAAAGTCTTAATAAATTTATTAATTATAAAACAATTCATTTAATCAATCCTAACATGTCATATTAACCAATAAAATTAGTTTAATTCATTAAAAGTCTCAAATTATATTTATTTGGGTATTTATAATATCAATTATTTTAATATTTCTCTAATAAGGTAATTACTACACCATCACTGTGTCATAAATAAATTAAATTATTTAAAGTCTAAAAATTATAAACAAAATACCATTATGTAGTAAATAATTTTATCTTTCTAATGAATATTTATAATCAAATTTATCTTATGTATAACCCTATATTAAAAATATTTTAGTTATTAAACTTTGATTTTAACTCTTTTAACTCTTCTTTGAATTAAATAATAATAAATGTCGTAATCTAATCCAAGTGGACAAAAGAGGTTTATATTTTATTCCTAAGGTTGTTTTTTTGTAGAATTATACTTATCCAATAGAATTAGGACATGTTTTAGAGTAATAATAATATCATTTTTACCCTTAATTACTCTATTTACTTTTTACCGTAGTAAATAAAATTAAAAAGTTTCTATTCACAAAAAAATTATTTTTATCTTATTGAACCACATTTTACTCTTTGATATTAACCATGTATCTCGTATTTTCAAAATTCCACTCACATAAGCGGTAAAATTAAGTTTTCTGTGAATTTACAAATTCTCCAAGGAGGTGGGTAAAAGACGGTGAAAAGTTCAATAAAATTTTTATATATCTAAAATTATTATAAACTGACCCCAATGAATTAAATTGAACTTATATAGGTATTATGTATCTATTTTGACATAAAATAAATTTAACTAAAAATTTGGTTTTAAACTATAACTTAGTGTTTTTCACTATTCATCAAAAATTAAAAGTTTTCAGAAAAATAACAAAAATTTACCCTAAGATAATTTTGATATTCCGAATTCAATAATGAAGTCTATTTTACCAAATTTAAAAAATAGAAGTTACATTTATTAATTTAAAATTAATTCCTGCTGTCAAAACCAAAAGGCGTATTTTTAATAAATAATAACTACCAAAAGTTTGACACTTGTTTATGTCTAATTTCAAAGTGAAATTACTTAAAATGAACATCATTGGATTAAATGGTAAAAATATAATCTATTTATACTTCTAAACCATTAAAATGTATAATTTAACAATATAAATTATTTTGATTTAAAAAGTTGTTTTCAGTTAAAATATAGTATTTTTCACTATTCACCCAAATATGAAAGTTATCAGAAAAACACCAAAAATTTATCGAAACTAAATTCTTATGTCCCGATTATAAAGAAGAAATTTATTTTATCAAGTTGAATATATAAAATTTTCAAATATTGGATTTAAAAAGGCTTCGCCATTAAAAGGTAGTAAAATTTCATTTTTTGAAAAATACTTCTTTTATCTAAAAAAATGTATTTGTTCTTACATTATGTCTAAGAAACTCATAATATGAATTCTAAAATTATAAGGATTATATAAAGTTTAAAATTCAGTTAATACTATTCATAACCGCTTTTGAACGGCTTTTTTGGTAAGTCGTGGTGTGCTTGAACTCAGTGTTGCGTGTAGTGAAAGTTATTGAATTACTTTGAAGAAATAACGTACTATAAAATCTTCGAGTGTTAAATTTGTGTAATAAATTAAATATATTAAACCCTAACCATGGGTTTATAAATAGTATATTGTGAGAATTGTGAGAGATTGGTTGTTCTGCACAATATTCTCCTCCCTTGAGAATTCTCCCTAAATGAAGAACATGTATAGGGTTTTTATCCCAATATCAAGATATTATCTCTTCCTCCCAAAACTATTATCATTATATAAATATCAATATATTATCCTTATAGACTAAAGAGATCATGGTATAAATCAATAGAGCAATGGAGAATGATTGGTAACATTGTGCAAGCACCTGGAGTACCATCGACAATAGCCCGAGATCAAAGAAGCACATGTGGATCACCACTAGATGGGCTCTACTTTGGATCCTCAAAAGCACAAAGAAGATAAAACTAAATGATTTCCATACGATCAATACCTAAATCAAAGATATAACTCTAGACTGAGGTATTTCTTCTTAATATTAAATTAATTATAAACTAATGTGAAAAAGATCCTCTCTCTTGGTTCTGAAGAATACATTAGTCAAAGTTCATTGGAAAAAAATTATTTCACATGACATTCATCATCATATAAATTATGTATTAGTTATTGAATCTAATAAAATATCAGTTTTCTATATGCCTAATAGGCACTTCCATTGCATCTAGAACCATTAAGTGGTATCAAATTGGTCATGTTCAATTTATAATTATTTATTGATTTTTTACTATTTACATGTTTAAAAGTAGTTTTCCTTCTAAAAATTTGTTATTTTAATCTAATTATCAATATATTTTATTCCTATATTTATGTCTCACTAATATAACCCATATCTGGTTAATGTTTAAGAAATAATGTCGGAAAACCCCATATGTAGGTATTGGATATTCTGGTCGGATAGTATAGTAGAACATGATGTGTATCCCGAAGGTACACACCATGTATCCATGTACATTTCACAAGGATGGACCACATTTTCTGTGGGTCACCATGAATTAATGACACATAGATGTATTAAATACACTCAGTGTGTTGATTGGAATAGTATTTCACATTCCATGTCAGACTATGTGTTATGTAACTCGATTACACACCATATAGTACACATGTTTTCATATTGGAAAACACATGGTAAAATATGAATTGTGTTTTAATTACATGATGTGAAAGGCTTGATAGTCATGTAAAAAAAGGTTACATGGGACATACCATCTTTACATGTCATGTGCCTTAGAAATTTTCATGCAGAAATTTATGCCCAGTCTCTATATGTGTATCATGGACATATGTGAGTAAGATACATAATGTGTGGATTCATAAAACCATAGTTTACCCAAACTATTTATATGGATAATTAGAAATTAATTTTTTGGTCTATAAACATTATTAATATGTGTTTTTTGTCTCATTTATTGACTCGAACATTCCATATGATGGGTTTTATATGACATTAAATGATTAAATATTTTTTGAATAAAATTATAAATTATATACCATATATAGTTATAATAAGTCAATTACACCATGCACATTAAAATAATTACATGCTGCATTAATTGACATGTGTTCTATGGGTCATTTATTGGATCATGTGTTCCATTAAATTATATGAAAATTTATATGTGTTATATACCACAAGAGTATATTGTATATTACCTCAATAAATGATGATTATTTCGAAGAAGTACTCATCGATTTTCATCCAAGTATATTCTATGTGCTAATTTTATTAACTATTAAATAATATTATTTTATTTGATTTATTTAAATTTATAATGGATGGGTATATACTGGAAATATTAGATAGATATTATGATAAATTTAATTTATTTATTAATCATATAATTGATAAAAATAATTCATGTTTATTTTATCATAATAAAAGAATAAATTAAAATGAATTATATATACTTATTTTAAATGCATATTTATTGTACAAGTGGATGATCATAATCTTAGACCGACTTTTTTATATTTTTGGTTTCTTTTAATTTAATTATTTTGTGGATTTTTATAATTATTATTATTAATTTAGATTGATGTCTTGTGAGTCATCCCTTCCTTATTATATACAGTCATGTGTGCCCATGGTTTTTTATATAAAATATCCTTTTGGTTCCCTTCACCTTTATGTAAAGTAAATATATTGTAAGGATGGATCTCCCAAGTTTAGGTAGTTGGTTCAATATAGATATGAGGAAAAACCAAACCAAGTAGATAAATTGGACAAAGGTGTAATGTTGCAACTTGATCACCAACCAACATGAGGTGTTTTTTCCCTAGGGTCAATGGTTTTTTATTATCTTCTCAATAAACAAACTCCTAGTTAAAGAGCATGATCCTACCACATTTTATTAATTTTATTTTTGTCAAATTCATGATTTATTTTAGGGATACATGACCATGATCATATAAATAAATTGATTTATATGGAAATATGGAATTAAAATAAAGGATCATGAATAAATATTTTATCAGAACATGATTAATCTCTTAAGAAAAATACAAATAAAATTAAAAATTAAATTAAAAGATAAAAAATATTCATAATAAACAAAACCATTCAAGTTAATATTAATTCATTATGCTTTCCATTATCTCAGTTAAGATGGATCCATAGTTAAATTATTGGTTCTGAACTTTTTTGGGGGAACTTTTAATTATCTAGAAATCAGAAAATAAGATAGTGGGTTGAATTAAAAATATTATATTGGATTTAACTGAATTTTTCAGTTTAGTACATATTTGGAGGCAAGTTTTAAGGAAATAGAAGTTAGGATTTTAGGATTGTGGAGTCCTCTCAATGGAACAAGGTGATATTTTCCCACATTTAGAAAGACCACCTACCTAAAAACCCTTTTAGAATTTCCATGTACTTTGTTTTGATTATAAGAAGGCAAATATGGATCCTTTACACTAGAATATGAATATGATGGGATAATCCATGTTCAATGGAGAGGGTCATTTAGACATGATAAAATAGTGGTAAAATTAATAAAATAATTAAATTATTCCATCTTACTTATTTGTTAATCAAGTAAAGTGCTATTATATTTGTTTTAATTATTATAATTAGAAATGTAAAGTGAACCATTAAAAAGACACTTTGGTCATTCCTTAAGCACAACACTTGTCCTCACAGGCAAAATTTTCCCATAGTGTAATAGATTTTTTACACTTATTTACTATTATAGAATTTTTACCATGTGTTAGAATCATTATTCCTAATATTATACATTCATAATCATGAAATGGAGATAAATATGCCTATATAAAATTCATGGAGGGTTCTTATTATATTCAATGCATCATACTATCAGTTATATCAAAATAGATTATAATGAAACATAAAGATGTGAATATTTACACCATGAAGTCTCATCTCCCTAATCTCAAAATATAAAAGGAGATAATTCATATAAATGATATTTTCACTAAACTTCACTAGTGTAACCTAAAAGAAGGTTAACTAGATAATGATAATGTCTTAAATATGATGGAGTACATTCATAAGCCGAAAATATTAGGCTTATATTTGGATAATAAATTATCCATTAATATTATATTATCATCCCCACTAATAATTTTTTCCTTATTCATTCAATAAAAAATGAACAATTTGGATAAATCACTCTGGAATATTTTGAATCTACTTCACTAGACAGAAAAGATTTTGATGGAACCTATTTCTTTATTCCTTATTAACAAATGGATATTCTTAGAAATCCCATATCCACTTTAGATTCAATGGTACCTTTATGATATCCTTATAAGATAAAAAATATTAAAGAGGAAATCAATGAATAAAAGGATATTTTCTTCTCATGTGGAAATAAATTCCATTTCAAGAACAATTTTGATGAATTAAAGAAGTTATTAGAACACTCTACTCTAAATATATTAATCATTAAATAAAATTTTTCTAATATGCTTCTTGGGTATATGTCTTAACATATATATGTATTTAAAATATAGGAACCAAGTAAATATAAAAATATTACAAGATGTAAAGGTTCAATCTCAAAGAAACTAAATAAGGTTGATTCCTAGATTCTTCAATATAAATGAAACAATTATAGGTTGCATGGTGGAATAATTGAAGTTAAAATATTTTTTTATTGAGTAATATCAAAAAAAAATAGTGTCTATTTTAGGCATAATGAGACATTATTTACTATTTTAAATATATATTTTTATAGTATTTAATACTAGACTAATATTTTATTAATTATAGAATCATAAATATCTATCCATTAATAAATGATGAATGTATATATAAGACTTAATTTATTGATGGTGTAAAGATAATTATTTTTTAATAAAAACTTATTTTAGTTGAATTTTTTATATCTAAAAAAATGACTTAGTGTCTATTTATCTAAGATACTAGGTGTACTAACCAACTACTTAGAATTTTTTAGATAAAGAAACCTTTAGAAATAAAGGTACACTATGAAGATTTAAATGTTAGTTCATCAAGGCCATTTGACCTATTTTAAAGATAGAAGTAAATTTATATACTTCATGAGATTTCTTTAATATATTTTAGAAATTATCAGTGGAGTAGATGAGTGCACTTAGTGAAGTTAGAGGACCTTCTATGTATGATTTTTGGAGAACATATTATCCAAGTAATAATTGATCATATGCATATGGATTAAAGGTATTCAAAAAGTCACACTTCCTCATATACATCAATATAGGTATGGTAGAAAAATTAATATCAATAAAGAGTCTTATATATTTCAAATGTTTTATAATTTCTTCAAAGAAATGTTTTAAAAATATGAGTGAAACAACTAACCATATGGAAACTATATTGAAGAATGAATATCATATCAATTATGATATGATAATAAACTATTAGGTTGTAACTACAAGTTTTTTGTTTGAAAAATTGTTTGTTAAGAGATGGGTTTTAGCTATAAATGAAAATTAAACACTTAGTGTATCACAATTAATAATCCAATAGCCACTAAGGAAATTAATGTCTAATCAAGAGATACTCTGTTTCTATAGGGGAACCATATCTCTTTAAGGATAGTGGGTGAAAACATAACTTCTATGAGTTATGGATCTGAATACACATGTTTTGGAATAGGAATGTTGGACTCCACTACGATCAATTGGTGGAGTAGTTCTAATGATAGATGATTCATAGGAATTCATAATTAAATGGGTGGTTTATGTTCACTGTGGTGGCTGATTCATGTATTATTCTTTCAAAATAACGATTTATGTAAATGATCATTAAATGAAAATATCTTAAAATTTAAAAGTATGTGTGAATTTAGTAATGGATCCCATGTATCATGATTAAGGGACTCTATATTTGGAAGTTTATAAGTCTTGATACTATTATTGAGTATTTAAGAGAAACATTACATGGATGGTACAAATCAGTACCAATAAATAATGATTGATTATTGAATGTTTTAGTCTATGGAAAAACCTATACACTAATCATCGTGAAAAAAAATCATTTTTAATTATACTTGTCGAGGAATACTTCTATAATCATCATATTAGGATATTGATTATCAACTCCACCTCATTTAAAGGAAACCTTATGGTATATATCTATATGAAATAACTAGAACGGGTCTATGAAATCAATAAATGATAATAAGATATAAAAATTATATAAATTAATTTATGGATAAATCTTTCATAGTAATCATAGAATATTTTTTTGGAAATATAGTTCCATGTTTCTCTAATAGGTTAATGTGGGTGCTTGGTTTTCAAGATATATATTTTGATAGCATATGGGAAAAATGTTATGTCTTACCAATTTGTTAATACGATGGAATGAATTTCCCCAAGAAGGAAAAGTATAAAATAAGTTATAGGGAATAATATCTATAAAATATATCCATGTATTTACAAAATCTAGTTGTATATATATTAAAAAATTATTCAAAAATACAATTTGGGACCATTAAATATGATATTATTGGTGGCATATAATCCTTCCAGCGGAACATGCATGGGAATTGGATGGAATTATCAAGAGAAAATAGCTTAAGTTCTTGTAATTTATCTCATATTCTATGATATGTACTAAAATTTGATATTACAAATGTATGATGCATGTTAAGTGAATACAAAATAGATCTAACATAATTACACTGACTTGAAATTAGAACTATCCAAAAAAAGTTTACAAAGATGAATTGGATGAGTTTCTAGTGTATGGATAAGTATGAATACTAGTGATCAAAGTAATTGGAAAAAAGTACAATTTATTTAAAAATGATCTAGTATAAAATTAATTATAACATAATATATAAGAAAAAGTTATCATAGATTATGGTATCCATATATTCAATATTTGAGTATGTTTCATCTTCTATTGCAGCTTAATAAGTGGTTTAGCAACACCATGTTACTATTTTGGATTATAAAAAAAGAAATATTTTTATAATTATTATGATATGATTTGACTATGAACTTAATCAAGATTTTAGGTTTCTAATAAAGGCATAAGAGGTGGATACTCAGTAATATAAATACTTAAGGGATTATATTAAGTATGTGAAGTCAAAATAAATATATTATCCATAAAGTAATTTTGAAAAACTAGCACTTACCATGGAATGATGTGTCAGGACCAGAATCTACAGTTATATATAGTAGAAGAATGTATATCATGTGATAAATAACAAGCTAAAAAGTTATTAGAAGTTGGATCTAGTGTAAGTTGGAGTCTATTAGAGTTGGTGTCCTAGAAGAAACTGCTTTATTTTTTATATTTTATATTTCATGTATATTCATGGATTTGAATATTAATAAATACCTTATCACATTTTTGTTCTTATTTTGTATAGAATTAATGTGATAATGTCCTAAATTATTCATTACATTTAAGAGGTCATATAAAATTATCTTCTATGATGAGAACCTTGATATACAATGATGATATTCTTAAACTTAATTACATATTCTGATAACATTCTACGATGGGATGCATAGTATGTTGAATTTTAGGTGTGGAAACACATAAAAGGATGAGACTTCATCTCATGAATTTCTCTCTTGGTAATCTTTAAGATTGGATATTATAAGAGCAGACTTACTAGTAGGAGTTTCACATGTTTGTGTGTCATTGGATATTCCGGTCTATGAGAAGATTTAGTGATCCTTAGACATTAATATTATTATTAATACATGTAATGTCTTTCACACTTTGATGTATTTTCAAAAACCATGATGACATATGTTTGTGGATAATCTGGGTATGTTGTGTGTGGCATTATTAAAATATTATTGATGAACAAATCGAGAAAGGATTTCTCCCTTACATCTTTATAGGAGTTGATATCTCAACCCTTTTATTGGAATGAAACCATCGAACTAAATCCCATAGACATGGTGTATTGATAGGTTTATTTTAGATGGTCTATAAAAGATATAACAAGAATATAATTTTATGTAATAGGTGTGTAAACTTCTTGATGAGGTATCATGATAAAGGGATTGTATTAAACATTGAGTATCTGTAAAAGGTTATTGTCATTGTGATATTTCTTCTTCCTCTATGGGTTCCTTGAATCCTTACTAGATATTAATCTTAGACTTTAGGCAAGACCGCCTAATTCCACTGAGGAAGAGGCCTATAGGGGCACACATAAAGTGTTTCCATTGATCTCAATTAAATATTATTTATATTTAACATTTAGAATAAATATTATTCTCGATACCAAGAAGTAATATTTTTTTAGAATTTTTCAATCCCAAATATTAAATAAATATTTATTCACAATGTAATTTTTTAATTATACAAATATATAATATTTATTTATCACTTTTTATTCATAAGGTAAAAAATAATTATTTATTTATTAATAATTTATTTAATTATGTGGATATTAAAATAAATATTTTATTTTCAAAATAATGAACATAATATTTATTTATTTATTGAATAATATTTAATTAAATTTTTATTCATGAAATAAATAGATGTAAAGGAGTAAAAATGGACTCACTTATTGATTCAGTGATAAATATTAATTTACTAGAATGTAAAATAATATTTATCATTGTACAGCTTAATGGATCCAAACAAATAAAATATTATTATTATTATTCAAAATGGAATGGGGATCATTATGGGTTTAATATATTATTAAGGGACTTTGTGAAAATAATTAAATATATTAAACCCTAACCTTGGGACTATAAATATATTACTATGAGAATTATGAGTGGTTGGTCATTGTGCACAACATTCTCCTCCCTAAAGAATTTTCCCTCAATAAAGAATAACTATAGGGTTTTCTTTCAAGATTTAGAGATTCTATCTTCTTTCTTACATTCCTCTCAAGATATATAGATCCAAAGATAATATTTTCAGATATGAGGTATTATGGTAGAAATCAAGGGAGCGACGTTGAAAAATATGTACCACCATGCTATCACCCAGAGTACCATCGATGATATTCTGAGATCAATGATACATGTGTGGCTGACTACTAGAGGGGATCTACTTTGGGTCCTCATTAACATAATAAAAATAAAAATTGAATTTCATTTGAATAATCAACACCTGTATCGAAGAAATAACTCAAGACTACAATATTTCTTTTTACTATTAAATTAGTTATAAATTAACATGAAAAAGATCCACTTTATTGGTTTTAGTAAAAGCATCGGTCTATATTATTCAAAAAAATTATATTGGTCATGTTTTTTATCTTCATGTATATTATAGATTATCTATTGAATCTATGAACAATAGGCATTTCTGCTACAACTGGAACCATCATATTACCATCCTTATTTAAAATATAACATCTATTTCCAAAATTACATAAGTGCTTCAGTGAAAAATTATCTACATTGCACATTTAATAGGAAGTTTGATCCTATTGAGGGATTAGAAAATCCTAATTTTGAGTGTATGTAGTAACTTAAACTACCACCTTCTGATAGTCTTGTGATATAATAATTTCGATAAGCAATTTCTTAGCTATATTATTCACCATATAGTTTTGATGTTCAACAACCCTATTTTTATATGGTATCCTTACTGAGGATGCCTTATGATTTATGTTGTGTATTTTAAGACAATTTTTAAACTCAATGGATTTGTATTCTATTTCATTGTCAGATAGTATATTCTTTATTTTGTGAACTGTTTCATTCGCTACTCACATCCTAGATCTCTTAATGTAATCCATCACCTCTCTATTTTTTTCATAAACATCACACAGATCATTGTACTATAATAATTGATAAATAGAATTCATTATTTTTTATCTATGTGTTTCTAAAAGATTCATTAGCCCACAAATATTAGTATAGACTATATTGAGTAAAGTTGTTTCTCCCTTATTCATTTTTGGATAAGTATTACTTACCATTTTTTCTCACATGCATGTATCAGATTCCCTTTCTCAGACACGCTTCAAATTTCGAATTTCTACTACAGTTCTCATTTTGGACATATTTTCCATGCATTTATAGTCAATATGACCCAGTCATCCATTACGCAAACTATTTTTTTCTATAGTGATAAAACACATATTCTCTTTTTTATCAATTTGGTAAATGTTACTATAGGTTTGATATCATTTTATAATTAAATTTAAAAATTTTATCTTAATCATACAACCCTTTTTATTTAAGTAACCTTGATCCCAGATTTACATATTTGACTCATACTTAAGATTTTATGCCTTAATCAATTCACTAAGAGTACTTATGTATTCTTGAGATCTTCTCTTTCAAGTTGTTTTTTTTTTCACATCCTTTTATTTTCAAAGGACCGTCATTTCCAAATTCAGTAGTACCATTGACTATTTACTTTATTTTTTTCAAGATATATACATTTCCATTCATTTGGGATGAGTACCCACTGTTATGTATCCAAGTGTAATTATTTTTAGTTTCATTTATGGTAACTTATACCAGATTTTACATCTCTCTTATTCTATTCTCTTTCCAAGGGAGACCATATAAGGTTTGGATTTTAATTTTCACCTCATTTTTTTCATTAGTATAGAAAGAAATATAAAATCTACCTTCTTATTCTAGTGAAAAGAATTTATTTCTCAGGGGAATAAAATTATATTTTATTGCATTCATTTTTATTTGATTTTCATGGTAGTTGTTTCAACCTCTTATTTGTCTATATTCAATGAATTTTTGCTCAAAGTTTATGAAGTGAAAAATGGCCATAGGAATATTTTACTTTTCCTGAAGAGGATTTGATATCATCCTTATCTATTGACTTTTTATTTCAACTGAAACTTCATGAGTGGGAATATTTTTTCACTTTCACTCTTTCCATTTCTCCTAACATTAACTAATTCTTTAGTTGATGACTAATCTTTCAAGACTCGGTATTTCCATTAATATTCTATTTTACCTTGTTTTTTACAGCTAATATTCCATCTTTTAAAGTCTAGGAATCACAACCAACTCCACTCTTACTTGTATACCTAGGTTTATATTTATTCAAAATATTCTCTACACCAGTTGAGCCTCATTTGGATCTCTCTAAAAATTTTGCATCTGAGAAAATTCCAAATGATAAATTATTCTTTGAATCACTCTATATTATTTAATTTTAAAGTTTAATTCTCAAAGTAACCACTTATTCTTTAAGATATTCAACACTCTTTTCTTTTTCCTCTAAATGAGCATTAAGATCATCAATCATCTTAGATTTTTCTTCACTTTTCAGTTTGAAATATACTACTTCTTTTTTCTCATTTTTTGGTTTATTGATCATCCATCTTATTCTATCATTGGTATATATTATCCTCAAGATGAGAAATATATTCTAATGATTCATTAACAATACACCAATTTTTTAGTTTTTTTATATTGATCTCTTTAAAAGCTCCATCAAGTTACACATTGAGATTTACCACACCTTTGACTTGATTTTCATTTTCTATATCATACTTTTATTTTTCCATAGTAAACATCATGGAATATTTTGTATCATATTTAAATTAAATTTATTATTCTTATAAATATATTTCATCAACTTCCCATTATTTTTTACAAGTATCTTTCTCTATAACTTATTTGTAGAAGAACTTCCTAGTTTAAAGACCCATTATGGGGAAATATTCTTCCTTAATTATGTAAGGATTCCATATCACATTCATCACTATAAAATTTCTTTGTACACCTTATTGCAATGTTTCGTACCTTTTCACATATGATGAAATCCAAATAAAGATTTACTTTAAATTTTAACTTACCTATTTTGAACTTATTTCCACTAGAGACAAAAACACATCATCAGCATCTGCCTTTTCACCTTTATTTTTAGATATTTTAATAATTTCCATGGATTTCAATTCCATTTCCTTGTTAGTATGACTTGAGTCTCCATAAAGATTAGTATTCATTTAATTGTCAACTAAACTGATGTGTAAGTCATCTATAGATATCTTATCTTGGTTTATTTTTTCAAGAGAATAAATTTTTTGGTTGTAAAGGTGTGGAAAATCCTGAAGATTTTCTTTACAATAACTAAATATTTTATTTCTTCACCAAGACATCATATTTCTCTAACCATCTAAATAATACGATTGAAAACCTCATCAATATTCTCATCTAGATAAATCATTAGACCACAAAACCTATTGTATAAAACATTAATATTTTATTATTGAACCCTTTTATCACCTTCATAGATATTATTTAACTTATATCACATATCCTTTATAGAGGAAAAAATCATCACCATCATGTATATATGATTCGACATCACATTAGATAAATCATTAAAAAATTTAGAATCAACATCGAATATATTTTTATCCCCTTCAATTGTGGATAATTAAAAATAATCACTAATATATATTACATGAAAAAAATATAGAAAAATTTGAATCCAAAATACCATAGGTGAGATCTCATTTGGTTATTATATATTTGGTAATTACACTCACTGAATAAAGGGACTACCTTTTCATTCACTGTATTCTATATAGAGTCAAAAGGAAGACTAATTCAGCACCCAAAACCAATGTCTCTAATGCCATGTATTGAAATTAGAAGCCTAATACACCATAATAGGGGATAAATTTGGGTGTTTAAGTTTTCTTCATATTCAAGGGATATTTTCCTCATGTGATTAAGAATAATTTGAATTTTCTATTTATCACATATGCCTAAAATTTTCAAATTAAAAAAAACTAAATATAGGGACACAAAATTTTACATGGTTAACCACTAAGGGATGGTCTAAGGATAATATACTTAAATTTTTTTAATATATCAGGATGAAATACTATCCACTATAGGTATTAAAATAGTTTGGTAAGGATGAACAACTAATCTCAAGATAACTTCCTCTTCCTAGAATCTTGAATAATACTTCAAGTTGAGGGTTACAATAAAATATGAAATATGTATATTTATTACAATATATATAAGATCAAAATATTAACACCAATATACTAAGGGAGTTATCATTATTATTCTATATTTTTCTTTAATTTAAAATCTTTAATTTTGTTCCTTATTTTTTTCCTCATAGTCTACAATTCTTTCTTCTTTAAAAAAAGATGATTTTGATAGGTATAGTGATGACTTCCTCTATTCCCTTTTTTTTATCCTTTTATTCTCTAAATCATTTTCATGAAAATATTTCATTATTTTTTAATATATAAACTACTATAAAAACAATAGTTAAATCATATTTATTCTCTTTTATATTTACATTCTTCTAGATTCCAAATTTTGAACATTAAGATTTCATGAAGTCTATATCAGATAATATTTCCATTTAAGATTATGTAATCCTCACAATATTACTCATAAATATTGGTCTTCATTCCTTCACAAAATATGTATCTTCCGATTTCAAATTAACAAAATTATTAATCATGTATTAAGATTAATAATATCCCCATGTATTCTGACATGTGGTGTGAGGATTTGAGTTATGGTGTGATTTCAGTTAAGAATTGAGACTATATTATATCTACATTTAAAATATCTAATAATATCATGTTATAATCGTCTACTATACTTAGCATGATATTCCCTATTATCTCATGAATATTTAAATTATGATTTACAATAATCTTATATTATCATTATCTTTGAGATAGGTTTTTAAAAAAATCAAAAAGGAAATAACCCTTACAATGTGTGAAATGATCCTTATGATATGTCTAAAATGATGATAATGACGTTTCCCTTTGACTCAAAATGATCCTTATAGAATGTTCTCTGACCCTTATAATTTATTAAAATGACCCTTATGATATGATATAAATAATCCTTGTGATGTGAAAATGATCCATATGGAATGGGAATGGTTCTTACAAAGTTTTTATGATCCTTACAGAATTCCAGAAAACCCCTATGTAACTCCAAATGATCCTTATATAACTTTATTTACCATTAAATTACTCATATAGAGTGATATAATGATAATTATGCAATCATCTTCTATTTTTCATTTTTTGAAACTCTTAAAAATGACTCTTATATAAAGATTTCAATGAACCCTATAGAATTGAGACTTAGATAACTATATAGAAACCTTTATACACTAGATTATTCTAGATTTGTTCATAATAATTCCACAACCCCTTCAAGTATGTCAAATATCAATTGAAAAAAAATAAAACAATATAATATTTGGATCCAATGGTATGATAGAGATATATACTATCCAGAAACACTAAATCATGAAAATATTAAAGAGAAAATAGGAAACACTTACATGCTAGTCAAATTTATAAACCAACTAGTTGTTTCTTCCAAATTTGAAAATGTTGTTATATAGGATTTTAATAAAATCAAACACAAAAAATGGTATCTCATCACAAGTACCATCTAGGTATCTCCATAAAACTTCAACTTCATGATCAACTATATAATGGAACAATGAGTTTATGGGCACTCTCATGCAAGGATGGTGAACTCCCACTCTAGAAATGATCATCTATCTCTCTTGATCTCTCTCTATCTTCTCAGGATTGAATCGAATAGTGATGAATATCCAAATGAATCAAGAAACCAATATTTTAAAGTAGTGATAATGGCCAGTAGTTAGGGATATAATATAAAAATTGAGCATAAGTGAGAAATTATAATCAAATAATCCATAAGAACCTATATTCAATGGTAGTCATGATTGGACACATGATAATAGTAGATAAAATTAGTGGTACCTAATACCGCGTGAGATTAATTCAAGGTAAAAATAACACTTGAAATACTACATCGCACAATATACATGGAACATAATATTAAATCCTGATACAAACAATTCAAATAAGATAAAACTCATGTGAGATTAAATATATGTGTGAAATATCCATATTAGATTCAAATGAATCTCATAAAAGTATAAAAAACATAACTATAAAAGATTAAACATAATAATAATAATAATAATAAACTGAAGCAATAAGAAATGTATCATGGTGGATCATAAGTATGTAAAATCACGAAAATCCAATAAAAAACTCTAATAAGTAATTAGTTTCATTTATAAATCAATTAAAGCATGAAAATTCAAAAAATATTCACCATTTACAAAAGAATATATGTGTGATTTCCTTGTAATTATATATTTAAGTAACACCATATTCATATTATATAAATAATTCCTAAATTTGGAAAAATCCATAAAAATATTTAGACTATAGACTAGGTTTTCATTGGTATGTATCTTGTTAACACACACTATTCCATATTCAATAAATTCACTAAAAAATGCAACTCAATATCTATATACTTAGTCCAACCATAATATACAATATTTTTAGATAGATGAAAAGTAGATTGAAAATATGAGTGAAAAAATAATACTATAATTAATTTAAATGGATTCTTTAATATCTTATATCAAGAAAACATACTCACCCTTATTGGTTAAGTGGTCTAAAACTGATTTCAAGATTCATTTTCAGGATATAGGTCGTCCATAAGTAGTAAAATCATGTCCAGTTATAAATTTTATAGTTTAAAAATTTTGATCATGGTATTAATCATCATATTAAGTCACAAGATCATTGAGATTAATATTTCTACCATTAAAAAGTGATAGATAACTAGAATAATAAATATACCTCAATACCCACTTAAGGGCTTGCTAATGTGGCTTTCCAAGATTTCCCATTAACATGTTTAAGGTAAAAATAGATAAAGAAACATTTTTTCTAGAGTATATCATAGAATACATTATGCTAATAACTATATTATCAAAAGTAATTCTATAAGTAAAATCAATATCAGGGGTAGTGGTATGAGGTTAAGAAAGTGACAATTTAAAATATTGATCCAATAGAACACTAATACACATTAAATAATCTAAGTGATATATTTTAACCACTTTAAGAACATAATTATGTTGAGACAAATAAATAATATTATTTTTTGTGTCCCTTACTGTTTTCATACATAAATTTTCATAGAATAACCTAGATCCTTCATTTAAAATACTATATTCAATTTTGTTTTAAAATTTGTGAATAATTTCATGTTATTATAAATAATAATCATATCATAAAAATAAAACAATAATTAGAGAATTTAGATTTATATAGGTTTAAAATAAACATATGTATCAAACTTACTAATACTAAATGTATTTTCAATAATGAAGGAATCAAATTCCTTATACTACTATTTAAAGGCCTAATTTAAACCATAGAGTCTTATTAAGAAAACTGTATTGATGGAATTTATATTCAAGGTAAAATCATCAAGTTATTCATGTAAAAATATTTTTCAAGATCACCAAGAAATAAATAAGTTTTTACATCAAGTTTTGTAACGTGAATATCATGGTAAGCAGAAAATCAAGTATAATACTAATATAAAAAAATTTAACCACAGAAGACAAAAATATCATAGTAATCAATTCCTTCTCTTTAAAATAATCCAATATCCATAATTATGGCCTTATATTTGATTTTATTTTATCTATTGTTATTTTATTACTTTTTTAATATCCATTTAAATCTAATGACCTTGGTACCATGTGGATTTTAAACAATAGATCGAGATTGTTTTTTCTTAAGGGAATTAATTTTTTCATGCATGGAAGTGATATAATGATTGTAATAATTTTAATTCATAGAGTTTTGATATGTATGGTGACCCCAAATGCTAATATCCTAGGAAATATGAAATGAAAATGTTGTCATATCTTCATGGATACACTGGGATGGTGGTATGATCACCCTCCAAAAATTATTTACTAGTAAACTGTAAATTCCTAACATCATTATATGGTTCATTATATAAAGTTCAATGAGAATCAGACATAGAATGAGGTTCAAGTTGAGGATTAGTTGGAATATTCTTAAGAGGAGACTCAATTTTAAGTGGAGTTTCAACATAAATATTCTTAGTTTGGGGTTTATTAACATGGTCACAAGTGTAAGGTTCCTCCTTATGAGAATTTAACTCATGAAACACCACATCCAAGATTATAATTCATTTTTAGAAGTTAATTTTATCAAACTATAGTTTATAACCCTTCACCCCCTCAAGATAATATTTGAAAATGAACATGAAATCCCTATGTTTAAGATTATTAATCCTCATATGGGCATGGGTAGTGCAACTAAAAAACTTAAATTTCTATAGAACGGTAGTTGGTTGCTCTATATTTCTTGATTCTTAAACTAATTAACAGATTATGGGAACTAGTTTATAAGGTAAGCTATTGTGGTGGTAGCCTCAACCTTAAAAAAAATTTCCGGATCGGGCATGTAATCATTCTTTTAAACCATTCCAAAATGGTGTTATTAATATGTTATTATAGTCCATTTGATTGAGGGGTTTGGAAGATAGTGAATTACCTAATAATTTTCTCAAACTCACAAAATTTAGGGAACTCAAGTGATGGGTACTCTAAACCATTTTTTGTTCTTAAGTCTTTTAGTATACTCCCAAATTTAATTTCAATAAATAATTTATAATTTTTTATTCATAAAATACATAAAACATATTCCTTATAATATCGATCCAAACCTTACTAGAAAAGTTGTCTATAAAGATGGGAATGTGTGATCCTCCATCATAGGAAACAGTCCTAGAGAGACCTCAAAAATTAAAGTGGACATACTCCTGTAGGTGGATAGACTTAAAACTAGACTTATGGAATCTAACTCTCTTAGACTTTCCAAGAACACAGTTCACATTGATTGGTAAGTTACTTAGTGTAAACTATAATAAAGTACCCTACTTACAAAACAACTAAAGGCCCTTAGCCCACACATACCCTAAAATCTTATACCAAAGCATTATTCTATCACTATTTCTGACATAGGTACTACCTAACTACCTAACTACCTAAAATGGGTCTTTACATTCAAAACATATATCATATTATCTATAGTTCCCTTAATTAATGTTTGGTAAACTCTTGATATCTTAAGGAAACCTAGTTTATATTTGAATCTAAAACCCTTTTGATCTAGAAATAATTAAAAAAGAGGTTTTTATAGAAAATAAGGACCCACCATACAACATGTAATCTGACAACAGAGTGTTCATTTAGCTCAAAAATAATATGAATCCTCTCACCAAGACCCGACATCTCTTATTATTTAAAAAAACCCCTCAGCTTCAAATCCATCAATCAATTCAGAAAAGGAAAATCAATCTGTGCGCATATAAAAAAATAAAAACTTGAGTTAATGACCCATTAATTACTCATGTAATGATCAAAAATAGTTAGGAAATCAACACTATCATAAAAAACATAGACATGTGTTTAATGGTCTCAAAATTCTTTTGAATTATCACTAAGATTCGGTTTAGTTCACTATGGTATGACATGTCCAGGTTTCTTGAAATAGTAATAGGTAACATCTATGGACTTAGATTTAGGATGTCCATCTATAGAATGACTATATATCTTTCCATTATTTCTCCCTTTACCTTTTTTTCTACCTCAAAAATTCAAAGGACCCCAAACTTTTAAACTATCTGATTCAAGCTTAACCTTAATTTTACCATTCAATTCTCATAAAATAAAGGCAAATCAAACTTTCAATAAAGAAAATAAATCACTATTTTACATTGTATAATTAATAACAAAATCATAATAGCTAATGATGGATTCCAATATAATTAAATCTTGATCTTTATCATTTTATGAAACATTAATATTATTTAGGTCAAACATAATCTTATTAAATTAAATAATATTTTCTTGTATTATAATCATAGCCTAAATCTTGAAATTATTTAATTTATGATTCATATACATATGTCCAAATAATAAGTTAAAAATTCACAATTTCTCAAGTTTTGACTATATACCATAATCACAGGTTTCATAAGTAACATGAAGTAGGATTTTATCACTCAAAGACAACATAATAGTGAAATGTGATTTCATTATAATTTTAGGAGAGACACCTACATAAGTGGTAATAGTTTCTCTATCAGTTGACTAACTAACTACAAGATTCTTAAGCCCATGAAGTGAATCCTAGATCCCTTTTAAAACCAAGAGCACATGAATATTGATTTTATATTAGTTTAATTCATTATTTCTATTGAATATATTGATTTTTTACTTAAAATATACAATTAAAATTTTAAAGAGACTTTGATTCCAATTGTTGAGTACAATACTGGTTGAACATCCTCATGCAATAACCCATAAATAAATAAATTTTAATAATATTTAATTATTTTTAGAAATCAAAGTATAGTATAAGAATAGAGTAATATAAAATGATTTCATGACTTAAGAATAAAAAAGAATTTATGAAAATAACACTAAGATATAACATGGTTCAGACCAATTTGGTCCTTTATCCATGGTAATAACACCGCCCTATCCTAAATTTATTAATGATCAAATAAACATGAGTAAAAAATTATATAAAATATAAATTATTATAAATATATTAACAAACTAGAAGAACTAAATGACAAAACAATCAAATAGATAATAGAAAACACTTATACGGAAGTTAGATTTACCAATCGACTAGTTCTTGCTTATAATAATTGAACAGATTATCGTATAGGATTTCAAGAATGTCAAAAAAATGATAAAGGAGATCTCATCATATACCAACTAGGTTTATCCACTAAATTTCAACTTCTGGTTTAGCTATATACTAGAATAGCGAGTCTACAGGAAACCTCTAACAAGGCCACCAAACTCCAACTCTGGAGATGATATTCTCTCTATATCAAACTCTCTCTTTTCTCTTGTTTTAAATTACTGTCAAGGAATGGACAATGAATTATGAAAACAAGCTTATAAAGTAATGATGAAGTCCATATAGTCTAGGATGTAATGTAACAACTAGGAACAAGTGAACAAATGTGATCAAACCAATTGTAACAACCCATATATAATGGTTTCCATGATGAGACACTTGGAAGTAGTGGGTAAAAGAGGAAATTAGAGATAAGACATGAGATTAATTCATAGTCAAAAAGAACTAATATAGTATTAAACTACACAATACACAAGGAACATAATATTAAATACCCATTTAGACAATTCTTGGAAGATAACACTCACATGATATTAAACAGATGCATGCAATAGCCATGTAAGATTCAAATACATCTCATCGAAGAACAAAAAACACATCCACAAATATTAAATAGAATAATAATAATAAAATAAATCAAAAAAATGTATCATGTTGGATCATAAATATGTATAAGCATGAAAATAAAAATATAAATACTAGTATAGAATTATACTACTATGGATTTTTTTTCTTCGACACTACCCTTTATTAACACTAAAAAAGCACCGATAAAGGTTAGTGTGGAACAAAAGGGCTGATAAAGGTCTCATTTATTAGTTCAAAAAATGAACTGATAAAAGGACACCCTTTTCGGTTCTTTTTTATCACTGATTATGGGTGCACTTTATTAGTGCTCTATTTATCACTGATAAAGGCTTCCCTTTATCAGCACTTTTTTAGTGCTAATAACAGTTCATATGTAAAAAAAATTACATATATATATTTATATATTATTAAATGTGATTTATATAAAAATAAATATATATTTATATAAATATAATATATATTTATATAAATATAATATATATTTATATAAATATAATATATATATATAATCATTTATAATTTTTTTTTAAATGTGTTTATATTCAAATTTTCTAATTTACAATATACATATATATTCATATTCATATTATATAATTTATAATGTACATGTGTATTTATAATTATATGTGTATGTGTTTATATGTATTTTTATATATTAACACACACAATAATATAAATATATATATATATATATATATTCACACACACATATAATATATATATATACTATAAAATTTTGTATAAACAATATAAATAAATATATAAATACATTAAATATATTTCATATTTAAATTTATTGTGTATTTATATTCATATTATATAATTTATAATATACAAATATTTTTCTATATTAGGTAGAGGTGATTACAAATTGCCAAAAAAACACCCAAGAACTTTAGTGATCCAAGTCTCATCCCTCCCCACAATGAATGGAAAACACCAACTGGATGTATTTTTATTAAATAAAGTGGACTAGAGGCATAATTTTTAAATGGATTAGAGGCCTAGATGGTTGTTTTCTAAGGTCCCTTTAGATTAATGAATCGAAGGCCTAAAATATAAGACTTTATCATGTCAAGTCACATGTCTTCTTCCAGGCTGCCCCCCCCCCATTAGTAATAATAATACTATAACACCCACCTGAAGGTCGGGCCGCCTCTGTTAAGAAGGTATCACACCCCTCTATCCCGTATCAGAAATTTTTATAGGAGGAGGCCCAGTTGATAGGTTTCAATTCACTCATCTTGATTTTGATCTGTCCACCCAGTGATGCATGCATAGCATACTGCCACACTACCTTCTATGTTGTTCTACGCTATATGATTGGTTCTACTATTTTAATCATCATGTGCTAGGTCACCCCTCTATCCCATACTGGAAGTCTGGGTGGGTGTAAGGCCTATTGATGAGAACCAACTCACCCATAACTCTTTTTAGCCACCCACCCAGTGATGCCTACATATTGCCACCCTGTATTTTGTGTCTTTTATATCATGTCATTTGTCGGGTTCCGCCATGTTTCATATTATCTGATTCTATGCATTCCAATAGTGGGTCCTTATTTTTTCATATATTTATATCTATATGTATATATGATTATTTATAAACAAATATATAAATATAAATATAAAATTTATATTTAAAAATATATTTCATATTAAAATAATTATAAATCCAAATTTCCAAATTTATATATGTAAATGTAATATATTAAAATTTAATTTAAATAATTATATAAAGATATATATTAATATATATTCATTTAAGAATATTTATATTTGTATATATATGTATGTATATATATATATATATTTTGTGTGTATGAGTGTGTGTTAATGTAATTGTTGGTGTTGTGTCAAGAATACTTGATGTCGCCAAAAAATCTCATAGTGTGAAAAAATTTAAAAAAAGTGAAAAATAATGGAAGGTCAATACATTATTATATATATAATATGTATGTTTGTGTGTGTTTAAATGTGTGTATTCATGTTTGTATTTATATGTATATGTTGTGTATTTATATGTCTGTATATTTATATGTATGTATGTATATGTATATGTGTGTGTGTGTGTGTTCATGTATATGTGTATTGTGTGTATGTGTATGTGTATGTATGTATGAGCTTGTATATATGTATATATGCATATGTGTATGGGTACGTATGTGTATGGGTACGTATGTGTATGGGTACGTATGTGTATGAATGTGCATGAATGTTCATGAATGTGTATGAATGTGTTTATATGTGTGTGTATGTATCTTTTTGTGTGTGTGTGTGTGTCAATGTATGTGTATATTTTTGTATCTATATGCATGTGTATGTGCTTTTATACATGTTCATGTGTACATAAGTATATTTTTATGTGTATGTGTATGTGTATGCATGTGTATGTGTATATATGTGCATGTATATGCTTGTGTATGTATATGTATGTGTATGTATATGTGTGTTCATGTGTATGTGTATGTATGTTTGTGCATGTGTATGTGTATGTGTATGTGTATAGCAGGATACACATAGTTATGTGTTGGTTCACTAATATATCACACACACACACACATAAAAAATATTTATAAATATATATAAATAATAAAAAATAATAATTACAATAAAATAATTTAAATGTAGTCAATAATTAATTATATTTTTTATATACAATCAATTCAATATATACATCTATATAATTAATTTGTAATAATAATATATTTTCACATGAGAAACTATAAATTTCTTTATATATAAATATTAAAATTCCTAATTTAAATTTTATAGTTATATAATTAATTATATATTATGAAAAACATTTATATATAATATTTGTAACGTCCTGGTTCTGGAAGCCGCCCAGAGATGCCCCGCACCTGGTTGGTCACATGGCCTCAAGCTCATTTCCCCGAATGCCAGAGGCTGCCAACTAGCAACGGGGGTCTAGGGTGTGATAGTGGGAAAACTATGTCATCATTGGCATAGTAACACAGCGGAAGTAAAATAGATATACAATAGTGGAAGCAATAGTAATGCCAAACAACAAGAAACAAAGGAAGACTGAAGAAATAAATAGCTATAGAATATATATATAAAAATGATGCATGATACATATGTTTAAGAAAGCAGCCAAACAAATCTCAATGATGGAATACAAAATAGTACTAATCCCAAGTACAAAAGAAAATAGATAAACAACTCCTCAGCACCGCAAGCCTCAGCTTGGTCACATGCTCTCTAGCTCCATAGCAGTCAAGTAACTGAAGTAGAAAGGTGTTTTCCCTTCTCTATACCTGCAAAAATATAATCTGTTTGGGCCCAAAAGCATGGATCAAACAGGGTGTGAGAATAAAACCAAGTAGGCAACCACCACAAGATCTGTGCCTAATAGTCAATGAATATATGGCAGGTAATAAATAACAGGAAGCAGTAAACAAGGAAGTACTCAGCAGTAAACAATCCATAGTTTCAAAGCATTCAGTTTCATATATCAAGTAAACAGCTAATCAAATAGGAAAAAAAAGCAGGTAACCCTCTGGGAAGTGCTCACAGCCTAACCCTTCTGGTCCTACCTAGAAACACAAGAAACCCTCTGGGAAGCACACACAGTCTACCCCTCTGGTTCAAATTACAAGGATATCACAAATACTCTCTGAGGAAGCACTCGCAGTCAATTCCTTTTATAGTCTAAAGTGACAAATACTCTCCGAGGAAGCTCACACGGTCAATTCCCCTTATAGTAAAAAGTGGTTAAGACTCTCTGAGGAAGCTCGCATAGTCAATTCCCCTTAGTCTACTATACCAGGTTCTCATAGCCATGTGTAAGTCAATGAGCATAGCAATGAAATACGGCCAAAGTAAACCTCAATAACTACTTGGCTAAATAGTCTATATCATATCAAGCATGTCAGATAAAAATAATCACCCCATCCTATAGTACTAGGCATGGGAAAACATCAAGAAAGCCTAACAGGCTAAATAGGACCAAACGGTCATAAACAGAACATGCATGTGAAAACACTTCCAAGGCATAGCAATCAACCCTATTCGCATCAAATTAACCTCTACTCACGCATACCAGCATAGCAGGAAATTAACAGGGTTAAAACGGTAAACATGCAACACCCTGTTAAAGAGTATTAGACAAACTTGCACATATAACTCAAGAACTTTCAATGGATAGGAAAAAATCACCTACCTCGGTGTTTGGAGATTGATATATGTGAACCTCAAGCCTTGAATCTCCCAAGAACACCATAGATCTACAAAAACTTCTAAAACATTCAATGGAGGATAACTTGAGAAGGAGGAGGAATCATGAAATGAAGCACTAGCAGAAGGAAGAGCTTACTGAGGTGATCCCAACACAATTTATGGTGGTTGAATCGAAGATCAGATGTTCGATCGGGGTCTTGGAGAAATATCACGGTTGTACAAGTGCTCTCGGATGAACTAGGTTGAAAAGAATTCCTTTCTGACGATTAGACATGACCCTGGTATGTTTAATGAAAAAAAAGTACATGGCATGTACTATTGAAGTACACGACGTGTACTTGCCCTTACTAAACCCTGATTTAGGCGGCCTTCAGGTCACCACACATGGTCATGTGCAAGGCCACTATATGACCAGTACACGGATACCTCTGGTAACCGAGTACACAGCGTGTACTCAAAAAGTACACGGCATGTACTTCAAAAATTTCTAAAAAAATCCTCTTTTTCTCATAAATAACCAGAAAAGGAAAACATGCCTAAAAAGAAGATCCAGGTTCTTACAAACATCCCTCCTTAAAGAAATTCATCCTCGAATTTCCCTAGCAAGGTGGAGTAGAAGAAGAAACCCTGAACAGCTCCAGCCACTGCAATCGTACATCCACCTCCCTCTCCAAAGTATCGTCCTGCACTCACCCATGCTGCCATAGCACTTGCACCAGAGGAACATACTGGCCATGGAGAACCTTTGTACTTCGATCGACAATTTGGATAGGATGCTCCTAAAAATATGCATCCACTTATAACTCAAACTCCTCGAGTTGGAAGACATGAGACAGGTTTGAGAAGTAACGTCAAAGCTGAGAAATGTGGAAGACATCGTGCATATCCTGGTACCTATGAGGTAACTGCAACTGATAGGCAACCGGCCCAACTCTCTCCAACCACTTAAACGGACCAATATACCTCAGCAAAAGTTTACCTTGTCTCCTAATCCTTCTGTTCCCCAACCTCAGTGTGACACGCAGGAAAACGTGATCCCCGACCTCAAACTCCATAGGTCGTCTCTGCTGGTCAGTATAAGATTTCCTTCATGATTGTGCAGTATCCATCCTCTTCCGAATCAACTCTATTTGCTTTGTGGTATCCTGAACAAGACAAGGTCCCAGTATAGATACCTCTCCTGCCTCCATCCAACATAAGGGTGATCGGCACCATCTGAATAGTTTCTTGAAAACTATTATTGTAGGAAAACTCCACAAGAGGTATGTGCTTCTCCCAAGAACCTCCAAAATCCAGAATTCATGCTCATAGAATGTCCTCAAACACCTGAATCATACGCTCACACTAGCCATCTGCCTGAGGATGGTAAGCTATACTCAAAATTACATGTGTACCCAAAGCCTTCTGAATCCCCTACCAGACCCAAGAAGTAAAACTTGCATCTCTCTCTGAAACAATGGAGTGTGGAACCTAATGTAGATGTACAATCTCTCAGATGTAAAACCTTCCCATCTCATCAACACTAAAGGTCTCCTTAATCGGCAATAAGTGAGTAACCTTCGTGAGTCTTTCAATGACAACCCATACTGCATCATTCCCTTGAGGCAACCTCGACAACCCTATCACGAAATCCATCACGACATCATTCTACTTCCACTCGGGAATGCGTAACTGCTGAAAAATCCATGTTGGTCGTTGATGCTCCGCCTTCACCTGCTAACAAATGGAACACTTCATGAAAAAACCAGCAACATCTCTTTTCATACCAGGACACCAAAACTGATGGTGTAGATCATGATACATCTTGGTAACACCAGGATGAACTGCCCAAACTGAGGAATGAAAGTCTAGCATCAGCTCCTCGTGTATGTCTGCTAGCACCCACATGCACCCCTAAAAATGCAAGATCTCATCCTCGCCTATGGTCCAGCCAGGAATAGGGTCCTCTCCTGACACACTTTCTAATAGGACTAGGCCTTCAGAATCTGATAGTTTCCTCATTCGCACTCGATCAAGATGAGTAGAGGTAACAGCTACAGAAGAAAGAAATGTATGCCCTGTCTGTCATGCACCTCAAAATGAATTTCAAAGAATAGAGCCATAATCTACCACTCACTGATGGCCTCCTGAACTACCTGTATCTGAGTCCTCTTGCTCAAATCATCATCCACAACATTGACTTTCCCAAGCATATAGGAAAGTTCAAAGTCAAAGGATTGAAAGTACTCAACCCACCTTCACTATCTAAAATTCAGGTCACACTAATTGAAGATATACTTGAGGATTTTGTGGTGAGATAAAACCACAAAATTCTCTCCCAGAATGTAATGTTTCCAACAGCGTAAATCATGAACAACAGCAGCCAACTCAAGATCATGTGTCGGGCAGTTCCTCTCATGTGGCCTCGACTGCAGAGACTCGTACGCGACGACTCCTTCCCCCTGCATAAGCACATCTCCCATCCCGATACTTCAATCATCATAGTAAACAGTATATCTCTTTTCTGGCTCTGGAAAGACCAGTATCGGTGATGAATTCAATCTCCCTTTCAGCTCCTGAAAGGCTGACTCACAAGAATCTAACAATGAGAACCTTGCACACTTCTTAGTCAAACCTGTCAGTGGTGCTTCTAAGCATGAAAATTCATGTATAAAATGTTTGTAGTAACTAGCCATCCCTAGAAAACTCTATACCTCAAAGACATTCTTTGGCTGCTCCCAGGAAACTACTACTCTAACTTTCTCTAGGTCAACTGATACTCCTAAATCTGAGATAACATGACCCAAGAAGTGAATCCCGTCCATCCAAAAGTGGCATTTTGAGAGCTTAGCATATAATGGATTCTCTATCAGTGTACTTAGAATTATATCAAGATGGGTATCATGTTTGTGTCAAGTGTGAGAGTACACCAAGATATTGTCCATGAAGACCACCACTAAAGAATCCAAGTATGGATGGAACACTCAGTTAATCAGTGAAATAAAGACTACAGGCACATTCGTGAGACCGAATGGAATAACCACATAATCATATAGACCATACCTACTCCAAAAAGATGTAAGAGGTATATCAGAGGGTCTAACACGCTACTAATTATAACCGAATCTCAAGTCAATCTTCGAGAACACTCGGGCTCCTCGAATCTGATCAAAGAGATCATAAATCCTCGGCAAGGGATATTAGTTCTTGACCATCAACTGGTTAAACTTCTAATAATCCACACAAATAATGAGGGTACTTTATTCCTTCTTCACGAATAGGACATGCGAACACCATGGAGATATGTTGGGTCGGGTGAAACTCTTTTCCTGTAACTCCTCCAACTGCTTCTTGATCTCTTGTAACTCTGGTGTAGCCATACTATAAAGAGGAATAGACACCAATGTCGCCCCTGGCACAAGCTCAATAGAAAATTCTACCTCACACTCTAGAGAAAAACCTAAAAAGTCCTATGGAAATACTCCCCTAAAATGATCCACTAATGGAGGAAAGTCTAACTGTGAAGTCTCCTGGTCATCCATATATAGACTAGCAATCTGGGATGTAACTCCTCCCAACCCATGATGCTCGGGTCCTGCTATGGTCACTTTGACATCCCATTCACCCTTATGAAGAAATGATCTGCCCTCTAGTGATGTGAAACTCACCCTATGGTGATAACAGTCGATGACTGCCTAGAAGGGAACTAACCAGTCCATTCTGAGAATGGCATCAAATCCTGTCATCTCTAGGAAATAGAGGTCCTATAAGAAGTGACACCCACCAACCTCAAGAGGGAACTCCATGAACTGACATACACTAGTCGTTCTAGTCCCTAAAAGAGTGTCTATCATCAATATATCAGTAGAAAAAAAGATACAGAACCCAAGGCTCTCCACAATAGTAACAGATATAAAGCTATGGGAATCCCCTGTATCGAAAAGAACAGAAGATAGAACTGAGGAAACTAGGATCGTACCTCAAACTGTAGAGGGTCCGAGACCCTGCTCCAGCTGGTTCTGCTCCACCATAAAAGTTTGACCTACACCACGGCCCTATGACTCTATCTGACCACTCTGAGCTGATCTACCCTGTTATCACTGAAAGCCTAGTGACTGACTACCACGGCCATGACCTTCACCTCGGCTCGAATGGCTAGAATAACTCCAGTTCTCTATCTGAGGAGTAACTGGTGGTGCTTCTCCTAAACATGGATTCATAGAAGAACCCTTTTCACCAGCTACTGGTGAGAAGATCTGACAGAAACACTGAATATGGCCCAGATTTCCGCAACATCGGCACTCAACTGGGTCTCTTAGGAAATGTGGCCTCATATTCTCACTCTTCCCGCACTGGTAGCACACCACCTGGCTACCAGAAAGTGCATCTCGCCTACTCGGATCTCCTTATTCATCCTCCCTATGGTTCTTCCTGCTATCAACCGGTGAAACACTAACCCTGGATTTTGAATCGCCCTGGCTCACAGCTCCAGAATCCCTCAGATTACACTCTGTGATCAGAGCCTGGTTGACTATAGAGGATATCAAAGTCAACATGAAGATGTTCACCTGGGATCATAAATCATGCCTGATACCATCCTCAAACTTCCATGCAAGGAACAACTCATCTTCCCCTAGAAAGGTTGTAAAGCATTGTAGCTCAGTGAAGTGATAAGATTACTATATAACAGAAAAAGTACCCTGCTCTAGACTCATGAACTCTTGGGCTCGATCAGCCCTCAAGGTCTCTGGACAGAAGTAATTGTAGAAGGTATGCTGAAACTCATCCCAAGCTATATTCTACTAGAATCCAACCTGTGAGATAACATCCCACCACCTCTTGAAGGAGTATCGATGCATGTCGGTGGAAAGATTAACCCTCCTCTCTCGAGGCATCTCTAGATGCTCGAAGATCATCAGCGTGGCTTCTTGACATGACTCTACAGCTTGGGTTCCTCCATCCCCTAAGAAAGTGGGAGGATGATGCTGTTGAAAGAACCTCATCAATTCTGCCATCAACAGGGTAGGAGGTGGAACTCCCTAGAAGGTCTGCATCATCCTCAGAAAGCCATCCCTAAACTACGCATCGCCACTTATGTCAGGTATAACTACTGGTACTAATACTGACACAACTGGAGGATCTGTCGGCAGTCCTTGATCAGCCATATCTGGTGTCTGATCACCGCCCTGTAACTGGTGTACAACTATAGGATGTCTCGGTGTCATGAATCTACAAGGTCAAGCGCACACCTTAGATTAAGATTGACAAGGACTGAAACCTAGAAGTGTAAGAAGGGAACAAGATAAAGAAAGAATTCATGTTTTACAAAACATGGATACACCTTATGTATAATGCCTACATGGCATGTTCCCTTAAGCCTTTCACATGGGCGTGTACTTATACCAACCCAGGTTGGGTAACACCCCATACACATGGCATGTTTTCCTAACACACGGCGTGTATGTGACTTCTCTTCCCCTGCCTGAGTCTTTCTACCTGAATAAGCTACACAGCTCTCCTAGAACAAGACTACATGGTCTGTTTGTTCCAGACACGGTGTGTACTAGACGAGCTTCACTGACCTGTGTTGTTAGTGACACGGCCGGATACACGACTCACACAACACAGCGTGTTCCGTACGGAAACAGCATGTACTAAAGGAGACTCAACCGACCCGTGTTGTTAGTGACACGGTTGGTTACACGGTTCTACAACACGGAGTGTACATCCATTACATGGAGTTTTTTACCAAAAACTCCAACCCCGTGTCTTTTCTCACACAGTCTAAGACAAAGTTAGAGGATACACGGAGTGTACATGAGGTAAAAAAAGTGTACTTAAAAAAAACAATTTCTTCCCAAACAGGAGAACACATGGCGTGTATTTAACATTACATGTTGTGTATTCTGGGTTTTTTCGGACAGTAAGCCTTAGAAACTACTCTGGAACCCAAAAAACAATGAAAGGAACACTGAAAGTGTCAAATTTTGATCCGTGAGGACCCATACTCCCCGTGAATGAAAGATTAGAATCTTATACATGTTATAAAAAAGGAAAACAAGACAACAATCCACCAAATTCTAGTCCATGAGGGCCCATAACACCTCAGGAACAAAATTTTTGCGTTCATTCAAAGAAATCCTTACACAAAGCAATACCCTATCAAAAGCAGGTATTTTATCAAGGCATCTATCACAACAGCATGCATATCTAGAACAACATCTATCACAATAACCTACAATCGCTAATATACCCTAAATGGCATGGCAAGAATGCACAACATGTGATTTCTAGCAAGTGCCTATATGATGCATGAGATGGAATACACTCATCTCATCAGGTTACAATAGAAATAGAACCTCAATATCATCAATAATAATAGCACAAAACATGTGAATCACCCAATGGTGAAATCAAATCAACTGTAAAATTGCAAAACCAAAAAAAAATTGCAATAAACGAGGTAGATTGGCTTTTCCCTATACACGGGTTAGCTACTCCCAGGCACATCTTATTACCAAGTACCTATTTCGTCATATCCCTGGATATAGGCTCTAAACAGTAAATCAAGAAGAAAATAATCCCTCTGATACCACTTTGTAACATCCCAGTCCAGAATCCTCCTAGAGACACCTCGTACCCGATTGGTCATATGGCCTTAAACACATTCCCCTGAATGCCAGAGGCTTCCAACTAGCAGTGAGGTCCTTGGGTGTGATAGTGAAGAAACTATTCCCTCTTTGGAAGAGTAACACAGTGGAAGTAAAACAGATATACAATAGTGGAAGTAATAGTAATTCCAAACAATAAGAAACAGTGGAAGACTGAAAAAATAAACAATTGGAGCACATATATAAAAAAATGATGCATGATACATATGTCTAGGAAAGAAACCAAACAAATTACAATGCTAGAATAAAAAATAGTACTAAGACCAAGTACAAAAGAAAACAGATAAACAGCTCCTCAACATCGGAAGCCTCATCTTGGTCTCATGCTCTCTAGCTCCCAACAGTCAAGTACCTGAAGTAGAAGGGTTCTTGCCCTTATTTATACCTCTAGAAATATAATCTGTTTGGGCCTAAAAGCATGGCCCAAATAGGGTGTGAGACTAAAACCTAGTAGGAAAACACCACAAGATCTGTGCCTAACAGTTAGTAAATATATGGCAGGTAATAAATAACAGGAAACCATAAACAAGGAAGTACTCAACCGTAAATAATCCACATTTCAAATCATTTAGTTTCATATATCAAGTAAACAGCTAATCAAGCAGGAAAAAACAAATAGGTAACCCTCTGGGAAGTACTCACAACCTATCCCCTCTGGTCCTACCTAGAAACACAAGCAACCCTCTAGGAAGCACACACAGTCTACCCCTCTTGTTCAAATTACAAGGATATAGCAAAGAATCTCTGAGGAAGCACTCACAGTCAATTCCTCTTATAGTCTAAAGTGATAAAGACTCTCTGAGGAATCTTACACGTTAAATTCCCCTTATAGTAAAAAGTGGTTAAGAATCTCTGAGGAAGCTCCCACAGTTAATTCCCCTTAGTCTACTACACCAGGTTCTCACGGCCCTGTGTAAGTCAACGTGCATAGCAATGCAATACAACCAAAGTAAACCTCAATAACTACTTGGATAAATAGTCTACAGCATATCAAGCATTTCAAATAAAAAATAATCACCCCATTCTATAGTACTATACCTAGGAAAACATCAACGAAGCCTAACAGGCTAAACAGGACCAAACGGTCGTAAACAGAACATGCATGGGAAAACACTTCCAAGTCATAGCAATCAAACTTATTCACATCCAATTAACCTTTACTCATGCATACCAGCATAGTAGTAAATTAACGGGGTTAAAATGGTAAACACGTAACACCCCATTCAAGGGTATTGGACAAAATTTGACATATAACCCAAGAACTTTCAACAGAAAGGCACAAACCACCTACCTCGGTGTTGGTAGATCGCTATATGTGAACCTCAAGCCTTGAATCGCCCAAGAACACCGTAGATATATAAAAATGTCTAAAACATTCAACAGAGGATAACTTGAGAAGGAGGAGGAATCATGAAACGAAGCTCTATCAGAAGGAAGAGATTACCGAGGCAATCCCAACGCAATCGATGGCGGTCTAATCAGAGATCGGATTCTCCACCGGGGTCTCGGAGAAAGATTGCGGTCGTACGGGCACTCTCAGATGAACTAGGTCAAGAAGAAGGCCTTTTTGGCGATTAAATGCGACCTCGGTACGTTTAATGAAAAAAAATTACACAGTGTCTACTTTTGAAGTACACGGTGTGTACTTGCCCTTATTGAGCCCTGCTTTAGGCGGCCTCCTGGTCACCACACATGGCTGTGTGCAAGGCCACTACACATCCAGCACATGACTACCCACGGTAACTAATTACGCAACGTTCACTCATAAAGTACATGGCATGTATTTCAAAAATTTCCAGAAATTCCTCTTTTTCTCAAAAATGACCAGAAAAGGAAAACATAACTGAAAAGAAGATTCGGGTTCTTACGATATTACTATTTTTACATTTGTTAAAGATATATTTTAAAAATTATTTATTCTTTTATATAACTAATAAAAATTTTAATCATATTTAAAAAAAATGTAGTTTAAAAATATTTATATTTATTCATTTTTATAATATTATAAATTTTTTTAAAATTTATTACAATATTAATAAATTTATTCATAATATATTTTATAATATTAATTTATCTATTAATACATGTATTAATAAAACATTTATTATAATATTAATATATTTATCATGATATCATAATTTTAATACATTTATTATAATATTAATAATACATATATCATAATATTAATACATTTATCACAATATTAACACATTTATAAAAGTATTAACACATTTATTAATACATTTATCACAATACTAGCCCATTTATTAATATATTTAATATAATTAATTATGTCTATTCATTTTTAATATTTTTTTAAATTTTATTTATTTTTATTATTAATTAAGTTTTTTCATTTTCAATTTATTATAATATTAACACATTTATTCATAATATTTATCACAATATTAATAAATTTAGTAATAAAATAGTTATTATAATATTAATATATATTTTTTTAATATCATTATTTTAATATATTTATGCAATTGATGACTTACCAGAGTCGTAAAGTTACCTCATAATTCTGCATCAGAATAGGGTTCAAATACTAGAATCCTCCTTTGATGGGGGATTTATTAGACCATTTATGGAAGAAAAAATAGGGGGCCATATTGTGGGCTTGAACATAAGAAAGTAGAGGGCAGCATGGCCGGACTAGATAGATGGTGTGGTGCAACAAATAGGCAGTGTGGTGTGGCAATATGTAGGTGTCACTAGGTGGGCAGCTTGAAAGAGAGATGGGTGTTTTGGTGCCTATAAATTGGCTTCTTCCCACCCCGACATCTAATGTGGGATGGAGGGGTGACCTGACACATGATGATCAGCATATTAGAAATAGTCAAACGTCGTGATGTGGCTTGGTAGGCTGTGTAGTGGGACACCATACATGTATCATCGGGAGGGAGGCTCGATAGATAAATGGGTGCATTAACACCTATCAATCAACCCTCCTTCCATATTTATTTATGATGTGGCATAGAGGGGTTCCCTTCCTCCTTGGAAGGGGGTGGTGAAACCTTCAAACGGGTGATAAAGTGAGATTATAACTGATAAGGGGGTAGCATAGTGAAAGAATGGTGACATGTCATGATGTAGGATGTTATTTCAGACCTTCAATTCATATTCTCTAAAGTGTCTTTGAGACAAAATCAGTTGGGCCTCTGGGATATCTAGAACTTGGGACTTTAGGTCAATCCATGTAATAAAATAGGTTCAGTGTGTGTTTTTCATTCCTTATGATGATAGATGAGTCTTAGCTAATTAGGATGTTTGGCTAATCCCCTCTACCTGATACAGATTAATACATTTATTATAATATCAATACATTTATTAATACACTTATCATAATATTAATACATTTATTAATACATTTATCATAATACTGATACATTTATTAATGCATTTAATATAATTAGTATTGTTTACTCATTTTTTATATTTTTATATTTATTCATTTTTATTATAAATTAATTTTTTATTTTTTTACTTATTATAACATTAATACATTTATTCATAATATTTATTATAATATTAATACATTTATTAATAATTTTGGTTTTTAATATTCATTTTTATAAAATAATTAATGAATTGTAATTTTTGTATATAATTTTAAATTTTTAATATTCACTATTATTTATTATAATTAAAGTTAACAATGATAAATATAATCTTTATCAGTACTAACTTTAGCTATGATAAAACTATGATTTATCATCACTTCTCATTTTTGAGTTCATAAAGGGTAATTTTATCAATGTTTGTTTGTAAGTGTTGTTAAGTCCTTTTCCCTCTTTTTAAAGGAACAATTACTGTCATGTTGCTCCTCCTCAACGATCAAGCTCTCATGGAACACAAATTTTATTGCTACCATTTTTTGAATATTTTGGAAGAAATTAACTCCAAAACTAAAGGTATGGTTTTAAAAACTTATTTTTATAAAGTTATCAACCGATCATGCATGATTTGTTTAGCATTTTTTTGTTTTTCTTCCCCTATCAGTAACACGATCCCAGTTTGATTGTTATTCCTTCACAAAACTTACATATTTTTTCATGATTTATTAGTTTCTCATCCTATATGTATGTATAAATTTATATGAGTGATAGTTTTGACAACCTCTCCCAATGGGGAATGAACCATGACTACCCCAAGTCTGCCTCCAATAGGCTAGGGTTTGGCGACCAGTGTCGAGTAGGCATATCACTCACATGGTAGGCCTTAACTTCATGTACTTATATACATGCACACATCTCCAAGCCCATACAATTTTAAAATGTAAACAAAAACTGATAAACCATGAATGTATACATCTAAATCCCACCATCAGAGTATGAAAAAAAGTATTGGAAAGAAAAAGGGTCAAACACAATCCCACCATAAAGAAACTAAAAAAAATCCAAACTAAAAGTATAGAATGGAACAGTTTTCAATGAAACTATAGGAACACAACTATGTATTCCCAACTCACTAATCCTTGCCTAGTCCCGGTCCCTCTAGGGCTCCTTCAAAAGGTTTGATCGTCTATATAAGATAGGATATGTGCCTAAAAATCTCATGTAGTGGTGATTATAACAATACCCAGTAGGACACCCTGAAATCACTAATCATATAAATTCAAAAATAACAGTCATCTCATCACATTTATATTCCTACAGTACATATAGCAAGAATATCTAGATATACTCAACAAAGAAACACAATCTCAAGGTAAATTCACAAACATAATGCCAGTCTGGGATTACTTCTCAAAGGTTCCACATAGCTCTCATTTGGGAGAACACATTCCATGAGTTACATAACACTGATGATGTTCATATGAGATGTCATTCTCATTGGGTCTCACCATAATAATTACATGCAGAAATTCTAAGGACAATGATGCACAGATGAGGATCACACCCAAGGCCATGGGGTATACCAACAACTCAATCTAGAATAAATCGCAAAGTAGAGGATCGATGCCCGCGTAGTGTTGGTCACAATAATATAAATAACTCCACCTAAGTAAAGAGGATGATGGAGGTTCTCACTCTACGCCTCATGGTATGAATCCAATAACTCTATCTAAGATAGAAGTTCCACTTAAGGGATCACTATCCTTTTTGTTCAATGCAATTCAATACTAACCCTAGGGAATGGATTCATGGAACACACCATAAAGAAATTTCTCCAAGATAAAGATTAAAAATGATTTAATCCATGTTTGAAGAAGTACACGACTTGTATTACTAGTACAAATAATGTCCCTTCAACATCGGGTCTTTCTTATGTATCATGCCATGTGCCCATGTCTGTGTTCATGCTAGACTACACGGAATTTCAAAGCCCATGTACTCCTGGTTGTGTCCATTTATGGATAGTTGTGTCTATGTATGGCTGGTCATTTCCATTTCTAGAAGGATATGTTCATGTACTTCTATATGTTCCCATTCCTATATAGCTTCTTAGGTGCACATTGAGTGTCAAGAAAGGGATACATGCTTTATGATATATATCTTCTTGTGGAAACCTAGAGCCACACCATGGGGTCCCACATGGCATGTATTCTTGGATTACACGTCATGTATTTTTGGATTTTCTATTACCCGAGTATCCATTTCATGCATCATTACACACTCCTATGACTTCCAATTCAGTCGTGAATCATGCTAGAATACATGGATCTATTCTAGTCGAGCCATGTTGTTATCGTCCATCAAAATATGGACACCAAAACACATGGGAAAACCTAAATCACATATCCTTATAGTATTACATCAAACCAATATAAATAACTCCAATCTAGTATCAATCGTTTATCATAGATCTTTCCCATCGTCGATTTGAACTAGGATCTGTGATATCAATTTGTTGTACTAAGAAACAAGTGTGTAACGGTTTATTAATTGGTATTTTTTGAACTTCTAGCCAAAAAAATTGACCATGATGAACGAATAATGGTGGGATAAATCCAAGACACATATAATATAGGAACATACCTCATTCGTGTTCATTAGACCTCAATTTGTAACTGTTATAATTAAGAATGAAGAACTAAAAAAATAAACATTTCTCCCAATAATCCCTGCAGATAAACCCGTACCCATAATATAATTGATCCAAAAATAAATATGTTGGTCGATTGATTCATATTCCTCGTAGAAAAAAAAATAAAAATAGGGAATAATCCAAATAAAAAATATTCTAAATCAATTTGGATCAATTACTGGTGAATAATTATTATGTATCAATGTTTATGGAAAGATCCTCAAGCTCCGTCGCACACCAATCAATGATCCACGATCCGATCATCACTCTCCAATGAAATCTCCTTCAATTCTCTCTAATGGATCCTTTTTATTTGTAGGGTTATGATGATAACCCTTAAAATTCACCATAAGAGCATTTATATAGAGATTTTATTAGCTAAATGAAATTAATTAATTAACTTTATTTATTTAAATGGCTTCCCATTATCATGTCTAACCTGAACTTCTAATGTTCTCTAAGGTTATATTGCTCTTAAGGTAAAACTCGTGATCTAAACTCAATAGAAGACTTATATTTCTTATTCATGCCTTTATTTATAAGTTATTCCAATTTTTCAAGAAAACTATGCATGTGTGCATTTAATATATTTAATATATTTAAAAAAAATTAATTCTGAGTACACCAGGCCTTGGAATCTCATTCCATATTAGTGCCTAGATCTATAAATAATCCATATAATATTCCAAAATAATACATGGAAAAATTGGAGTCGTTACATTCTACCAACCTTGGGGATTCACGTCCCAAAAATCCAAAACAAAGGATACACAAAGATATGTGGGTACTGATCACACATCTGTGTCTCCCACTCCTAGGTGCTCTTCTGATGATTCTCATGCTACCACCAGACGCACAATAAAGGAATCACTCACTCATGAAGGATATTCTCCTACCAATACTTTATCCCTACTAGGTACTTAGCAAAGGTAGCTCCATCCTCAGTGTTCAGCTCGCCCCTATCAATAACATGTGGAAGATCATGCACGTACTAACTGAGCTACGACACATGGAAGACATTGTGTACCTGGTATAACTATTGTGGTAGAGCTAAGTGGCTTACCATCTCACCAACTCTACATAGTATCTAGAAAGGACCAATGAATCTCAAAGATATCTTTTCACCCTGACCAAATCTCTATAATACACATCAAGGTGAAACCCATAGGAACACAAATTCTCCCTCATTGAACTCCAAGGTCCTTTATACATAGTCTTCATAGGACTTATAATGGTAATGTGTAGTCCTTATCTACTCCTAGAAGATATACACTTTCTCTGTAGTGGATTGTACCAACTCTGGACCCATGAGTTCTGACTCTCCTAGGTCATTTCATCATAGTGGTGACCTACAGGGTTTCCCATACAAAGCCTCAAATGGTGAAATACCAATGGTGGAATGGTAGTTTTTGTTGTATGAAAAATACACCAATGGTAGTTGATCCTCCCAAATATGACCAAAGTCTAACATGAAAGCCCACATTATTTACTCCAAGACTTAAATAGTCCACTCAGTCTAGTTATTAGTCTAGGGGTGAAATGATGCACTCAAAATCAACTGAGTCCGAAAATTCTCTAGCAATAATTTCTATAAATGATATTTGAAATGAGAATTACAATCAGAAATGATAATCTAGGGAAATCCATGGAGTTGTACTATCTCTTGTATGTAGAGGCATCCCAAGATCTCAATTGAACTCTACTCTTGAATAGCTAGAAAATAGGCCAAAATGGTGAGTCAGTCTACGATCACACAGATTGAATCATGTACCCCATACATATGTGGTAAGATCATCATAAATTCCATGGATATTCCATCCCACTTCCTCTTCAGTTCCTCAAGGGGTTGATCCAATCCCTCTGGAACCTGGTGCTCAGTTTTCACTTGGTGACAACTAAGGCATCAAGAGACAAACTTTGCAACTCCCTTCTTCATCCCTTTCCACCGAAAATGATATCGAAGGCCCTGGTACATCTTTGTCACACCTAGATATACCTCCAAAGGATATGTATGAAACTCTCTCCAAACATCCTCTTGCATCATTACTGGTACCATCATGCCCCCTATAAAAATAATGACCCACTCCCCTCCTTTATAAAATCTATCAGGAGAATGTCCGATGGATATCTAAGTATATAGGGTCTCGCAGTTGGTATCCCAAGCTATTACTCCCTAACTCGCTGTAAAATCATAGGGGTAAAAATAATTGACTAGAGTTATAGTTCTATATCCCCATCCATAAAGGATAATTACAGTGATGTCAACTGTTCTGATTCCTCGCTCAGCAACTGAAAACAATATCTACTCCTGGGAGTATTTGTTACCATGTTCCCCTTCCCAAAAGTATAGATAATATCGAATTCATAATCCTAGAGGATCTATAACCATTTCCTCTATCACAGGTTAAGAACATTCTAAGATAATATATAATTGAGACTATTTTTATTAGAATAGATAATAAACCACTCATCCATCAGGTAGTGTCACCACATCTTAAGTGAAAAAACTACCAATGATAACTCAAGAACATGGATCTCATAGTTCTACTCATGTTGTCTCAACTAACATGAACCATAGAAAATCACTACCTACCTCTTCATCATAACAAAACCAATCCTAGTTCCCGATGCATCATAGAACATTACATACTTGACACCCTCCCCTATCAATCTCAAGATGGTAGTGCTCATCAATCTATTACTTGACTCCTAGAAATCCTATTGTAACCTCTTTGTCCAAAAGAAATGATTTCCATTTTGGTTCAAAGGTATTAAAGGAACTGATATCCAAGATTAATTATATATGAATCTCTGATATTATCCTACTAACCCAAGAAATCTTCTCACCTCTTTCACGTTCTTGGGAGGCTCTCAAGCTAACACTGCCTCGACCTTTACCAGGTTCACTACTACACCATCTTTTGATATAACATATCCCAAAATGTGGACCTCTTGAATCCAGAACTAGAACTTCAAGAGATTCCCATAAAACTAGTTCTCTTAGAGTACATCTAGAACCATCCTAAATTGTCTCATGTGATCCTCCTCTAACACCAAGTAAACTATGATATTGTCGATAAAGACTACCATAAACCGGTCTAGGAAAGGCCAAAAGATCCAGTTCATAAGTTCCATGAACACTTCTATGGTTTTTTTCATACCAAAGTGTGTCACCAAGTACTCATAGTTATAGTAGCGACTTATGAATGTCATCTTCAGTATATCCTCATCTTGTACTCTAAACTAGTGATAGCTTGATCGAAGGTCAGTTTTTGAGAACTATCGAGGCCCTCTAAAATCTTCAAAAGAGTACATCGATCTTTATTAGTGGATACTTATTATATATGATCACATAGATTAGGTGACTTTAGTGCAAACATAAACTCATGCTCTCATCCTCCTTCTTGGTGAACAACACTATGGATGTCCAGGGTGAAACATTGGGTCCAAAAAATCCTTTCCTCTAAAATTCCTCCAACTACACCCTCATACCCTAAAGCACTACAGGATAAATCCAATATATCGATGTATATATCAAGGTCATATCGGGTTGTAGATAAATTTAGAAGTATATATCTCATTGGGGGAAGTAAACTTAGAATTTACTCAAAAAATACATCCTCATACTCCACCACCACTATAGGGAACTGACAACTAATATCATCTACTACACCAAGGGTCATGCTATCTAGCTGATGAGTAATCGGATACACCCTCCTATGAGTGTTTCCATACTATACTACCTAGGTTTCCTTTTCACCCAAAAAGGAAAATATCATCCCATCAATGTGGACACACCGTATCCTCTTTTTGAAATAGTTTATCTAGGCATGAAATGTAGATAACCATTCCATACCTAAGATGAATTAGTAAGTCCTCATCACTACTATAAAGAGATACTAAAATATCTCTCACCTCCATGAGTTGTGTTAGATTGTTGACATAAATTTTTGATCCCAAAGTCACCTCCCTTGGGAGTCTATAAGTGTAAGGTTTAAGCTAATGTCTCAACTAAAATTGATAAGTATTGAACTGAATAGGTGTTAATAAATGAATGAATTGGACCTATGTATATTAATACTATTTCTAAGGTATAATTGAAATTGATCATACCATGTATCATCCATAGAGGCTCTGGGTCATAAGGCTCAAATGCCTGTAGCTACCCTCACCTCTGTCTCCCAGCTCCTTGAGCTTGGTGTGGACCACCTGGGGCGGTGGTGGAAACAAGTCAAAAACATCTACCACCTCTAGATAATCTTCCATATTCTCTACCATATACGTCACCCTATGGGTTTGTCTTCTCCTATTGTTTCTTTTACCTAAGTTACCCATCCACTTTCTCTCTATTAGTTGTATTTCAGTTTGAATAATCCCTCATGAGATGTCCTATATCGTCACAAGAGTAGCAACTTATCTCCCTAGCTGACTAGATTCATCTTGTGAGCCCTAAATTGTAGACCCTAATTCATAGGATCACCTCCTGAAATGTATCGTACATCCAAGTCACTAAGTTTAACATCATCTCCCTAATTTCAAAGTATCTTCTCCTGAGTTCCCACTATCAGTAACAACTATCTTCATCTTCTCAGCTATGAAACTATCAACCGACAAGGAATGCTATAGAACCCCATCATGGGTGGGAATTCATATAGTTATCATGCTGATTTTTATGTATTTTTTTATTCATCTCTCTAAATTTTGATCCTGAAAGAACTGATCATGAATATTATCCATCGAGTACCTAGAGAGGTTAATGAACCTCGATGAATACTCAGTCATAGTCATACTTCCCTACTGAAGATATAGAATATCCTAGATGAGCACATCCCTCAACATAGATAGAGAGAAATATTCTATAAAAATTCACTCAAACTCTAACCATGTTAGATTCACCTCATAATATGGTTGGGTCATTAAACCCCACCATCGTCTTGTACATCCATGGAAAAGGCTCCCTACCAAAACCACTATCTGATATATCAGTGTCCTAATAATACAAAAAACTCACATCCCTACCTCAAGTCAGTCCTTAGCCCCCTATGGGTAGGGATCACTATGAAACCTGATGTGTTTCTATCACTAAAACCCATTAAGTGTTCTCAGCCTATGCAACTAATCTTTCGGTACTATTGGTACCATCAGCTTCTCATCAAGTTGTGGTATAAATAGTGCACCACCTAGAGGTAAAACCTTATAAACATATCCTTGTATTGAAGCCTTGTAACTTATGGGATCATCATTGTGATATTTATTCTTAATCCTAGATAACATACATTATGGAGGAACCTTGAAATAGACAAGATATACTATGATCAATGAGTATATCTAGAGAGATGACTCAAGAAGAACATGGAAACCACAACCCATTCCTATATGATGCATGTACTAATATTTCTCCCTGTAATCAATGTATACATGTACTATGTTGAAAGGTAGGTGATTAGAGTCCTGGTGTATAGATATATTGGTTTTAGCACCAACACTGGAGTCTCTGTCCTGAAATCTGAACTCGAAATAATTAACACTATTTTCCCAAAACAATCTCATAGACTCCACTCCTAATACCAATCTATCATGACCCATACCAATGGGGCCCAAACCGTGACTACCCCAAGCCTAGTTCCAATAGGCTAGGGGATGGAGACCAATTCTTAGTAGGCATGTCACTCATGTGGAAAGCATTATCCTAATGTACATGTGCACACATCTCCAAGCCCATATAATGCTGAAATGTAAAAAACTGATAAACCATGCATGCATACATTTAAATCCTGCCATCAGAGTACTAAAACATGTAATATAAATAAAAAAGGTTTAAATACAATCCCACCACACAAAAAAACTAAAAAAATCCAACCTGGATTTATAGAAGGGAACTGTTGTCATTGAAATTGTAGGAACACACCTCGGTCTGTTCGGATCACTAAGTTCCACCTGGTCTTGGTCCCTCTAGGACTCTGTTAAAGGGATTGATCATCTTCATAAGACATGACATGTGTGGGAAAATTATATGTAGGGGTGATTATAAAAATACCCAGCAGTAAACCCCAAAATCACTAAGCATATAACATCAATAATAATAATAATAAGATAATCACAGGTATATGTCTATAGCACATATAACAAAAATATCCAGATATAATCAATAACGACACATAGTCTCAAGGTAAAGTCACAACCATAATACCATCCTAGGATTCCTTTTAGATGGTTCCACATAGCTCTCATCTATGATAACACATTCCATAAGTTGCATAGAATTGATGATTCTCATCTGAGATGTCATTCTCATTGGGTATCTCTATAAGAAGTACACACTGGAAGTCTGAAGAGAATGATACACAAATGAGGATCAAACCCAAGACCATTGGGTATACCAACAACTCAATCTATAATAACCCACTAAGTAGAGGATTGATACCCATGTAGTGTTGGTCATGAAAATACTAAGAACTCCACCTAGGGAAATAGTGTGACAGAGGATATCACTCTGGGCTTCGTGAAAGGATCCCAAAAACTCTATCCAAGACTGAAGTGTCATGAACCGTCCTAGAGGGGACCGTGTGGAAACTTCCCAAGCCCACCTCTAATAGGATAGGGGTTTTTGACTAACACTGAGAAGGAATATCATTGACATGGGAGGCCAAATCCTAAGTACCTATACACATGCACACATCTGCAAGCCTATACAATGATAAAATATAAAAACAATTGAACAACCATGAATGAATACATATATATACCATAACCAGAGTATGATAGGAAGTAAAGTAAAGTAAACAGGTCCAAATACGATCCCACCATGAAGATTCTAAAAACATAATTCCAACTTGAAATTAAGTACTGGGACTGCTATCAGAAATCCATAGGAACACACCACAATCTATCTAGATCACTAAACACTATTTGGTACTAGTATACCTAGGACTCTTTCAAAAGGTCGATCATCTGCACAAGACACAACATGCGCAGGAAAGGACCATGTAGGGGTGAGTATAAAAAAACTTAGTAGGACACCCTGAAACCAAAAAGCATATAGCAAATAAAATATGGTCATCTCTACACATGAATATATCTATAGCACATATAACAATAATATCTTGATATACTCAATAAAGACACACAGTCTAATGGTAAGTCACAATCATAGTATACCAGCCCAAGAATCTAGCTCAAAGGTTCCATAAATCACCAATCCAAGAGAACACACTCCTAGGTCTGATAGCACTGATGACGTACATCCAAGTGGTAATGATCACTAGGTCTTATCATGAGAAATAACGTGTTGATAATCTGAAGATAATACAATGAACAGATGAGGATTATTACTAAGTCCATGGGGTGATACCAACAACTCAATCAAGATTAACCCACTAAGAATAAGATCAATTATTGCATAATTTTGGTCACGAAGATACCAAGAACTCCACTTAGGTCATGAATATAAATAGAGGATATCACTCCAAGCCTCATAAAGGGATTCAAATAACACTATCCAAGAGGTCCGGTTGAAGGGATCATTTTCCTAGGATTAGGAAATGATTCCATACCAACCTTCAGGGAAAGGATAAGGGGAACGAACCCTAACAAAACTTTTCCAAGATATAGAGGAAAAGGGCCCCAAGTCATGTTTAATAGAGTACATGGTGTGTAATAGGGGTCACGTATCGTGTTCATTGACCCCAGATCATACCCATGTAAACGGGTTATGTCATCAAATTGTGTTCATGAAGAAGTATATGGTGTGTTTTCTACCCATGTTCCAGTACAAGGCCTTATCCTATGTACTAGTACATGTCTTAGCTCGTGTACTTGGTCCAGGATATGTCTATGTCAGGGAGTACACAGCATGCTCCAACCTGTGTAGTCCACCCTATGGCCATGTACTTCCCAAGTATATGTTGAGTTACCTAGGATATACCATGTTCCATGTGATAGGGGTTACACACCATGTGATACTTAACTTTATCCTAAAACTCTATCTGCTACAAATGGGTCCCTACATAGTATATAGATTTGGATTTCACACCGTGTTGCTCGAGATTTTTCAGAATCCTAGATCTGCTCCCTCATTTGATTTGGAACCTCCAACCTTAGATTAGGAAATCATTTTTCCATGATATCAAATATCCTAACTCATCTAATATTTGTTGTTTTCAAACAATGTGTTCATTAATCAGATATTCTTAAAATAGATCAAATAATAATTCTTCATTGTGTGCCGAATAACAATGAAGAACATGTAATTGGATATCTACCATCATCTGAATCACTATGTATCTATCATCTCACCTCTAGTGCAATGTGACAATCCCAAATCCATGATATCATATTATTACTCCACAAAACGAGTTTGAAATGATCAATTGATCAAGATTAGTCGAATCACGAGCCAAACAAATAATGCCCATGATAAACGAAGAACCGAGGGATAAAATCACAAGAACAAATAGGAGGAATGAACCTCGATAGATGTTCATGAAAATATCATTTCATTTATATTATAATGAAAATAAAAATAATCAAAATCATAAAGATATTCTCCCATCAAAACCACATAAAAATAACTTATCCCTAATAACGATCTAACTGTGGATCAATCTATTCGTTGATCGATTTGTGTTCATCATAGAAATAAATAATGGGGAAGAATCAAATAAAAACACACACCCTACCTTAATTTGGATCGATCAATGAAAAATAATGTAGTTGTTCCATTGTCATTGGTGATATCCATTAAATCTGATGCGTGTCGATCATCGATCCATGATTTGGTCATCAATCTCCTGAGAGGATTATCCAACGGCCTCTCCAACGGTTCCCCAACATCTCTAGGGTTATAAGGAAAAGCCTGAAATTCTAACCTTATATTTTTTTAAGACTAACTATTTATTGTGTTAAGAATAAGAAATAAAATAATTTATTTAATTATTTTATTCATTTCTACGCATGTGGCAGCTTTTCCACAAACGACCCACACTGACCAAGGTTAAGTCGTTCCTTAGGTAAAACCCACATTCTGAACTCAATGGTGCCCTCATATTTCTGATCTGATCAACTGTTTATAATTTATTCCACTTGTTCAAGAAAACTACATGTTCATGCTTATTAATATATTTAATATATTTAAAACATTTATTCCAGGCACACCAAGCCTTAGAATCTCACACTGTCTCAGGGATTAGTCTCAAAAATAATCCATATAATATCCAAAAAAATACATAGAAAATCTCATCCATTAAATTCTCCCCACCTTGGGGATTTAGATCCCAAAAATTCAAAAAAAATGTTTGATAAAAAAGATATGGTTACTGAGCACGAATGTGAGCCTCCCGCTCTCAACTACTCTCCTAGAGATTCACGTGATGCCACCGAACACACGCCAAAGGAATCAATTTCCCATGAAGGATCCTCTCCTACCAATCCTTGATCTCTACCAAGTACCCTGTAAAGGTAGATCCATACTCAATGTCTAGTTCTCCCCAGTTTATAACATGTGATGAGTCATGCACGTAACTCCTCAGTTGTAATACATGGAAGACATCATGTACCCAATCTATAGAGACCCAAAGTTTGACGTACATGGACATTACATTACTTTATGTGGAATACTTAATACATAACAAAAACAAACACACAACAATCGTAATAGTTTAGTGTCTTTGGAAACTCAAAAAAATAATATTATAATCATGGTGAAAGATCTTCAACATCTCCCATAAAGATCTTCCCCTTTTGTTTTCTTACCTAAAACCATTCTTTATATCCTAGGTAAAAGAAAACATAAAAAGGGTGAGCTCAAATGATCAGTAAGCATAAACATAGAGAACATAAAACAATCCATAAACATTTGAATGCAAAAACTTGAACATAAAATCTAAACATCAAAATCTTGAGCAAAGACATAAATCTTGGAAGTACGTAAGGCATATATCATAAAGGAACATAAATCATGATAAAATAGCATGGGAATAAAAAATGTAATTGTAGAAACCCATTAATCACATGATATGATTTCCACAGTAGCCAAGGTATTGTTTCCAATACCATCTTAGTGGACAAAGTCCCTTTCTGAATCGAGTTTACTCCACATTCCAGTCCTGTATCACTGAACCGGAATAACTTATCATTCTCGACATTTCTATATCATGAGATAATAATCTTTACCCAATGCATTAGAGGGAGATATAGGTCCCACCCATCTCATAATGAAATCATTCTTTTGTGTTCCACAAAATCATAAATCATACATCATAGCATAGCCTATGTAATAGAATGGGATTCTTAAACAGCATGCCATCATAACATAATCCATATAAAAAATGGATATCATTTAATCATAAGAAAAATAAAACCATGTAAATAATGAAAAACTATATTTGAAACATAAACATATTAAATAATGTCATTTTAGATGGAAAATAGTATTGATAAAACACTTGAAATAAATTCTTGAGGAAAATATCCTTTCTTCTTCAAAATAATTTTTTTTTCACAAAATGCCAGAAAATTTTAAAATAAAAGGATTTTTTTGAAAATAATCATGCAATCTTGTAGAGGAAGATTCAGGAAAATGAGGTGTTATGAATCGTAAAAATCTGTTCATTCTGTATAAGTTAAAAATAACATTCTCCTCGTACTTTTGTCGGAAAAGTAAAAAAGAGTTCCTCATGTGGTAAACAAAAGTAAGATTACTTTCATAACATGTGGTAAATTTAAAAAAGGGTAAAAGGGACTTTAAACATACATGAAAACATTTTTAGAAAACATGGTCATGTATGATAACAATAACCCCAGTAAATTCTTACGAATAAATAATCTTGGATAAGAATGATATTGGAATAGTTATCCCTTACCTGAGGTCTGATATACTTCGTACGTATCTGAACCTCCTGTATAATGATTTAAATAATGTAATTTACTTATTACATAATCATATTAATTGTTATGATATCATATATGGTTCACTTATGACTTTATATTACCTGTTCTTTTGTAAATTCCATGTTAAAGCAGCATTTTGGGTAAAATCATTTTATTTATCGTACCTATTTGGACTTGTTGTTCTTGATATTATTATTACTTATATCATGTTTTACATATTTACAGAATTTAAATCATGATTTATATATCATATATATTCAATATATATATATATATATAATAGATAGATAAATCAAATGAAATACACCGTTCATGGAGACGGTAGGTCGTACGTACGCATGAACGTTGTTTTCCTTTCCTTATTGAATTGAATTAAAGTATATGAAACATATATATATATATATATATATATATAAATCCAGTAGCTTTATCATGTCATATATTTCATTATTATTCATTATATATACTTTATAATCATTCTTGAATGGTCAACATGGAGAATGAATCTCATCGCGTCGTGGAGACGGTAATCTGTACGTACGCACGAGCGATGATATCGTTCCCATAATTATTGAATTGAATTGGAGTGGATGATAATAATTATGATGATATAATAAATATATATAGTTATTATTTATACCATTATACCCATCCAAGTAAGGTGGTGGTGGAAAAACAGACTACACCATGGCGTGGAGACGGTATTCTGTACGTACGCACGCGCGGTGATTTCGTTTTCCGTAGGATGGATAGAAGGTGAAATGCGGTTGTTTCATATTTATAATAATATATCAGTATATTATTGATACTTATGTTATTAATTTATAAATAAAAAACTAAAGAAGAAGAAGTTTAAGAAGAAAGAAACCTGAAAGAATCGGTAGAAGAGATTACCCTATCTCATCTTATCACTATTGTGTCACCTTTAATGATAATTATTTAATCCCTAAAAATTCTAAATAAATTCACATGATGTAGATAATTTTATTATATTTTTGGATACTATTAATGTTCTAAGTTTCATGAAGTTTATCACTAAATTAAAATTATTATACTTATAAGTTTTAAAAGAGTGACATGTTGTCACTTTCTTTGGTTTTAATAATAATTAAATTATTTTCATGGTCAAAAGTCAATATAATTAATCTATTCCGAACCTTAGATTATATGGGTCGAATTTTAGTCATCCAATAGAATTTTGGCAGGTGTTAGGGTAATTTTATAATCTTATTTTTACCCTTAATTACCCGATTTACCTTTAACTGCAGTAAATAAAAATTATCGTAGTTACTATTCACAATATCAAAAAAAATTAAAGTAACCTATTAACATAATTTGGACCCAATGAATTCAAATATGGAATCCATTTTTCAAATTTAAAAACCCAAAAGTTGCAGTAATTAATTTAAAATTAATCCCATTGTTAAGAAAATGGGTTTTAAAAGTTAAAACATTGCCAAAGATTGAAATGTTTTTACCTATGAATTCAATGTAAAATTAATGGTAATGACATATATTTTATTAAATGGTAAAAATATATTCTATTTATACTTTAAAACCAATACATATTATAATTTAACCATATAAATTATTGTAATGAAAAAAGTTGTTTTTAATTAAAATATAGCGTGTTTTTACTATTCATTAAAATATGAAAGTTATCAGAATAATATGAAAAATTTATCCAAAGTAAATTTTTATATCCTGATTCAAAAGAAGAATTTTATTTTGTCAAATTTAACTTATAAACCTGTCAAAACTAGAGTTAAGGTGGGTGCTCCATCAAAAGGCGGAAAAACTGCATTTTTTGAAAAATACTTATTTTACCCGAAAAATTTATTTTGTTCTAATACCTTGTTCTAGAAAATGTTTAAGATGAATAATAATGTTATAAAATTAAATATTTATTTAATACTATTCATAACGTCTAGTCCATAATAATATTATAACAATATATCATTGTTTAGTGAAACCCGGTATTATGTACAACACACACTATCGAGGAAGGACGTGATTGCGTGTAATGCAATCCAAGTTAGGGTTGCGTGTAGTGAAAGACTCCTTTGTTGTTGCGTATAACAAAATCCAACCATATTCCAGTTATACATTGAATATATATATATATATATATATATACTCAATGTTGCGTAGAATAACTACTATCAAACAAACTTGAAATTGTGTGTAACACAATCCAAGAATAGTGTTGCATATACTACAAGCTAATACAGTGTTGTGTATAGCACAAGATAATATTGGTTTAGCATACAACAAAAGACATCAAAGAATTTAAAAATAATAATTCTCATAAAATCTCTGGTTGTTACATTCTACCCCCCTTAAAATTAATTTCACCCTCGAAATTCATCAGGGTTATAAATGGTTTTCTACTTGAATGTTTCTTAAATATAAACCCACATCGTAAAAAGGAATACCAAAACTTAACTTTAAAAGCTAAAGTATGAAACATAACGGTTTCCCAAATTAACTAATCACTGGGTTTCCACATAGGAGAACATAGGTGAAAATATGGATATAGAAGAGAAATCTAACCATCAAGTTCTGATGGAGAGTGGTAGAGAACATGGCTATAAAAAATCCAACAATAACAAAGCCATACATTTGTGATGATCTAAGGTACCATCTGATTCATTAGGTATGAGGGAAATAGGAAAACATTTTTGGTTTTCAAGATCATTTCCCTAAAGTTGAAGAATTTGAATTAGAAGAAATACTTACTTTATTTCGGTATAATCTCATCGTTGTTCATGCCTTGAACAATTTCCACTTATCTCATTAAGAAATGAAGTTGAATTTGTCATTCATGAAGTGTTAGCAGATCATGTGACAGAATTATGGGACATTCCATATGTCTCAAACAAAAGGTTAGCAAAAGTTATCAAATATACATAAGTCCATATATGGTGGGGTTAATCGTATATGATTACAAAAATGGATTTATACTTCATCTATCATACCATTTAATAAAACTAGTTTCTACTAATCAGGGGCTTCCTATAGGCTAGTGGTAGGAAATAAAGGCCTGTCGCACTTCATTTGTGGGTTCAATTCCTGCAACCTTGTCTAACGCAACAGGTTGTCTCTCGTCCTGCAGGTTGTATTTTGTTTCTAAAACTTCACTATTATAACATTAAAAAAATAATATCAAAAAAAGTTCTAGCCTTAAACAATACTATCTGATGTTCGACATAATCCATTCCAGTCTTTAGACTTATCCAAAATACATCTGTCCAATCTCATAGTATAAAGAAAAAGATTACTAGAAATGTCATTAACCAAGCATGTGAATACCATCATTTATCCCCCATATATCATAAGATATATCTTGTTGATCGCATTCCAAACATGTGAATACCTTAATATTGTATTCTCTTGCAACATGAATTACCATAGAACCATAGTGAAAACATGAATGTTTTCAAAAGGTAACTCTTTCCACATACCAAAATCCAAAAATTTCAATATACTCAAACCATGATATCACTTTGTCCTTATATTAGTCATGAGCTCATTAATATTATTTTCACTATATCCCTTCATTATGCGCATATCATATGCTTTCTAAAATATTTGAATTACTTTTCATGGTTACCGATACCATATAATTATTGAAAACCATAATAAACTAATACATATATATTCCAATATTCCACAATACTATAAATTAGATTCCACAACATTATTTTGGAATCCCGTTACATAAACACATAATCATTCCACTACATCATTTTCATACTCAACATCACCAATAGTGATCGCATGTGACTTCCCTTTTTCCTTTTCCTTAAGAGGTTTCTCACGTCGATCATCATTAACCCTTAGATTAGGGCATTGATTAGCATAATTCCCCCATTTCCTTGTACATGAATCATTGAAGTGTTGGTGGAGCATTCTCTGTAGTCTTTTCTCTATTCACGTCATTAGAAACCTTTTTCCCATTACTTCGGCACTCAGCTTCTTTATGACCTTCTTTTCCACACTTGAAACATTTTCTAGTACCTTTTAGACAATCTCCGTCATTCTTCTTTCCACACTTTGATCATAAAGAAACATTCACCTTCTTTTCACCATTGTTCTGAGGTTTTTCCTTGAACTCCATCTTTCATTTCTTGTCAAAACCATGAGATGGATATGTTACACCAACTTACAGTTCTACCTTGATAGCACAACACATAATTTATTCATAGCTACTGAAGTCTCTTATAGCTAATTCCCTTCGAAGACTTGGTTTTAAGCCACTGAAGAATCGATCAACTTTACTTTCAGGTTGGATGATAAATCCAGATTCATAACTTGCAAGTCTTGTAAAATTCTCTTCGTATATACCAACAGATTCATCATCCTTCTGCTTAAGCTCAAGGAACTCCTTTTCCATCTTTTTTCGAAGAATACGAGGCAAGTACTTACTAAAAAACAAGTTCTTGAACTCGTCCCATTCCATGGATTCAATTTCATATTAGGGCCTTGTATTCTTAATTAGAGTCCACCACTAGTCTGCTTCACCTTCTAAATGGTAAAAAGATAAAATGAATTTTTTATGTTCTGAACAGCGAAGTATGGAAAATATATTTTCAATGGTACTGATTCATTGTTCAGCAACAAGTGGATCAAAAGACCCATTGAAATACGGTGTACGTTGCCTCATGAAGGACTCAATAGAATATTGTTCCCTTCTCTGATCATTTGGAAATCCATAATGATTCATAGCTTGTGTAAGTATAGCAATAAGATTTTTCACTCCATCTCCCATCACATTTGGTTGCTCAGGAGGACAATCATTGCATTGTCCATTACCTTGATCAACACGGTTCCTTTGGGTTCCAGCCATCGTCTAAAACCCAAAAAGAATAGTGTGAGAGGCAAAAATCATGCTTTGAAAACAACATAATAAAGGGGATTACCTTCAATCATCTTAGGTTTAATTCTAATATCGTTACCATAATTCTAGGACTATAACCTATACTTATAATTAACCTTAGGGACATCCCTATACATACCTTATAAATATCTCTAGGGATCTCACTAAAGTTATCACATCCTAGTTTCCAAAGGTTGAATAAACCTTTCCTCTGATACCAACTGTAGAGACCCAAAGCTTGACGTACATGGACATTACATTACATTTTTCGGAATACTTAATACATAACAAAAACAAACACACAAGGACCGTAATAGTTTAGTGTCTTTAGAAACTCGGAAAAATAATCTTCTAATCATGGTGAAAGATCTTCAACATCTCCTATAAAGATCTTCCCCTTTTGTTTTCTTACCTAAAACCTTTCTTTATATCCTGAGGAAAAGAAAACACAAAAAGGGTGAGCTCAAATTCTCAGTAAGGGTAAACATGGAGAACATAAAACAATCCATAAACATTTGAATGCAAAAACATGAACATAAAATCTAAACATCAAAATCTTGAGCAAAGAAATAAATCGTGGAAGTATGTAAGGCATATATCATAAAGGAACATCAATAATGATAAAATAACATGGGAATAAAACATGTAATTGTTTCAAACAATTAATCATGTGATATGATTTCCATAGTAGCGAAGGCATTGCTGCCAAGACCATCTTAGTGGACAAAGTCCCTTTCTGAATCGAGTTTACTCCTTGTTCCAGTCCAATATCACTGAACTGGATTAAATTATCATTACAACCATATATATCTCATGAGATAATAATCTTTACCCAATGCATTAGAGGGATATATAGGTCCCACCAATCTCATAATGAAATCATTCTTTCGTGTTCCACAAAATCATAAATCATACATCATAGCATTGCCCATGTAATAGAATGGGATTATTAAACATCATGCCATCATAACATAATCCATATAAAAAATGGATATCATTTCATCATAAGAAAAATCAAACCATGTAAATAATGGAGACAGTATATTTGAAACATAAACATATTAAATAATGTCATTTTAGATGGAAAATAGTTTTCATAAAACACTTGAAATGAATTCTTGAGGAAAATATCCTTTCTTCTTCAAAATCATTTTCTTTTCACAAAATTTCATTAAATTTTAAAAGAAAAGGATTTTTTTGAAAATAATCATGCAATATTGTAGAGGAATCATCATGGAAATGAGGTGTTATGAAATCATAAAAATCCATTCATGCCGTATGAGTTAAAAATAACATTCTCCTCGTACTTTTGTCAGAAAAGTCAAAAAGGGTTCCTCGTGTGGTAAACAAAAGTAAGATTCCTTTCATAACATGTAGTAAATATAAAAATGTGTAAAAATGAATTTAAACATACATGAAAAAAATTTAGAAAACATGGTCATGGATGATAACAATAACCCCAGTAAATACTTATGAATAAATAATCTCGGATAAGAACAAGATTGGAATAGTTATCCCTTACCTTAGGTCTGATATGCTTCGTACGTATCTGAACCTCCTGTATAATGATTTAAATAACTTCATTTAATTATTAAAGAATCATATTCATTATTATGATATCATATATGGTTCACTTATGACTTTATATTACCCGTTCTTTTGTAAATTACATGTTAAAGCGGCGTTTTGGGTAAAATCATTTTATTTATCGTACGTGTTTCGACTTGTTGTTCTTGATATTATTATTACTTATATCATGTTTTACTTATTTCCATAATTTAAATCATGATTTATATATCATATATATTCAGTATATATATATATAATAGATAGATAAATGAAATGAAATACACCATTCATGGAAATGGTAGGTCATACGTACGCATGAACGTTGTTTTCCTTTCCTTATTGACTTGAATTGAAGTAAGTAGATGAAGTATATATATATATATACATAAATACAGTAGCTTTATCATGTCATATATTTCATTATTATTCATTATATATACTTTATAATCATTCTTGAATGGTTAACATGGAGAATGAATCTCATCGCGTCTTGGAGACGGTAATCCGTACGTACGCACGAGCGATGATATCGTTCCCATAATTATTGAATTGAATTGGAGTGGATGATAATAAGTATGATTTTATAATAACTATATATATTTATTCTTTAAACCATTATACCCATCCAAGTAAGGTGATGGTGGAAAAACAGACTACACCACGGCGTGGAGACGGTATTCCGTATGTACGTACGCGCGGTGATTTCATTTTCTATAGGATGGATAGAAGGTGAAATGGGGTTGTTTAATATTTATAATAACATATAAGTATATTATTTATACTTATGTTATTAATTTATAATGAAACAACTAAATAAGATGAAGTTGAAGAAGAAAGAAACTTGAAAGAATCAGTAGAAGAGATTACCTCTTCTTCGACGCTCCTCTTTTAAGCTTCCTGTTAAGGGACTAAAGTTGGTCTTTTCAGAAGACCAGAACCTCCAGAATGTTTCTAGGGAAGTGTAGAAGAGAAATGGTCAGGGTTTTTCTGATATTTAAGGCTCAAAGTGTTTTGAAGAGGAGAGGGAGTAGGTGCCCTTATATAGGAGAGGAGAGGGGCACTTTTGGAAACCTCAAAAATATTAATTAATAATAAAATGAAACCCCACTTAAAAACCTCCAAAAATGACTCATATTATAATCTAAGATGAGATAGGGTTGTAATATCATCAACCAATAAAATTTATACATTTTTTAAATTTATTTTAAACCTTATCAACTTGATTTATCCTTATTTAATCTATTTAATTTTATTTGTGGTAATAAGATTCTAAATTTTAAATTTTTAGAAATAGTTACTTATGTGTTGTGAATTATCCATAATTGGATAATTTATGAAATTTTCGAACATATAAATTTTAATTTATAATTTTTAAAATTTTTTTGATTTTTAAACAGTTTTATATTGTGTTATTTTTATAAAATAACAATAGTGTCAATTTCGATACTATTCATTTATTTGAATTTAAATAAAATCCTCATAGAAGATATGTTCGAACTAAAAGATTTAATAGATTCATAAGATGTCATATTTATCTAGAAAATTATTTTAGAACATTAAATAGTTCATATAATATTTATTTTAATATTTTTAAAACCATTTATTTGATATTTCAATTAATAAAATAATTTCAACATCACTATTGTGTCACCATTAATGATAATTATTTAATCCCTAAAAATTATAAATAAATTCACATTATGTAGATAATTTTATTATATTTCTGGATACTATTCATGTTCGAAGTTTTATGAAGTTTATCACTAATTAAAATTATTATACTTAAAATTTTTAAGAGAGTGACATGTTGTCACTTTCTTTGGTTTTAATAAAAATTAAATTCTTTTCATGGTCAAAAGTCCATAAAATTAATCTATTCCAACCCTTAGGTGATATGGGTCGACTTTTAGTCATCCAATAGAATTTTGGCAGGTGTTAGGGTAATTTTATAATCTTATTTTTACCCTTAATTTCTCGATTTACTTTTAACTGCAGTAAATAAAAATTACCGTAGTTACTATTCATAATATCAAAAAAAAATAAAGTAACCTATTAACATAATTTGGACCCGATGAATTCAAATATAGAATCCATTTTTTAAATTTCAAAATACAGAATTTGTAGTAATTAATTTAAAATTAATCTCGTTGTTACGAAAACGAGTTTTTAAAGTTAAAACATTGCCAAAGATTGAACTGTTTTTACCTTTGAATTCAATGTAAAATTAATGGTAATAACATAAATTTTATTAAATGGTAAAAATATATTCTATTTATACTTTAAAACCAATCCATATTATAATTTAACCATATAAATTATTACAATGAAAAAAGTTGTTTTTAATTAAAATATAGCGTGTTTTTACTATTCATTAAAATATGAAAGTTATCAGAATAATATGAAAATTTTATCCAAAGTCAATTTTTATATCCTGATTCCAAATAAGAATTTTATTTTGTCAAATTGAACTTATAAACCTGTCAGAAACTAGATTTAAGGTGGGTGCACCATCAAAAGGTGTTAAAACTACATTTTTTGAAAAATACTTATTTTACCTAAAAAAATTATTTTGTTCTCATAACATGTTCTAGAAAATGTGTAAGATGAATGATAATGTTATAAAATTCAAAATGTAGTTAATACTATTCATAATAGCTAGTCCATAATAATATTATAACAATATATTGTTGTTTAGTAAAACTCGGTATTGCGTACAACACACACTATCGAGGAAGGTCGCAATTGCGTGTAATGCAAGCCAAGTCAGGGTTGCATGTAGTGCAAGACTCCTTTGTTGTTGCGTATAACAAAATCCAACCATATTCCAGTTATACATTGAATATATATATATATATATACACTCAATGTTGCGTATAATAACTACTATCAAACAAACTTGAAATTGTGTGTAACATGATCCAAAAATAGTGTTGTGTATACTACAAGCTAATACGGTGTTGCGTATAGCGCAAGATAATCTTGGTGTAGCGTACAACAAAAGACATCAAAGAAATTAAAAAGAATAATTCTCATAAAATCTCGAGTTGTTACACAATCTAACTACATAGGTAGATCTAAATAGTATGCCACCTCACCAACTCTACATAGTATCTATAAAGGGCCAATGAATCTCGAAGATAGGTTACCACCCCGGAAAAATCTCTATAATCCACGTTGAGGTGTGACCCATAGGAACACATGGTCTCCTTCCTCAAAATCCAAAGGCCTTCTTCTCCTATCAGCATAAGACTTATGACAGATCTATGTAGTCATCATCCACTCTTGTATGATTAACACCTTCTCTATTATAGCTCACACCATCTCTGAGCCCATGAGTGCTGACTCTCCTGTGTTAGACCAAAAAAGTGGTGACCTACAGTGTCACTCATATAGAGCCTCCAATTATGCCATACTGATGGTGTAATGGTAGATATTATTGTACGTAAAATCCACCAATGGTAGTTGATCCCCCCAACTTGGGACAAATTCTAACATGAAATCTCATAGCATGTCTTCTAGAATCCAAATGGTCCACTTAGTATGGCCATTAGTTTGGGGGTGAAATGTTATACTCAAGCATAATTTGATCCCAAATTCCTCTTGTAATCCCTTACAAAATTGGGATGTTAAGAGAGCATCATGTTAATAAATGGTCATCAATCAAACTCCATGGAGTCTTACTATCTCCTGAATATATATATGTCACAAGCTCTCTACTAAACTCTACTCTTATATAGCTAGAAAGTGGGATGGATTGGGGAGCTACTCTACGATCACCCAGATGGGATTGTGTTCCCTATATATACGTGTTAATCCCGTCATGAAGACCATATATATCTCATCCCACTTACACTATAGAACCTTAATGGGTTGAGCCAAACCCATTGTAACTTGGTGGCCATACTTCACTTGCTAAAAATTAAGGCATCGAGAGAAAAAATCTACGACTCCATTCTTCATCCATGGCCACCAAAACTAATGTTGAAAATCTTGGTATATATTTTCCATGCATGGATGTACTGCTAAATAATATGTATGAAACTCTCTCATAACCTCCTCCTATAATGTCACTGGTACCATCATGTGTTCTCTGAAAATAATGATGTACTCCCCACCTTTATAAAATCCATCAGGATCATGCCTAGTGGATATCAGAGTACATATGGTCTCACAGTCAGTATCCCTAAGTTGTGGCTCTTGAACTCACTGCAATAGAAGAGGGGTACCAACCATCGATTATAGGTAAGCTCCTCCATCTTCATCCACCAAGGGTAACTACAATGAGGCCAACTGCTTTGATTCCTTGTTCAGAAACTATGAACAAGATCACCTACTAAGATAATATGATACCATGTTTCCCTTCCCATGAGTATATACAATTTCGAATTCATAATCCTGGAGGAACTATATTCATTACTTATATCTCAAGTTAAGATCCTTATGATAGAATATGTACTTGAGACTCTTGATATTATAATATATGATAAATTTCTCTCTCATTAGGTAGTGACACTACATCTTCAAAGAGAATACTAAAATTGCTAACTCAAGATCGTGGGTCTCATATTTCTTCTCATTTGGTCTCAACTAGCATGAACCATAGGCAATCATCGCCTGCCTCTGTATCAAAACACAACCAAACCCAGTTCCTAATGTGTTGTAGAAAACTACATACTCAACACCCTCATATGGAAATATCAAAGTGGTATCCCTCTTTAAACTCTGCCTTAACTACTAAAAAGCCTCATAGAATTTCTCTTTCCACACAAAAGGTTGCTCCTTTCAAGTCAAAGATTTCATGGGTGCTAATATCCTGGAGAAATCAAATTCTAATTTTTCGATAATAGTCTTCAAACCCAAGGAATCTTCGCACCTATATCAAACTATGGAGTGGCTCCCAAGATAACATTGCCTCATCCATGGTTGGGCTCAGTGCCACTCCATCCACTGAGATATCATGTCCCAAAAAGCGGACCAAATGTATCCAAAACTATCACTTTGAGATATTTATGTAAATCTAGTGCTCTTGGAGTATGTTTAGAACTATCTTTAAGTGTCTTGTGTGCTACTCCTAGGACATTGAGTACACAAAGATATATTTAAATAAGACTATCATGAAATGATCTAAGGATGAAGGATATAGTTCATGAGTCCCATGAACACTGTTGGGGTTTTTGTCACAAAAAAATGGAATAACTAAGTACTCATAGTTACCATAGCAACATATGAATGTCATCTTCGATATATCCTCATCCTATACTCACAATTGTTGATAGCCTGACCTTAAGAACCATCTCACCCCTCTCAACTGATCAAAGATGTTATCAATCCTTGGTAGGGGATACTTTTTCTTCACGGTCACCTGATTCAAGCATCGGTAGTCCACACACAACCTAAAGATCATGTCTACCTTTTTGGGAAAAAAACTAGGGATATTGAGGTTGAAACACTGGGTTTAACAAATCCCTTCCTCTAGAATTCCTCCAACTACACCCTCAGCTCTAAAAACTCTATGGGATCCATCTGATATGTCGGTGTAGATATTGGTGTCGTAATGGGGTGTAGATAAATTCCAAAGTTTATCTATTGGTAGGGTGGTAAACTTGAAAAATCCTCAAGGAAGATGTTCTCGTACTCCACCACCACTACAGGAAATTGGGAACTCACAAAATCCACTAAAACAAAGGTTAGGATAGTTAAATGATGAGTAATTAGTTTCACCCTCCTATACAAGAGTCCATCCTATACTGTCTGGGTTTCCTTTCCACCAAAAAAGGTGAACCTGGTTCCATAACTATGGACACACTGCACCCTTCACCTAAAATAGTCAATCTGGACATGAACTGTAGACAACTAGTCCATAACAAGAATGACATCATAAGGCCTCGACGCTGCTACCAATAGATTCCAACAGAAACTCTCACCTCAAAGAGTCAGTTCACACTATCATCACAAGTGTGTGATCACTAAGTTTTCTCCATTAAGTGTTTCCAAGCATAATGATAGAGCTAAAGGTTCAAAAAGAATCTTTAAGTCTCATACAAGATATGTGGAAAGAAATGAATGACTAGAACCTGTGTTTATCAGTACTGCAGCTAATATAGAAAAGACACAGATCATACCTTGAATAATTCTTAGAGCCTCTAGGTTGGATGCTTCGACCACCAGAAGATATCCCCACCCCTTTCTTCCAGCTCCCTAAACCTAGTGTGGACCACCTGGTGGTGGTGGTGGTAACATGTCAAAGTGTTAAACACCTCATGCTTCTCTCCCAACTCCATTATCATGTCTTCCACCCTACGGACCTGCTTTCTCCTAACACTACCTCTACCTTGGCATCCGATCCATGGTATGTCTATAAGTTGTACCATAGGTTGGAAAATCTCAAGCAAGATTTCCCCTTTCATCACATGAATAGAATTTCCTCACTCTGGGATGACTAGACCCACCCTGTGAGCCTTGAACCACAGATCCTCTATCCTAGGGCCTCCTCCTAAAACATCTGACACATATAGGTCACTATGACTGACATCGTCACTCTGTTGCCTAGGTATATGCTCCTACTTTCCCACTACTAACAACTTTTGGATGTAACTTCTCATCCAATAAACACTCAACCACCAAATATTGCTTTAACAACCCAAAATAGATAGGAATGCATATAGGGATAACAATTGATTTAATGTATCTATGAAAACCTCACTCGAAGGTTCAATCACTGAATAATTGATCCTAAAACATATCCATCGAGTACCTAGAGAGGTTGGTAAACATTGATGAATACACAAATAATGTCATGTTACCCTACTAAAGCTGCAAAATCTCATGAATACATACATCCCTTAGTGTAGCTGGATAGAACTCCTCTCAGAAGAGATGCTCAAACTCTTTCCATGCTAGAGTCACCTCATCCTAATACTAGGTAACTAAACCCCACCATAATCTTGTTGATCCATGAATAAGGATCTCTGCTAGGTCCACCAATTGGTCTACTAGTGTCCCAGCCAAATGGAAAACTCGGGTCACCGACTCAAGCCAATCCTCATCCACCTATGGGTTGGGCTTTCCTCGGAACCTAAGGGGTCTATATCTCTAAAACTCATAAAGCATTATTATCTTGTGCACCTCATATTTTAGTACTACAGGTACCACATGAATATCTACAGGTTGTATGGATGGTGCACCTATTGAAGGTAAAATCTCAAGAACCGGTCTCTGTATCAAGGCCCCATCACTGATAGGATCATACTCATGATCACCATGATGAATCCTAGCCGGTATACATCACAAAGGCATCCTGAAAGTAAACAAGACGTACCATGTTTAATGATTATATCTGAAGAGATGACTCAAGAAGGACATGTAAAACCACAACCCATTCTTATATGATTCATTTACCATTTTTTCCCTGCAACTAGTGTTCTCATGTACCGAGTAAAAAAAGTAGGGGATGAGAATCCTACTATATGGATACATTAGTTGTGACACTAATATTAGAGTCCCTGTACTAAAATCCAAACTTGAAACAATTAACACTCTGGACCCAAAACAATCTCACAAATTCTTGGTCCTAAGGTGGAACCAACCTACCTTTGATACCACTCTATCATGACCCTTCCTAGGGGGGCCCTTCCGAAACTCCCCAAGCCCACCTCTAATGGGCCAGGGGTAGGCGACTAATGCGGAGAAGGAATATCACTGACATGGGAGGCCTTAGCCTAAGTACCTATACACGCGCACACATATCCAAGATCATACAATGCTGAAAGGTAAAAACAACTGAACAACCTTACATGCATACATCTAAATCCCATAACCATAATATGATAGGAAGTAAAGGAATATAAATAGAGCCAAATACAAGATAACCATGAAGAGTCTAAAAACACAATTCCAAACTGAAAGTAAGTACTGGGACTACTGTCATAAATCCTTAGAAACAGACCTCAGTCTGTATGGTCTCACTAAGAATCGGTTGGTCCTAGTCCACATAGGACTCTGTCAAAAGGTCGATCATTTGCAAAATACAAGACATATATGGGAAAATACCATGCAAGGGTGAGTATAAAAATAATCTGTAGGACATCCTGAAACCAAAAATCATACAACAAAAAAAATGAAGTCATCTCTAGATAGGTATATGTCTATAGCACATATAATTATAATATATCCAGATATACTCAACAAAGATACACAGTCTAAAGGTAAGTCACAACCATAGTACACCAGCATGGGAATACATCTCTAATATTCCACAAATCACTCATCCAGAAGAACACACTAATGGGTCTGATAGATTTAATGATGTATGACCAATAGGTATTGATCGTCAGGTCTCATCATGAGAAAGAACATGTTGATGGTCCAAAGAGAATACAATACATAGATGAAGATCACTGCCAAGTCCTAAGGTGATACACAACTCAATTTAGAATAACCATCTATGTAGAGGATCGATTTCCACATAATTTTGGCCATGAAGATGTCAAGAACTCCACTTTGGTCATTAAGATGAATAAAGGATCTCACTCTAGACCTCACAGATGGATTCCAAAGACTCTATCCAAGAGTTCTTACTGAAGGGATCGTTGTCCTAGGAGTATGAAACAATTCTATACCAACATTTAAGGAAATTATATGGAGAACTCGCCCTAATAAAAATTTTCCAAGATATAGAGGACAATGCCTATAAGCCATGTTTAATAGAGTACAAAATGTGTAATAAGGGTCACACTTTGTGTTCCTTGACCTTGGTTCATGCTGGTTTAAATAGTCTATATCATCAAACTGTGTCTATGTAGAATTTCACGGCGTGATATTTTCATGTGTACTCTATCAATGTGCCAATACATGTATTTAGATCATATAATAATTCCCATGTACTATTATATGGATTATCCCATGTACTTGGTCTAGGAAATGTTTTTGTGGTGGAGTACACGACGTGCTCCAACCTGTGTAGTCCACCCTGTGTCCGTGTACTTCCCAAGTATGTTCCAAGTTTCTTGGGATATACCACATGTTGTGTGATAGGGTTCACATGTCATGTGATAGTTAAATTTCTCCCAAAACCCTAGCCACTACAAAGGGGGTCCCACATGGCATGTAGATCTGGATTACATGTTGTGTTACTCGAGATTTTACAGAATCCAAGATCTTCTCCCTCATTCAATCTGGTTCCTCTAACCTTCGATCCAGAAATTTTTTCACCATGAGATCAAAGATCGCAACTTATCCAATCCTCTCCATCATAAAGAAATGTGTTTCATCATTATATCTTCTCAGAAAATGGATCATATCATTTTTTTCTTTGTGCATTGAAGAACGTGAAATCAGGTATCTACTATTGTCTGAATCACTCTGTCTTCATCATTACACCATCATCACATCGTGCCAATCCCAGATCTATAATATCAGATCGTTGTGCTAATAAACAGTTTTACAAATATCTATTGATCAAGATTAGTCGAGTCACGGGCCAAACAAAGAACTCCCATGATTAATGAAGAACTGGGGGAGAAAGTAACAAGAATATATAGGAGGAAAGAACCTTGATTAATGTTTATGTAGATCTCATTTATTTTATATTAGAATGAAAATAGAAATAATAAAAATCACAAAGATATTATCTCATCAAAAACCCATAAAAATAACCCATCCCACATAATTATCAAACCACAAATCAATCTGTTAATTAATAGATTCGCGTTCATTTTAGAAATTAATAATGGGGAAGAATCAAATCAAAACACACACTATTCCTTGATTTTGATCGATCATTGATGAAGAAGGTGGTTGTATCATTTTCATTGGTGATATCCTTTAAATTTGATCTTCATCAATCATGTATCCGTGATCTAGTCATCGATCACCTGAGAGGATTCTCCAATGACCTCTCCAAGTGTTCTCTAACGTCTCCATGGCTATGTGGCTAACCCTAAAATTATGACATACTGTTATTTTTAAAGACTAACCAATCATTGAATCAAGAATTATAAATAATATAATTTATTTAATTATTTTATTCATTTATTTTCCTATGTTGAATTTTCTACAAACAACTCATAATGACCAAGGTTAAGTCATACCTAGGGAAAAACCCACATTGTGAACTCAATGGTTCCCTTATATTTCTAATTCAGGCACCCATTTCGAATTTATTCTACTTTTTTAGAAAAAATGTGTGATTTTAATTTAATATATTTAATATATTTAAAACATTTATTCTAGGAACATTGCGTCTCATAATCGCACAGCATTTTAGAACCTGGTATCAAAAATAATCCATATAATATCCAAAAATAATACAAGTAAAATAAAAGACATTAAATGTAGTTACAATAAAGGTATAGCCATCCTTTTTGTATGATGTGATTAAATATTAACCCCCAGGAAATGGATCGATGGAACACACCCTGATGGAACTTTCCCAAGCTGAAGATGATAATGGATTTAATCCATGTTTAAAGAAGTACATTGTGTACCTTAGTAGTACATGGATTGTCCCTTTAAAATTGGTTCTTTCCCATGTGTCACATTCTATTCCCATATCTATGCATGTTTCTGAGTATGCAGCATTTCTGAACCCATGTACTCTCAGTTGTATCTGTGTCTGGATGGTCATGTCTATGTATATCTAGTTGTGTACCTATTCGGCTGGCTATGTCCATGTATGTCTAGTAATTCTCGTTCATGTGTACCTTCCTAGGTACACACTGATCGCCAAGAAATTTTTACACACCATGTAATAGGGAACATACTCCATGTGATATTTATCTTCACATGGAAACCCTAAAACTGCACCATGGGGTCCCAAACAGTGTGTATTCCTGAATTACATGTTGTGTGTATCAAGAATTTAAAATACTAGAAAATTCATTTCACACATAGTCACTTTCTCTTTCATTATCCAATCCATCCATGAATCATCCAATAATACATGGATATGGTCTAGCTAGGCCTTTTCATCATTGTCCGCTGGAATCTGACCACTAAAATGCATGGGAAAATTTATGTTTCATCTCTTGATAGTTGTGTCTCAAACCCACATGAAGAACTCTAATCTAGTCTCAATCCTTCATCTTATATCAATCCCATCATCGATCCTAACTCGGATCTGTGATATCAATATGTTGCGCACAAAAATGGGTGTGCAACGATTGATTAATCGATATTTGTCAAATAGTTGGCCAAAGAAATTGCCTGTGATTAACGAAGAATGGTAGGAGAAATCTGAGAAACATATAACAGAGGAATATACATCAACCATGTTCATTTTGAATTGATCCATTGTAGCTATAATGATGAATGAAGATCAAAAATAAACAAATAATTCTCCTAATAATCCCTGTAGATAAACCCGTACCAACAATACAATCAATTTGTGAATCAATATGTTGGTCAATCGATTCATGTTCATCATAAAAATAAGAAAAAGTGGGAAATCCAAAAAAACAACATCCAACCTTAATTCAGATCAATTGTTGGTGAAGAATGATTTTGTATCATTATCATTGGAAAAAACCTCAAGCTTCATCGCACACCGATAGATGATCCACGATCTGATCATTTCTTACCAAAAGAAGCTCCTCCAACTCTCTCTAATGGATCCTTTCAGTTTTTAGGGTAATATAGATAAACCTAAAAATTATCCATAACATTTTTATATATAGAATTTATTAGGTCAGGGTACTAAATTAAATAAATAAATTTGTTTAATTTATTTATTTAAATGTCCACCCATAATTGTGCCCACCTTGAATGTTCTATGTGCTCCAATGTTATATCACATTCAGGGTAGAACTCACACTTTGAAATCAACCACAACCTCATATTTACGATCTGGGCCTCTGTTTATAAGTTATTCTAGTTTTTTAGAAAAACTAAGCAAGCGTCTATTTAATATATTTAATATATATCGAAAAATTAATTTTGGGAACACCATGCCTTAGAATCTCACACTATATCAATGCCTAGATCCATAAATAATCCATATAATAATCCAAAACAATATATAAAAAATCAGATTCATTACATTCTTGTTACATTGATATCAAAGGAGGAACCCATCCTTAAGTGTGGTGGCACTACTTGTTTTGATATTTAGTTTCAACAATGAGGATGTTGTTCTCTAAAGGGTTGAATGTAACACCTTAGAATGATAAAGGATTAAATGAATAAATGATATAATTCATGTTAACAAGGTGAACCTTTCTTTTTAGAATCCTGCCTGATTAGAACTCTATATTTAAGCGTATTTGTCCTGGAGTATTGATCGGCATGGGTGACCTCCTGAGAAGTTTCCCAGTATGTGTGTGAGTGAGGTAAAAGCACACTAAAAGAACATGTGTTGGCCTGTGGGGTTAATCATTAGTCTGATGACCCGTTTGAGCACATGGGTGGGCCCCATGGAGGGGACTATGTGTCTGTGGGGAAACTAATGGTACCTAGCGGGCCAGGATCCAACGTCTATGTTAAGGTGGGGTGTTTATGTTGTAAGAAGGGACTAATTGTTACAATAGTATTAATTTGATCCCTATTTTGGTTGTTCTGCACATAATTGTTTCAATATATATACATACACATATATATACATATATATGTGTGTGTCCTTTATCTATTTTTATATATATAAATATATTTGTACATATGTTTTGGTTTATGTGTTTTTTTATTTATATATCTCTTTATGTGTATATGTAAAAATTTATATATTTATATATTAATATTAGTATATATTATATTTAATATTTAATATTTAATATTTTACTTCTATTCATATTATATATACTAAAAAACATGATTCAAATATATATTATTTCTATTTATATATTCCAAATATAAATCTAATTTATATTGAATATTTATTTTTGTTTATATTAATATTTTTTTATATTATATTTAACATTTATTTTCATTTATATATACCAAAAATAACTTTATTTTTAAAACAACACATTATCATTCAACCTAAATTCATCCAACAAGTATAACACATCATGTTCTTAAAACACATGAAAATGTCATTTAATTCCTAACATAAGTTTATGATTCATTATTCTATTTTCAACAAGAATAATTCATATAAAAAATCCTTATTTTAATCTACATTAACTAATTCATCAATAAAAAATTCATTAAGAAATCAATTCCCAATTTATTATCACATTACCTCATTAGAAATTAAATTTATAATATGAAATCATCACTTAGAATCCATTTAATTACATGATAAAAATCATTATAAACTCATAGTTAATTTTTTAAGTTCATCAGATGTCTTTATCCCTTTTAAAACTATAGTTCCACTAAATTATATATTTATTAAAATATCTAATTGAAACCAAAACACTTACAATATCAATAAATTAAACCAAAATAATTCATTAAAATTATTTCAATACCTAATCGATTTTGAAGCACATGAATAAATTTTTTACATCACATGTAATTTTATGAAAAATCATTCTATAAAGTTATAGTTTTTAGACCCATAACGCTCCTGAAAATGGACCAGATACCTCGTAGCCCACTAACTCGAGACTGCGCTCAACTGGGTCACTAACTTGGGTGGAGTATTAGGCACAATCCCCTGCCTGACGGGGATTTAAACTCACCTCCCCATAGATTCGAACCAGGGACCGACATGCTTATTTTCAACCAAGGAGAATCTCTGGTACCACCACGCTATCTAGAGAAGCGGTACTATCGAGGTTACCTGGTGGATATTAAGCATGTCAATACCAAGTTTGAATCTCTTGGGAGGTGAGTTTAAATACTCATTAGGTAGGGGACACTACCTGATGTGCGACCCAAGTTAGTGGGGTAGTTGAGCACAGTCCCGAGTTAGTGGGCTGCAGAGTATCTGGACTATGACTCGGTTGTGGCATAGATTCACTAAAATGGTAGCATGGTGGTACTCATGATTCTCTCGGGTGGTTATTAAGCCTGAGGTCCTGGGTTCAAATTATTATGGAGGCATATTAAATCTCTATCAGGCCAAAGACAATACCAGATATATGGCCCAAGTTAGTGACCCAATTGAGCATAGTCTTGAGTTAGTGGGTTGTGTCATATCCAAATTATGAACCAATTGTGGCATAGGTCTTCTAAAAAGGAGATTTTTTGGTGGACTCGTGATGCGCCCAACAATGGAACAAATACTCCACATCCCACTAACTCAGTATTACACTCAACTGGGCCACTAACATGGGATGAGTATCAAACATTGTCCCCTACCCAATGGGGATTTAAACTTTCCTCCTCATAGACGCTCCCTAGTGGCTATTAAGACTATTGGTCTTGGGTTCAAATATATAGGGAGGTGATTTTAAATCCCCTTTGGGTAGGGGATATTTCCTGATACTCATCCCAAGTTAGTGTCCCAGTTGAGCATAGTTCATAGTTAGTGGGTTGCGGGGTATCTGGTTTGTTTTTAGGAGCATCATGGGTCCAACAATAGTTATTTTTTTATGACACTAATCTTACATAACTAATTGAATCATTAGTGTATCACACAATTCATATCAAATCACTCAATTAAACATCAATTATTATATGAATTTTCCTACATCACACTAGTCAAAAAATATTCACCGATAGATAAGACTTAATTCTTTCCAAAACATGGAATTTATTATATGTATATATTTTTAATTATATTATAAATCATAGGATTTATATCTATTATTTTATATAGTTTATATATAAATATATGATAAATTATAATTATATTTTTTAAATTTATACTTTATATAATTTAAAAATGTAAAAAAATTATACATTATATTCATACCTTTTGTGTATTTATTTATTTTATGAAAATTATGAAAATTTTTAAACCAGATAGAATGGATATGAATAAAAAATTGTTGGATATTAATAATATGACAAAAGATTATGATGATGTAGTTAAAGAGTTCATCAATTTTTCAATAGATAATTCATGAGACCCTTCTCAAATCATTTTAATGTGTTTAATTTGTTGTTATTCAAGATGAATTTTTCTAGAGGAGTTGTAAGAACACTTGATCTCTCATAGAATAGATAAAATATATAAATGTTATACTAAATAAAGGGAATAAATGAATATATTTAGTGACTAGGATAACTCTATAATTTATGGAACATATGATATGATTACAAGTGTAAACGATAATGGAGATCATATTTATAAAATGATAATGGCAGTTGAAGATGACCTCTATGATTGTCCAAATATGTTTGGGAAGTTGTATAGTTATAAAATGATTCCATTGTATGCCATATATACTAAATATAAATCATTTTTAGCTGTATAGAATCTATATAATTTGAAATTTGGCAATGGATGGAGCGACACCATCTTTACATAACTACTTTCTCTCTTGAATACATTCCAAAAAAATGATTGTATATTTTTTTGAAAGTATCATGAATCACATATAAAATTCTCTAACTATGGTTAGGATTCATATAAGAAATTATAATCAAGTCCTTTTAAAATTGTATAGTACTTACCAATAATTATATGGTTTATATGCCTATATGGAAGTGAGGATACTGCAAGTCAATTGATGCAACCTGAAAATACAAGAATTCAAGATAGGAAACATTGTCACCCAATATACTCTCCTCATTGGAATAAAATATATCATGAGTATCCTAAATTTGGAAATAAGCTAAGAAAACTTCTTATTGCACTATCTTCAGATGGAATGAATCCCTTTAGTGTAAAAAGTAGCAATCATAGTGTATTTTTAGTTTTGTAGGTAAATTATAACTTTGTACAGTAGTTACACATGAAGTGTAAATATATTATTTTGTCTCTGCTCATATCAAGACCAAAAAAACTAAGTGATGATATTAATATTTAATTGGCTCCACTAGTTGAATATCTGATATTGATGTAGGATTCATGTGTTAGGTTGCATGATGCTCATAAAAATAAATATTTCACATTGAGATCAATGTTGTATGGGGAGATAAAATAATTTCCTAATTATGGAAATTTTTCAAGATATAAAATTAAAGGAATGTTAGGGTATCTCGTTTTTGAAGAAGGTAGACACTCAGTTAGGTTAAAACATTCTTTAAAGACTGTGTTTATAGGAAATCACCAATTTTTACCCTGATAGTATAAATATCAATCCTAGATGACATCATTTAATGGGAATTCAAAAGAAGTTAAAACATCATCTACAATAACAAGAGATCAAAATTTTGAGAAAGTAAAGGACATTTTCACCATTTTTGGGAAAGCCTTTTTGAAAATCCTTAAGTAAACAAAATGGAAAAAGAGATTAATGTTTTTTGAATTGTCATACAGGAATAGATTTTACAACATATATTTTATTTATTTCAAGTACTACAAAAAAATATGTGATAGTTTCATTTAGATGTTACTAAATTTACCCATAAAAAATATTGTATTAAGATGAGTTTGGACATGATTAACATGGGAATAAGGCAATAGTTGATGCTAGTGAAGCATGAAATGTGTACTTCTCTTCCTATCATGGATTACACTCCTTTTAAGAAATTTATATTTTAGTTTTTTAGCATACTGAATTGTGTAAACTTTTTAGAGAGGAATTCATAAAATATCAAGAATATCATTTTAATGACTGATTTAAAGTTAAAGGGCCTAAAATCAGATGACTGTCATGTTTTTATGAATTATTTAATTCCTTTGGTTTTATATTTCATTCTTTAATACCCTATTTTTTTATTTTTAGGTAATAACTAGTTAACTTTATATTTTAATCTGTATATTTACTCATATATATGTTCTTAAGATTTTAAGGAAGGGTTTGGGAGAATTTGGGGCTTGTTCTAAGCCCAGATATCTGAAGTTTGGAGAAGTTGTATGAGGTGCATAATTGGTGCATGGTTAGTAGTAACTATGTGGATCAACCATAAAACTCCTATATAAGGGATCATGGTTTGAAAAAAAAATGATAGGTAGGATGCATTTACATGTAAAAAACTATGGTCATGTTACATAGAGGATTCATAGGGGATGTGCATGGTTTGGAAAATCATGCAGCTAGCCTGCACCCTTAGTGCCACGTAGGCAATGACCCTGCATGGTTAGAGTATATTTTTTCTAAAATGTGAAGGATAGCTATAAAAGTTATGCATTAAAATAGTTCTTGTTGTATGGTTGGTGCATGGTTTGTTCAACTGTATAGTAAAACTGTGTGGCCAAACCATGTGAACTCTTAAAGTATGGTGAATTTACCTTTTGCACATTACTTATTTTAAAACACTCACCCTCCTTTTTTCCCCTCTATATTAACAAAACTCTTGTATCCTATTGAATCTCCTTTAATTCCTAAATCTATTATTAGAATTATATCCTCTATTCTAACTCCAACTGATCCACTATTTATATCATTGTATTACCCTTGGTAATAGATTCAATCCTCTTACTTATTTTCTCGGTTTATCTCACCATCTTCTTCATTATTTTGGTGTGAGCTAATATTCCCTATTTTTAGGGTATTTTCTATTATTTTGTTTTCTTCCATTTTAGAAAAAACCAATGGATGATATTGGATGAGTGTTTATCTAATTCCATAATTTCGGTGGTCTATGAATTTTCCATCAAGTCTCACCAATTTATAATTTTTTTCATTATGTTTTTCATTGGTTTTACCCTAGACTTTCCCCTAAAATAAATTTTCCTTAAATTATTTGTTTAATTTGGAATATAAATTCTCTATTATATCCTCTTATTATAGTTGGATTTCAGTGACTTAAACTTGAACCATCCCTTTGGGTGTTTCATACATATGTCGATGTTCCCCTTTTCATATTAATAACTAAAATACCCATTGGTTTGTTTGGTTTAACATCCTCAATGATTTAATTAATTAAAGTGGATGAATTATAAATTTATAAATGGTAAAGAATGTTTATCTTGGCTCTTATTTAATTGGAATCGAATTATTAAAGGTATGACACCTTACAAAGACTTTTTCATTAATGAATGAAAAGGTATGGATGTAAATTATATATAAAGTGAAAATATTGGCATGGTTATTAAATGGAATTGGTTATTTCATTAAATTTAAGGTTCATATTTCTATTATGGAACTTTTTATTATTATAAGAGTGGTCAAACCTAAGTCAGTCTTGGATTCCCTATGGAATTCCTTGAATACTCAGAGGATGCCACCCCGATTCGTTGGGTTAGTTACCAAGGGAGATACCCACCTTGGAATTTAGTCAATGTATTATCATATGTGAATGCCTCCACATAGTAATGATGATTCACTTGACTTATCTCTGGATATTAGAATTCCTTGGATACATTCCTTGGATTCATCTAATGTGTTTGGACAAGAGACACCTTGGATACTTACATTAGGCCCCAGTCATTATTAGCATGAAATTTACTACATATGTAACACCCCAACCCCAGTTATCCAGAGTCAGTATATTATTACATAACATTAGCATGATCACAGAAGATCAAGTCTCGAAAGACTGGTTAGTTTAGTAGCCATAGAAACACTAGATACATTCATAAGTCTTACATTACATGATAAAGTGAAAAACTATAACAACATAGTCTCCATAGTCCACACTCATATCTCCTCAGATTATCCCTACAGGTCAGTCATAAAATACTTCTTCACATCCTGGGAAAAATAAAACATAGAAAGGGGTGATCTCAGATGCTCAGAAAGGATAACAATATAACGGAAACTTTCATAAATAAGAATAAACATTTAAAACAATGTATAACTAAAATAAAATCCATTTAAACTTGAACTTCAGAATAATATGTCAAAAATGAAATGAAATAATGTCATTTACTTATTCACATGGATATTCTACTATTCAAATAATCACATGCAATATCAATAACCACTTTCATAATGAATGAATGCATAATATCAGACTATAATAACCACATAGTCAAGGACTTGTGCCAAGACTACAAATAAGATTTTGTCAAGGCCTTGTTCCAAGACACTAGTTTGTCACATGAGACCTACCGATGCATCGAGGAGTTATAGTAGGCTCCACCTGTCACTTACTAAGTCCAATGCATTCCTCATATGAACAGGTTTAAACATAACATAAACATTCATATTAAAATTATCATACAAAATGTCAATACTTTCTCCATAAACCATGAATGGTATAAATATAACACATCCACAGTCAAACATATCACAAAACCTTCAATACAATATGGAAGTTTTTTATCATAATAGATCAACTTCAAATAAGCTTAAAATCCATCAAAGGATATTGACATCGATGAAACCAAAACTATTTGAGAGAAATATCTCTTTTTTAAAATCATTTGAAAGTCACATATAAAAGAAAACATTTACTTTGAAAAAATTCTTATAAGCTTGTAAGGGAATCTTAGACGATTTTATAATGGTAGGAAATAGCCTCACCCACCATATACGTTAAAAAAAGACATTCTTACCATAATTTTGTTGAAAAGGTTAAAAAGGACCTTGTTTGGAAAACGACAGAAAGAATCCTTTATAATCATCTTATAAAAAGTCAAACAAGGGTATAAATTACTTTTACCCATAATATATAAAATATTAATAATGTTTTGAAATACATTTTTAATAAACATGTATGTGGATGATAAAGAGGTCACAGTAGATAATTACGTATAAACAACCTCGGATAATGAAGAGATTGTGAAATAAACATTTACCTTGTACTTTTCCTTGGTCGAGGGTAGTTTAACCTTATTTATAATGGTGAAATAATTGTTATTAAATTATACAAGAATCATATACATTAATATGATATCATATATGATCTTTTAACATTTTTTGTGGATAATACCATAGTATTATCGTCGTTTCTGGTGTTATCGGATTCGTTTTCCTTTATATTATTTGTTATGTGAGTCATATTTGTTATGGATGGTATGTATCTTATTTATATACAGAATTATATCAAGTATTTAAACATTATTTTTAATCATCTAATGAAAATTAGTCTTGAATGGATACGATGGAGAATGAATCTCATCGCGTTCGTGGAGACGGTAATCCGTATGTACGCACGAGCGACAATATCATTCTTTTGATATTAAAATAATATATAATTGGATGTTATAACATATATAGAGAATCATTATCATGTTATATTTATTATTTACATGAATTACACATAATTATTATACCCATCCAAATAATAATGTATTGAATAACAATTACACCACGACGTGGAGACGGTAATCCGTAGGTACGCAGGTATGGTGACATGTCATTCAAAGGATGGATAGAATAATGAATATGGTTGTACCATATTTATAATAACATCATAGTATATAGAAGATATTGGAGTTATTATTTTATAATGGAAATAAAAAAGAAAGAATAAGTGGAAGAATAAAAGAACTTGAAAGAGAGTGGTGAAATTATTACCTCTTCTTCGGGTTCTTTCTTTTGATTTGATCAAAAGGGCTTCTTAAGTTGGCTTTATGACTAAAGGAATGCCTCTAGGATGAATTGAGGTAAGTTTAGAGGATATTTGGGCAGGTTTTGGTCGAGACAAAAGGCTTATAAGGTGTGAATTAGAGAGAAGGGGGGGTGCCCTTTTATAAGAGGGGTGAGGGGTACCTTAGGAAAAGCTAGAAATATTATTTTATAATAAAATCATTTTCGGTTTATAATGGCTCCAAAATGGATTATTTAAAATCTAAGGTGCGTATGGGTCAAAAACCACTTAACCAATAGGTTTTAGATAGTTTTTGGTCACTATATTAACTTTATCTTTTAGATTTAACTCTTAGTTAAATAGTTTGACATTTACCATGTCTCTTTGTATTTTTATATTATATGGTTAATAAACTTACTATATACTTCCAAGAAAACCCCAATTGGTCCATTAATGATACAATTATAATTATATAAGTCCTTTTGCCAAACCGTAGATTTTTAGGAATAGAATATCAATTAATAATATAATATTTGTTTTAAAAACTCTTTTATGTCAATTTTGACACTATTTGGTATTTTGTTTTTGCTAAATTCATAGCAGCATTATTAATTCAAAAAAGATTAATATAACCAACCCTAATATGTCTTATTAAACGATAAAATTAGTGGAATTCATAAAAAGTCTCAAATTACATTTATTTGGATATTTATAATATCAATTATTTTAATATTTTATTAATTAGGTAATTACTACATCACCATTGTGTCATAAATAAATTAAATTATTTAATGTCTAAAAATTATAAATAAAATATAATTATGTAGTAAATCGTTTTAGATTTATAATTAATATTTATAATCGAATTTATCTTATGTATAACCCTATATTAAAAATTTTTAGTTATTAAACTTTGATTTTAACCCTTTTAACTCTTCTTTGAATTAAACAATAATAAATGTCCTAATCTAATCCAAGTGGACCAAAGAGGTTCATATTTTATTCCTAAGGTTTTTTTTGGTCGAATTATACTTATCCAATAGAATTAGGACATGTGTTAGGGTAATAATAATGTCATTTTTACCCTTAATTACCCTATTTACTTTTAACCGTGGTAAATAAACGTAAAAAATTACTATTCACCAAAAATTATTTTTATCTTATTGAACCACATTTTACTCCTTTATATTAATCGTGTGTCTTGGATTTTCGAAATTAAACTCACAGAAGCAGTAAAATTAAGTTTCAGGTGAATTTGCAAATTCTCTAAGGAGATGGGTAAAAGACGGTGAAAAGTTCAATAAAATTTTTATATATCTAAAATTATTATAAACTAACTCCAATGAATTACATTGAAATTATATAGGTATTATGTATCTATTTTTACCTAAAATAAATTTAAATAAAATAAATAATTATTTAAATAAAAATTCAGTTTTAAACTATAACTCATTGTTTTTTACTATTCATCAAAAATTGAAAGTTTTCAGAAAAATACCAAAAATTCACCCTAAGATAATTTCGATATTATGAATCCAAAAATGAAGTGCATTTTGAAAGATAAAATTTATAAAATTTCAAAAAGTTGATATTACTATTCATAACGGCTAGTTTGATTGGTTGTGGTGTGTGTTAGAACTAGAAGTTGCGTATAACACACGCTACTGTATTATTCAAAGGGAAACGTATCATGGAAGCTTGGGGTGTTACATTCTCCCCTCCTTCAAATAATTTCATCCTCGAAATTTATATAATAATACTGAATAAAAAGATTCAGGTCGTTCTTCATCATAAGTTCCTTGGGTTCCCACGTTTCCTCTTCAATCTTATGGTTTCTCCATAGAACTTTTACCAGACGAGTCGTTCGGTTTCTCAACACTTGTTCTCTTGTATCAAGAATCCTGACGGGCTCTTCGCAATAAGACAGATCGGGTTCTAGTTCTAATTCCTCATAGGTGAGTACATGCGTTGGGTCAGGCATGTATTTTCTCAACAGTGATAGTTGGAACACATCGTGAACTTTGGAGAGATTTGGCGGCATTTCCAAATGATAAGCTATATCCCCAATTCGTTCTATAATTTCAAAAGCTCTGATGTACCTCGAACTCAATTTTCCCTTATTAACGAAACGTATAACACCCTTCCATAGAGATACCTTCAAGAAAACATGATCTCCTACCTGAAATTCCAAATCCTTCCTTCGGTTATCAGCATAGATCTTATACCTACTTTGAGCTACTTTGATGTGGTTTTGTATTACCTTCACTTTTTCCATCGTTTCCTCCACCAGTTCTGGGCCTATGAGTTTTCTTTCACCAACATCATCCCAAAAGGTTGGTGTTCGACATCTCTTTCCGTATAACACTTTATATGGTGCCATCCGAATACTTGAATGGAAGCTATTGTTATAGGAAAATTATACCAGAGGTAAATATTAATCCCACATACCCTGAAAGTCAAGTGAGCATGATATCAACATGTCTTATAAGGTTTGAATAGTCTACTCTGATTGTCCATCAGTTTGAGGGTGGTAGGCAGTGCTCAAAAGAAGCTCAGTATCTAGGGCTTTCTAAAAGACTTTTCCAGAATCTTGATGTAAAACATGGATCACGATCAGAAAAAATCGATTGGGGTACTCCATGAAGTCTCAAAACTTCATTAATATATAGTCTTGCTAGACGTTCAAGTGGTAAATCTTCTCTTATAAAAAGAAAATGTGCTGACTTGTTAAGATAATCAACAATGACCCATATTGCATCGTTCCTTCTAGGAGTTTTTGGTAGTCCCATGACAAAGTCCATCGTAATATTATCCCATTTCCAGTCTGGTATGGGAAGAGGTTTCATGACTCCTCCAGGCTGTTGTCTCCCATCTTTCACTTTTTTAAAAACCATACATCTTGACACAAAATCAGCAATCTCCCTCTTCATGTTGTCCCACCAAAAATGTTCCTTCAAATCTCTATAGGATCCTTTTCAACTCTCATCTTGTTCAAAACTCCATGATCCTTTCTACTCAAATCATCTACCACCTTATTTTCCTTCCCCAGGTGGTAGTTTATCATGAAATCATAATCCTTGAGTAGTTCACGCCATCTCCTTTTCCTCATGTTGAGTTCTTTCTGTGACAAAATATACTTCAAACTCTTTTGATCAGTATAAATCTCACATTTTTTACCATAGAGATAGTGTCTCCAAATATTCAAAGCAAAGATTATAGATTCTAACTCAAGATCATGAGTATGATAGTTTTGCCCATGAATTTTCAGCTATCGTGTGCATAGGTAATAACCCTATCATTATCCATAAAGACACAACCAAGTCCTTTCTCCGATGCATCACTATAAATAATGAACCCATCATTCCCTGATGGTAGAGTCAATATAGGATCATTGACTAATCTTCTATTCAGTTCTTCAAAACATTCTTCACACTCTTTTTTCCAAACAAATTTAACCCATTTTTATGTGAGCTTTGTTAATGGGTTATCCAACCAGGAAAAATTTTGGATGAAACGTCAATAATAACCTGCTAAACCAATAAAATTGCGTACCTCAGTTAAATTTTTCGGCTCTATCCATTCTTGGATTGCCTTGGTCCTTGAAGGATCAATAGAAATTCCATCCTTAGATACAATATGGCCAAGAAAAAAAAATCCTGAAGCCAGAATTCACACTTGCTAAACTTCCCATATAATTCATGTCTTCTCAGAGTCTTCAGGATAATGCGCAAGTGATTTTCATGATATTCGTAGATTTTGGAGTATAACAAGATATCATCAATAAATACCACAAAAAATTCATCAAGATATTCCTTGAAAACTCTATTCATTAGATCCATGAAGATAGAGGGTTCATTAGTCAATACAAAAGGCATTATTGTAAACTCATAATGCTCGTACCTGGTTCGAAATGCTGTCTTCAGAATGTCTTCCTTCTTCACACACAACTGATGGTATCCAGATCGAAGTTCAATCTTTGAAAAATATTGAGCTCCATGAAGTTGTTCGAATAAATCATCAATGTGAGGTAGGGGATACTTGTTCTTTATTGTTATAGCATTGATCTCCTTGTAGTCAATCCACAACCTCAAAGATCCATCTTTCTTCTTAACAAAATGAACAGGGGCTCCCCATGGAGAAACACTAGGGAGAATAAATCCCTTATTACTCAATTCCTCTAGTTGTTTCTTTAGTTCCACTAATTCCACAATGGCCATTCTATAAGGGGTCTTCGATATAGGCCTTGAACCAGGAATTAAATCAATGGAAAACTCAATTTATCATTCTGGAGGATGTCCAGGTAAATCTTCAGGAAACACATCAACATATTCTATCACAATAGGTACATCCTCTATTTGAACATTCCTTTCCTCACCCATAGTTATTTTATTCTCTTCCTCCCCAATAATTAAATTTAGTTGAGCTACTGGGGGTGGATCTAGATAATAATTAGGTTGTGATGATTCTGCTCTAAAGATAAGGTGTTCTTTATCATTGTCCTAAAAAATAGTAACCTCCTTCTTCTTACAATAAATTTGTGCATCATGGTCTGAAATCTGATCCATACTGAGGATTATATCAAATTCAATCATGAGTATGACGATGAGATCAGCAGATAAAGAACATTTATATGCCCTAATGGGAACGGATTCACAGAACTTTGTAGCATTGATACTTCCCTTAGGAGTTTTGACTGACAACTCCCTTGTTAAATAAAATTGGAAATATCTAATTTTCTTAGAAAACTGGGAAGATATGAAAAAATGTGATGATCCAGAATCAAATAAAGCATTGGCTAAACTTGAGGAAACCATTAAATTACTTGCCACCATGTCTTTTGGAGATTTAACCTCAGCAGTAGTGATAGAATAAGTTTGTCCTTGATCCCTTGTCCTTTTATAAGGTAAGTTCCCCTGACGCTTATGACATTCATTTTCATAATGTCCCATCTCCCTGTAATTATATCATTAAACATCGGTAGCTTCTTTCTTACCCTTGCAATCACGAGATTGGTAGCATTTTTCACCACACTTGTAACAGACTCCCATTCCCTTCAAGTAAGTACCGGGGTGTTTATTCCAACATTTACTACAGGATGGATATTCAACTTTTCCTTTCTTCTACTTATTTCCATTTCCATGGTGATTAGAAGATCTCTTCTTCTCTTGCTTTTCTTTAAAGTTGTAAGACTTAGAGAATTATTTTTCTTTCTTGATAGCGCATGAGACAATATCATTGTATGATGAGAAGGATTGTGAGACTAATTCTCAATGGAGAAAAGGTTTTAACCCATCAAAGAAATGATCAATCTTACTTATTGTATTACATATATAATTTGCAGCATGTCTCTCTAACCTTGTAAAGTTAACTTCATACTTTGCAGCATTCTCATCCTACTTTTACCTCAGACTCAGAAATTGCCTTTCCATATCTGCTCGATGGTCATGAGGAAAGTATTTTTCTAATAAAATCTCTTTAAACTCCCTCTATTCCATATTTGATACTTCATAATCTTTCTTTGTGTTTTGAATCAATGACCACAATTGATCAGTATCTCCAATGAGGCAGTAAACTACCATCATAAATTTCTCCCTTTCACTACTCCCCAAGGCATAGAATATTTTCTATAAGTAATTTATCCATTTATCAGCTGATAATGGATTTTTACTCCCATTTAATGTTGGAGTTTTTTGCCTCATGAAGCGATCTAACATTGATCCTCTACGTTGTGGATCAGGGTGCTCCATACGGGTAAGGTTATTATTCATAACCTGAGTGAGTTGTCTTAGTATGGTGATAAGTTTATCATCACCAGTTGTATCACTAGATCCACTATAATTATCTTGAGTAGGAGGGAAATCCCTACATGGAGTGTGTGCATTGATACGGTTTCCATTCCTTCCACTAGGAACCATTTCTAAATAATGGCATAAACTAGATTAGTTTATGAATAGAAATACATAATTCCAAACTTGTAAAACACTTAAAATGAATTTAACAGTTTATGGATATAATCCATAATCATAAAAAATTTATTCTTTGAGGAAGTATATACTCATAAACCCTTCATAATGGTTTGTAAAGAAAATGAGAATTATCCTAATCATATCCCCTATGAGTGTCATAACCAAGAGTGCAGCAAGGCCCGTTGTCATGCACCAGTTCCCGTTAGAGTCTAGCTCAAAGAAAAGTTTTTGGGTTTTACCCCTAGGTACATTTGTGCCAGAGCCGCCTCTACCTTCTCATATCTAGACAGGGATGTATTTCTTGAAAAACTCACAAAATCTCTACAATGCCATAATTCTAGGAAGTTCTTATATACTAATCCTCAAAGTCTATCTTAGGGTTATGTTCTCTAATGATAATTTATCTAAATATAGATTTGAATGTTTGTACTAAACTTCCTCTAATACCAACTATAAAACCCCAACCCCAGTTACCCAGAGTCGGTGCATTATTATATAACATTGGCATGATCACAAAAGTTCAAGTCTCGAAAGACCGATTAGTTTAGTATCCTTAGAAACACTAGATACATTCATAAGTATTACATTGCAAGATAAATTGAAAAACTACAACAACATAGTCTCCATAGTCCACACTCATATCCCCTCAAATTATCTATGCAGATCAATCATAAAATACTTCTTCACATCCTCAGAAAAATAAAACAAATAAAGGGGTGATCTCATATGCTCAGTAAGGATAAAAATATAGCGGAAACTTTCATAAATAAGCATAAACATTTAAGGCAATGTATAACTAAAACAAAAGCCTTTTAAACTTTAACTTCAGCATAATATGGAAAAAAATGAAATTAAATAATTCCATTTACTAATTCACATGGATATTATACTAGTCGAATAATCACATGCAATATCAATAACCACTTTTATAATGATGGAATGCATAATGCCAGACTATCATAACCACATAGTCAAGGACTTGTGCCAAGACTAAAAATAATATTTTGTCAAGGCCTTGTGCCAAGACACTAGTTTGTCTCATGATAACTACCGATGCATTGAGGAGCTATAGCGAGCTCCACCCGTCACTTACTAAGTTCAATGCATTCCTCATATGAACAGGTTTAAACATAACATAAACATTTGTATTAAAATGATCATACAAAATGTCAATAATTTATCCATAAACCATGAATGGTATAAAAATAACACATCCATAGTAAAACATATCACAAAACCTTCAATAAAATATAGAAGTTTTGTATAATAATAAATCAACTTCAAATAAGCTTAAAATCCATCAAAGGATGTTGACATAGATGAAACCAAAACTATTTGAGAGAAATATCTCTTTTTTTAAATCTTTTAAAAGTCACATAATTATAAAAGAAAACATTTAATTTGAAAATATTCTTATAAGCTTTTAATGGAATCTTTGACGATTTTATAATGGCAGAAAATAACTGCACCCACCGTATAAGTTAAAAAAATACATTCTTACCTTAATTTTGTTGAAAAGGTTAAAAAGGACCTTGTTTGGAAAACGATGGAAAGATTCCTTTATAATAATCATATAAAAATTAAAATAAGGGTATAAATTACTTTAACCCATATTCTATAAAATAGTAATAATTTTTTGAAATAAATTTTTAATAAACATGGATGTGGATGATAAAGAGTTCCTAGTAGATAATTACGTATAAACAACCTCGGATAATGAAGAGATTATGAAATAAACCCTTACATTGTACTTTTCCTTGGTCGAGGGTAGTTTAACCTCCTTTATATTGGTAAAATAATTGTTATTAAATTATACAAGAATCATATACATTACTATGATATCATATATGATCTTTTAACATTGTTTTGTTGATAATACCTTAGTATTATCATCATTTCGGGTGTTAATGGATTAATTTTCCTTTATATTATTTGTTATGTGAGTCGTATTTGTTATGGATGGGATGTATCTTATTTGTATCCAGAATTATATCAAGTCTTTAATCATTATTTTTAATCATCTAATGAAAATTAGTCTTGAATGGATACGATGGGGAATGAATCTCCTCGAGTTCGTGGAGACGGTAATCCGTACGTACGCACGAGCGACAATATCATTATTTTTATATTAAAATAATATATAATTGGATGTTATATCATATATACAGAATCATTATCCTGTTATATTTATTATTTACATGAATTACACATCATTATTATACCCATCCAAATAATAATGTATTGAATAACAATTACACCACGACGTGGAGACGGTAATTCGTACGTACGCACGTATGGTGACATGTCATTCAAAGGATGGATAGAATAATGAATATGGATGTACCATATTTATAATAACATCACATTACATAGAATATACTAGAGTTATTATTTTATAATGGAAATAACAAAGAAATAATAAGTGGAAGAAGAAAATAACTTGAAAGAGGGTAGTGAAATTATTACCTCTTCTTCGGGTTCTTCCTTTTGATTTGATCAAAAGGGCTCCTTAAGTTGGATTTTAGACTAAAGCAAGGCCTCCAGGATGAATTGAGGGAAGTTTATTGGATATTTGGTCAGGGTTTGGACAAGCCAAAAGGATTTTACGGTGTTAATTAGAGAGAAGGGGGGTTCTCTTTTATAAGAGGGGTGAGGGGTACCTTAGGAAAACCTAGAAATATTATTTTATAATAAAATCATTTTCGGTTTCTAATGGCTCCAAAATGGATTATTTAAAGGATAAGGTGGTTATGGGTAGAAAAACACACAACCAATAGGTTTTAGATAGGTTTGGGTCACTATATTAACTTTAAATTTTAGATTTAACTCTTAGTTAAATAGTTTGACATTTACCACGTCTCTTTGTATTTTTATATTATATGGTTAATAAACTTACTATATACTTCCAAGAGAACCCCAATTGGTCCATTAATGAAACACCTATCATTATATAAGTCCTTTTTCCAAACCATAGATTTTTAGGAATATAATATCAATTAATAATATAATATTTGTTTTAAAAACTCTTTTATGTCAATTTTGACACTATTTGGTATTTTGTTTTTGCTAAATTTATAACAGCATTATTATTTAAAAAAAATCATCTAACCAGACCTAATATGTTTTATTAACCTATAAAATTAGTGTAATTCATAAAAAGTCTCAAATTACATTTATGTGGATATTTATGATATCAATTATTTTAATATTTCATTAATTAGGTAATTACTGCATCACCGTTGTTTCATAAATAAATTAAATTATTTAAGGTATAAAAATTATAAATAAAATACTATTATGTATTAAATATTTTTATCTTTCTAATGAATATTTATAATCAAATTTATCTTATTTATAACCCTATAATAAAAATGTTTTAGTTATTAAACTTTGATTTTAACTCTTTTAACTCTTCTTTGAATTAAATAATAATAAATTTCCTAATCTAATCCAAGTGGACCAAATAGGTTAATATTTTATTCATAAGGTTGTTTTTGGTCGAATTATATTTAGCTAATAGAATTAGGATATGTGTTAGGGTAATAATAATATAATTTTTACCCTTAATTACCCTATTTACTTTTAACTGTGGTAAATAAACGTAAAAAGTTACTATTCACCCAAAATTATTTTTATCTTATTGAACCACATTTTACTAATTGATATTAACTGTGTCTCTCGGATTTTTGAAATTCCACTCACAGAAACGGTAAAATTAAGTTTTATGTGAATTTGCAAATTCTCCTAGGAGATGGGTAAAAGACGGTGAAAAGTTCAATAAAAATTTTATATATCTAAAATTATTATAAACTAACTCTAATGAATTAAATTGAACTTATATAGGTATTATGTATCTATTTTGACCTAAAATAAATTTAAATAAAAATAATAATTATTTAAATAAAAATTTAGTTTTAAACTATAACTCAATGTTTTTCACTATTCATCAAAAATTAAAAGTTTTCAGAAAAATACCAAAAAATAACCCTAAGCTAATTTTGATATTCCAAATCCAAAAATGAAGTCCATTTTGAAATTTAAACTTTATAAAATTTCAAAAAGTGGGTATTACTATTCATAACGGCTAGTTTGATTGGTTGTGGTGTGTGTTAGAACTCGAAGTTGCGTACAACACATGCTACTATATTATTCAAAGTGAAACGTACCATGGAAGCTTGGGGTGTTACAACATACATTCTCCATGGACTCAATTATACATTATTCCAGTGGAATTATTTGAGTGTGACCCTTTGATTACACTTAGACCCCTTAACTAGGCAGCATGGTTTATGTTCTGTGAGCTCTCTTGGCCTTCTAAGGTTAAGGATTCCTTGATTCCTTCTGGATCCTATATTACTATTATTACTGCTTGGACACCTTGGTTACACCTTGGTTCCCACGTTATACAAGATTATTTTACTTTGATATTTTAGTTATATCATGTAAGACCCTAACCTCTTATAGGTATCATGTTCAAACATTACTGGCATGATTCAAAGCAGGTATGGTCGGTCAGGTATCCCATAAGGAGTCTGAGACCGACATGATTATTATTTTGTGCATGTTATTTCACATCATATCTCTATATATGTACACTGATTCTTCTATACTCACAAACTGTATTCTTTTAGACATCATTATTAGTGACCTACTGAATATATCTCACACCCTATTCGGCTAGCCGTTTGGTACCCATACATACTTCATGGATGTTGGTAGGGATAAGGTGAAGCACCCAGTATCTTGTGAGCATGATACCAAGTCTTTGATTGTGGTGTTTATGGATAGCCCTATGGTCTTTTTCTCTTTTGTATGTACATGTATATATGTATTATAATATTTTTAATAGATCCATGAAATACTCATCATTTGTATATGGTGTCACTATTGTCTTGAGGTATTACTATTACTGTCTAGATTATTTACTTCCACTTCTTTATTTTTCATTTTATTACTTTCACTATTTATTAATTTATTATATCATTTTTCTAATCTAATCATGAAAGTATGGTCTCCCCACCATACCATCATAGACCCTCGCTACTAGTCAGTCTCCTCTAGTGCATAGGTACGCACGCTTGCGGCCATGTTACTAACTGGGTTTGGTTACATATGAGTGAACTAGGTTCAAGATGTTACAAATTAGTATTAGAGACTTTCCTTTTTGTCTTAATATTTTGGGTGTTAGATAGGAGACTAGGAAGGTATTAGAATTTTTTAATGATCCTATGGTTGGTAGTAACTAACCCGTGCATGGGGGAAAATCCAAATTTCCTGGGATGGGAATTGTTGTATGGATTATCATTATTACGATTATACTGATTTCACAGTTGGGTGATGCACATGGATTTTGGATTTTATTATTTTTTTAGAATTTATTTTTACCCTTGGACCAATATGAAAATATGGTAGTGTCTCATGCACCATTTTAAGCATGTCAGGATTTATATGTCATTCATTATTCCATTCCATGTTTACTTATTGCATGAATTTTATATTTAATGTTCATTGTGCCTTGATATTTATATTTAATATTGTGCTAATGTTTCTTCTAGGGATAAAATATTTGGAAAAATAAAAGTACATGTATCAACCTAAATAGTTTTTCCCATATAGTGTAATGATTTCACCTTAATTAGATAATTATATTTAGTTTTTTTGAAAGTTACTATCATGGACACTCTCAAATGATGTTTGGTTTCAGGTTATTTAGGTACGGCAAAGTGGCTGACCAAGATCGTCTCTCAAAAGAGGAAGTAATTTAAAACAACATATTAATGATATTTTGAAAATAAAATAACATAAACATAGTACTTAAAAGTATGGGGGGTTGTTTTTTATTTATCAAACTAGAATAAGTATGTTGTAAGAAAATTTTATTTTGTTTTTTAAATGAGATTGAGAAAATGAAACAATAAGATATTTTTTTAGAAAACTATTTTTAGAAAGTGTAATCAATCTAACTATATCTCTTCACTTACTTATTCATAATTATAATTTAAATTAATATCCACTTAATTATGATCCTCTAATTTTTTAACCACTGAACCCTATGATAATTAACTTAACCACCAAGATGAAATTAATTAAACCCTAGGCTAGCTTCGGAACATGCAATCACAGTGCCCTGATTTAATTGATGTTATAATAGTAGTTTATGGTTAATGGTAAATTATGTAACATATCTAATCTATAAAATAGGATGAATTTAGTTTATAGATTATATTTTAACTCTAAAAATTTATCCTGTGTGTTTATATATTACTAATTAATATTGCACTCTCACAATTCACACAATTCTCAACCTTGCATGTTTTGTGTTAATTGTTAAATTGCTTGATTAGTTTCATTTAAATTAAAAACTCAATTAATATATTATATTAAGTGAATTAAAATTTCTCATGGATTCAAAATAAATGAATGAAGAAGGTTAGAGGAAGATTGATTGCTAAAAAAACTACTCTTCCATGGGTGGTGTAGTCATCATATAAACGTTTTTCATGTGTAAAGGTAATGGAAAGGGTATAACCCAATAATGTTTATAATATTAATTTTAATCCCAAATAGGATGAGTATAGAAGAATAAAATATAATAAAATATAAGAAATAGAATTGTAATAAATAATTTTATTACACAAACACAAACATTAAAGCATGAGATGGAGAGTAAGGCTTCGATGAAGGGATCCTTACTTCAAGAGATCTCTTTTTGAGTATAGGGATTTATCTAACCCCAAGGTGATGAGAGGAATACTTTGGAACTCAAAAATGGAATCACCTCACTCCTTGTTCTAACTCCCAAATGAGGTTCCCATGGTTTCCTTTTATAGAAAAAAAGGGAAGTGGTTTTGGGCACCCATATTAAGAGATACCACTTTTATCTAGTTTTTGGGTTGGTAAATGGAGTTATCACTACTTGGAAAAAATATAAAAGTTGTTTTTAGGAATCTATAATATCACCATGTTAAATTTTTCATCCATTATACATATTTAATGGGATATATATCCAAAATAACTAACTTAACTTTTGACTTTGTGCAGATCTGGTTCTCTAGAGAAATTAGTTCGGTTAGGCCACTATATGGATGAATTGGGATTTTGTTTCTTGAGATGAGTTGTATCCCACTTAGTTTTGGATCATGTCAATAAATTTCATCCCATTTATATTCATGTATTACTCGTAACATGTAAAATATTGGACATATATCCTAGGGATTCCATGCAGTTTAGCCCATTTTCCTTCTGCATCATCTCTAACCCTCCAAATCACCTCCTCTTATAATCAAATCACCAAAAAAGTATAATTTTACTTTTTAAAAGTGATAAAATTTAATAATTTAATCAAATTGTAAGTTAATTTTTTTATTATATATGTAATTTTTAGTACAAAACTAGTTTTAAATAGTGATGTAAGCGTAAAATAAAGCAATGAATCATGGTGAGATCACACCCCCACACTTACCCTTTTTCACTCCTATGAACAACCTCATATCATGTATTAAAAAATTTGAAAATATATTCATGTTCATATTCCTCAATCCATAGTGGCAATATAGGAAAATTAATAATCTCATCAAAAGTCAATATCAATAAATTTGAAAGGCATTGTCTCATAAATTGTATCAAAATAAAATCCAGTGAGATCAATGAAACTAATCATAGAAAACATGTTATGGGTATACCATACCATTAATTCCCCACATATTTGTGTGATAACCATTTCAAGCTTATATCTATACCATTTATTTAGTATATTCAGGTTAATTAAAAAAAATCTTCTTACCTAGTTTAATTCACCAAACTTGTTCTGCATTCCTTTGCAAACAAATTTCAAGACCCACTCACTTAAGCATTCCCAAAAGTAAAACCTTAAGATACTAACCTATATATCCCCATGTGTTTTACATTTCATAACTCCCCTCTTTATTAAGATAATATATATATATATATATATTGATTTCCTATTTTTAGGGTGTACAACTGTCAGATATCAGGAACACATGCATAGGTCAATTTGGTACAATGATGAAACTGGTCAGAAGAGAAATGAACATATGAATCAACCATTGATATAAGATGAATTTTTTTACCTAAATTTTCTATACCTTCAATTAAGTAGTAAAATTTCAGAAGTCATGGTTGAGTGAAAAGTTCTGTGGAGAAATCAATGACACAATTTACCATGAAAAAATTTCATAAAGAATGGTTTCAAAATATAAAAGTTTTTATAATGAAACAACCAATCATATCATTGACACCTTGCATTTTTATAAAAATCAACCCTTAATAATGAAATATAGCTCATTCTTATCATGCCACTAATGAATTTTGAAAAATATTAATATTCTATATATTCCAAATCTAAATGATCATGTTACAAAATGCTTTCTTTTGCCTTTTTTGTGATAATTAACACAAAATACACACACAAAAACACAAAAATAAAAAACCTAAAGAACCTACCCCAAAATTTAATCTCCTCCCCCACACTTAAAATATTTCATTTTCCTAAATGTGAACCTATGAGATGATATATACACATGAAATATAGAATTTTAAGTACGAAAAGTAATAAAAAATTGAAAGGTTTAGGAATAGCCTAATATTCTTAAGTGATGATAGGGTCATATAGTGTGATAAAATCAACTACATGGGTGGGAAGTCCCATAATGTATTTATTAAAATGTTTCTCATTGATTATAAATATCTTTCCTATTTCTTCTTTTGTAATATCCATGATGGAAGTTTTTTATGTTGTCCTATAATTCCAAAGTGAAACATCCATGCTCTTGTTCCAATTATTCCTATTTGGTTGCATGGTTTTCTCAAAAATTTGTTTCAACTCTGGATTTTAAACCTCATACTGACCATTTTTTTGGGGTTGGTGTGGTTTATAAGTATTATGCATCACCCCAAAATTCCAAAGTAGAGAATCCAAATTCTGATTGTAAAAGTGTTTTCCTTGGTCACTGATGATGGCCATTGGTACTCCAAACCTGCAAAAAAATTGAGCCTTGAAAAAATACACTAAAACATGAGAATCATCAGTCCTGGTGGACTTGGCCTCCACCAATTTTCTAACATAATCAACAGCAATCAAAATATATAAAAAACAAAATGAACTTGGAAAATTATCTATAAAATATATTCCCCATACATCAAAAAATATCATAAAATAATATGGATTGTTGGTCCATCTCATGTCTCCTAGAAATTTTCACTGTGTTTTGGAAATTTGAGCATGACTTGCAAAAAAAATGAGCATTATAGAATAATATAGTACAATATAATCCAAAGTCTAATACTTTACTAGCTATCTATTGGGGTCCAAAATGTCATCCACATGAAAATGTATGACAAAAATGTAGAACAAACTCAAACTTATAATCAAGACCACACTTCCTAATAACTTGATCGCTACACATGTGATAGAGGTAGGGATCATCCCGCACATAAAATATAGACTCACTCTTTAAATTTTGGACTTGATTTTTCTTTAAATTTACTGGAATTTTAGAAGAAACAAGGTAGTTAACTAAATCAGTATACCAATAATGTGTACCAGAGATGAAACAGATATGATCATCAGGAAAAGTGTCCTGAAGTGGTACATGGTCCATGGTGTCAGCCTCTAGTGTGTGAGTAATCATACTCATGTGGTTAACCACTAAGTTTTCTGACCCATTCTTATCCTTTATCTCAATATTAAATTCTTGAATAAGGATCATTCAATGGATAAGTTTGGTCCTTGTATCTAGTTTCTTCAATAGGTACCTCAGAGCATCGTGATTAGAAAAAAAACAACTTTAGAGCCCAATAAATATGAATGGAATTTATCTAAAGAAAATATGATGGAAATAAAATCATTTTTTGTGGTTGTTTTGTTTTATTGGTTTGAATACAATGTCCTCAAAGAATAGGCAATAACATGTGAAAATCCCTCCACCCTCTGTAATAAGATAGCTCCAACTGCGAAGTTTGAAGCATTTCACATAATCTCAAATGGAAGGTCCTGCCATGGGGTTTGTATGATCAGTGGAGTGTCCTGACACTTCTTTAGATCATCAAATGATTCCCTACATGAATCATAAAAAATTAAATCAATATATTGTTGAAGTAATCGAGATAAGGGTAGAGAAATCTTACTGAAATCTCAGATTAAGCATCGATAAAATCCTTCATGCCTTGGGAATGATCTAACAACCTACACAAATAAAGGATATGGAAAGGATGAAATAATATCTACCTTAGATCTATCAACCTCTATTCCATGTTTTTACACTACATTCCCTAATACAATGCCATGTTCTACCATGAAATGAAACTTTTCAAAGTTCAAGACTATTATTCTCAATATAACAATTCAACACCTTTTCCAAACTAAAGATACACTCATCAAATGAAGATCAATACATTGTAAAGTCATTCATAAATACCTCCATGTATATCTTAATGAAATCTGAAAAAATACTCACCATGCATCTCTAAAAGGTACATATGGCATTCCAAAGTCCAAATTTCGTCCTTCATTATGAAAATGTACCAAATGGACAAGTGAATTTTATCTTCTCCTGATCCTATGGAGCTATAGAAACCTAAAAATATCCAGAAAATCCATCCAAGAAACAATAATGTGTCTTCCCATATATTCTCTCAAGAATTTGATCAATAAATGGGAGGGGGAGTGGTCCTTGTGAGTGTATTGATTTAGTTTCCTATAATCAATACACACATGCCAACTATTTTATACCCTCATTGGAACTAAATCCTCTCTCTTATTCTAATAATAGTAACAGCACTTTTCTTAGGCACAACCTGAATAGGACTCACCCACTGGGAATCTGAAATGGGATAAATTATACCTACCTCAAGTAATTTTTCAACTTCATTTTTAACAACATCTAGAAGAGTTGGATCTAGTCTCCTTTATGGATACCTAACCGGTTTATCCTCATCCTCCAAAAGAATCATATGTATGAAAATAGCGGAGATAATACCTAATATGTCATCCAAGGTCCACCCGATTGCTCTATTGTTCTTTCTCAGAAGATTCAAAAAAAATTCTTCATTTTCAAAAGCGATATTGTTGAAAATTATATTAGGTAATCTCTCACTACTCAACAAGTATAAGTATTTGTGATTTGGTGGAAATGGATTGAGTTCTAATGAAGGTGGTGCAATATAGATGGAGATATTGAAGGAACTAAAATATGTGCACAATGAACATCATTACCAAAATATAAATCATAAAAATAATAGAATAATGCATAAAATCTGTCAGCATAATCAATATCCATGTCATAAACAGAGTGAGCATGATCAAAATCAGAATATGAATTCATTTAAAAATAAAATCTAAGAGAGTTTTTTGCATTATAAACGGGTTTGGAAGTTCTCTTATACATCAAACTAGAACTGAGGCTCATAATCTCTATAAGCAAAGGAAAATAAAATTCCATGGGGTTTTTTCTTGGTGGTTCAAATGGGAGATAACCAAAGCAGAATGGTCCTATGAGGGGTACTTCATGGAGTCCATAACATTAAATATCACAAATTTATCTCCAAACTCCATGGAAAGTGTATAATCATGGACATTTATGGTTTTCTTTTGATTTTGATGAAGGTCCTACCTAATATAATGGGATCATGAGAATTTACCTAATTATCCTCCATGTTAAGAAAGTATAAATATACTAGAAAAAAAATGTCTCTTACCTGAAAAATTATATCCTCAATGACTCCCACTAGATATATATAGCTCTATTAACCAATTACACCACTACTCTCATCAACTTCAGCTCACCAACCTATAAAGAAGATAATATAGAATGAGTCATCACATTTATGGAGGCTCCCAAATCATATATAGAATCAAAAAAGTGTAAATATCTTATGGTGCATGGTATGGTGAATATCCCTAGATCCTTACACTTTTTTGGCATTTCTTGGGTTGGTTTAATGAGTGTAGATACATTCCTTCCAATATTGATCCTCTCATTTCCCTTTATCCCTATTTGATTAGTAAAAAATTCTTTAAAAATTTTGGCATACCTTGGGATTTTATTAATGGATTCAAGTATAGGGATGTTGATATCAACATGCTTGAATGTATTCAAACCCTATTTCTTCATCGCCTCTTCAACTATATTCATGGATTATACAAATATTTTTCAAAATAAAAGGGATTTAGGAGTAATTTAATCAATATTTTTCTTACCATTTTCTTTCTCCTTAGGCTTCTCATCAAATTTTCTTAAATTGGGTTTCTCTAGAGTTGAAGTGAATCCCAGTGGAATGGTGGGTACAGATATATCATTTTTTTGCATCCCAATTCTCAATATGATGGCACTGACATTCCCCTTAGGATTTGGAGTAGGTTGGGAAGGAATATTTTTTGAGTTCTTACTTACCAGTTCATAGAGGGTGGTGGAAATCTGGCTCATTTGATTTATCAACTCCCACAAATCAGAACCTTGAATCTTAAACTCGTTCTGTTGATTAAGAACAATTTGTTTCAAAATATCATCAGTATTATAATATAACTTTTGTTGAGAATTATTTTTTTGTTTACTTGTTCATGTTTGAGCTTCAAATCTCCTTTTCGGTTATTGGAAACCCTGTTGGTAACGTGTAGGTAGCTGGAAATTTTGTGGAAAAGGGGTCATTTTTTCTTATCCAGAGCCATACCTAATGTGTAATTGATCCTTCCACCCTTGGTTTTATATCGGAGAAAAGAAATAATACTTTTTCTAGGGATGTGGTTTTTGTTTCTGTTGACATGGTCTCCTAATGAATACTACTACACAATCCTCTATCTCTTATAGTTGGGGTAAATAGTTAGTTGGATAGTCTATTTTAGTGAAAAATCCATAAGGCCTTGCAGGTGTGGGTTGGTATATATTTTTAGAAAAAGAAATATGTCTCACCATAGAGGTCAATTATTCCAACTTAGTATCAATTAAATTATTTTCAAGAGAAGAAGGAATTACCTAATATAATCCTCTAACATGTGGTGTACCTTGATCACCATATTATTGGGAGTTTTGTGTCATCTTGTCGATCAAATCACATGTAGTCTATAGTGTTTTGTTGACTAATTTCCCTCCCACTCCAGCATCCACCATACTCCTCTTTGTAGGTGTGAGTCCTTTATAGAATTTCTAGATGATTAATTTATCACTGATTTGGTGATATGGGAAGCCTTCACACAACTTCTTGAATAGCTCCCAGTACTCATAAAATGACTCTACTTGTGTTTTCTTGATCCCTGAGATCTCCTTTTGAATGGAAGTGGTCCTCGAAGCTAGAAAAAATCTCTACAAGAAATGGAATTTCAAATCATTCCAACATGTTATGTATTCAGGTTATAAATAATACATCCAATCCTTCACATTTCGATCAAGTGAAAATGGAAATTCTCTAAATTTGATTTGATATTCAAAGAAATTTCTTGGTTTTAGGGTTTAGAAAATCACATTAAATTATTATAAATGTTTTTTTGGATCCTCACCATATAATCCATGAAATTTTGGAAAATGGTGAATTAACCTAGATTTTAGTTCAAAGTCTTATTAAAGATTTGGATATGCAATACAATTTGGTTGATAGTTAATGTCGGGTGCAGAAAAATATATAATTGTTCTATTAAGTTCATTGTTATTATTTTCATCCATTTTTCTTGGTTTTATGTTTTAATTTTAATTGATTCTAATTTCAATGTACCCAAAATGTAGAAATTCTTTAACTGGTTGAATGTTGAAACTTCTCGTAGACTGAGACTGTCTGATCATATCCCTAAGGCTATGCTCAATATCAGGTTTAATGTATAATTTATCCTTGAGATTATTTCATGTCATAAATTAATGAAAAATAAAAAGGAAATGGAGAAAAATGGACCATAATAAAAAAAGAATATTGACTTAATGGTCTAAAAAAGAAAGAAAAGAAAGAAAACCTAAGAAAGGGAAAATAATAAATAAATAAGAGAAGAATATAATTAAATTAAAAAAAATACCTTTAATTGGTTGAAAAGTTTACTTTTCTCCATATAAAAAGTTCCTATTTTAAAGGCATTGTGTTGGGATCTCTCAGATGATGTTCAGTTTTGGGTTATTTAGGTGCAGCACAGTGGCTAACCATAGTCGTCTCTCAAAGGAGAAAGTAATTTTAAATAACATATTAAATGTATTTTTAAAATAAAATAACATAAATACACTAATTAAAATAATGGGGGTTGTTTATAATTTATCAAACTATAATATGTATGCTGGAAGAAGATTTTATTTTTTATTTTTGAAATGAGATTGAGAAAAATCAACGAGAAGATATTTTTTTAGAAAATCGTTTTTATAAAGCGTAATAGATATAACTCTACCTATTCACTTACTTATTAATAATTATAATTTATATTAATATCCACTTAATTATGATCTTCTAATTTGTTTACCCCCAAACCCAATGATAATTAACTTAACCACCAAGATGAAATTAGTTAAACCCTAGGTTGTCTTCGGAACATGAAATCACAGCACCCTGCTTTGATTGATGTTCTAAGTGTATCTTATGGTTTAATTAATTTTATATTGGTGGTTAAGTTAATTATCATAATTTTTGGGGGTTAACAAATTAGGGGGTCATAATTAAGTGAATATTAATTTAAATGATAATGTTTAATAAGTAATTGAAGAGGTAGAGTTAGATTGACTAGGCTTTATAAAAATAGTTGTATAAAAAAATATCTTCTCATTTAATTTTATCAATATAATTTAAATATATATATATATATATACAATCATCTTCCAGCATACTTATTCTTGTTTTATAAATGATAAACAACCCACATCCTTTTAAGTAGTGTGTTTAAGTTATTTTATTTTCAAAATACCATTAATATGTTATTTTATTTTCAAAATACCATTAATATGTTGTTTTAATTTACTTCCTCCTTTGAGTGATTCCCTTGGTCATCTACTCTAATATAGATAAATAACCCAAAACTGAATATCATTTAATATTACCAATGATAGTTCCTTTCAAATTTTGTTTGGCTTCGGGTTATTTAGGTGCAGTATAGTGGTTGGCCAAGGTTGTCTCTCAAATGATGAAGTAATTTAAAACAACATATTAAATTTATTTTGAAAATAAAATAACATAAACACACTAATTAAATGTATGGGGGTTTTATAATTTATCAAACTAGAATAATTATTTTATAAGAAGATTTTATGTTTTTTTTTTGTTTTTTAAATGAGATTGAGAAACAAAATGAGAATATATTTTTTTTAGAAAAATATTTTTAGAAATTTTAATCGATCTAACTATACATATTCACTTACTTATTCATCATTATAATTTAAATTAATATCCAATTAATTATTATCCCTAAATTTTTTAACCCCTAACCCTATGAGAATTAACTTAACCACCAATGTGAAATTAATTAAACCCTAAGCTAGTTTTGGAACATGCAATCACAGCGCCCTACTTTGATTGAAGTTCTAAGGCTAGATTATGGTTAGTGTTAAGTTAGTACACATGTTCACTCTATAAATTAGGATTAATTGAGTTTATATATTATATTTTTAACTCTAAAAATTGATAATTTATGGTTTTTCATTACCATTTAAGATCACACTCTCACAATTCATGAAATTCTCGACCTCGTGTGTTTTGTGTTAATTGTTCAATTGATTTATTAGTTTAATTTAAATTAAAAAATCAATTAATAAATAATATTAATTGAATTAAATTAACTCATTAATTAAAAATAAATGAATGAATAAGTTAATAGGTATATTGATTACTAAAAATAACTACTCTTCCATGGGTGGTGTAGTCATCCTAGAAATGTTTTCCATGTGCAAAGGTCATGGAAATTATATAACCCAGTCACATTTCTAATCTTGATTTATAGACAAAATAAGATGATTATAGAAGAATAAAACAAAAAACATAATAAAATATAATAAATAGAAGTGGAATGGTGAATATTATTATCAAAACACAAACATTACAACATAAGAAGGATAGTAAGGCTTCGATGAAGGGATCCTTGCTTCAAGAGATCTACCTATGGGTATAGGAAGTTATAGAAACTCCAAGGTGATGATATGAATCCTATATAACTTAAAAATGGAAACATTTAACTCCTTGTTCTAACTCTTAAATAAGGTTACCATGGTGTCCTTTTATAGAAAAAATGGGAAGTGGTTTTGGGTACCCAAATTTCAAGATTCCACTTGTGTATCAGTTTTGGGTTAGTAACTGGCATTATCTCAACTTTGAAAAAATAAAAAAAAAAGTTTTTTTGTAATATTGAATATCACCATGTCAAATTTAGAAGTAATTGGACATCTGGAATGGGATATATATCCAAAATACCTAACCTAACGTTTGACTTCATGCAAATTTTGTTCTCTGGATTGATCAGTTTGGTTGGGTCAACAGATGGTCTAACTAGGTTTGGGTTTCTTGATATGAGTTCTATACCACTTAGTTTTGGATCATCTTGAAAATTTTAATCCCATTTTAATTCATGTATTTCTCAAAAAAAATTAAAAAAGTGGAAATATGTCCTTGGGATTCCATGCAGTTTGGCCCATCTTCCTTCTGCATCATCTTCAACCCTCAAAATCACCTCCTCCTATAATGAAATCACAAAAACAAGTATAATCTTACTTTTTAAAATTGATAACCATTGAATAATTAAATAAAATTTGAAGTGTAATTTTTTGTTAGATTTTTAATTTTCAATAAAAAACTAGTTTAAAACATTGATGTAAGGGTGAAATAAAGTAGTGAATCGCGGTGTGATCATTGATCCATGAACTATTAGACACATGAGATGAAACATTATTTTGTTTTAATTATATGTATGAAAATTTAAATTTAAATAGTGTGTGAACCTCTATAAATTGGTAATGGTGATCAATCTAATTAAACCATCATAAAATCCTCATTACAGTAACATGTTGTACCATTTGCAATTTATAAAGCGTAGTACTATATAACTTGAGAATGATAAGTGAATCTAACTGGTACTTGATACATGTATGTTTATATATGGATATATATAATGAAATAATTTTTAACTGTTGAGTTTTAAATTTAAATGGAAATGGCCATCATTAAATTGTGATTCCAATTGCAACTTAAAGGGTGTTTTCCTCTATAACTTTCAATTGACACAATGTATACTAGAACCCCTATTATAAAATATAAAACTTAACCTAGAACATAACTTAGTAGTGGGAAGTAGGTAGTGTATCTTTTTATTCTTTATGGTCTTATAGAATTCGCATACCTAGCTTTATGAGCAGGTAGAGGGGTGTGACTCTATATAGGAAGGCTTGTACCTATCCTATTCTTATACATGAAAATTCTATTATTGTTAAATATTATATGAGGCATGTTCTTATCATTTTTAGATCTATGATTCCATTTCATCCTCAATTCTATCACTATGAAGGTGGAGACAACCATGTTCCTAAAGTGGTGGGACCTAACCCGCCAGTAGTGCTATAAGTGGCACCTCTAGTTATAGATGACTTGGGTACTGATTACTAGTTTCAAGAGGGTTTATTAGGGTTTATTCAAACTATTTAAAGAGATATACAACCTACCCTTACTATGGAAGAGCTAACAAGAGATTTTTAGTAACATAATCCACCCACATTTTTGGGGAATGGTATTCCACAGGTTGTCGATACATGGATAGAGTCCATTCTATCTATCTTTGAGCACCTAGAGGTGCCTCCAGATAGAAGGATTAACTCATTGATTATATTATGCATGGGTCTTCCATGAATTGGTAGGACATTATTACTTAGGAATACCAACATTGGGATATGGTCTGGATAGACTTTTAGGATTCCTTCTATGATTATTTTTTTCTAGAGACACTGAGAGATGACAATGTTAGGGAATTCCTATACCTAGAGTAAGTATCCCTATTAGTTATGGATTATTCAACTCACTTTACTAAGATTAAAATTTTTTCAACTTCCTTTTCTACTAATTAGATTTTTATATTGATATTCTTTGAGGATGGGATTAAGTATTCCATGCATTATCAGGTAAAAAAAATTTGTTTGACTACTGTATCAGGAATTGTGAACCAAACCCTTATCACTGAGATCAATTTGAGGGAATCTGATAGTAAGGGGAATATTATATTAGTACTGAGGTAGGTTAGTAATTCAATTAGAGTTATTAAACATAATTTTGAGGGTTCTTGATAGATTAGTGGCAACCAAAGTATCCACACTAGTAGTTCTGTAATATTCCATCACTATGGAAGATATGGTCACATAAAGTCTCAGTGTGATCAAAACCTAGTTTAGGGTTGAGGCTGCAACAGAATGGTATATCAAATATTTTTTCAGACCTTCCCATATGTTCCTAGTGGTATATGATCTGCACTAACTCCAATTTCCAGTATAAGATTAGTAGCAACATGCCAGGTAGGAAGTTGGACTACCACTAGTCTTACAAGTTGTAGAGGTGGATGTGGTCGAGGAGTCCAGACTCAGGATATGCAGTGCCAGATGAGTGGAACCGCTTTGGGTAGTCAGTTTGTATCTTAGTTCCATGTATTATGCTGTATATATTCATTATATCCTATACCTAAGGATAAGTGTGTTAGTTTTTCTATAGTTAGAGGTATAATCTTGGTCACCTCTACTTAAGTATCTTCTCTTTTTAATATAGGAATTTTTCATTCTTTTATCTCTTTGGATATTTTGGAAAGTCTTGGTCTTGAGATTTAGTCTTTTTGTGACATGATGAAACTCGATACTCTATTGTGAATTCGATCGAAGAGTGTAAACCAATGCAAGTAATGACCCCTTGAGGTGGGTGGATATAATTTCTTATGGGACCACTTCATCCACTATACGATGGGATTCAATATCATCCTCAGGATGGATTGGTTGGTTACTTATCACACCTATGTGGATTATTATCATTGTAGGGTATTGTTTACATCACTAGAGGGTGGTACCTATATTCACAAGGGTGAATAGGATGTCCAAGAAAGTATATATTTACCATAGCATCACGGGTTATGTAGTATGATAGTCCAAATCGCTAGCCTATATATGAATGATCAAAGGACACATCAAGCTAATTTAACTCCTATAGTAGATCATTTCAAGGATATTTTCCCTGATGATTATTCTATCCAAAGAGAGATGTTGAGTTCGCTATTGATCTAGTTCTAGTAAAATCACCAATTTCTATTCCTCCTTATAGGATGACTACTACTAAGTCGCAAGATCTCAAGAGGCAATTAGAGGACTTGGAAGCTAATGGTTTTATATGGTCTAGTACTTCACCTTGAGTTTCTACAGTCATTTTATCCAAGAATATGGATGGTACCTGTCATATTTTTGTGGATTACCATCAGTTTAACGAGATTACAGTTAAGAATCAGTATTCACTATCTCATATAGACGACCTCTTTGACCAACTTTGAGGAGATAGGGTTTTCTCCAAGATTTATTTGAGGTTAGTCTATCACCAGTTATGATTTAGAATATTAGACATACCTTGTACAATGTTTCAAAGTAGTTATATTCTTTACGAGTATCTTTTTATTCCATTCGGTCTCACAAATGCTCCCACCATATTCATGGATTTGATGAATTGGGTTTTCCATCTGTATTTTTATTTATTTTTGGTAGTCTTTGTAGAAGATATCTTGGTTTGTTCTCATACTTGACATAACCATGTAAAACATATTGATATCATATTTAATACACTAAGAGAGCACCATATATTTTCTGACCTCATTAAATGACACTTTTGGATCGATAAGGTACACTTCTTAGGTCAAATCATTCTAGATGCAGAAGTATCTGTTAAACCAGATAATGTCATATCTATAGTTACCTAGGAAAACCCCAAGAATATCTTTGACATATGGAGTTTCTTATGGATGTATGGATATTATAAGCATTTCATTCAAGAATTTTCATGCCTAGAAGCATCTCTTATGGGTCTAACTAAGAAGGGTGTAAAGTTCATATGGGAAGAAGCCTGCAATAAATCCTTTTAGAAGCTGAAAGTGATATTAACTTAAATGACGATACTAATTCTTACAGATATAAAAATAAGTTGTATAGATTATTGTGATGCATCAGGAATTGGTATAGAATAAGTTATTATGTAGGTAGGTCAATTCATGGAATACAAGTCTCATCATTTGAGGTCACGTGAGAGGAATTACTCAACGCACAATCTCGGGTTTATAGGTATAGTTCACACCTTGCATTATTTGAGGTATTATTTGATGGGAGAGTGGTTTGTGGTGTATAAAGACCACAAAATCCTCATGTATATTTTCAAATATCATGACTTGAATCTCAGATAGAGGAGTTGGGTTGAATACCTACAGTCCTTGAATTTTGATATTGCATATTCACTTAGGACTGATAATTTTGTAGTGGATGCTCTTAGCCAAAAGAATCAGACACAGGTAGTTAAAGAGTCTAATAGTTAGTGGAAGATGATAGCCCTATTTTTTTAGATGCACTTAGAGGTATAGTAGAATCATGGTTAGTCTATCCTTATAGCTTTAGTAGTGACCTCTTCACTTTTATAAAGAGTGAAGATGAGGAAATTATCGAATCCTGAGGTTCTAGTCCTAAGGGGGAGTATTTCAGGTGAGGACCTACCACCAGGATGGATCATTAATAGGGATAAGGTCTTACACATCCATGGATTTTTCTATATTCCTATATAAATTTGGGAGGAATTGATCTTAGAGTCTCATGTTTCTACTTAGATGATTCACCTTGGGCTTACAAAGATGTATCGGGATCAATGTCGACAATACTGGTGTCCTAGTATAAAAAGGGAGATAGATTGATTTCTTATCAGGTGTTCCACTTGTTAGTAGGTAAAGGAGGAACACCAGAAACTAGTATGTATTCTACAGCCATTTCCCATTCCTAAGTGAAAATGGGATGATGTCACTATAGACTTTGTGACTAATTTACCAAGATCCCCTTTAAGAAATTATGCGGTGTGGACAATCATCAACAGGATCACAAAGTTCTCTCACTTTTTACCCATCAAGGAGATATTTTTAGTGGATAATCTTAGTAGGATCTATGTTTAAAAGATTATATGACTTCATGGGGTCCCACAAACTACTGCATTAGGAGGCATCAGTTTTACGTCTTGGTTATGGCAAGGGTTGTAGATGGAATTAGGTGCATAGGTACTCTTGAGTCGACATACCACCCTCAGAATGATGGGCAGTCCAAGCACACAATATGGGTTTTAAAGGACATTCGTAGGGAATGTTTCCTTGATTTTAGAGGTTCTTGGGGGGAAATTTTACCTATTCATGGATTCTATTACAATAACATATTTTAGGGGATGATTCAGATTGATCCTTATGATGCCTTATATGGTAGGTCATTTCAATCACCTATGTGATAGTTAGAGATAGGGAATGTAGTGCTACTTCGACCTCATCTCATTTAGGAGACTTCAAAGAAAATTTAGCTAATCAAAAAGTGAATGGCTATGGACTAGTCTAGGTAGAAATCGTATTACAACCATCTTCAATGACCTATAGAGCTTGAGGTCAGGGATCAGGTATTCTTGTGTGTTTTGACTAGAATAGGGCATCGACAGTTTAGGTGGAAAAGTAAGTTTTCACCTCGTTTTTTTTAACTTTTGAGATATTGGAGAGGGTTCAACTAGTTACTTATTGCATAGAACTCCTTGTGATATATAGATCTATGCACTAAGTATTTCACATTTCTTAGTTACATCGTTACTATTTAGACCCATCACACATCTTTCATCCTGATGAGGTTGAGTTAAAGTTAGATGCATCTTTTTAAGAGCATCCTATATGCATCATGGACTAGATCATGAAGGCACTACAAGAGAGTTCAGTTCCTCTAGTATGGGTTCTATGGTAGCGCGGTCATATGTAGGATGAGACTTGGGAGATAAAGGCTAATGTACATGCCTAGTGGCCCAATATTTTAACAAATAGTGGTTTATTACCCTCATAAGGGAAACTAGAGGATAATTTGTCTTAAGTGGGGGAGGTTGTAACACCCCAATTTTTCATTTGAGGTATGAACTGGTTAACTTTCAATTTTAATCCTTAGATTTATTCTTATAAATGTGCCAAATATTTTAAGGTTTTGAGAGATTTTGGGTCTTTTTCGGAGCCCAGAGCTCTAAATTTTAGAGAATCTATATGAGGCACACAATTATTGCATGGTTAGTAGTAACCATGAGGCTTAATCGTGTATCCCATATATATAAGGGATCAAGTTTTGACAAAACAAGCAAGGGAGGCTGCATGGCTATATAGAAAATTGAAAACATATTATAGAGGGGATTCACATGGGATGAATATGGTTTGGAAAACTTTACACTTAGGCCACACCTTTAGTGTCACTTAGGCAGTGACCTTGTATGGTTAAATCATGGTTTTATCCAAACTGTGTGGGATAGTTGTGTGAGGGGTGCCTTTGGATAGTTCTTTTCAAATAGTTAGTACATATTTTGGCCAACCGTATATCTAAACCATGTGACCTTTTAAGGTAAGAATAATTTACCCTTTTCTCTTACTTATTTTAAAACACACACCCTCCTTTTCTTCACTCTCCAAACATAGCACCATTTTCTCCTGTTGAATCTCCTCCTATGCCTAAAGCTAGGATTTAAAGTATATCCTCCATCTAAACTTTGATCAGGAGATTATTTGTCTCATTATATTCCTCTTAGTAAGAGAATTAATCCTTTTCATTCATTTATTAGTTTATCTCGCCATCTTTAGTGTTATTTTGGTGTGAGATAATATGCCCTATTTTCAGGGTATTTGTCTATTCTTATATTTTCTTCCATTTCAGACCAAACCAAGGGCTAATACTGGACAAGTTTTCATCTAACAGAATAGGGTAAGTGGTCTATAGATTTTTCCTCAATTATCACTAATTTATAATTGGTGTTGTTGTGCCACTCATTGTTTTTACCCACACCGTAACCCTAAAATAAATTTTCCTTAAATTACTTGTTTAATTTGGAATATAAATACCCTATTAGACCCTCTTATTATAGTTGGAGGGAAAATAACTCAACTTGAGCCGCCCCTTTGGGTGTGACATACATATTTCAATGTTCCCCTTTTCATATTAATAAATGAAACACATGTTAGTGTGTTTTGTTCAACTTCCTTGATGATTTAATTAATTAAAGTGGATGAATTAACACTTTATAAATGGTAAATCATGTTTATCTTGTATCTTATTTAATTGGAATCATATTATTAAAGGTATTACACTTTAGATATCTTTTTTCATTATTGAATGTAAAAGGTGTGGATTTAAATTATATATAAAGTGAAAATATTATAATGGTTATTACATGGACTAGTTTATTTCATTAAATTTAAGGTTCTTATTACTTCTATGTACCTTTTCCTTGTTATTGGAGTGGTAAAACCTGATCCAAACTTGGATTCATAAGGGAATGCCTTGAGTACTCAAAGGAAGACACCCTGATTCATTGTGTTGGTTTCCAAGGGATATGACCACCTTGTAATTTGGTCAATATATTATTATACATTAATTCCTTGGTGCAGTACTTCTGATTCACTTGACTCATATACAGATATTAAAATGACTCAGATAAACTCCTTGGATTCAGCTAATGTCTTCAGATAGAAGGTTCCTTTGATGCTTCCCTATGTCCCTAGTCATGCTTAGCCTAGTATTTACTGTGTAAATTATCTATGGACTCGTTTATACATTATTACAGTGAAATTACTCAGGTTTACCCCCTTGGTTTACACTCAAACCCCTTAGCTCAGCTTCATGGTTTATGTGTTGTGAGATGGATTGACCTTCTAATGTTAAGGATGTCTTGATTCTTCTTAGATCCTTTATTTATATTATTACTTCTTGGATTCCTTGGTTACACCTTGTGTCCCACTTTATACATGTTGCTACTACTTGGATATTATGGTTATATCAAGTTAGACCTTAACCTTTTATAGGTTTCTTGTTCAAACATTACCATCATGAGACAAAGTAAGTATGGTTGGTCGGTATCCCATGAAGAGTTTGAGCCCAGCGTGATTATTATTCCACACATGTTATTCCACTGCCTATCTCTATATCTTCACACTACTGCTTTTATACTCATGGAAAAGATTTTTATAGATGCTATTAGTGGTGTCCTACTAATTATATCTCACACCCAATTTGATCCACTCTTTGGTACCCAGACAAGCTTCATAGATGTAGGTGGGTAAAAGGAAAAGTGCTTGTTCTTGGATGCTTGATTGATTTTATCATGGGATCTTGGTATCATGAAACCATTCCATGGCTCATGATGCTATTGGATATCCTTTTGATCGTTTGGATGTACATGCATGTATGTATGTGTACATATTTTATAGCTCCATGAAATACTCATCATTTGTATATGGTTTCACTCTTGGCTTGATGTTTTATTATTACTGTATGGATAATTTACTTCCACTTCTCTATTTTTCATTTTATTTATTAAAATATTTATTCATTTATTATACCACTGTGTTACTCTGATCATGAGAGTATAGTCTTCCCACCATACCATCATGGACCCTCACTACTTGTTGGAAGCCTCTGGCATATGGGGAGGCATGTTTGTGGCCATGTGATCGACTAGGTTCGGTTACTCATGAGTGAATTGGGTTTGGGATATTACACATTCTACCTAAAAAATTCTAAGACACATTAACCAATATTTACTTTGTTTTAAAAGATATATGTAGTAAAGTTATAAAACCTACAAATTTTATAACTATGTAAAAGAAAAAAGTCATATTAAGTGAATTTGATATGTTGTTCCCACCATTATTCTTTGATATAATGTTTCACTTGATTTTTCACTTGGTTAAAGAGATCCAACTATGTGGCCTTGTACGTTATAGATAGATGTACCCCACTATAAAACCCCGACATTTTTCAGGGTGTGTACCATTTAATTTTTTTTAAACCTCATGTATTTTACCTAATTATTAGTGTTTTAGCTATTGGAAATGGAATTGGAGTAGTTTGGGGAAAATCTGGTAGGTATAAATATGAAATGTTACTAATTTCAACCATTCATAATTCTATAAAAGGTGTCACAATTTGAAAGGATCGGGTATAGAAAAGAGACCCCTACCTTGAACTATTCATGGTATGAATTGAGTTGTCATACCATGAACCATTCTTGGTAACCTTTTTTAGTTTTTTGGTTAATTAATTATTTAATTAAAAAAGTATTTATAATTAGAATTGGGGATTCCCTTACCCAATATTCCCAACATTTCCCTCCCCTTTTGGAGTTGTCCCTTTTCAATTTGGATTTCTATACTATTCAATTATGGAATTTCTTCCTATTTATTACAATAACAAAATTGAGGTAAGGCTGTTAAATGGTTCTCTTCCTTTTATGGACTATTTCACTTTCAATCAGTCCCATATTGCTTTCATCTATTATGCCCAATAGCCATGGTATTCTTCTACTTTTATGATTTCTACTATTTGATCTTAAATCAAAGGCTTGTATTTAATGAGTATACTTCTATGAGTATAAGGTAGGTGGTCTTGAAGTTATTCTCTAAAAGACTCGCCACTTTATTGGTGTGTGTAACCATGGAACCCAATGATCAATGATGGTTTTATTTATTTATTACATGCCTTTATTTTATTATTCACACCAGTATACAATACATAATCTGAATGGATGTATTTATAGAAACCATTTGAGGTGGCCTACTAAGTCATACTCACACCCTACTCAAGATTTCATTTGGTACCAGAGATGACTTCATGCTTACACGATAGGATAAGGGTAAAATCCATATGACTTAGGCTTGATTTGGACAGTTAGTATAAATCATGGTCGATTGGTACCAAACTAGGACTTAGAACCATTTTTGGGGAAGTTGCCTTTTTATCTTTTATTCTTATAGGGATATTAGCATATATGACTTTCTTGGATTTATGAATTTCTTGACATGTATATATATCATTTTGATATAGCGTGGAATGTGTTTATTTATTATAACTTATTGTGATTTATGTTTACCTATTTATCTAGATGTTAATGTTTTTTATTATTTATACTGTTATTGCACTTTTATATGAGGGTATAGTCTCCCCACCATACCACCATAGACCCTCTCTGCTATTTTTCAGCCTCTAGTGTATGGGGTGGCACACCTGAGGTAATGTAGAAACATTTATTCTAGAATTGATTAGTGGTCATAGACCTGGGGGTTTTTATAAAGTGGTATCATATCCCTTTATTTTTATCTAACTATTTAGGTAAGGTATACAGGAGATATAGAATTTTTGGGACATAGTATGAAACTCGTTCCTAGGAGTAATTAACCAACTTATGATGGGAATTCTAAGTTTCCAAGGATGGGATTAGTGTTTAGTCTTTTCAATTTTACTATTTTCTTACTTCATTTTGAGTGATTCACATGATCTTGAAATTTATGTTTTATGGTATTTTATCTCATGAATGAAATGGAAATAGGGTGTGTGTTCATGTATCATTCTAGGAATATAGGATTCACATGTCATTTTTATAATTTCTTATGATTAGTTACATGGATATAGTGTTAGGGTCAATTATTTAAATCCCCAATAGAAATTTATATGGTGTTTTCCTATATAACTTTATTGTGGAAACTTACTTAGATGATCTTCTAAATGGTGAAAAGTGTATTATTTAATTACTTATCTTGACTATTATGTGGAATCATCTTAATAAAATTTCAATTACAAATTATAAAAAAATTATTCAATAAATTTTAATTATCATTTCATTTAACTAAGCCTCATTTATGAAAATTTTGGTTAAAGTAAAATAGTGAAGTGTGATGATATAGATCCTAAGTGTACAGTGTGTACTTTATGTATATATAGTGTTGACCCTTTGTATGGTTATTTGGAGCTAGTGAGAGAAATAGAGTTCTAAGAATCATGTGGTATGATATGTGGGGAATGGTGGGGTGTTATGCATGTTATTACTTTCTTTAAATTTTGATATCAAGAACTGATATAGTAATGTGTTATGTGGTGTGCATTTAAAATTATATACAAATACCTCCATGAAATTCTCTATTCAATCACTAGGAGAGTGGAGATGATAATTCCCCAATGTTTATTGGTCCAAAACCTCCTATAATACTAGGTTAGGTTAGGGATGATCATCTCCGAGAGAGATTACTATAAATGTTATAAGAGATTGAGACAGAGTGTCTATGAGCTATATTGATGATTTCTAAGCTAACTTGGGAGTTTCACTTACAACACCTATTGTTATTTGTTAGAGAGGGTGTTCCCCATATATTTGGGTTCTGTATTGAGTCTATCCAAATAATTTTTGAGAATCTATAGATTCCTCAATAGATGAGGTTTAAATTGGTGGTTTATATGATTAAAGGTTTAGTGAAGTAATGTTGGGAAGTTTTATTCCAGGAAAGTAAGTATGTGGGTTTTCCTTTAAGGACTTTGAGACCCTTTTCTTTGACCATTTATTTCTAGAGACCCTAATAACTGACAAGGATAATAAATTTAGACACCTTACATAGAGGAGTTTGTCAGTCATGGACTATGCTGATTTTTTCACTGATTTACATCACTTTTACCCTATGATAGTGGGGGAAGATGTATCCTGAATGGGAAACTTTGAGCATGGGATGTGATATGAGATTCTTGTTTTGGGGAATATTTTTATAAATTTATAATTTTATAAAGTAGTGAATTGGAAAAGTATTTGGAAGATGAACCTAAGTGAGGGAAAAGGGTCAGGGCAGGTAGATTCTTCTAGGAATAATGATGGTAGATCTTCAAGAAACATAAAGTGTTATTTTAATATTTTAAACTAGAGTAGTGGTGGGAAGAGTCATCAGGGCGATGGATAATCTATTCCTCCTTATGGAGGTAGTGTGATATAGTGTCACCATTGTGGCATGATTTTCCACATTTGGAATCATTGTGACTGAATGCTTTTTGAGTACTGACAATGTATCGTAATAGATCACATGAAGATGTTTTTCATGAGTTTTCAGTGGGTTTCTAGTGATCGATGATTTTGATAGGTTTAGGGTTCATGGGTTGGACAGGGTTTTCCAATACAGGCAATAAGTTTGATTTTAACCAATCATTTAGTTTAGAGAAGTGGGTGTGGTTTTCAAGGGCATAAGAAGTAGCCCCAATAGGGTAGTGTGGATCGAGGGGATCATGTAGGGGCTCAAGGCTATGGTACAGGCTAGTTTCATGCTATAAATCCTACTATTATAGGATAGGGTGATAAATTTTCTATGGTTTGAGGTATGATATTGGTAGATTTTAATTTTGAATTCACTTTGTTTGATATGAGGGATTCACATTATTTTATATCTGATCAATTTTTTAATGGACTGGAGATAATTATAGAGTATTTGTGTGGGAGATGTCTATTGACACATCATTGGGTTTACAATCTAATGGAATTATCCACTGTATATAATATTCCTTAGAGATTGGTGGTTATCAATTATTATAGGGTTTCTTCATGTTATATATAACTATTTTTTATCTGAATCTCAACATGGATTGGTTAGAATTGTACTAGGAACACATCAATTGTTAGCATCGATGGGTGTATTTAATTTTTCCCAAAGGTGGTCCGTATACGCATGCTAGAGAATTGGTATGTGGGTCATGTAGGGATTTACCATTGAAATCTAGGTGGTATTAGGATCTAGGTTTTCAGTGTTGTATTAGATGATGGGAAGGCTAAATATATCTCACTTTTCATCATGTGGTGGATCAGTTCTTTTATGTGTTTCCTAAATATTTATTTGTGTTTCCACTTAGATAGGGGTTAATTTTACTATTGAGATCATGTAAGGTGTGTAGCCTATTTCCATTTTTCCTTAAAATATGGATCCAAAATAGCTACAAGAGCTTAAGGATCATATAGAGGATTTGTATTCCCAGGGGGTCATTCAGCCGAGCATATCTCCTTGGGGTTATCCAATCCCTTTTTCCAAGAAGGTTGATGGTTCATTGACATTGTGCATTAACTACTAGAAGTTGAATCATATTATGGTTAAAAATTTATTTCCACTTCCACTTATCGATGACCTATGTTATTAGTTGAGAGTCACTCAAGTATTCTCTTAGACTGATTTGAGATTGAGTTAACACCAATTTAGTATGAGGTTTTGTACATACCTTATACTAATTTTAGGAGTAAGAATGGCTATATGAGTATTTAGTGATGTTGTTTGGATTGAATAACGCATTGACTATATTCATGGATTTGATAAATTAGGTTTTCTACCCATAGTTAGACACATTTGTGGTCATCTTCATAGATTACATCCTCATGTACTCAAAGTCAAGTGAGGAATAATCACAACACCTAGTGATTATATTAAGAACACTTAGGGAACATAATTTTTACACCAATCTCTCAAAGTTTCATTGTTTATATTGACTAGGTTCAATTTTTGGGGAATTTCTATATCTAATACAATCGTATATATCAACCCTAATAAATTCAAAGTAGTTGTTTCTTGGGAGTGGCCTAAGATTTTTTTTACATATATGGCTTTTTGTATTTAGCTATTTATCATCAAAGGTTTATCCATGTATTCTCTCCCATTTGGAAACATCGATGATAGGCCTAACAAAAAAGGGATTGAATTTCACCTAGACACTTTTGAGAGTTATTTTATGGATTTGAATAAAATATTTACAATAGCAATGATCATAACCTTACATATTACAGGTAAGAGTATACCATGAATTATGATGCATCTAGAATCATGTAGGGAGAATTCTTGATGTAGGGTGGTCTTTTGATCATTTATGGGTCTAGGAAGCTGGGACCACTTGAGTGGAATTACCATACACATAAACTTAATATAGAAGTATTAGTACATTCCTTGAGATTTTTGATGCATTATTTTCTGATCGATATGTTTTTGGTGTACATAGTCCATAAAATCAAGAGATGCATCTTTTCAAATTGGGATATAAACATTTTAAATGAAAGTGGATTGAGTATCTAAATTCATTAAATTTAAACCTAGATTATACCCCTAGGAAGGGTAATATGGTTGCGGATGTGTTGACCTAGAAGACATAGACTTAGGTAGTCTAGGATTCAAGAAAAGAGTAGAAGTTGAGAACCCTATTTTCTGAGATACATTTGGATGTTCCTGAGTACTAGGTTTGAGTAACCCTTATATACTTATCCATTATTACTTTACTTATCAATAGAATAAATTGGATTCAATTATTGGACCCATAGTACCTATCCCTAAGTAATAGTATATATGGTGGGGAACCACCGCCAAACTGGGTCATCGATGATGATGAGATCCTTAATTTTCATGGTCACTTATTTGTTCCCATTGACATGCATGAAGATATGATATAGGAATCTCATCCCACTAAGTGAATGGTAAAACCAAGTCTGAACAATATGTATCATGACATTAAATGTAAGTACTAGTGGATGGGTACAAAAAATGATGTCATGGGTTTTTTTATGTAGTGCTCCACCTATTAACAGGTGAAGGTCAAGTACCATTATCCCTCTAGTATTTCACATCCATTTATCTTTCCTAAGTGTAAATGAGATGATTTCAACTTTTATTTTGTTATGGAGTTACCAAGGACACCCTAAGGAAGTTACACTATATGGGTGATCATGGATCAGATGATAGAGGTTGTAGATTTTCTACCAATTTGGGTGACCTTTTCAGTTGAAAATATTGAAAAAATATATGTTCATGAGATAGTGCGCTTAAATGGGATCCCTCAGAGTATTTTCTCAGATATAGATATCTATTTCATGTCATGTTTCTATAAGGGTCTACAAAAAACAACTTGGTTCACAGATTATTTTGAGAATTATCTATCATCCATATACAGATAGACAGCCTATGCAGACTATTTAGGTTTTAGAGGACATGCTAAGGGTATGTGTCCTAGAATTTAGTGCTTCCTAGGAGAACCACTTGGATTTATTATAGTTTTACTACAATAAAATATATCAGTTGATGATACATATGGAACATTATGATGATTGTTATAATAGACTATGTTGTTTACCTCTGTGTTGGTTGGAGGCTAGTGAGGTAGTGATAATCAGGTTGAGTCTCATATAGGAGAATTCATGGAATATTTAATTGATATATAAATGGATGGAGACCACCTATAGTAGGTAGGGATATTATGCATATTAGTTTCACTGACCTATTTAATTTTAGGTGCGTGAACTTGAATTCTTATGAGTGTCTCCAATGTTGAGATGCCATCAAGTTCAAAGGTACAGAAATCTAGTCCCCAAGTATGTGGGGTTGTACGAGATAGTATAGAGGATAGATCTACTGGCATACTAGTTTGATATCCCAAAAAAATCATTGTTATTCATGATGTATTCCATGTATCATAGCTTCAATGATACTATCGCGATACATATCAGTGCTCAATATTGACAATGTTGTGCTCAAGGGTGACACATCCTATATTGTGTGTCTAGTGAAAAAAAATTATTGAAGTGAGAAGGAACTTCATGTTAAGATAGTTTCTATGGTGTGTGTATAATGGTATCAGATTGACATAAAAGAGGATATATGTGAATGAGAGTTATATATATAGGCTTAGTGACCATAGTTCTTCACGATAAGTCCTGGTGAGGTTCGGAAGAGTAGCTCGAGGATGAACTACTATTTGATGGTAAGGTTTTAAAACACCAACATTTTTAAAGGTTTGTTCAATTTAATTTTTTTTTTTTTTTGAACCTCATGTATTTTACCAAAATATCAGTGTTTTGGGTGTTAGAAAATGAATGGGAGTATTTTCAGGAAGATCAAGTAGGTCTGCAGCTAAAATGATACAGACTGTAGCCATTTATAGTATGACACTAGGTATAATGGTGTGAAGGGCTTGAGTAGAGGAGAGGTCCCCCCACCATGACCTATTCATAGAGTGAACCAAGTGGTAACACTATAAACCATTCATATAATCATTTTTTTATTTTTTATTGGTTAATTAATTAATTAAAAGTTAGGTTTATAATTAAAAGAGGGGATTCCCTTTGCCTAGTATGCATAATATCTCTCCCCCCCCCTTGGATCTCTCCCTCATCACGGTGAATTTATTTATCATTAACTGATTTGGTCACTTTTTTCATTGTGGTCGTAATATTGAGGTAAGGACACATTATGTTATCTTCCTTTCTTGGTCTCTTTTACTATCAAGTGATCTTATGCTATTTTCATCTCTTATGCCCTATGTTTAGGGTATTCTTCTACTTTTATTATTTTTACTATTTGAGATCAAGTCAGTGGTTGGTATTAAATTAGTATACATCTACAAGAATAATTTTGGTTTCATTAGATATATTCTTTCAAACTATAACCATTTTATTGGTGTTTGTGATGTGTGGTTGCACTATCATATCGTGCGCTTGACCAAAAATATAATTAAATGTTTTTTGGAACTAAATCGTGAAATTGAACCTCTCCATGAGCCATGAGTAGTCCATGTGTGGATTTATACCAATACTTTATCCACCCTTGAGGTGTGTGTGGGACTATATATGAATTAGGGAATTAAATAGGTGACTCTCAAGGTTCCTTGGACTTCAAATGTGACCTTGTGTGTGTGACAGGGGATTCTTAGGATGTGCACTAGGATCCAATTACCACATTTACTTTGAAAGAACATGTATAATTAAAGTAATGGGATGTATGTGTGAATTTATTATGTACATAAATTATTTCAAATTGTTTATAATACCTTGTGTAAATCCCCCCATTGGATTAGATGATGATGCCTAATACTTTGATTTCATAGGGCAATCCTCTAGGAATAGATGGTGGTGTCTAATACTTGGAATGCCTTGGGGGGATACCCCTTGGATTCAGTGATGATGTTTAATACTTTATTATATATTATAATTCCCTATGAATTGGTGGTGATTCCTAATATGAGGAATGTCTTGGGGAAATCCCCCTTGGATTCAGTGATTACACATGATACTTTAATTGCATAGGGTAACTCCCAAGGAATCTTTGACGTCACTTGTGACTTTAGAATTCCTTGGGTAAATCCCTCTTGAATTAAAAGATGATGCCTACCACTTTTATTCCCTAGGGTAACCCCTAGGAATTAGCAATGATGCTTGATACTTTGATTTTCTACTATAACACCATGGGAATCAATGATTACAGTTGATGAATTATTATGATCAGAGACATTTGGCTTTTTCTGAAATATGTATAGTCAATCCATAGTGTCGCTATGGAACACTAGGATTGATGGTGGTTTTATTTATATAATTTGTACCTTTATTTTTTATGCACACTTGTATACACTACATGATTAGAATGGATATGCTTTTAAACACCGTGGTTGGTGGCCTACTGATTCGCACTCACACCCTACTTGGGCTACTGTTTGGTACCCGAGTAGAATTTATGGTTATAGGATAGGATAAGAGAAATAACCCTATGGATGAATCTTGATTTATACATCTAGGATGGATCATTGTAGATTGGGACTAGGCTAATACTTAGAACCATTTTTGGTGGAATTACTCAGTTTTTTATTTTGTTAATTTTGGGATATTAGCATATATGTCATGCTTGGATGTATGACTGGATTGACATGTATATAGTTTATTTTGATATAAAATGTGTTTTATTTATTTATTATCACTTGGTATTTCTTTTTACAGCTTTATCTAGATTTCAATGATAGTTATTATTTCCACTATTATTAAACTCTGATATAAGGGAATAGTATCCCCACTATACCACCTTAGACCCTCTCTGCTAGTCGATAACCTCTAGTGTATAGGGAGCCATGTTTGAGGTTGACTAGAAATCTTAATTTGAAGTTGATTAGTGGTTATTGACTGGGGTGACATTACACCCACTAAATGGTATATGAATATTTTTAAAGGGTATTTCAAAAATTTAAGTTGACCAAAAGGTTGTATTATATAGAAATATATTGTTGAGAAATACAAGGAATTATATATTTTCTACCTATATGATGTGGTTATCATTAGTCTCTCAAAGTCTCATCATAGTGGGTGCCTTGTGGGTGAAGTAATTTTCAGAAGAGATTTTGTCACAATCACCATTACAAAGCAGGAGTAGAATAACCTTTGTGTTTTATATAAGATTATATAGGTTGAACTATATATTGAAACCCAAAAAGTAATTATTAAGAATTTTAATCTATAAAGGGTTGAAATCTAGATATTAAATACATATAATCAATAGTTTATAGGATGGTTTGAGACCAAGTTTTTAATGATTTATCTGTAAATATGAATTCAATTTTAGAACGACTTTAGTGGCTAGACAGAAGAACAAGTGTACATGTATTATCCTATAATGTTTATCTGATTAATGATTATATGTTTTATATAAATAACTATATGAATGTTGTATGATGAAAAATAGTGGAGTTACTCTTATGGTGTAAGTGATGCATATATCTGGTACAAAGGACAGAAATACAATTTATGAAAATAATTCAAACATCAAAATCATTAAAAAAAAATATGTTATTTAGATTATAAAACATTCCAAATTCCTATTTTTCAATGAAAATTGTTTGATAATAAGAATGAAATTAAAATTAATGAATTGGGATTAATAAAAGTGAATTTTAATAAATAAGTGTATATAGATGAACCATTCATAATGGAATCATGGGAAGTAAAAGTATTTTATGTCCCTGGTCCTACAAAAAAAAACTATTTTTAACTAAATCCACTACAAGGTTAAATAAAAATTCCATTGAGAATGTCCCTTTCATTGGGATGTCACAATCATTTTGTGGTGGTCTTAATGTAGATGGTGTCTTGTATAACAGAGAGGACCACAGTGTGGGGATTTGGATACTAAATAGATGGTATAAATACCTCATACCTTTAAATAAAAAATAGATTTTTATGAATTGGTTAACATTTTTGTTAATATACAATGTGTTTCCTCATAATATTATGTGTTCACTACTATATTTAAATTATCAAAATTACATGTGTAACTAATTATTTAGATAATGAATTTTCAACATGCAAATGTCACCAATCCTAAGGAACAACATATTGAAAATGTTGAAACTAAGTAAATGTTATAAGGTGAACAACATATAGTTTAAAAATATAGAAGCATCGTAGCATGATAGTATTAACAGAAACTATTAAGGCGAGAAGTAATGGCCTTAAATTTAAGGTTGAATGGAATGCACGTGGAAAACCTATTGACCTCAAAAATTCTATTTAAATTAGTAACATTGGGTTCATTACTCAAATTCACATGAAAATTGATATAGATATGTGTAAAAGTGTTGTTCCAAGATTAAAGACAATGATTTGGGAAGATATAAGGGTAACATTATGATAGACTTTCACTATTTTACCAAAAAAATAAAATAATGAAATATTAATTTACTATTCATTATCCCTTATAGAGTACATTTATATTAGATTATTATTGAATAAAATTTGTATCAATAGTAATTGTAAAGGCTTATATGACCTTTCAAACACTTATTATGAATCATTATCTTAGGGATGATGAGGGGAAGGTAAACCCCAACCACCAGTTATATATACACACATGATAAACTAAGAAACATGGGATTATTTCATTGGACATCATGATAAGGAATTATTTAAATTGTATTTTAATTTGTAATATTTTATTTAATATTACACGTATTAATCACTTTGATTCAAATTTGTTAATTTATGAAACAAAAAAGGATTATAAAAAATAAGTCAAGTGTATCAAAACCAATATATACCTACCATAAAGCAAGGATGGGGTATGATTCACTTAAAAAACAGTATGTATTTTAAATATATAGTAATATTTTTATGTGATATGAAACCATAACATAATTATGTTCCTTTTTCCATATAAATATTGGTAAATTGGAATCTAAAGCCACTTACATCCCATGTCTTGTGTTATAGAAGGAGGAATGTGTAAATAAAAATGGAAAAATAAAGAATGGGAATCATGTTTAAGTATAAAATAATAGAAATTTAATATTATTTAAATCGGTATTATATAACAATGACTACTTATTTTACTATATTTTTTATTTGGTTTAGACAAAAGAATCATCATTTATTATACCCAATTAATGACTCCTTTTGGTGGATTTGAAGTGGCCAGAAAAATATACTTGTGTTAGTAGTGAAAGTTTTATAGTGTCGCCTCTTTCATGTTTTGAGAAAGTGGAGACATAGGGGATAAAAATGAGATAATGAAATAAATTCAAGAAAAAATAGATACAATAAAATAAAAATTTACCAGGTAGTATGGTTTTTTAGAATAGTGTGTGAAAATGAATCAAATAGAAGAAACAATACACACAAAAAATACTATATAAAAAATCCAAACAACTCCATATTTGAGTCTATTCATTCCCCTAAAAGGACTTACTTACCCAAGTTAATTTATTTTGTTATTAAATTTTATGTTAAAATTTAATCAAACAACTACTAATACCTTTTGTGTACTAAAACTTTGCAAGGTGAAATTGATTTTGATTTATATCTTTTAGCACCCACCCATCTCCTTGATTCATAGGGTACTATATAAAATATCTAATGAGATGTTATATATAACAAATAAATTCCAAAATATTATGTGAGAGTAGGGATTCACTTATCACAAGATACAAGATCCAAGATGCTTATCCCCATTCATGGTCTTGATAATCACATGGTCGAAATTGTTATTGTAACTTTTATCACATGGTCATTTAATCGTATAATTATACCTAATGATAATGAGGTATGTCCTTTAAAATATAGTTTATGTTAAAAATACATAAAAAATAATGGAAAATTTCGAAACTGAGTTATATTATTAGAGACTAAGAATTATAGAGGAAATAGAAGGTCGAGTCAAGATAATCAAGAAGATCAATGAATAAATACAAGGCACCTTATGAGAGTAACATTACCCCACTAATTCCACTGCCTCATTTATAAACATTAAAAGTTTATGAAAATAAGAAATTCAAAGATAAAAATAAGACCTAAATTTAATCTTAAGAACAAATTTATAGAGATTTCATTCCAAACATGATTGGTCTTGAGAGTATTAATGAATTATCAAGCATGAATGGTTAGGGCCATGATTGTGAATGTACACATGAAGTAAATTTTCATAATATATGTATCCAATAATAGATATATTATGTTAATTACTATTAAATATTATTCATATTTTATATAGGCATGTATATCACTACTATGTGAAGGGAAAAAATAGGAATAAAATTTTGGACTCATTATTCCTCGTATCACTTCTACACAATAATTCTCAATGGGAGAAGCTGAAATTTCAAAAAAAAACATTTCTAGTATCTATAGTGTTTAAACATGAAATAAAATATTATAAGTTATATTAATACCTACAATGCAAGGGTAAAACTCTATAAACTAATCATACAAAATATATTTTTATTTTATATATTACTTGTTCCTTTTTAAAGAAACATCAGATGCTCATTGTGTTCAATTTTGATGCTCTAAACATTTATTTTTTGGATATAATGCATTGGTTTCCAAAAAATTATACCACACATGATGTCCCTTATTAATTTTTATTACACTACATTCAACATTTTATAAATAAATTTCAAATTATATGTTTTGTATTATGTTTCAATAAGAATTTTTTTATAATAGGGTGAAATTTACTTATCATAAAAAGAATAGTATGTGGACAACCACTGCATACAAGGAACCTATAAATTATTTCAAGTTTATAATTATTAGTGTATATATAATAATATTTCACTATAAAAAATATATCAAAAAAATTACTTATTTTTCTCGATGTTTTTACAGTGTCTGAAATAAAATAATGACTATAATTATGGTTATTATATTTATAAATTTATGAAAGATATCATATTCCATCAATAAAAAATCATCTATAAAGAGGTATTTTATAATTTAATTACAATTTAATTTAAAATATTTATTAATAATTTGTTTATTTATATTTTTTTAGTACTTACAAAGTATTGACAGTACACATATTCAAAAGAGTGAGTATATTTATTTAGAAATTAGTGAGCAAATTACATGTTATTAGAATATTTGCAGACATCATGAATATGTGATTTCCTATCACATTTGTATTTTTTCAAATAGATCATGAAAAATTGGTTTATCTAATACTTATTTAGTTAATTGATATGTTAAATGAAGGAACAAGTTCACATCAATATGGATTTTAGTATGAAGGCTAAATTCATTTCCCCTTTAGAATCCCACTTCATGTCAACTCTATTAGTTTAAAATTATTTATTTTTTTACTTCAATCCTAGTTCACTAAAGCTATCATCAAGAAATAAAGTGGTATTTTAAAGGGGAAATGATTTTAACTATAAATAAGGACCCTAAACTGTATAAGGAGGAATTTTTTTTCTCTTCATAGGTACAAAATTCTTGGAGAAAAATAAATTATCGATGAAGGATTTGGAAAGGATTATAAACTCATGTACTACTTAATTTTATCTCTATGAAGTTTTTTATTCTTTATTTGATTTTTTTATTATCAGTGGTGATTCAATGAATTCATGTTTGGGTCTAAACCCTTTAATAACATAAAATTGGGATAAAATTTTATTTTATCGATAGAAAAAAAATATTGAATTTACCATAATAATTCATTTTGGCATAAAACTATCGATTTTATACATTTCATTATAATACCTTTGGGTTACTTCTATACATTTCTACCTACTATGTTTGTGATTTTCCAAATATGTTTGAGGCTAGTTATTCCCCTCAAATTTAAATTTTAGTTCACATCCCACATCATGTTCTCTAAATGAATAAATCATTCTCAGATTGTCTTGATGCTTTAGGATAATAATTCATTTGTTATGTGTAGGAATTAACTGCATATAAATCTAATACATGGTGTAGTAAATATAACTGAAAGTGCTTATTTTTTAAAAAAAATTATATTTTAATTAAAAATGTGTGTCACATTCACAAAACCAAGAAGACACACTTTGATTTTATTGACTAAAATTTACTTTTGATTATAGGAATCCACCATGCATCAATATAACACATGGTTTGGCTATTGTGACTCAAAGTGTGTGTTTCTAATATAAAAGGAACATTTTATATCCCAATACATTTCACAAAGTCAAAACTGAGAAAACTCACTTAGTTTTTCTTGACACATTAGGAAAATGATAATTTTTTCACTTTTGATGTTTATAAATAAAATGTGCATAAATTCGACACATGGTGTGGCCAATATGACTCAACATGTATATATTCAATATAAAAGTAACATTTTTTCTCACAAGACATGTCATAGAGTCAAAATTAAGAAAAAAATATCTAATTTTCTTGATAATTTGGGATAATTAACATTGATTCATTTTTTGACATATAATAATTAACCACACATCAATCCAATACACAGTATGACCAAATTGACTAAAAGTGCATGTTTTCAATTTAAAATTGACATTTTAGTAAAAAACACATGTAATGTGATTAAAACTAATAAAATATACTTGTATTATATTGATACATTAGGAAAATGATATATTATTCATTTGTGACATATAGGAATTAACTTAAAGAAAATCAGACACATAGTGTTTCAAATGTGACCAAAAGTGCATGTTTTAATTTAAAAATGACATTTTAGTTAAAAATATGTGTCACTTATTCAAAAATGAAAAAATTCACTCAGATTTTCTTGACATTTTAGGAAACATATTTGATAGTTCATTTTTTATCTGTAGGAATTATCCTCATATAAATTTGACACACGGTGTGACTAGTATGACTGAAAGTGTGTGTTTTCATTTAAAAGTAAATTTTAGTTCAAAATATGTTTCACATGATCAAAACCAAGAAAATGTGTTCATATTGTCTTGATAATTTATAAAAATAGTGAAAAAAAATACCTTTAACATTTTTTTTATTTCTTTTAATGTCGATTAAAAAGTGACATTAATATAGATGATGTAAAAAGTAAGGCTTTCAACATTGATTTTTATAAAACCAGTGTTGAAATCCAATATAAAAAATGATATATAAAATGGTTTAAATTTAAATTTTTAATATAAATGATGTTGGAATCCATCATACTTGGTTTTCTATATCATTTTTTTTAATTGATATATAAATGGATTTCAATATCTGTTTTTATTAAAACTAATATCAAAATACATGTTGCCACGATTTTCAACATCGGGTTTTTTTAAACTAACATTTAAATATAATAATTTTAAAATATATATATATAATATATGATTATATATATTTAAAACACAAACTTCAACACAAAAAAAAATATAACAAAAGAAACTACAATACTAACCAAAAACTTTCACAGCATCTTTTACAAATAATATACACCAAAATAAAATTACATCTATAAATTATTCAAACTAATAAAATCGTATATAAATAAATTTTGAAGGTATTTCAAGTATTTTAGTGTATAATATTAAACATCACCAAAAATCTACAATATAATTTTTTATGAATTTAAAAATACAATATATTTATTTAAATTATAAGTTTTATAATGAAGATAATCTTTTCAAAATTTGTTGTTGTTCTAGTTATTATTATATCATAAATTAATCGTAAAACAAAATACCCAAATTTATAACTCTCTCTTTAACAATAAACTTTATTTATGAAATATTATTTCTAAAATAAAAACACTATATATGTAAGAAAAAACAATTATTTATGATATAAAATTTATGTGCAAGAACTTTCACATATTCAGTTTCTTTTATTTAATTAAAAAAATTGAATCTTGGTGAACTCAATCCATGACCTATTGTAATTTCAAATATTAATTATCAAAACATATGTAAAATGAAAATATTAATATCAAATAACTAAAATAATAGTAATAATAATTACGCCTTTAATATCTTTTTAAATCGTTTTCAAACACCCCCCTATAAAGATCATATCTAATATGTCATGCGTTCATTTTGTAAAAATATGTATAACATAAAATTTACACTAAAATATAAAAAATTATAGTATTAATAATAATATAATTAATAGTGGTTCATAATAATAAATATTTTCTTACCATTCAATTAATGTAAAAGAATCAACATGTAATCTATATGTTTTTTAATCTTTCATGTGTATATTCAATTTTAGCTTCTTGGTTTAGTAATTACATAGTTTTTGAAATTTATTCTAGATCCCTAAAACTATAAGTAGAAGTGAATCATAATTTATGAAAATATTTGGGATATTCCTGATTAGAAAAGTAATAAATTAAATAAATATAACATATTTTTACTTAAAGAAATTAAATTTATAATTGAAATTTATATACAGTGAAAAAAACTGAAACATGGGTACAATGAGTTCCTCACCATTTAAAATAAAAAAATATTTCATTTTTAAATATATTTAACATATGATATCTTCCAAAAATATCAACACTCATTGAAAAAGTATATTAATTATCTAATATAGAAGAAACCTATGTTAACTTTGCTATCACATCAAGATCATGAGGAGTATCTGAAGGTACTAATTTTCCTTTTCTTTATAATGATTCCTTCGATTTCAAATTCCCTTAGATAAGGTAAGTGTAAGAAAAAATTATAAATAATTTTAATTTAATTATAAATAAAAAATGGAAAAAATCATGCCTCATATGTCAACTAATGACAAATATTAGCTATCCAAAGTAAAAAAAAAATAACTAATACTCTATCCAATTATGGTCACTACCTCAGTAGGAAGTTACACTAGAGTATTTGGATCAATAATATCATGTATCATTACTCTTATATTATCTTACTACATAAGTTTATGATGTACATAATCCCCCTAATGACATACAATTTTTTTTCTATAATATATACATAGGGATACTCAATAAACAACTCACAGTACACGGTGGGGTTTGAGTGAGGAGGTGGAGGATCTGGGTAGGCAAGTTGTATATGTATCATCACTTCTGCAACCATATCCTATATAGATGATTGAATTCTATCATACATAGACTCATTCAACTATCATAATTCAGAATTTAAGGAATCTATTTTCCCTTTATTCTTCCCCCATCAGTGTTGCATTAGGGGCATGACCAAAAAAAATAAAATTGATATCCTATTTATACACTCTGATGAAACTTGGGTGTTCTGACTCTCCTAAATAAAATATAAGAATATTAATCCTACCCTCAAGGATAAAGGCCTCATGTGTCATTTTCTTCTGAAGGGGATCCTAAAATAATATTTTCTAATGTTATATTAGTACGATGAATTTACAAAATTTTAATATTTATAAAAAATAATAATTAATTACTTACAATCTTATCAACTACTTATTTTATTAGATCACTGATAAACTTACCCTTTTTATCATCTTTTCCCTTTTCTATTTTTCATGATAAGGGGGGATATGGAGGGTCTTATTTAACCTCTTTAGATCTACTACTTGATAGGGATCTTCATTCATTAAATTTTTCAGAAATTAGTTTCTCCTCTAATAATGGATACCCTCCATGTGAAAATGTATAAGGGTATAAATGTTAGGACTATATATCCTAGTGATATTTACTAGAGGCCTGTTATATAAGAATAAATTAATAAGTTATTAAGTAATAAAAATTAATCTAACAAATTTTACAAACAAAAATTACATACCATAAAGGATTCCTCCCGCCAATTGGAAAAAAACCTCTTCCATGTATATATATCTATAAAATCATAATTAAGGCATGGATATTGATTTTTTTTTAATCCCAAAAATATAATATGAAGTCAATTTTTTCTTAAAATCTATCCATCTAGTTTCCATAAAAGATAAACACATTTCCTTAATTTTTTTCATCTCTTGAATGTTAAATATCATATGTAATTGAAAAGATTAAATATAGTCATATAAAAGGTATGATATTTAAACCATTGGATAAGTAAATAAAAAAGTTTATAAATTATACCATTATGGACTCCCATAACTATTTTTTCACCAACTAGTCAACACTAATATAATTATAGAATAAAATACTTATCCTATAATGACTCTTCATAACCAAGTAACTCCTAAAATGATTGCCATATGGGCTAGCTAGGTGGTCTTTATCATAAAACTCAATTATCAACCTTTTCTCTCCATGTTAAACTAAGATTTTTGGTAAACATGTGATCTCACAAATACCATATTTATCTATTGTCCTATCTAGAGAAGAAAACAAGAAACACATAATTTCAAGAAATATAAGTTTAATTTCATTAAATAATTTAATTAATATAGATATATTTATATTAAGAAACATACATATCTCGGTTCTCCTACCTCTGTTTCTGTCATTTAGAAATATGTATGCCGCTTAAACAAAAGTTTGTGTACCTATATTTTATTAAAATTAAATAATTTTTATAAATAAAAAAATCAGTTGTTCTTAGTAGATTGAAAAACATTTAATGTTAGACTTTTCAACCAAAAAATGTGTAACTAAAACTAATGAATATAAAAATTAACAAAAAAAGGAAGAAATTATTATCATTCAAAAATGTGTAATTTTTTATACTTGTATTTTATTATAAATAAATAAATGTTATAAGTAAAAAAATGTGATTATTCATAATTTGAAGTAAATTATAAATATTTTATTAAATAAAAGAGTATACCTGAAAACGAAGAATATAAATAAAATAGTCACAAAAAATGATGAACGAAAACTTTTTCATACAAAAAAAATAGATCTATAAATCTAATGAATATAAAAATTATTAAAAAAATGGTAGGAATGCTAAATATCTATAAATTTAACTATCAAAGTAAAAAAATAAGTTTTTAAACTGTGTTCATTTCCCAAAAAAATAGATATGTGCCTGATTTTTTAAGAGAGTAGTGGAAAGTTTTATAATATCCCTTATATGTGATCATTTAATGTTTCATGTGTTGTACATCTCGTTCCCCTCGTTGTTTGATTTTCATGATCACAATCACCTTTCTTATTTATCTAACCTTGTTTTTAAGTGTTGTGAATGATAGGCAAAAGATTGCCAAAGGATTGGCCCAAGAATGGACGAAGTGGACTGAAATTCAGTCCACCGGCCAACCGGTGTGATAGCACCGGCCAGCCGGTGGACCTGGCAGAGGCATTGGCCACTGCCAGGTTCCACCGGTCAGCCGGTGGCTCTGTCACCGGCCAGCCGATGGCATCCAGCCCCAACAGTGAGACCTACTGCCTCCCCACCGGCCAACCGGTGGCCTCAGCACCGGCCAGCCGGTGGAACCCTCTCCCAACAGTGCCAGCTACTGTCTTGCCACCGGCCAGCCGGTGGCTCTGGCACCGGTCAGCCGGTGGCCCCTGGACAGGAATCCTATGCCTTTTGCACACACCGGCCAACCGGTGGCCCTGTACCGGCCAGCCGGTGGATCCAGTCAAACTAGCCGTTGCAGTTTGACCAGGCTGGCCCACTTGGCTCCCAACGGCTCTTTTAGCCTCTCCAACGGCTCCGAAGCCTCCCCAAGGGTTCCATGCCTATAAATAAAGGCCAAGTAAGCCCCGGACACACACCGGAACTATACGGAAGCCCACGGACATATTTTGCATCAATTGGCCAACCTCCGGCGACTTCCTCCAAGGGAACCCCAATAGCTCCAACAACTTCCACATCCAAGGAGCTCCTCCAAAGAAGCTTGGAAGCGGCCTTCAACATCTCCATCCATTCAAAGGCGCCCAAGGCTTCTCAAAATACGGTTTTTATTGTATATTTATTTTGAGCTTTAAAATTGGTTTTGTGCCTACAAACCCCAAACTCTTTCTTATCCCCCTTTCTTTTGGGTTCTCACACCACCATTAAGGTGTGAAGAGGTTTCTTCAAGCCTTTCCTTTTAAAAGGCTTGTGTCACCGGTGAGCTAGCCTTCACCTGTAAAAAGGGCTAGTGGGTTCTTGCTAAACCATCAAAAGCAAGTGGGTTCTTGCTAAACCACAAAAAGCAAGCTGTAATAGGTCCTAGTGCTACCTCAAAGCCTAGTGGGTTTCTTGCTAAAACCATTGAAAAGCAAGCGGTAGGAATCTCTCAACGGTTGAGTTGGGAGCGGAGACGTAGGCCGGGTTTTTGGCCGAACTCCGTTATCAATTTCTTGTGTCTTGCCTCTTTTATTTTCCGCTGCACTTTACTTTGATTTTTAATTTGTTAATTTTTTTTAAAAAAAGGCAATTCACCCCCCCTCTTGCCATCATTCCTCGTTTGTTCCGACCCAACAATTGGTATCAGAGGGGTAATTTGAGTAATACCTTAAACGGTTTCAAATTTAAAGATCCTTTTTGATGGCATCTACCTCTTTCGCCCCCGAGGGCTACTCTTTGGGTCGGGCTCCATTTTTTGATGGGACCGACTATAATTATTGGAAAACCCGCATGACCACCTTTTTACGAAGCATAGGTTATCCAATTTACAAAATTGTCATGCAAGGTTACACTTTGTCTACCCCCGACGAATCCAAATGGACCCAAGCCGACATTAGAAATTTTGAGCTTGATGGCAAATCCATGAATGCTCTTCATTGCGGCCTTGACCGAAACGAGTTCAATCGAGTTTCCACATGCACCTACGCACATGAAATCTGGAAACTTTTGGAGGTTACCCATGAGGGGACCAACAAAGTAAAGGATACTCGATTGGACATGTACCGTCAGGATTTTGAGTCTTTTTCCATGCACCCAAATGAATCAATTTCTGAAATGTTTACACGATTTACTGACGTGTGCAATGGGAGAAAGTCCCTTGGTGATGATGTTTCAGCTGAAGCAATGGTCAAGAAGATCCTATGGGTCCTTCCGAGCTCATGGGCACCAAAGGTGACGGCGATCCAAGAAGCTAAGGACGTCAAAAATATGCCGGTAGAGGAGCTCATCGGATCTCTCATGACTTATGAGATCACGATGAGGAGGCAAGCTCAAAAGGAGGGCACACCAATCAAGACACCAAAGAACATTGCCCTCAAGGTACAAAAGGAAGTAAGCTCCTCCTCATCTTCTTCCTCATCTCCTTCCTCATCTTCCTCATCATCAAGCGGCGACTCGGAAATGTAGAATCTCGCCCGCCAAATGCATAAATTTATGAAGAAGCATAAGAAGAAGAAGAAATCTCGCAAGGCGCGAAAGCAAGAACCCACCGAAAAATCCGAGCCCAAGGTAAAATGCTACGGGTGCGGCGAAAAGGGCCATTACAAGCCCGATTGCCCACTCAACAAGAAACGGGCCACGCAAAAGGAAAAAGGAAAGAAAAAGGTCCTCAAGGCGACATGGAGTGACACCTCCTCATCATCCTCCTCCTCCTCCTCCTCGAGCGACCAAGGTACAAAATGCCTAATGGCATTCCATGAGGTAACATCTTCCGACTCCTCTTCCTCTTGTTCTTCAAATTCCAATTCTTTAAATCATTTATCTTATGAAGAACTCTCACACGCTAGAGACCAACTTGAAAATGGTTTTCATGCTTTATCGTCAAAATTTGTTGCTTTAAAAAAGTCTTTCAAAAAACTCTCCTCTGAAAAAGAACAACTTCTCAAAGAGAAGGAGGAGATGTCCCTCAAAATCCAAAATTTCCCAAATGTTGATTCCATGGAATCAACCATCAAGGACCTTAGAGAATCCTTGGCTAAGTTCACCCAAGGGGAACAAAATTTGAACAATCTCCTAGGTTCCCAACGAATATCCCGAACCACCCAAGGGCTAGGCTACACCAATATAGCTTCCTCCTCCCATGCACCCACTGTTTTTGTAAGGGGGAGCTCCGCTTACAAATTTTGTAATTATTGTAAGAAAACCGGGCACCTTATTTATGAATGTAATTGTAAAAATGCCCGCTATGGCCAACCCAAGTCTTTTTTCTTTTCGGACGAATTTTATAGGAGAAGACCCGCTATGAGACAAGTATGGATTGAGAAATCCCTTCTTGCGAGTCTCTCCGGGCCAAAATTTATTTCCTCTCCCCGGTGACTTTTTGTTTTTATTTAGGGGGAGTTAGGTCTGTTTAAGCTTTTTGTTTCAATTCAAACCTTAAATTTCAACTCTTGGTATCAAATTTTCGATTCATTTTTTCAATTCATTTTTGATTCAAAACTCTCAATTTCAAAAATTTCATTTGGTTTCAAATTTCAAATTTCAATTTTTGATTTCAAAACTTTCAATTCAAACTGTTATTCAATTTTTCATTCAATTTTTCAATTCAATTTTTGATTCAAAACTTTCAATTCAAATTTCATATTTCAATTGGTTTAAAAATCTCTATTTTGTTTTTCAAAATTTCCCTCAATCAAGTTTTATGCCCCATTCTATTTTGATAATCACAAAGGGGGAGAAATTTCTTGATTGATTGGGGGAGAATCCTTTTCATCATGCCTTGCATTTCCTTTCAATTTCAGTTCTTTACTTTAATTGTTTTGGTGATTGTGATCATCAAAATAGGGGGAGATTGTTGTACATCTCGTTCCCCTCGTTGTTTGATTTTCATGATCACAATCACCTTTCTTATTTATCTAACCTTGTTTTTAAGTGTTGTGAATGATAGGCAAAAGATTGCCAAAGGATTGGCCCAAGAATGGACGAAGTGGACTGAAATTCAGTCCACCGACCAACCGGTGTGATAGCACCGGCCGGCCGGTGGACCTGGCAGAGGCATTGCCCACTGCCAGGTTCCACCGGTCAGCCGGTGGCTCTGTCACCGGCCAGCCGGTGGCATCCAGCCCCAACAGTGAGACCTACTGCCTCCCCACCGGCCAACCGGTGGCCTCAGCACCGGCCAGCCGGTGGAACCCTCTCCCAACAGTGCCAGCTACTGTCTTGCCACCGGCCAGCCGGTGGCTCTGGCACCGGTCAGCCGGTGGCCCCTGGACAGGAATCCTATGCCTTTTTGCACACACCGGCCAACCGGTGGCCCTGTACCGGCCAGCCGGTGGAGCCAGTCAAACTAGCCGTTGCAGTTTGACCAGGCTGGCCCACTTGGCTCCCAACGGCTCTTTTAGCCTCTCCAACGGCTCCGAATCCTCCCCAAGGGTTCCATGCCTATAAATAAAGGCCAAGGAAGCCCCGGACACACACCGGAACTATACGGAAGCCCACGGACATATTTTGCATCAATTGGCCAACCTCCGGCGACTTCCTCCAAGGGAACCCCAATAGCTCCAACAACTTCCACATCCAAGGAGCTCCTCCAAAGAAGCTTGGAAGCGGACTTCAACATCTCCATCCATTCAAAGGCGCCCAAGGCTTCTCAAAATACGGTTTTTATTGTATATTTATTTTGAGCTTTAAAATTGGGTTTGTGCCTACAAACCCCAAACTCTTTCTTATCCCCCTTTCTTTTGGGTTCTCACACCACCATTAAGGTGTGAAGAGGTTTCTTCAAGCCTTTCCTTTTAAAAGGCTTGTGTCACCGGTGAGCTAGCCTTCACCTGTAAAAAGGTCTAGTGGGTTCTTGCTAAACCATCAAAAGAAAGTGGGTTCTTGCTAAACCACAAAAAGCAAGCTGTAATAGGTCCTAGTGCTACCTCAAAGCCTAGTGGGTTTCTTGCTAAAACCATTGAAAAGCAAGCGGTAGGAATCTCTCAACGGTTGAGTTGGGAGCGGAGACGTAGGCCGGGTTTTTGGCCGAACTCCGTTATCAATTTCTTGTGTCTTGCCTCTTTTATTTTCCGCTGCACTTTACTTTGATTTTTAATTTGTTAATTTTTTTTTAAAAAAGGTAATTCACCCCCCCTCTTGCCATCATTCCTCGTTTGTTCCGACCCAACATCATGGACTATGTGTGCATTGTATACATTGTTATCCTCAAGTAATTGTGTAATGGATGAATAAATTTCACATAAGTATTTCAACATCATCAACATTCTCATTACCCAAATGAATTTTTTCCCCTTATAAAACAATAGAACACTAATCATTTGATGGGTCAACAACATAAAATACTTTTTTACATACATAATCATGATAAATTATTCCTCTTTATAACTAATTCCTTTCAAATCAACAAGTGTAAATCCATACTCATCATGTTTTACACCCTTTTTACCATCATCCTAGTTACACTTAAATAATAATACTTGAAATTTAGTATAATAAATCTCACATATATCCTCAAAAACACCAAAATATGTTGTTGATGTAGAAATTTGGTTTTTATCTTTGACACTTGAAAATTGTAGTGCTTCAACGACAACCATTATTCCACTATTTTGAGTGGTGCTCTTATTATCCCAGTTTTTTGTGTAAAATGTGTAACCATTAATATAAAAACTAGATAATGTGATCACATTAACACTTTTTCCCCTTCTAAAAATTTCAATATTTCTGAAATGGATTAATCTGTATTTTCTTTCTCCTTAAACTATGAAACAAATCTATTTTTATGTTCTTTTTTTAACCACTTTTCATTTCTTATTAGATATTGTACCTTCAATCCAATAATATGTGATGATATATACGGTTATACCTCATATATGTTGTTCAAAATGTATAAATGTGAATGTATCACTTCATCACAAGGAATTAAATTTTTCTTTAATCCAAAAATCACATTACCATCGCTATCAACAGTCAAATGTCAAGATATAGGGAGACCAATGTGCTCCACTTCAAACAAATAATCAGTAAAAAACTCAATCACCTATTATGATATATATTTTTGAACAATGTCTCTTTTTTATGTGGATTCTTAACATATCCCTTCAAAATTTTCATATATCTTTCAAAAGGATACATCCAACATAAATAAACATTCCCATATATTCGTATCTCTCACACTAAATGAATCAAAAAATGAACCATTGTGTAAAAAAATATGGGGGTGAATACATTTCAAGTTAAAAATGTTTGAGGATAGCTTCATTCTATAAAACATCAAACAAATTTGGATCTATGACTTTTTTGAAAATGGAATTAAAAAGGTAACAAAACTTGATAATATAATTTCTGATAGGTATCGACAATCTTCCACAAAATAAAATTGATAGAAGTTGTTACATCAATACATGAAATTCATGAGATTTTATACCTATTAACTTAAAATCCTTCAATGACACCAAATTTTTCACATTTGATGAAATCCCACTAGATACTTTAATACCATTCAAGAATTGCAAACAAAATAACTTCCCACTATTGCTTAATGTATGATAAGCGAGAGGAAAATATATTATGTTTCCTTTCATAATGGGAGTTAACACCCAACATATTCATGTGGTTATTAAGTCTGGTCTTTCATGAAATCCATCTTTTTTATTTAAAATTATGTTTAAAAAATTTATAATTTGATAATAAAAAAAATTATTAACATGCATAATTTCAATGTTATATTTTACCTCCAAAAAAATACAATAAGGTAACTCGAATAAAATGTAATATTTCTTCCATGTATTTGGTTGAAGACCAAAACTTATTTTCTTTCCAAATGTGACATCGATTTTTTCACATTGTCATAATATTCTTAAAATGATAATGGTTTAGAGGAAACTCATACTCTTGTAAACTATTAAATTTCTTTTTTGATCTTCAATAAGGATAATCCATTTACAAAAAAAATACATGATGTCCCATGTACACTATATTTCTTCTATTCTATAATTGATGATATGAAGTCCCCTCTTCTCTTGGACAAGAATTATCTGCCTTAACACTTGATCCAAATAAGTTATCATATGAAAGAAAATCATTTATAGTGAACATTATCTTAGTATAAAAAAGAAAATACTCTTCTTGTATGCATTTAATATTATAAAACATATTACCCATATAAATTTAAAATCTTCAATTAATTGTGATGGATAAATAATAATATCATTTCCAGACTATTTTGCTCTAGAAATCATTAATATAATCATCACATGTTTCTTCTTTATATATATTTTTTGGGACAAGTTTTAAAAAATCAATATAACAATATATGAACTATATTGGATATTGAGGCTCTGATATGAATTCATTCCATTTATGAACAATCCCATTCAAATATTTCTAACTTTATTTACAAAATCTGGAAATATGTGATCAAATATCTTATATTGTGGAGAATCAGTAGGGTTATGCGGGATTCCGTTTTAGATGAACTCGTTTGTAAATCATCTTAGACTATTTACATCATTTTAATTTACAAATAGATTTTTCAAATGTGGAATTATTAGAAAATACAAAATTTATTTAGCATGATTTTTGGTTCATGTTCTTGAGAATGAATCAAAGTTGGATTTTTCATCCATTTTATATTTTAATAACCTATATCTAGGATATTATGATAAACATTCATATTCCTTCTTATAGAACACACAATCATTGGGGTAAACATATATATTTTTTATACACCAATATCATTGGGAATAATATTTTTCACCTCAAAATTAGGATCTGGAAGTGTAGCATTCCACCCCAGATGCCACTTAACATTGAACCGAGATGGTGCCCACAAGACCTCAATCGCACCTCCCTAAATTCTAGAGGTTTCTGACTAGCGGCAAGGGTCTAGGATGTGTCTGTGGGGATACTATTCCCTCATTTATCGGAGTGGAGTGTAGAAATATATATATTATAATATAATATAGGATAGTGGAAGCAATAATAATCAAAAGGAAATAAAGGAAACAATTATATTAAAGCATTCAATCTAAATAAGAAATAAAAAGATGTAGAATAATAACCAGATATATTATATGTTATGTAGATATACAAAAATTACTATGTAGGGGAAGAGTATATATACATATACCACATGCTAAAAACATATAAAAAGTACCAAAACAGCTACATCTAGCATCTAGAACATAGGCTCGATCCTCTACCCCAACACCATCCTAAATATAAAAATAAAAAATTATAATAATTATAGTTCCATTTATCAATACCTACAATCATAAATTTTTCTTGGCTTCCAAGGGTATCCCAAGAAGGGTGTGAGCTGCAATCTCAGTAGGCCTCCACCCACAATTTCTAGTACAATCCATAGCATGAATTGTAAAATGAGAAGTGTGCCATAGTAATTAAATTCAAGATAGAAATAAATAAATAAATTCATTAGACTGGGTTTTATTTGGACACCCATCCAATTTACCTGCTTCGGCTTAAGTCGGTGAGTCTGATCCAGAGGAACCTGCAAAGGTAAAGTGATAGGTATAAAGTGTAAGAAGGTGGAATGTCCCCAAACTTTTGATTGGTCTTGGAGGACACATCCCTAATTTTCTAAAACCAAAAGATAGTTTCTCATTTTGAAATCATTCATTTACCTTTTCTTTAATTCAATTTAAAAACCAATTTACAAAATTTAGCAAGACACCCTGATCCCATTGATGGAAATCTAGAGATACTTTCCAAGTATCACTTAAGGGACTCATCATATGACCAATGCTAAGGATTCCATCCATGGTGACCCAAGGATGAAGTCCCACATGTCACTCTAATCATGGTGTCAAAATGTCAAGTACTAACCTCTAATTTCATACCTGATATCACACACGGGGGGTCCAAGTATCTCTTGAGGTATGGTACAACCATCGTTCCTTTAATCCCATCCAAGGGGTCTCCCTTAGAGAACCAGTGTCACTTTTCTAGAGGAAAAATAACTAATGCACAGCGAGATCATCCTAGGAATAGATGATTTCTCCCATTTCATGTTTACAAAGCATTAAAAATTCTAAAAAAAGTCATGAGAGTCCATACAAGGGGTCCTTAAGTCAGAACCCCTTGTTTCACCCTCATCTCTAAAGTGAAAACATCAAACAAGCAAGTCATTTATAAACAAGTCTAGAAAGAGGTACCATTTCATTTTAATTTAGGAATTTATATCATAGTTATCATATTGTTTAAGGAACATAATTAAGAAACCATGTATGACTTAATGGGAAAGGGAATAAGCACTTGACTAACTCACTTAGCTCTTCAATTTCATTTATCAAATGGGGTATGGGGTCTAACTCAGGGTTCAACCATGAATTCAACTAAATTAATAAGATCAAGGAATTAGTTGTTAAAAAATCGATCAAGGGGTGTTTTAACTACCTAAGGAAGGTGAGGTGGGCCTCAAGGGTGGGAACACCCGATTGGGTGGCATAGTTCAAGTAAATCAATCCAAGGTGTTGATTTTCTACTATATTAGGTCCCCAAAGGCTTGTTAAGGCATCCAATTTAATTTAATTAACAAATTAGAGGTGATGTCAGAAGAGTCTGAATAACTGCACAATAGAACAATTTATGGAACAAAAAGAAATAATGGAAAATAAGCTATACCATATACCCTATCCTTGTATATCTTCCCTCATCCAGCGTCAACCTTTGATTCGAGCTAGGTTGGAAGAAAATGATAAAACTGTAAAATACCCTGAAAATGTGGAAAATGAGCTTGAACCCAAATAGTGAAACTTATGGGAAGAAGAAATTGATATAGAAGGGAGAGGATTAAATATATCACCAATATATTTCCATTGGATCCAATGGAGAATGATTTGGAGATCAGAATGAGTAATTATCTAAATCCCTATGTAGAAGAGGTAAGAAGCTCATATGTGGGAGGATAAGGCTCTGCCACTAGAATGAGGAGAAGGGAAAAAGAAATAGGTTTAAAATATTAATGTGGGAAAAATAGTAAATTCACTTAAAAATATAGGTTCACATGGTTTGGACACATGGTTGGCCAAACTGTGTGCCAACCATGCACCAGTTACTGCTTCAAAGGGGAAGTTTGTGCAATTTGGAACACAGTTTGTTTAACCATGCACAAACCATGAAAAAAAACTATCCAAAAACTATAAATGGGTTTCATAGCCATAAATCTTGGGTCACACAATTATAGATAGATTGTGCATCCCCCAGGTCTCTCAGTCTGCAACCACGTGGTTTGGGGAAATCGTGTGGGTTGGGATGCACGGTTTCCACTAACCGTGCGGCCTAATATTTTCTTCCCATTTGGGGGCTCTGAGCTCTGAATGATCCCCGAACACACCTGAGATATTATTGACTTGATTATGAATCATTATTAATGTCATTTAATGTAATTTTAACCAAAAACAAATAGTTTTTATCTCTAGAAAAAGTAGGGACGTTACAACCTCCCCTCCTTAAGACAACTCATCCCCAAGTTTCCCTTCCAATGGTGATATAACATCGTCTGAGAAGAGTTTCATCCACTACTTATGTGCATCAACTTACCATGACCAGGTATCATCTTATACAAATTTATTCTACCATATCACCTAGACCATATTAAATAAACTACCTCAGAGCTCCTTAATGCTCTGATTAATGATACGTATCAGATGCTCCTTGAATAACGCATCCACCTCCAACTCTATATCATTTGGGTCAAATGAATGAGACAGGTTGTGATGATACTGTCAAAGATGAGATGCATGGAAGATCGTGTGCATAGAATTGGTACCTATGAGATAATATCAACCAATAGGCTACTAGCCTAACTCTCTCCACTATCTTGAAAGGCCCGACATACCTAGGAGATAACTTTCCCTATCTTCAGATTTATCTATGGCCTAATCTAGGAGATACATATAGAAATATTTGATGTCCCACCTCTAACTCTAAAGGTCTATGGTGGTGATTGGTATATGAATTCTACCTAGATTGAGATGTAGTCATACACTTTTGAATTATATGGACTTGTTCTGAAGTCTCCTGAACAAGATGATGACCCAATAGAGCTGCCTCACCTACCTCTAGCCATCATAGAGGTGAACGACATGGTTTACCGTAGAGGGACTCATATAGATCCATCTGAATCATTGACTAAAAGTTTTTGTTGTAAGAAAACTCAACCAGATGAATATTATTTCCCATAAACCTCCAAAATAAATAATAAAAGATCGAATCATATCCTCTAACACTCGTATCATCTACTCAGGCCGTCCATCAGTCTGAGGGTGATATGATGTACTCAAGATAACCTGTGATCCCAATGCTTTTTGCAACGACCTAAAGTTTCATTAATTTAAATTCCTCTTGATCTAGTTAAATGTCTATTTATGTAAAACGTTTATATAAAATTTCAAATTCTTTAGTTTTATGTTAAGAGTTGTGACCGTTACTTTTATAGTCGTTGAACAGTGATCACATGATTAGTATAAATATAAGGCTTTAACAAACCCAATTTACTCGGACAAAAGAAGCGATGGCATCATCCAGTAGAATTGCTCCATACGAAGCCCATTTTTTGGAGCTCGGAAAATAGGTGGCATCTTTGGGCTTCTCTCTTGACCAATCCCAAGCCAAGATTCACTATTTCAAGCTCTAACGAGACAGTCTATGGGAAAAGTGGAAGTTGATAGAGATTACCACTCAAGCGATGTTATCTGAGCCACCCCAAGAGTATGTCACCATCGCACACCTTACCCTTAGGTCTTGTGCGGCTTTTTTAAGGGGTTATATAAAAAATCTCTAGTACTATTTTCATGTACATTATTTTTGTATATAATAATGAATATACTTTATTGTCATTATTGATACATTTTAAATAGTTTTTAAATTACAAATAGTGTTTTTAGTTATTATTTAATTAAGAATTCTATTTTATTAAATTAAGGGATTTTTGAATTAAATAATATTTTAATAAAATATTATTATTATTATTAAATTAATTTTTATTAAAAAAAATAATCTTATAATCTTATGAATGCAATTGTAATTTTTATTAAGGTTTGAAAGCCATCTTTATCAAAACCCGTGAATTTTCGATAAATGTCGGTTTTTATTTTTAAAGTGAAAATTAACATATTTAGAAAATTATTTAGATAAAATAAATTTTATTTATGGAATCAGGATGTCGAAATTATCTAATGGTGAATTTTTCACAATTTTCTGAGACAGTCAAATTTTTGGATAAAAATTAAATACCGATTAAATATATAATGTGTTTTATGACATCATAAAGACCCAATAGTGATGTAATAAAATACTATAAGCTTTATGTTCGGAAAATATATGTTTTACCATTAAAATAATGTGATTTTTGATTTGTTTAACTTATTTTAAAAAGCATTAATGGACCAATCAAGACTTATTAAACATCTTGTCTTTTTAAATTATTTTCCATGAGACTGTGACTCACCTCCACATAATCAACCCCATTATTTTAAGAAGTTCAGACTTTGGCCTTATAAAATATTGTTTTACTCTCCCCTTTTCCAAAAACCATGGTCAAAAACCATGATCTGATTTGTGGTTTGGATTAGTTTAATGTAAGGGGTCCAAAACCTAAATAATAAAGAATCCACTCACCTTTCCTATATAAACCCACCCAAGCTCCCACTTCCACCTCACTCAAAGCCTTTGGAGTTAGTCCAACCTCTTCCCTAATTTCTCTAGAATCCTCCCAAGGTGCCCCAATCTCCCAAGAAGCCTCTCTCAAGCCTCTCTCAAGCCTTTGGAAGCACACTTCCAAGTAAGGGTTTTTCTTCCTTTCTCATTTTTGTCCAATTTTCTTTAAGTTGTTTTGCCCTTTTAATTTCAATTATGAATGTTGGGGTATGGTTTCGAAACTCCTTCATACTACACTCTTTATGTTTGAATTATGGGAGACCCTTTCTCTCTCATTAAATTCCTCCCATATACACCCGTTACTATGCCGAAATTCCGAAAGGAACTTCTCTCTCCTCATTTACATTCAAGAAATAATTTTGTATCATGAATCTAAATTCCATTAAAATTGTTGGGACATGTATCTATATGACCTCCTTACTGTCCATTAAATGTAAATATGATGAGGAACCCCTTTATCTCTCATCAATCATTTTTATGAATTCTTATGTCACGCCATTACGCTGCCGAAATCGCACCGATTTTCTAAGCCAATGTCATTGTGTAGTGAATACCATTCCCATTTCTCCATCAAGGGTATTCACCTTTATACACATTTACTTATTGACTATAAAGTTTCATGTATGAATTCCACATTCCTTTATCATGTAATAAATTATTATGTTTTATGAATCCATGTTTTATGATCCATGTGGCACACTTTTACATGAAATGAAATGTTTAAGAAGGGTGATCCCTTATAGTGCTCCAATGCATTGGGTAAAGTATAGTATCATGATACGTCATGTGAAATGAGTGTTGACTCATACTAATTCAAGTGCAATGAGGTTTTACTCATGCTCCATGTGCAATGAGAATTTACTCATGCTCCATGTGCAATGAGCCTTGGCTCAAGCTAATTCTATGTTAAGTGTTGTTGCCACATTTCCATGTTATGATTATCATGATTTATCATGCCTTTATGTTCATGTTTCTCTTATGATCTATTGATATTCCTATTGTCTAACATATATTTTAATCCTCATGTATTCTATGTTTATTCCCTTATTGGTCTTTATAGCTCACCCTTTTCTTATGCATGTCCTCAGGTTATCCCATGCAATGCTAAGTACGAGGGAATATAGTGGTCATGTAAAGGAAGTTATCAATAAAGATGTTGTATTTAATGTTTTAAGTTGTTATGTAATGATAATAAGACCCAAAGACACTATACCTCTTGATCTTACATTTTGTATCAAGTGAACATTTTATGTAATAAATCATGTTTAAGTTTGTAATAAAATCAGGGTTGTCATACTTTTTACAACCCTTTCCAGAACCTTGATGTGAACCAGGAATCTTGGTATGAAATGATGGATCAGGGGACACCATGAAGCCACACTATATCTTGGATATAAAAACTCCCTAGCTCATCAATAGGGGAGGACTCTCATATCAGTAGGAAGTATGAAACCTTGTCCATCTTGTTGACGATCACCCATACTACATCACGACCTCAAGGGAATCTTGTAAATCCCATCATGAAATTAATTTTACGTCATTCCATTTCCACTAAGGAATGGAAAGAGGATGTAGAAGTCCAGAAAGTTTCTAGTACTCTGGCTTCACCTTCTGATGGGTGGAGCATCGAGTGACGAAGTATGCAATCTGCCTCTTCGTACCTAGACACTAATATTGATAGCACATGTATCTATACATCTTGGTAATCCCAGGATGAACTTACCAAATTGAGGCATGATATTCCATCATCAACTATTCTCCTACATTATAAATCACCCATACACGGCCATGGAATAGTAGGGTTTCACTCGTATCTACAACCCAATCAAGAGGTGGGTTCTCTCCTATGATTCCCTCCTTCAAAACAAGTCCCTCTAAGTCTAATATTTTTCTCATCCAAACTCACTCTAGGAGGGAGGATTTCACTATTATAGCTATTATAACTAGCTTATCGTGGTGTTCTTGAACTTCTAGATTCATCGCATATAACAAATCTATAAATTTACACTCACTATTGTCCTCCTTAAAGAATTACATCTAAGTATTCTAGATCAAGGAATCATCTATAGCATTACCCTTATTGGGTGTGTATACAAGATCAAAGTTGAATGATTACAGGTATTCGACCCACCTATTCTACCTCGTATTCAAGTCTTGCTATGTGGAGATGTATTTGAGGATTTTATAATCCATGTAAATAATGAATCACTCACCAAACAAGTTGTTCCTCCAATATTGTAGATCACAAACCATGACTGCTAGATTGAGGTCGTGTGTAGGGTAATTCATCTTGTGGTTTCTCAGTTGGAAAGACACATATTCTACAACCCAATCAACTTGCATCAGAACTGCACCCAGCTAGATTCTTGAAGCATCACAGTAAACAATATAGATTCTTCCCGGCTGAGTAAGAATCTGAATCAGAGCTAAAGTGATTATTTCCATTAAATCATGAAAATTTGTCTCACAAGATTCAGTCCTATTGAATTTCACACCCTTTTTGGTCAATCCTGTAAACATCACTACCAGGGGTGATAAATCTTGAATGAATTGCCTATAGTAGATAGATATCCCCAAGAAGTTGTGTATATCAAATACATTCTTGGGATACTCCCAGGAAACCATAGATTTCACCTTATCTAGGTCAACTAATATACCTACATAAGATATTATATGACCTAGGAAGTGAACCTTGTTGATCCAAAAGTGGCACTTACTGGGATTTTCATATAGATTGTGCTCTCTTAGTGTACACATAATGATCTCAAGATGGTTTACATGGTCATGTCTAGTGTTTGAATAAACTAATATGGTTTCCATGAAGACTGCCACAAAGTAATTAAGATACAGGTGGAAGACCCGATTAATTTGATCCATGAATACTTTTGGCACGTTCATCGGGCCGAATGGAATAACCAGATACTTGAATAGACTGTACCTAATTTGGAATGTTGTACAAGGTATGTCTGATGGACTCACATGAACCTGATGGTATCCCAAACTCAAATTAATCTTAGAGAAAACTATTTCTCCCTGTAGCTGGTCAAAGAGTTCATCTATATGAGTAAGTGGAAACTTGTTCTTCACTATAAGCTAGTTCAATCGGCAGTAATCAATGCACAATATAAGGGTATCATCTGCCTTCTTGGAAAAAAGGACTAGTGAACCCCATGGCAATGTGTTGGGTTAGATAAAACTCTTAGCCTCTAGATATTCAAGATACTTTTTGAGTTCCTAAAGCTCTATAGGTGTTGTCCTATATGGATTAATTTTCATTGGTGTCTCAACTTATTAGATTAGAATAATGCAAAGTAACGCAGTAGGGCGTGAATTATGTTTATTCAAGAAACTTCCTCAATTATTGGATTTTGAATCCATTTGTGAAATATGTAGATATGTAACATTTTTCTTCTGTATGAAATATGAGTAGTGGATAGACATAAAGAAATAACATAAAAAATTTATAGTGGTTCGGGTCACAAAGGTCCCCAAGTCCACTCCACCAATTACTCTCTCAGCGATCTTAGTGAATTTCACTAGCAAGCTCATCTTATCATAAGACCACAAATCCACAACTGAGTGTATGCAGTTAACACCTTTACAAATAAGTATTTACAAGGACTTTTGGTCCTATAATAAGGAACTAGTTATCCACAGTGTAGATTGATAAGCTGATACTCCACTATAACTAAGTACGATTAGTTGATACTCCAATAAATCAAAAGAGTTTGATTTAAAGGTATGAGTTAAACTTCACCATTGTAGCAAATAAAAACTAACAGTAGATGGATCTTCTTCTTCAGAAAAGAAATTTTTCAAGAAATGGTGGTTCTGAAGCAATCCCAATTTCAATATGATCTTCAAATAAAAGTATCAACAGATATAAGTAGTAATCTTATAATAGTAAAATACTGAACATGTATATCTACAAAGTGTAGCCTCTTTCATAATCGATCATTCGTTGTAGTAGCACTGTAAAATATTTTTACGAGAATGAAATGGTATATAATAATATGTGACTTGTATACCCCATATATTTAAATGATACACTGGTATAATATATAAAGTAGAAATCCTGCTTCAGAATTCCAGATCCAAGAAAGCTTCCAAAAAGATCGTGAATATTCAAATTCAAAAACATCCAAAGGGGTCGTAACTTCCATTAAAAGTAGGAGTGAATTTCTCCATTGAATATGATCCTTTGAATCATTCATATCTATATTTGAATTAGTTTAAAATGAGATTTGAATCAGCTAGTAATTTTTTCAAGACTATTGTACAAATCTTAGATAAAATCACGAAATTAAATCTTCAACATTGAAAAGTCAAACATAGGGTTCCTTTATAAAATGAAAAAATACCAAATATAGGGTTCAACTTCGTAGCATTCATTCTCTGAATATAAGGTTTACATCATAAGTTTCGTCATAAAATTAAGGTTTATGAACCATACATTTGTGTCCTCAAAAGTAGGGTTCCTTACTTACGTAGGGTTCTTTAACCATACTTTCTTCTCTTTACAAATGTAAGGTTACATCCAAATTTAAGGTTCTTTATCCATATGTTATTTCCAATGTAGTTTTTATGATCCATATGCACCTTAATCTAACTTAAGTTTGAATAAAAATGTGGGTTTCATGATCCATATGCGCTTTTCCATGCATAGGGTTTATTTCTTATGTTACGTTCCGAACATAGGGTATGAATAGAGTTTTTAGAATACAGTTAAGAGTGTTAAAAAAACTTTAAAAATATTCCTTTCAAATTAAAAGATTGAATATAATTCCAGAATAAAGTTTTTAATAAATATTAATTTCTTGAAATTCACTTCAAGTAATATCATTAGTAAAATAAACAAGTGTATTTGTGGGCATCAAAATCAGTTAAGATTTATTGAGTATTATTGATACAATACATGCCCAAAAATATCCCCCTTTTTGAGGATCAAAAAACCCATAAATATATAATAGAAAATATAGAACTTTGTAAATACTTTTAATAGAAAATATAAATTATTATTTTTAGTTCATAGTACTATTTAGATAAAAAAATATATTTAAAAAGAAATATTTTTTTTACCTAATTTTCTCCCCCTTTTTGTGATATCAAAAATAAATTATATGAAAAATGATTAAAACACTTTCAATTTTTCATAGAACAATAAATGAATTTTTATAATGTAATGTTTAGATAAATAAGACATTGATTTTGGAAGTGGAGATAAATAAATAATAAACAAATGAAAATAAAACACAAAATATACAAAGATAAAAGAAATTTTATTATTAAAAGGTACAAATACATTAGAATATTTAGCTAAGGGAAACAAGTTAGACAGTTGGTATAGTGGAAGGTAAAAGGGTTTGGATAGGGTTAGATTCTGGTTTATCCTAAGCCACCTGAAAATTTTCTTTCAATTCTTCCATATCATCTTGTAGCTTGTTTGCAAGATTGTCAGCTAACTTTCAAAGAAAAATCCTCGAATCTTGACTTACTTTCATAGTTTCAATCAAATTGACTTTCAAAAATTTAGGAAAGTTCTCCTCTATTTGTAAAAAATAAGCTAACTTATCACTAGACTTATTTAGTATCAACCTGATACTTGGTTCACTTGAAGTCAGTTTCTCAAAAAGAAACTTCTAATTATCCAACAAGACTAATAAGGGTTCACTATTGCATTGAAGATTTTTCAGTCTATCATTCATATCTTCCATAACTATGGTGATGGATTGAAACCTTATGATCATATCTATTGAGGTTGTTGGGGTAGAGGTTCAAGCTTCAATCTGGTTGATACTTGCCTTTATGGATTCAAACTGACTCCCTAAATACCATTTCAGATCTACAAAATATTCTTTAGAAACATATTCATATTTTATCTTCCCAATCTAATCCAACATCACTCTTTTAAAATCATCAAAATCTTTTTTTGAAATAGAATTTTCTATAAGTTCTTGAAGCTGAGTCTTAACAGACTCTAACTCTATTCTCAGAGCAGATGAATTGTGAAATCATTAAAATATTTTCTTATAGCTTCCAACTTCTATATGAGATTGGAATTATCCTTCTGAACTTTGATAAACATAATCACAAGATCTTAAATATTATTTTTTAGTGAATAAAATGTCCCCTCATCTGGATTCTTTTACTGATCAGCAGCTTCACAATAACTAAGGGATTGGTAGAGTATTTTTCAATAGACTTCTCACTTGAGAAAGATATATTATCAAGAACTTCTGTTCTTTCTCTAGAAATGGATGTAGTTTTCTCTATTGAATGATCAATGGTTGAGATATCCTAATTTTCAACAATATTAGTGGCCTCAGTAAATGATTTATGAACTAGATATTCTTCTTGAGTAGATTCTTCTTGTTAGTTATTTAGTTGAATCTCATGAGATTAACTCTCTTCTTATTGATCCTTAACCTGTTCAAGTTCTTCCAAATGAACTGAATGAGTTGTAACTTCAGATCCTAACATTGGTTCTTCATCATGTGGTTATTCTTTGTGCCTTGGTCTTAAAACAAGTTCTTCTTGAAGTTTTTCTTCTTCTTCCTCTTCTACATCAAGGTTTATAGTATCATCAAATATAATTTTTCTCTTGGTAGACTTAGCAACACCTTCTATTATGGATTCTCCAAATTCTTTGTTTCTTAAAGTACTTTTCTTCCCATAAACAAAAGATCTCGATATTTATTGGTCATCTACACCAACCAGAATTAACTTTCCTTTCACTGTACTCTAATAAAAACCAAATTTCCTAAGAGTACCAGCATTCAACACATTACTATGATGACATTTGATTCGAGTATCAAAAAGACAAATCAAATCATTTCTATATGGAATTAGAGAAAGTATCCTTACATAAGGATAGAACAAAATTCTTACTTCAAAATGACAACAATAACTTAAATGCCTCAACTTACATCTAGGAAATTTCATCTTGATTTCACTAATTAAAAGAAACATTAGATACATATCTGGGTATAAAATCTTCTCCATCTCAGCAACTCTCAAAGCAATAACAATTTGAATAAACTTAACTAAAATATTTTGGTCTACCTCAAGATATTTTACGAACATTTTCTTAATGTTTTTTGAGACAAAAATAAAATAAATTATATATTAATAATTGTGATATTGATTTAAAATTGATCTAAGATTAAAATTTAATACTCCTTCTTGAGGGAATTTCAAAATTTGAGCTATGTCAACTGAAGAGATTGAAAATTTTTTATCTTATATTTGAGAGGATCATGTATCTTCTGATTCACTGAAACTAAACAGAACATTACTATAAAAATTCTTCATCACTAATTCATAAATAAAATATGTATTCTCCTCAAAGAATATAAATTCCAAACCTTGGAACATGAGAGATTTCTTGATTCAAAGGTTCGTCTGATACAACCATTCAAAATAGACAACTTTTCCTTAAAGAATATTTCTTGAGGGAACACGTTGATGCTTCATATCACTTGGTTCACCTTAATTGGTTTTCTTGTTCTTAATAATTTCTGAAAATTTGAAGGTTCAAGTTTTTTGGATTCTAGGGTTTAGGATAAAGAAGAGGGTTCTGGAAAGATAAATGATTTGAAAATGAAAAGGTAAGATAAGTCAAAGTATTTTCTGACAGATGATGACACAATCTGGTTTCTTGTTCTGATTACATAAGGTAATCATTAATTATTAGTTTTTAAAAACATGTGATTTAAAACTAAAAAAATGATCAAATGTTTTTTTAATCAGATAAATAAAATTCTAATTTTGACAGTGAAAATAAAATAAATGACTAAAAACAAATTTGACTAAAATAAATTTAAACATATAAATTAAATATTCCTAACTCCCCCTTAATAAAATAAAAACTTGTAGTAGGAAGTGTTTTAGTGAAAATATTATCTAATTGATATTCAATATTAATAAATTATAAAGATATATCCTTTTAAAGAACATGATATCTTAAAAATGATGCATTTTATCAATATTATTAGTCCTAGAATGAATTATAGGATTTTTTGAAATATTTATAGCACTGGTATTATAACATAAAATAGTTATATGATTAAAATTTAATCCAAATTCCACTAGAGTGTTTTTCATCCACAATACTTGTGCACATCAACTATCAGCAGACATATATTCTTCGTCGGATATTGATAGGTAAACTGAGTGTTTTTGCTTACTCGACCATGATACTAATGATTTTCTTAAAAAGTTAAAGGTTTTTGAGGTTCTTTTTCTATCTAATCTAAAACCTCTAAAATTAGCATCTGAATATGAAATTAAATTAAAATTATAAGTTTTGGGGTAAATAAGAGATTGAAAAATAGTTTCTTTTAAATATCTAAAAATTATTTTAACAGTATTAAGGTAGGATTATTTTGAATTTTATTGAAATATAGAATATAGACATACTGAAAACATAATTTTTGGTCTACTATCAGTAAGATATAATATACTACCAATCATAATTCTATATAACTTATTGTCAACTAGTTTTCTAGAGTCATCCTAATCAATTTTTATATTGGTACAAATAGGAATTATATATGTATTGTTGTTCTCAAGTCCAAAATTTTTCAATAAATCTATAATATATTTACTTTGATTTAAAATATTTCCATAATGTTTTTGATAAATTTGAAGTCCTAAAAATAAATTTAGTTCTCCCATTGTACTCATTTCATATTATTTTTCATTAGTTTTGAAAAATCATTACAAAGATTTTTATTTGTTGAACTTAAAATAAAATCATCAACATAAATTTGTACTAACAAAATATTAGAAAAATAATTTTATTAAAAAAAATTGGATATGATAATCCATCAGTAAATTCATTTTTCAAAAGAAACGAACTTTATATTTCATACCAAGCTCTAGGTGCTTGTTTAAGTCCATAGAGAGCTTTGGTAAGTTTAAAAACTGGATTTGGTTTTTAAGGATTTTCAAAACCATGAGGTGGTTCAACCTAAACTTTAACCATTAAATATCCATTTAAAAAGATAGATTTAGCATCCATCTGATATAATTGGAAGTTTATATAGGATTTATAAGGTAAAAGTATTCTAATGGATTTTGATCTAGTTACGGGGACAAAAGTATCATCATAATATATACCTTCTTCCTGATTATATAATTTAGCTACTGATCTAGCTTTATTTATGGTTATGATCCCTTAATCATCCATTTTATTTCTAAAGACCCACTTAGTTTCTATAACTAGATAATTGGATGGTCTTTCTACTAATTCCAAAATCTCATTCCTTATAAATTGGTTTAGTTATTCTTACATTACTAACATCTAACTCTCATATTCTAAGGCTTATTCAATAGACTTAGGTTCTAACTAAGATGGAAAGATAGAGAATTTATCTAGGTTTCCTACATTTCTTCTAGTTCTAATTCCTGTAACTAGGTCTCCTATAACAGTTTCTAAAGGATGGTTCTTTAGGGTTATAGATTGTCTAGGCATGAAACTTTCAGTTCCTTCAGTATCATGTTCATCTGAACTGGACTGAATTTTATTAATATCATTTTCAAAATCAACTTTAGGGTTTTCAAGTCTCATGTTATCAAACAAATCAGTAACTTCATATATTTGATCTTTCTCTTTAATGAAAGGGTCAGTTTCATCAAACTTCACATGAATTGATTCTTCAAAAATCCTTGACTTTTTATTAAACACTATATAGGCTTTAGAAGTAGAAGAATATCCTAAAAATTTTCCTTTATTAGCTTTTGGATTGAACTTACCAATATTGTACTTAGTATTCAAGATATAAACCATGCATCCAAAAACTTTAAAGTACTTTAATTTTGGTTTTTTGTTATTACAAAGTTCATAGGGTGTCCTTTTGAAAATAGGCCATATTAAAACTCAATTCATGATATAGTAGGTTGTTCTTACAGCTTCTACCCAAAAGTAGGTAGGAAAACTATATTCATTTATCATAGTCCTTACCATTCCTTAAATAGTTATATTTTTTCTTTTAACAATTTCATTTTGTTGATGTGTTCTTGGTGTAGAGAAGGTGTGTTTAATACCCAGATTTGAGAAAAAGGAATTAAATTCTTGATTATCAAATTATCCACCATGATCACTTCTTAATGAAATTATTTTAAAACCTTTTTAGTTTTGAAAATTTTTGAAAAAACTTTCAAAAATAGTGAAAAAAACACTTTTGAGTTTTAAAAAATACACCTAAATAAATCAAGAATAATTATCAACTAAAACATAAACATATAATTTACCAACAAAACATCATATTCTTGATGGTCCAAAAAATCCATATGGATAAGTTTTAATGGTTTATATGTAGCAATTTTGTTAATATATTTGAAAGAATATTTTTGTTGTTTTCTAATTTGGAATGCATCACAAAATCTATCATTATCAAATTTAAGAAAAGGTAAATCAAAAATTAACTACTTCTTAAATAATTTATGTAAAGAAAAAATATTATAATAACCAAGTATCCTATGCTAGATCTATAACACATTTTTATTAGTAGTTAAACAATTCACTTTTTGTTTACACAAGGAATTTAAATCCAATATATAAACATTATTAGTTCTAGGTGATTTAAATTTAAGATGATTATCTTTAAATATAGAGTATGAATTGTTAGAAAAATCAACATAAAAACCATCAGCACAAATTTGAGAAATACTTATAATATTTTTCTTTATCCCTTGCACATATATTACTTTGTTGATTGATATAGTCTTTGGATCTCCAATAGTTCCAACTCCAATGATCTTTTCATTTTCATTGTCACCAAAAGTGACTAAACATCCATTCATTTGAGTTAATGTATGAAATTTTTATAAGTCTCTACTCATGTTCCTGGAACATATACTGTCCATATACCATATATATTTTCTATTCCTGTGTCATGTTTCCTACAAAATAAATTAAACATGTTTTTGTTTTGGTATCCATATTTTTTGGGTCTTGCAGTGTTAGCAAGAAATGATCTAGGAATCCACATCTGCTTTATTTTTTCATAACCCATATTACTTTATTCAGAAAAAATTTTATAAATAAAATCCTTTTTAATACCAATAACTTGAGAATTTCTCAGATAATAGTTATTAGTGACATGAACTTTTATTCCATAATAATAACTAGTATCATTTTTCGAATTGGGCACAAAATAATTCTTATAAAGTTTTGATTTTTCACCCTTGCTTCCTATTACAAATATTTCTCTTTTAAAAATATTATTTCCAAAAAAAATATTTAAAACTTTTTCTCCTTTGGTAAAAGTAATTGTAGTACTCTTATAAGATTCTACTTCATCCAGCAGTTCTTTAATCCTTTTTTCATGATCAATGCAGTTTGTTGTAGATGAGTTGAATTTTTTAACTAGTTTTTTATGTTGTTTTAGAAGAGTGTATATTTCACCTAAAATAGAATTGTAAATATTTTTCAATGATTTATGTTTCTTTATTAAAGAATCATATTTTTCTTCTAACATTGAGTAGTAGGAAGTTAATTTATTATTTGATCAACTACCAGATCCAGAAGTAGAGGAGTGGTAGGATTTTACCTCTTCTTCTTCCTTAGACATAAAACACATATTGGATTTTTTATTTTGTGGTTCTTTATCTGAATCGGATTTTGAATAGATGTTGGAGTATTCATATACACTCCACATAGCTTTCATTGATCTTTTTCCTTTATACTCATAATCATCATTCTTTTGATATTTCTTTTATTGCCTTTTTCTTTCATCTTTCAATTGAAGGAAATCATGTCTAATATGACCCAATTTATTACATTAATGCATCAAACTTCTCTAGGTTCTTTTACATATTTCTTAAAGGACTTTCTGAACCCTATTTTTTTCTTATAAAATTTGCTGAACTTTCTGGCTAGTTGAGCCAATTCCATTTCAGAATCTGAGGAATCTGAATTTTTCTCTATTTTGACTTCTTGTTTTTTCTAATATACTTCTGAGATTTCACTTTGCGAGTAGTATTTTCCTTTTTCACTAAAATATTATGATCTTAAACTTCAACTTGAATTTCTTATTCATATATCATCAATGTTCCAATTAATTCTTTCATAGTCAGATCCTTGATAGGTGATGATTAACAAATAGCAGCAGATATGCCATTCCATTTTGAGGGTAGTACTCTGGGTACTTTTAGAGCTTAATCAGATTGTTTGATGGGTTCTCCCAAGGAAGTAATATTATTGGCAATCTCTGTCATCCTTCTATTCATCTGTGTAATGATTTCACCATCAATAATTATAAAGGTGTTAAATTTTATCTTTGTTGTGGAATACCTCATTTGTCTTACATTGTATATTCCTTCATAGGAAACTGCAATAGTTTTTCACATCTCATGTACTGTAGGATATTGTGATACACGATTAAACTCATCTGGTCTAAGACAAAAAATAATAGTATTCATCGCTTTTTAATTAATATCATACTTATCTCCTGTTTCTGTATCCCAAGTCTCTGTTTTTTCAAGAATATTATAAGGAGTGTTGGTTTTTGAACAGACTCTGAATCCAAGATTCTTCATATATATGATCATATGAGATTTCCAGCATCCATAGTTGTAACCATTGAAGTGTGGATCATGAACCACATACATTCCTTCTCTTGGATCAGTCATTTTCATTTTCTTTGTATAGACCTTATGCTTTTCATCTTGTTGTAGATTTAATCCAAAAGCTATCCTTTGATACCAATTGTTAGGTCGGAATAATACAAAGTAACATAAGAGGGGAGTGAATTATGTCTTTTCAAGAAACTTCCACAATTCTTGGATTTTGAGTCACTTTGTGAAATATGAATATATATTATGTTTTTCTTATATATGAAATATGATAAGAAGATAAAAATAAAGAAAGAACATAGAAATTTTATAGTGGTTTGAGGCACAAAGGTCCCCTAGTCCACTCTACTAATTACTCTCTCTACGACCTTGGTGAATTTCACTAGAAATTTCTTCTTATCATAAGACCAAAAATCCAAAACTGAGTGCAGGTAGTTGAAAACTTTACAAATAAATCTAAAAAAGGCCTTCTGGTTTTCTAACAAAAAAATGGTTATCCATATCTTAGATTGAGAAGCTGATACTCCACCAAAATTGAGTATGAGTAGTTTATACTTCAATAAATTAAAAGAGTTTGATTTGAAGTTACGGGTTGAACTTCATAGTTGTGGCAGCAGCAACTGATAATAGATGGATTTTTTTCTTCAGAAAATAAATTCTTCAAGAAAGGGTAGTTCTAATGCGATCCCAGTTTTAAAATGATCTCTAAATAAAAGTAGCAACATGTAGCAGTAGTAATCTTCTAGCAGTAAAATATTGAACATGTATGTCTCTAAAGTGTTGCATCTTTTAGAATCAATCATTCATTGTAGCAGCACTATAAAATATTTTTACTACAATTAAATCATATATAATAATATATGAATTGTATGTCCCTTATATTTAAACGATGTAGTGGTAGAATATACAAAGCAAAAAAACCTTCTTTGGAATTATAGATCCAAGAAAATCACTTGAAAGATCATAAATATTCAAATTCGAAAACATTTAGAGGAGTCATAACTTCCCTTAAAAATAGGAGTTAATTTATCCATTGAATATTATCCTTTGACTCATTCATATCAATCTTTCAATCAGTTGAAAATGAGTTTTCAATTAGCCTTTAATTCTTTCAAGACTATTGCAGAATTCTCAGATAAAATCGCAAAATTAAATCTCTAATGTTGAAAAGTCAAATATAAGGCTCCTTCATAAAATGAAAAAATACCAAATATAGGGTTAAAATTCATATAGTTCATTCTCTAAATGTAATTTTGAAAATTTAAGGTTGATCATAAAAGTAAGGTTGATGAACCATACATTTGTATCCTCAAATGTAGGGTTCCTTACTTACATAGGGTTATTTAACCATAATTTCTTCTCTTTACAAATGTAAGGTTACATCCAAACATAAGGTTCTTTATCCATACGTTCCTCCCAGTGTAGGGTTAATGATCCATACACACCTTATTCTAACTTAAGGTTGAATATGAATGTAAGGTTCATGATCCATACATGTTGTTCCAAGCGTAGGGTTTATTCCTTCCGTTACATTCTGAACATAGGGTATGAACAGTGTTTCCAAAATAAACTTAAGAGTTTTTAGGTCCACTGGGCTAGATACCCTGAGAGGGGGGGTGGATCAAGGTATGACAGATTAAAACAACTGCCCCTTTTGATCTTGTTTTACTGTTAGACAAAACTCTATTCTCTCTCCTTCCCATTGCAGATTATTAATAAACCTTAAAGCATACACAGGACACAGTAATTTTTACTTGGTTCACCCTCAGTGGGCTACATCCAAGGAGCATACACCAGCAGTGTGCTGATATACCAATTCCACTATAAGTGAACTGCTGTTTACAAGTTGGAAGCAGACTCACTATCCCTCCTGGTTTACAACCATTCAAAATTTGAGAACTCACTACTCTCTCAACTAAATTGAGCTCACTACTTCTTCAAAAGATCCAATCACAGTTTATAGACCTATAGGTATCTTCATTACCAATAATGAATTCATCCTCCACTGTATGTAGATGCTCTATTGAAGTTCAAATTTCATCCACTGATAAATACCCCTTTTCCCCTGACCACTGGCCAATAACCTTTGGGAAGTACCTTCACAAAGCACCCTACTTCGCGAAGCTCCCAATTTTGAGAAACTCAAACAAGCCTTAACGAAGATTCTACCTTTTCATGAATCTCACACCTTCGAAGAGATTAGTCCATCGCAGAGCGACTTCCTTCACGATGCTCACTGAGCCAATATGGAGCATGCCTATTTTACGGAGCTAGATTAGCCACCACGAAGCTCCTTCCTTTCTCGAAACACACTGCCTTCGCGAACCACCTTCGTGATTCGAGAGAAAAATATTTTTTTTGAAAACTCTCTCCTTCTCTCTAGGGGGTCGAGGCCTATTTATAGGCGATTCCACCGATACTCGAACCTTCTACGTGAAGTCAGCGCCGCATCATCTCAAATCACGATGCTCTGAAATTTCTGCCTAAATTCACTCTGTTTCATGAAGCACCATGGTAATTTTCTGATCATGGAGCTCATCGTAATCTTAGAGAATTCTGTCAATACCTTCACGCCTTCACCGCGAAGCTCCACTCACAATGCCCTTCACTGCCGCAATGCTCTTCAACGCTTCCGTTCATGAAGCTCGTCGTAATCGTAAAGAATCACTGTCAACATTTTTCATGTCTTTGAAAAATCAAATCCATGAATCCTATCTTCACAAAATTCAGGCCTTTTCCATATTTTGATAAGATATTCAAGGATATTCACTTTTCACGATGATCACCAAACTCAAAATTTTGGACCCCAAAAATTTGGAAAACACTGGAAAACGACGCCATCTTGTATCTATTATTTTGTACCACCTCCAGATCGTCCATTCCTTTGTCATTGTTCTTTGTTAACATGGATTTTCAACACCATATCTAGAACTCAACAATTCACCAAGGAAACCTGCATTGTCAACAAACACAAGAAACCCAAAAATGATGAAATGTTACCTTGAGGGATTTTTTCCCAACAAGAGTGTTCCGAACACTTTAACAAATATTCCTTGTGAATTAAAAGCTTGAATATAAATACAGAATAAACTTTGTAATAAATATTAATTTCATGAAATACACTTAAAGTAATATCATTAGTAAAACAAACAGGGATATTGTGAGCATCAAAATCAATTAAGATTTATAGAGTATTGTTGAGACAATACATGCCCAACACACCTAGAACCAGCTCTATAGTGAACTCAGCCTCTCTCTCAGGAGGTTAGTAGGATAAATTTTCAGGGAATATGTCACACCCTGACCTATATATTAGTTTTATTTTATTATTTTCTTTGGTTTTAAAAAAATTGTCGAGGTTTGGGTTAAATCCCGAATGAGTTTTTTTTTTTTAGTTTTGTCAAAAAAGCACACATTTTTGGGTTGACATCACTGAGTGCATGGGAAGAGCACGTTTTGGAAACCCCATGCGGCTTCACCCAGGCAACGGCATACTCTTCCTGCCTTTAAAAATTTAAATGGGTAAATTCTGTAATTTATTGCGTGATTTAAAAAAAATGGTTGATAATAGTTTTACAATTATTATTATTATTATTATTATTATTATTATTATTATTATTATTATTATTATTATTATTATTATTATTATTATTATTACTTTGGCCAGTGTTCAGGCACTGCATGGTTAGCGAAGGTCGTGCAACTATCTTGAGCACCTGTGCGACTGATTCTGGATCAGACACAAGTTATCACGTGATCCGCACATGAGTGCTTGAGTTGTACACGGGCCACGAGGTTGTGGTAATCAATTAATAAGACTAAGTAAATAAAAAATGAGGTAAAATTAAAATGAGGTGGATAATAATACTAATACTAAATTTTTCTATTGCTATTTTCATTATTATTATTATTGTTGTTATTATTATTATTATTAATTTTTATGTGTATTGTTTTCATTATAGATTAATGTTTTGTTTTGTTTTATTTATTTGATTTTCTTCTTTTTGTGCTTTATTTTTATTATTTTTCCCCCTAACCCTAACCCTTTGCACGACTACCCTCTCTCCATTCCCTTCGTGAACGCCGCCCCCCTTGTTACCCTATTCTTGCGCCGCCACACCCCTCATTCCTCACCTCTCATCAGCACGCGACACTCCTACCCAGGACCTCCTCTTTCTTCAACTACAACACCGCACAGTGCCCCCCTCCGGATCCCCTTGTCCCAGTGCCCCCCTGCCTGCTTCCGACTCTCCCGCACGACCTGGCTCTTGTGCCGCTACACCCAGCCACTGCATCTTCTGTCTGCATGCCCAGCCACAGACCTCCCGTGTCCCGCACCAACCGGCCTTCTTCCTTACACCGTCGACATCCCTCGATGCTATTCCCCCCTTGCTGCTGCACCTAGTCACTGGCCTCCCTTCTGAGCCGCACCAACCTGGAACCCCCTTCCCTTATCTAAACAGCTCATCAGTTGCGCGTTTAAAGCTCTCTTGTTGTCTCTATACTTTTATGCATTCGATTATTTCATTCCCAATTTACTCTTTGACTGCCTAGATATTTTATCATGTCTATTTATTTTTATATGTGAGAAGATGGCTAAGAAGAAAGAGAATTCGGTGAATGTCTTGGGGAATCCAAATAATTCTTTGGATGCGAACCGAAGTGCCAATGGAAAGAATAATGGTCGAAGTGCGGCCACTATTCGGTGACTCGACAAGTACAGTACCAAGTCGAAGCGTAACAGTAAAGGAAATATTCTCAAGCATGAATTTCAGTCCAGGGATTTGCCTTCTACTAGAATCCAACTGGGTCATCACTGGTTTGGGAATACTCATGTTGTGGGTTAGAAACAACTTAAACTTTTTCGTTAAGAACTTGAAAATAGGATGTCCAGCCAGTATAATGTCACATTTAAGGAAAAGAAACTACCGATTTCCTTTTAGTTGATCTCCAAATGGTTGTCCTTCCTTCCACATGATCAAAAAATCACCGTGATAATCCTTAATTATTACATTTTAATTACTGGTTTTCAAGACACCTAGTTTGATTACATTTCATGTAATTTTGATTATTTATTTTTCTTTGTATGTTACATACACCCCCTTCCCTGCACCAGCACCCTCAAGCCGAACGAGAACCCTCCTCCGACTCCTGTCACAACAACCTATAGTGTGCCGTCCAACCAGCCTCACCAGTGCAACGTGCATACTTCTAGCCAACGTGCCTCTAGTCTGTCCATCGTGCACCCTCCCAGTCGGGCTGCTCTCTTCACTGGAATCCTCGTCGGTTGTTTCCTCTTTCACACGATCCCTTTGGTCAAGCGCACCCCCGTACTGGCTCTTGCCTCCTTTGCTCATTTCATTTCACCTGCACTGAGGATTAGGTGAGGGTTGCCTTGTATTTTGTTTGATTTATTTTAAATTGTCGCTTATGTGTTTTTAATTATCTTTTTGGTTTTAGCGCATTGGTAAGGTTTTTTTTCCATGGTCCTACGATTGTAATCTTTCATATTCTTGCATGCCCACTCGAGGCATGTTGCGTTATCGTGCTTGGGATGCGAGTCGAGGTAGGTCCCCCACTTCTCTCGTCTTTAAATTAAAAATTTATTAATTGCTTGATATTTTATTAATTTTAATAAATAAGAAATAATATAAGATGATTAATTTTTAAATGATTATTTGGTGTAAAAAGAGCCGTTTATTTTATACACGATATTTTCTTGATGAACAGACACCCAGTAGTGAAAGAATTCCCGTTTGGCCTTTAAATATAATTCACAGAATTTCAAATGTATTTCTAGTTTATTGATAAATGATTTCTTTTGAAGCATGAACAAGTGTTTTGGTTCTCTTGAGAAATGAGTATTTTCTTTAAAATTGGTGAAGGCCCGTTTGACACTTTAATAAAATAAATAATTTTTTAAAACTCTCTATGGGGTGACTCAGGGGTGATCTTTGGTGTATGTTGACTGCATGAGTTGTGTTTGATGTTTTTTCTACTTGATTGACTTTGTTGACTCATCCCTTTCCTTTTTATTAAATGTGTTGGCATGGTAAGTTGGCATAGTAAGTGAATCTTCTGAGAACGATTTCTGCACTAGTTTAGATTACGCACTGGATAGTGGCCCTTAGTATTGATTATACTCTGCTAGGGGATTGGGCCCCTCAGTTAGTCCATGTAGGGAAACATCAGGCGTTAGGGAGTTATGACATCATCGAGAGTAGTCATGCTTTCAGGATGAGTCACATGTATAGTACGTTCTAGATTGTTCACGAGCTCCTAGGTTCGACCCTTATTTCCTTTAGTATTTGTTTGTATGTGGCGGACGATTGAGAGGTTGGGTTCGATTGTTGGCCCCTGTGTTCCACTTTTTCCATTTCCCTTAGTGTGTGTTGTGTGTTACGTGTTGTGCGTGGTTTTCCTTTTGACTAACAACTAAAATTTGGATTTCTAAATTGTTTAGAAAAATATTTTAAAATGCAATGCACCTGTTCCTTTCAAACATTAAACTTTTTTTTGAATTAAAAATTGAAATGGAATTTTACTTGTTTTAGAAATAAAAGTGTGTGTGGAAACTAATATTTTATATAATTTAGGTCAAACTTGGAATTAGTAAATTATTTATTTAAAGGCAGTGCATTGGGAATAGTTTTTTGGGAATGCCTATTGAGTTTTAATACTTACGCCTGTAGTATTTTATTGTTTTCAGTTTCTGTTGTAGGTTTAACTTGATCTTACTCACCGTGGGTGAGAGTTGGTTGTGGATTGGTGAGCAACTCTCAGAGTTGTGAGGAGTTTCAGTTGTGGTCAGGTTAGTTGGTTGTTGTTGGTTGTTCTTTCTTTTCATGTTGTTTATTTACTTTGCGTTGTTCTATTTTCTTTCCTCTGATTTATTTATTTTTATTGGGAAAAATCATTCCCCCTTGATCTCTTTTGATGCCCTGGCACTTGTCGCCATCCTAGGAGGATCGGGAACGCCTCTCGGGCCATGTCATAGACTAGCTCGGGTGATCGGTTCAGGGTTGACCCGGCTTAATTTGTGACAAAATGGTATCAGAGGAGGTTGGATCATGAGTGGACCTTGTTTTTCATAGCGCCCTTTGTTATTTGGGGTTTTCATGGTTGAAGGAGTAGAATTTTCGGGACTTGAGGCTTATGGATGAGAAGGAAATCATGAACCCTAGCTCATTCTGAACCTCGGGTTACCATGGGATGTTCGGGTTTATCGATGTCTTTCGATTCTTATGGTTTTTTGTTATTGGGAAATGAAATGGGAGTCGGGCAAGTGACCTCCGTAAGCTTTCATGGTCTAGAAAGCCATGTGGAGCTGGGTACATTACCCAAGAGTGTTCCTTGTGATGATGGTGCGACTGGCGTATGGCCACCAACCATATGTACAAGTCACCCATCGGCACTAGTTTCTCCTTGTGGTTTGTCTAGGTCTTCTTTACTTTTAATAAATGTTTTGAAAAGTTTTATTTTGGGAATTATGAAAAGTTAAAATTGAAATGGCAATGACCATGTTTTGATTATGTTCTTTATTTCCTTTTTCCTTAGTGTTCACCCCCACAAAGGTTTTATGGATGCCCAAGGTGCAGCTTTGGGTGGTGCATCCTTAGAAAATCCTCCAGTTGATCAACATATAGACTATGTCTTGGAATTCTGGAAGTTGAATGCTCCCTTGTTTTATGGTCAAGCAGATCCACTTGAGGTGGAGGAGTGGTTGCGGAAGATTGAGAGAAACTTTAGTTTCATTGGGTTTCTTGAGTTGTTAAAGGTTAAGCTGGATACCTTTATGCTTGAAGGTCCAACCTAGAAATGGTGGAAGTCTATGTCTTGGAATAAACCTCGAGAAGATCTAACATGAGAGTTTTTCAAGTAATCATTCATCTAACATCACTTCTCTAAGTTGACGAAGCTGAGGAAGAGGATGAAGTTGTTTTGTCTTCAGCAAGGTATTGAATCAGTACTAGAATTCTATCGACATTATATAGACCTAGTTCCGTATGATTAGTGGTTTGTTGAAAATGATCCCGAGAAGGCTCGACAATTTGAGTCTGGACTCTGACCTGAACTGTGATCGAAAGTGGAAGAGCTCAACTTAACCACCTTCTCAGATATTGTGGGGAAATCCTTTCTTGCTGAATCTGAGATAGTAGAAGGACTTGAGGTAGAGAATCCTCCCTCGACCTTGGGAGGCAGTGCAAAGGATGAAAATAGAAAGAATGGGAAGCAACCTAATGTTGGTGGCTCTAATAGAGGGATTAAGAGGCCTTTAGACCTTCTGCCATCTTCTTCACAACATAATGTCGTGATCTATCACTAGTGTGGTAGGCAGGGTCACAAGAGGCCAATGTGCCCGAGTGCTCCAAGACCCTGCCACACATGTGGACGTCTGGGTCACTTGCAGCGATTCTTCCAAGGTGTTTCTAAGAAACGCACTTAAGCCATACCTAGCTCGTCGAAGGTTACCTCAACCCATCAGCAAGAGTAGGGCGATGTTTGGGGATTAGTTTGAGGTTTTCTCGTTGTAGTGTTCCCTAGATGTAGTGGTTGTCTCTTGTGGTGTTTTGTGGTGTTTCTTTTTTTCCTTCAATTGTAAGAATGGTTATTATCGAACCTCTTTGAAACTTTTATTTTATTGGAAGTGTGTTTGGTGAAATTCTTTTTTATGTGTTATGTTTGGGAATTTCTGAATCCTGATTGTGAGGCAGGAGATGCTTCAATCATTGGTGCTCTAGCCATAGGCCCTGGAGTGAAGCTGGCACGTAGTCAGGAGAACCCCAGTGGTGAATAAGGGTCTTGGTTTAGTCTCGTTCTTTGGTGTGGCATGGTTTTTGTTCTTATGAGGATGTGACATCGTTGAGGTAGTGGTGACAGTAGTTTTGATGTTTGATTGGATGGGCCCTTCCCTCCCCTACCCTTGTGGTGGGGTTTCTGGTCCATGCGGAAAGTTTTCATGTTTGGTTAATCGCGTCAATTCTTATGGTGGGGAGACCCACAGTGGGTCTCGTAGAGTTACACCTGAAGAAATTTAGAGTTAGCCCAATCCTTATGGTGGGGAGCCCATTCGGGACTCCCCGTGTCAGTATCAGAGTTTGTTCTGGTTATCATTTTGGTGGTGGGTGGTCTTGTGTGGAACCACCTAATCCTATGTTCTTCCTCCTGGGTAAATGTCGGGATTGGAGTACACCCAATGGTCCTGTTGGACTAGGATGATAGGAATAAGTGTCATAGATGGTTTATGTTCATTTTTCCCTTGGTTGAAATGGATGGTTTGGGTTCTCCTTGGTGATTATTAAGGTGATTGTGTTTTAAGGATGAGTTGTGTGTCATGGGTTTTCGAAGTCTATTTGGATCGATCAATTGGAGGTGCTTAAACTTTTGTTGGTGGGTGATAATTGATAAGTTTTATCTTTGGGTTCAGATCTTATTGTGGCTTTCCGATGGCGGAAAGCATTATGGTGGAGAGAATTGTCACACCCTGACCTATCTATTATTTTTATTTTATTATTTTCTTTGCTTTTAAAAAAAATCAAGGTTCAGGTTAAATCCCGAATGAGTTTTTTTTAGTTTTTTCAAAAAAGTGCACATTTTTTAGTTGACGTCACTAAGCACATGGGAAGAGTGCGTTTTGGAAACCCCGCGCGACTTCGCCTAGGCAACAGCACAGTCCGCCTGCCTTCAAAAATTTAAATGGGTAAATTATGTAATTTATTGTGTGATTTAAAAAATTTATGGTTGATAATAGTTTTGAAATTATTATTATTATTATTATTATTATTATTATTATTATTATTATTATTATTATTATTATTATTATTATTATTACTACTACTACTTTGGCCAGTGCGTGGGCACCTCACTATTAGCGAAGGTCATGCGACCATCCCAGGCACCCGTGCGACTGCTTCTGGATCGGACGCAAGCTACCGTGCGATATGCACATGAGTGATTGAGTTGTGCACAGGCCGTGAGATTGCGGTAATCAATTAATAAGATTAAGTAAAGAAAAAATGAGGTAAAATTAAAATGAGGCGGATAATAATATTAAAAAAATTTCTATTGTTATTGTTATTATTATTATTATTGTTATTATTCTTATTATTAATTTTTATGTGTATTGTTTTCATTATAGATTAATGTTTTTTTTTCTTTTATTTATTTGATTTTATTTTTTTATGCTTTATTTTTATTATTTTTCCCCCTAACCCTAACCCTTGCACGACTCCCCTCTCTTCATTCCCATTGTGAATGTCGCCCCCCTTGTTACCCTATTCTTGCGCCGCCACACCCCTCATTCCTCACCTCTCCTCAGCGCGCGACGCTCCTTCCCAGACCCTCCTCCTGCTTCAGCCGCAACACCGCACAGTGCCCCCCCCCCCCCAAATCCCCTTGTCTCAGTGCCCCCCTGCCTTCTTCCGTCTCTCCCGCACGACCTACCTCTTCTGTCGCCACACCCAGCCACTGCATCTTCTGTCCACGTTCCCAGCTGCCGAACTCTCATGTCCCTCACCAGCCAGCCTTCTACCTTGCACCGTCGACACCCCCTAATGCCATTCCCCCCTTGCTGCTTCACCTAGTCACTGGCCTCCCTACTGAGCCGCACCAACCCAGCACCCCCTTCCCTTATCTAAATGACCCATCTATTGTGAATTGAAAGCTCTCTTATTGTCTCTAGAATTTTTTGCGCTCGATTATTTCATTCCCAATTTACTCTTTGACTGCCTAGATATTTTATCATGTCTATTTTTTTTATATGTGAGAAGATGGATAAGAAGAAAGAGAAGCCGGTGAATTTCTTGGGGAAGCCAAATCATTCTCTCGATGCGAACCAAAGTGTCGATGGAAAGAATAATGGTCGAGGTGAGGCCACTTTTTGGTGACTCAACATGTACAGCACCAAGCCGAAGAGTAACAGTAAAGGAAATATTCTCAAGCATGAATTTTAGTCCAGGGAGTTTCCTTCTACTAGAATCCAACCAGATCATCGCTGGTTTGGGAATACTCATGTTGTGGGTCAGAAAAAACTTGAACTCTTCCATGAAGAACTTGAAAATAGGATGTACAACCAGTATAATGTCATATTGAAGGAAAAGAAACTGCCAATGTCCCTTTTAGTTGATCTCCAAAAGGTTGGCCTTCCTTCCACACAATTAGAAAATCACCGTGATAATCCTTAATTATTACATTTTAATTACTGGTTTTCAAGACATGTGGTTTGATTACATTTCATGTAATTTTGATTATTTATTTTTATTTGTATGTAACATACACCCCCTTCCCTACACCAGCACCCTCCGGCCGACCGAGAACCCTCCTCTGAATCATGTCACAACAACCTACAGCACGCCATCCAACCGGCCCTGCCAGTGCAATGTGTATGCTTCAGGCCAATGCCCCTCTGGTCCAGCCATCGTGCACCCTCCCAGTTAGGTCGTTCTCTTCACTGGCATCCTCACTGGTCGTTTCCTCTATCGCATGATCCCTTTGGTCGAGCGCACCCATGCACTGGCTCTTGCCTTCTTCGCTCATTTCATTTAGCTTACACTGAGGATTAGGTGAGGGTTGCCTTGTCTTCTATTTGATTTATTTTAAATTTTCGTTTATGTGTTTTTAGTTATCTATTCGGTTGCAGTTCGTTGGAAAGATTTTTTTTCCACAGTCCTGCGATCGTCAGCTTGTGTATGCTTGCACGCCCGCTCGAGGTGTGTCGCATCATCGTGCTTGGGCTGCGAGTCGAGGTAGTTCCCCCACTGCACTCACTATTAAATTAATAATTTATTAATTTCTTGATATTTTATTAATTTTAATAAATAAGAAATAATATAAGATGATTAATTTTTAAATGATTATTTTGTGTAAAAAGATCTGTTTATTTTATACACGACACTTGAAATGTTTTCTTGATGAATGAACACCCAGTAGTGAAAGAATGACCATTTTTCCTTTAAACATAATTCACGGAATTTCAAATGTAGTTCTGGATTATTGATAAATTATTTCTTTTTAAGTGTGAACAAGTGTTTTGGTTCTCTTGAGAAATGAGTATTTTCTTTAAAATTGGTGAAGGCTCGTTTGGCACTTTAATAAAACAAATTATTTTGGAAAACTCTCTTCGAGGTGACTCAGGGGTGATCTTTGGTGTACGTTGAATGTATGAGTTGTGTGTGATGTTTGTGATACTTGATTGACTTTGTTGACTCACCCATTTCCTTTTTATTATACGTGTTTACATGGGAACCTGGCATAGTAAGTGATCTTCTGAGAACGATTGATGTACTAGTTTAGATTACACACTGGCTAGTGGCCCTTAGTTCGGATTATACTCTGCTAGGGGATTGGGCCCCTCGGTTAGGCCATGTAGGGAAACACCAGGCGTTAGGGTGTTATGACTTCATCAAGATTAGGCATGCCTTCAGGATGAGTCACATGTATGGTACGTTCTGGATTGTTCACGAGCTCCTAGGTTCAACCCATGTTTCCTTTAGTGTTTGTTTGTATGTGGCGTACGATTGAGAGGTCTAGTTCAGTTGCTAGCCCATGTGTGCCACTTTTTCTATTTCCCTTAGTGTGTGTTGTGTGTTGTGTGTGGTTTTCCTTTTGACTAACAACTAAAATTTGGATTTCTAAATTGTTTGAAAAAATGTTTTAAAATGAAATGCACCTGTTTCTTTCAAACATTAAACTTTTTTTTGAATTAAAAAGGGAAATGGACTATTACTTATTCTAGAAATGAAAGTGTGTGTGGAAATTAATATTTTATTTAATTTAGTTCAAACCTGAAATTAGTAAATTATTTATTTAAATGTAGTGCATTGGGAATAGTTTTTTGGGCACGCCTAATGAGTTTTAAAACTCACACCTATAGTATTTTCATATTTTTAGTTTCTATTTCAGGTTTGATTTGAGCTTGCTCTCCATGGGTGATAGTTGGTTGTGGATTAGCGAGCGACTCTCGGAGTCGCGAGGAGTTTTGGTTGTGGTCAGGTTAGTTGGTTATTGTTGGTCGTTCTTTTTTTTCATGTTGTTTATTTACTTTTCATTGTTCTATTTTCTTTCCATTGCTTTATTTATTTTTATCAGGAAAATTTATTCCCCCTTGCTCTCTTTTGATGCCCTAGCGCTTGTCACCAGCTCGGGAGGATCGGGAATGCCTCTTGGGCCATGTCGCGAACCGGATCGGTTGATCGGTTTAGGGTCGACCTAGCTTGGTTCGTGACAGAAGAAGTCCTTAAAATAATCCAAAAGTGGAGGGAATTCCATGAGCTATATTCTGTGATCGCTCATAAAGAGTCTATCCATCTAGGTTGTTACTCTTCTTAGACTAGTATGCTTGAGTCTATCTCAAATGTCCTGGATATCCAATTCTCCCTTATGGATATATGTGTTAACCTCGGGTGATGAGAATGACACTCGGTAGTGATAGAAATCCACCTGGGCCCGATAAGTAACATGTCAGTCCATACTGAGAATGACATCAAAGCTAGTCATCTCGAGGATGAAGAAACTCCATAAAAAAAGGTACCCATCAATTTTAAGTTAGAACTATTTGCACTGGAATATACCCTCTACTCGAACTCCTAATAGCATGTCAAGGGTAATAACACCACTAGATTACTCTATCACTAAGCCCAGACATACCATAGTTATACTAGATAGAAAAGAGTGTGATGCACCTGTATCAAATAAGGCGGATACTAAATTAGAGGATACCAGAATAGTACCTCTAACTGTAGATGTCTGTGGACTTTGTACCTCTAGATTAGGTTGCACAACATAGATATGGCCTGAACCGCGGCCCTGGGATGGTGTCTGAGTAGCCTGAGCAGGTCCACTCTCCTAACGTTAAAAGTATAAAGCCTGAATGCCTCAGCAACGACCACCTTCTCAGCCCGAATAGCTTGTAGAAGACCAGTTTCCTACCTAATGATGTGTCATTGTCCCTACACCTGAGGGTGGTTTTGGCACAGAACCCTATTCTCTTAGCACTGGAGGAAAGGATTGGCAGAAACACTATAGATGACCCATCATTCCACAAGCCCAGCACTCGATCGGGTTCCTCATACCTAGGGGATTTTGTGACCTGGCTTGCTGCACATGTAACACACCACACTACTATCAGTTCATGACACCTGGATGGTATTACCCCCACGTGTACTCTTGAAGTTTTCCTTCCTTCCACTGGATAAACTACTGATATTCCTGGAATCTAAAATTCCCTACTTCACATCACCTGATTCCCTTAGGTTCCGCTCAGTGATGAGGGACTAGTTCAATATCTCTAAAAAGGTGTTCAATCGAAATATGTTCACCTATAAGAGGATAGTATAAGAAAGCTCATCCTCAAATAGCCTCGAATTAGTTAGCACATCATCGGCCATGGTTGGTGCAAAATGCTGAAATTCAGTGAAGCAAGATGAATATTCCATCATTGATATGTCACCTTACTGAAGGTTCATGAATTCTTAAACGTGATTTTTTCTCAATGTATGAGGGAAGTAGTCGAATAACGATTTATAGAAGTCTACCCAGACCATACCCTAATGTCAACCAGACTGTGTCAGAACATCCCACCATCGCTTGGAGTAGTCACGCATTATATAGGTCGTGAGCATGACCCTCCGCTCTGTAGGTGTCTCAATATGCTCGAAGATGGACACCATAGACTCCAACCAAGACTCAGCAACCTGAGGCCCGCTATCCCCTTAGAATGTGGGATGATGCTTTTATTGGAACTCATGGGTCATATCTACTATAAAAGGGGCAGGTTGAGGTGCACCTTGAACTGATTGTATAAAGTGAAGGAAGCTATCATGGAACTAGGCATCGGCACTCGGTGGAGGATATGGAGGAGGTGCCTCTGGTGTCACTACAGGAGGTATCACAGATGGATCAGGGCCCACCACCTCTGTAGTATGCTCATCACCACTTTCCCAGCATACATCATGGTGGCATAAATCTACAAATTCCAAGTGCATGCCTCATATGGGATTTATGATAGATAGAGAAAGCGATAAAAAAGGGTAGGTAAAAATCCCACCTATAAGCATGTTACAAACCTTTGCCTGATCCATGAGATGGGTTAGGGTGATCTGAATGATTCACAACCAACTGCCCACTACAAGGTCGGGTCAGGATTAAGGTCTTGTGTTTCATACATAAGGGGTGCAATTTAATTTAAGGATCAAGTTCATTTTTAATTCATTTATGTATTTAGATTTCCTTTAAGTGGTTGAATTAGATGAATCACACTATCCAATTTATAAGGTCCCATACTTCTTATAAATTGGATGGTGGTGTACACTTAATTTTAATTGCAATGCGTTCTCTCCCATATAACTAAGGGTCCATGGCACAACATTCCATAATTGGTTGTTTAAGGTATCTACTTTAACCCATGTAGGAAAACACTATTATGTTAAGGTAGATGTTTTAAGTTCCAATTGTTTTTTCTCAATACTACAAGGGAATATCAGCACATTTATATATATATATAAAATCACTACAAGTCATACTGAAAATTTGAATACAACAAAAACATGCAAAATAGGCAATGCACACTGAAAGGTAGATATGGCATGGAAAGATTCATGGCATTTTAAATTTTAAGGTACCTAGTATGATGCATGAGTTTCGAATATGCCCTCATATCATCGGGCTTGAATCATAAATATTTCATCAAGACATTAATAATGCAAAGCAAGTGAATCACCCTACGGTGAAATCCATGAAACTGTAACAGTGAAACCAATAACAACTTTTACCCATCCTAAGTAATTTGGGTTTCCCCTATATGTGGGGTAGCTACTCCTAAGCACAGACTCATGACCAAATTCCAACATCCTAGTCTCTGTTCTAAACCCAAACAGTAAGGAAAAATGTAAAAGAAACCTCTAATACCACTTTGTAGCATCCCACCCTAGATGCTACTTAACAGTGCCCTAAGACGGTGTTCACAAGACCTCAAGCGTGCCTCCCCAAACGCCAAAGGTCGCCGACTAGTAGTGAAAGCCTAGGGTGTGTCTATGGGAAGACTATTCCCTCATTGATCAAAGTGGAGTACAGAAATATATATATATATATATAATAAGGGACAGTAAAAGTAGTAATAATTAGAAGAAAATAGCAGAAACAATTATATTAAAGCATACAAGATAAATAAGTAATAAGTGGAAGCTGAATAATAACCAGATACAAGAAATGATGATTCCATGTCATGTAGCTATAAAAAATGACTATGCATGGATAGGGGATATAGACATATACCACATGATAACAAAATATACAAAAAGGCCAAAAATTGTTATAACTGGCATCTCAAGCATAGGCTCGTTCCTCTTCCCAAACACTATCCTAAAGCTGGAAATCAAACATCGGAATCATTCTACTTCCCTTTATCAATACCTGCAACCATAAATTCTGCATGGGTGCCAAGGGAATTCCAAGAAGGGTGTGAGATACAATCTCAGTAGGCCGCCACCCAAGGTGTTTAGGCCAATTCATAACTTGCATAATAAAATGAGCAGTGTGCCATAGTAATTAAATGAAATACATAAATAAATAAATAAATGCATTGGACTGGGTTTCAATTGGACACTCGTCCAATTTACCTACTTTATCCTAAGTCGGTGAGTCTGAGCCGGAGGAACCTACAAAGGTAAATTGAGAGGTATAAATTGTAAGAAGGTGGACTATCCCCAAGCTTGTGATTGGTCTTGTAGGAAATGTCCCTACATTTCTAAAACCAAAGGATCATTTCTCATTTTAAAATCATTCATTTACATTTTCTTTAATTCAATTTGAAAACCACTTTACAAAATATAGCAAGACACCCTGAGCCCATCCATCAAAATTTGGAGAGATTTTCTAAGTATCACTCGAGGGACTCATCATATTACCAATGTCAAGGAGTATATCCATGGTGACCCAAGTATGAAGTCCTACATTTCACTCCAAGCATGGTGTGAAAATGTCAAGTACCGGTCTCCAAGTTCGTACCTAGTATCATGCGTAGGGGTTCGAGTCTCTCTCAAGGCATGGTATAACCATTGTTCCTTCAAGCCCGTCCAAGGGGTCTCCCCTAGGGAACTAGTGTTACTCATCTGGAGGAAAAAATAATTAATGCATGGTGATCCCATCCCAGGCATAGCTGATGTCTCCCCCGATGTGTTTACAAAGCATTAACAATTATAACAGAAAGGTGCAAGAGTCTGTCCAAGGGGTCCTTAAGTCGGAACCCCTTTTTTCACCCTTATCTCTAAAGTGAAAGCATCAAACAAGCAAGGAATTTATAAACAGGTCTAGAAAGAGGTACCATTTCATTTTAATTTAGGAATTTATATCACAATTGGCATATTGGTCAAGGCACACAATTAAGAAACCATGTGTGGATCAAGGGAAAAAGGCATAAGCACCTAACCAACTCACTTAATTCTTTCATTTCATTTATGGAATGGGGTATGGGGTCTAACTCGTGGTTTAACCTTAAATTCAAATAAATTAATAAGGTCAAGGAATTAAATATTAAAAACACCCCTCATGGGGTGTTTTAACTACATAAGCCAAGGCAAGGTGATCCTCAAGGGCAGGCACACCCAATTGGGTGACATCGGTCAAGGAAATCAACCTCTAAGGGGTTGATTTGCCGCTAGCTTGGGTCGTTAAAGGCTAGGTAAGGCATCCAATTTAATTTAATTGAAAAAATTAGAGGCGACACCGGAAGGGTCCAGCTCACGGAACAACGACACAATTTATAGAAAGAAACGAAACAAAGGGAAAGAGACAAGACCACCTACCTTAGCCTCATAGAGCTTCCCTCATCGAGCGTCAACCTTTGATTCGAGCTAGGTTGGAAGAAAATGATGAAACCGTCAAATACCCTAAAAATGGGGGAAATGAGCTTGCACCCAAATAGCACAACAGATGGGAAGAAGAACTTGAGATATAGGGGGGGTTAAAGATCACACTTCTACCTTTTCATTGGATCTAACAGCGAATGATTTGGAGATTAGATAGAGGAGCTATCTGAATCCCTAGGTATAAGAGGGAAGATGCTTGTATGTGGGAGGAGAAGGATTTTCCACTGGAATGGGGAGAAGTGAGAAGGAAATAAGTTTAAAAGATTAATGATGGGAAAAATAGTAAATTCACCTGAAAATATAGGGGCACACGGTTTGGTTGCACAGTTGGTCAGATCGTGCACCAATCGTGGAAAACCCACTGTCCAAAAACTGCAAATGGGTCACACAGGCATGCGCTTCGGGTCGCACGGTTACAGACAGATCGTGTGGCCCTTAGGTCCTCTTGTTTGCAACTGCATGGTTTAGGGAAACTGTGTGGGCTAAGCTGCACGGTTTCCACTAACCATGTGGCCCGGTTTTTTCTTCCCATTTTGGGGCTTTGGGATCCAAACGAGCTCCAAACACACTCAAGGTCTCCTTGACTTGATTAGGAATCATTATTAGGGTCATTTGAAGGAATTTGAACAAAAAACAAATGGTTCATACCTTTGGAAAAAGTCAGGACGTTATAAGAAGATCATTGCCTTATGTAAGTAGCTCTTTTAAAAGTTCAAGCAATTTAATAAAACTTTTATCACTCTAATCATTTCTTGCTTTCAAGTTAACTAATCTCAGCACTACTGATAACACTGTAAATTTAGTACAACCTAAGAACGGTGGTTTCTTAGCATCTTCGTACAGTCACTCAACACTTGTTTTTACAATGGTTTCAACACCTATGTCATGAATTAATTCTTCAAGATGATCTTTTATCTCATGTTGAACATCTCCATCATCATTAGATGATGACTTGATTGTTATTTCACCATTCCAGAACCAGTATGTATAATTATGATTAAAACTATAGTAAATTCGGTATTTGATTTCTCTGTACCCTAATTTTTTCATATTCAAACACTTCACGCATAGACAGAAAATCATATATTTGTTTTCAAGATTTCGTTTAGTAAATTCCAAGAAATTGCCAACTCCTTTATCATATTCATCATGAGTTCTTTGTGCATTTATCCAATTATGATCCATCAGTTACCTAAAGTCGCAATATAATGGATGAATAAATTAAAACATTTAAACATTTAAACATATATATATAAACATATAAATTTAAAACATATAATCATATAAATATATAAATATGCATAATTGTTTAACAAATGATTTATATCTTCAAAACAATTTATAACAAAAAAACAAGTTGCAAACAGAAAACAATCTAAACCCTAAAGAAATTATAACGACAAAAAACAATTTATAACTGAAAAAAAAATTAAGAAAAAAATCATTTTAACCAAAAAGAAATTATAATGATAAAAAGAATTATAAATACAAACGGTTGCAACCAAAAACAAATTATACTCATAATTTAAAATCACAAACAATTTATAATCACAAAAAAAATTATAACCTTAAACTAATTATAAAAAAAATATAATTAACATTGATATACATCCAAACAAATGAATGGATGAATGTAATTTATAACTAACAAATAATTAATTAATCTTTCAAAAAAATAACTTACAAAATATAGAGACTGATAATGAAAAATATCTATTAAATCCCAATGAATGCACTCGAGGGAGGTGGAAGCAGGGCGAACAATGTAAGATTGAGGATAAACATTTGCAAAAACGAAGTATAAAATCGATCGAACAAAAGAACTTGGAGTGTGATCGTGTGTCGATCGAATTAGGGTTTCCATGGAGCGAATAAAGTTGAAGCATGTGGAAGAAGGACGAATGATGAAAGATTGAGGAGAAATAATGCAAAAATAAGTATGAACGTCGAACCAACGTAGAAGATCAAGTGTGGGTCAAGTGCGTTCGTTGGTCAAGAGGATGAGGGTTTCATAAAGAGCACGTCGAAAATATGAGGACACGCGAGTTAGTTTTTTAAGAGCTTTTAATGCTAGTTTTTTCTAAAACCAACATTAAAAGCATTCTCGTGTCGCTTTTAACGTTGGTTATGAAACAAAAAAATGATAAAACTCTTACGCTAAATCGTCTTTTCTACTAGTGTAACAATGATTCATAATTCGTTTGTGATGTGTGTGAATTAACCACGCATCAATCTGACACACAGTGTGGGCGGTATGACTGAAAGTGTGTATTTTTATTTTAAATTGACATTTTAATTCAAAGCACGCATCATATACTCAAAACCAAGAAACACTCTATGACTGTCATGATACTTTATGACAGAGATTTCATTTGTGAAGTGTAAGAATTGACTGTACATCAATCTGACGCACAGTGTGACCGGTATAACTAAAAGTGTGTATTTTCATTTAAAATGACATTTTAGTTCAAAACGTGTGTCACGTACTCAAAACTGAACAAACATACTCAGTTTGTCTTGATATTTTGTGCAAAATATCGATAATTCATTTGTGATGTGTAGGAATGAACTGCACGTCAATTTTTCAAATGGTGTTGCTAGTATGACTGAAAGTGTGCGTTTTCATTTAAAGGTGACATTTTAGTTCAAAATGTGTCGCATACTCAAAGCCGAGTAAACATGTTCAAATTGTATTGATACTTTATAAAAATGATTCATAATTCATTTTTGGCGTGAGAAAATCAACTGCACATCAATCCGACACATGGCGTGACCGGTATAACTAAAAGTGCATGTGTTCGTTTAAAATTGACATTTTAATTTAAAACATGGGTCACAAACTCACAATTGAGCAAACACGCTCAAATTGTTTTGATACTTTATAACAACGATTCATAATTCATTTGTGATGTGTAAGATTTAACCGCACGACAATCCGCCACACAGTGTAGTTGGTATGACTTCAAGTACATGTTTTCAGTATAAAAAATAGCATTTTAGCTCACAGTGCAAGTCACGCAGTCAAAATCGAGCAAATGCGCTCAGATTATCACGATATTTCAGAATAATAACCGATTATTTGTTTGTGACTTGTAGGAAATAACTGCATATCATTCCAATTTAAATTTTTCAGGGATTATATAACATTTCAGTTATAATTTGTTTTTAATTTTTACTAAAATAAGAATTGTTTCTATCACAGACACGTTTTTTTTTTGCATGCGGTTGGGTTGATCGTTAGAGAAGGTTTTCCACAAGAGATTTGTTTTTTTATTGGTTGTAATTTTTTTTGTTTTGCTATTGAATTTTACATAAATGTAATAGTATTGTATGAAATTTTTTAATGTAATATTTGTATTGAAGATAATACAATGTTAATTTAAATTGTTTTTTATGTTTAATATAATATTTTTAATGCAATGTAAATCGTTTTTATGATTTTATTGGCCGGTCCATGTGTGTGCTATTTATATAGCTGCGCACTTTGAGGCGGTTGATAATGATTTTTATTAGCGTTAGTTGAAGCGTCAATAAAAACCATTTTTATCAGCGCTAACTGTAGCACAGATAAAATGAGCATTTATCAACACTAAACCTAGCACTAGCGTTACAAAAAAAAAGTGATAAAGGATATATTTGTTAGTGTTAGAATACGATAAAGATTTTCTATATCAATGCTAATGCGGATAAAAATGTATGTCTTTTAAAAACACTCACGACATAAACACTAATAAGTGTAATCGTGATTTTTAGCGTTGATAAAAACACGTTATGTATTAATGTTAGATTCATATGTAAATCCATTAAAGCACGTAAATTCAACCTGATTTTATTGAAAATAAATGTGTGAGGGTAAGTCAATGGGAAAAGATCAGTACCTAAGGTGGGCAGGGCCACCCGAGGGACCATGCCCCATTCATTTACTGTCCACCAAAATTGTTGTCAATTTTATTCGCCTAATAAATGGTTTGAGGGTACACTCGCCCCATAATTAAATCGCCTATTTTATAGGGTGGGAGTCGATATTTTTCGACTGATACAGTCCATGATAAAAAGACGTTAAAAATACTCCGTGTGAAAGCTACGGATATATTTAATAGTCACCTCGGCAGACATGATAATGATTGATATTATACTTGCAATACGCATTTTTTGTAGAAATTGTAACAAATAAAAATAAAAAACCTTTTTCATTTTTAGACGGTAGAAAACTTATGGTGAGAAATATTCACTTATACATCACTAGTTTTAGCGTTGAAAATTTATTTATATAAAATAAACATTTATAACAATCATATTTAAGTATTTCCTATATTGATATACAAACATACATATATACATATACATACATACATATATATATATATGTATATATATATATATATATATATTCACTTGCATAACATTAATGTGCATGAATTTCATTATTTATTGATTTTTAAATATTCATTTATTTATGTTACTATTAATATATATATATAAATTATATATAATGTCTATACATAGTCCAAAAAATGTATTGGAAATAAATAATGGTATACTTATATATACATGTGTGTAAACATATAATTGCGGATTAAATTAAATATAAATTGACACACACACACTTATAAAAATAAATATGCGTGTCCAATTTTAAATTTTAATTAGTATTTATTTGAAAATCAATATATATATATATATATATATAATATTAGTAATAATATTGATTTATAAATATTTATATTTTTATAATTTATATTACATATATATATATATATACACATGAGCACTTGTACATTATGATTATATGTATATTATTTATACTAATAGCCCTAAATATTTTTAAATACTTCTATTTATAAAAATTATATATATATATATATATCAAATTCTATTCCAAATTCCAAATTTATTTTTCTATTTAAATTTTTAATTTTAAATTACCAATAAAATTTAACTTCGATTTTAATTTTATTTATTTGATTTTTAATATTAAATTCAATTTCAATTTCCAAAATAAATTCCGAAGTAAAATTTGACATGAAATTCAAAATCATATTTAAAATTTTTAATTTCAATTTCAAATGATAATTCAAAATAAAAGTAAAATTGAAAATTTAAATCAAAATCAAAATTCAATTTCAATTTATAATTGAAGTGCAAAAATAAAATTAAAACTGGAATATATATGTTTATATTGTTTGTTCTCACTACTGAAAGCTTGTCCTTGATCAATATGACTCACAATCATCGACCCCTGCCCTCACACCAATACGTGTCTCTTTCGTCCCCACTCCCGCATTTTTCAGTTGCCATTGCTCGTCTTGTCATTGCAAATCATCACTTTTTATTCTCTAAAAAACACACACACTATTTTCAATTGTCTTTAGCATAATTATTTTTCATAATGATCATCATTTTTTTTGTGTAGTCCTTATATATATAATGAGCGACAGTCTCTTATACATCCCTATATAGGAGCTAATTGGCTATTACGTTTTAGAGATGAGACATTACCAAGGGCTCAAGAACCGATAATGATTATTTTTTTACAAAGGGCAAGGTAATATCACTTAATAATGATTATTTTTTGAATAAATATTTACTATACTAAATAGGTATAGAAAAATTTATGCAAAATCTATATTAAATATTTCGTATTAGGGTTTTATATAATATTATTTTTCTTTGAATTTTGATTTTGAAAAATTGTATGTTATTATTGAATAGAAACTGAATTTGTGTAATGTATTTCTAATATATATAGTACTCATTTACTAACCTATATACTTAAAGTTTCATTTGTGTAAGAGTTTTTCTCCCCTCTTCACAGGTGTTTCTTTTTAGAGTTTCTCTTAGATTTGTCACCATATGGCGGCACTACCACAAAACGAGGTAAGGGAAGCGCCTCGTTTTATCAGCGCTAAGCAGAAAGCGCTGATGGGAGAGGGGAGACTTTATCAGCACTAGCTAAAAGCGCTGATAAATGTATCCTTTATCAGCGCTATACTTAGCGCTCATAAGAGTTTTTAATAATAATTTATATAAAATTATTATACTTATATTAAAAAATAATGTTTATTTACATACATTAACTAAAAACACATCTTTATAATTAATATATATATTTTAATAATTCAAATATATATATATATAATGTTTTAAAAAAAGTATTTCTAAGATTATAATTATATATATATATATAATTATAAGATTATAATAAATTTCATTAAATAATAAATATATTTATTAGATTTATTAGATTTATATATTTATTAGATTTATCATGATATTAGATTTATTAGATTCATTATATTTATTATATTTAATATATCTGTTATATTTAATATATTTAATATACTTATTTTATTTATAATTAATATATATAAATACCTTTTTAAATATATATATTTATATTAATTATTAAATACACATGTGTTTCCATTGAATTTGGTCAATAAATATATTGATCATGCATGCATATGTTATGTATCATAATGTTCATTTATACATTACACCCTTTCTTATTATTCATGTTGTCCATTGATAGCTCGTTTTTTATTATGTATATTTACTAGATATATGATTAATTCATGTTACTCATATATACTATTATGTTCTAAAAAATACTTATAAAATTACATTAAATATATTTAAATAATAAATATACTTATTACTATAATTATTAAATTTTAATTATATATAAATACTTTTTAAATATATTTAGTTGTAAATATAATTACAACTATATATATATATATTTAAATAATTATAAAATTACAATAAATACGTATATTATAATTGTATAAATAAGTAAATAAATATAAATAAATAAATAAATAAATAAATAAATAAATAAATAAATAAATATATAATTATAATCAAATATTTATAAATATATTTATTTATAGTTATAATTATAACTATAAATAACTATATATATGTAAATAATTATAAAATTACAATAAATATATTTATTACACTACTTATAAAGTTATAATATAATTAAATAAATATATTTATAAATATATACAAATATTTATAATTATAATTTATAAATGAATATTGATATATTTAAATAATTAAATAATTATAATAAATATTTTAATTATATATATTTATATACAAATATTTATAAATAAATACAAATAGTTATAAATATAATTCTAAATAAATGTAGATATATTTAAATAATTAAAAAATTATAACAAATATATTTATATATATTTATAAAATTATAAATATATTTTTTATAAATTTATAATTATTTACATATATATATATATAATTACAACTATAAATAAATATTTACTTATTATATTTTTTAATTACAAATAAATATATATTTATTTATTAGTTATAAATATAAATAAATATTTATTCATTTAAATAATTATTAATTTATAAAAAAAATATTTATTATTTTCATATACAATGTTATACATAATTAAATAAATATATTTATAAATATATAGAAATATTGATAAATAAATATCACAAATTTATATTTATAGTTATAAATATTATGTCCCGGATCAGGGTGCCGCCTAAAGGTGCCTCGAATCCGGTTGGTCACATGACCTCAAATGCATTTTTCCAAACGCTAGAGGCTGTCGACTAACAGCGATGACCAATGTGTGATATTAGGGAAATTATGCCATCATTGACAGAGTATACACAACAGAATTTGAATAGTAAACAATAGCGGAAGCAATAATGCCATATAACGGAAGTAAACAATGAAAGACTGAAAGTAAATCCAACAGAAAGCCACAATAAATATATATGATGCATGTCACATGTATATAGGAAAGCAACCAAACAAGTCACAATGCTGAAAATACAATACAGAAACCAAAGTACAGAAAAGCAAGTAAACTCCAACAGCATCGCAAGCCTCAACTTGGTCTCATGCTCTCCAGCTCCAACAACAATCATGTACCTGACGAAGAAGGGCGCTTGCTCTTATCTATACCTGCAACCATATAATCTGTTTGAGTCCAAAACATGACCCAAACAGGGTGTGAGACGAATCCCAGTAGACAACCACCAAAAGATCTGTGCCTAACTATCAGTGAATATATATAGCAGATAATATGCAAAATTGAAGTAATAAATTAGGAAGTACTCAAAAGTAAACGATCCTAAGTTTTCAATTACATTCATTTACATTTAGCAATTATTCAATCCGTTAAATCATGTAACCCCGGGATTTAACCTATGCTCTGTATCCCCTGTGTAAGTAACAAAATAGATGTCTCAGAAGACCATCTGAACAATCAAGTAAGACGAGTCCAAGCTTGTGCTTTGGCTTGACAGACTCGTCAAAACCATTCAATTATTCAATAACGACCCTTTGAGAAAGTTCTCACAGTCTAACCCCCCCCTGGTCTAACGTAACAACAATAATTTAATAACGACCCTCTAGGAATCTCTCACGGTCTAACCCCTTTGGTCTAACATAGCACTAATCATTTATAAACAACCACCTAGGAAGTTCTTACGATCAATACCCCTTGGTTAACATAGCATTAACAAATTATAAACGACCACCTGGGTAGCTCTCATGGTCTAAACCCCCGGGTAGATGACCACCTAGAAGCTCTCATAGTCAATACTCTTGGGTCAACATAACAGTAAAACATACATAAATGACCCTACCTCGGGAAGCTCTCATAGTCAATTCCCCTTGGTCAAACTTCTACAATGCATATAACAGACATCTCATATAATCAGCAACTCCATCCTAACAAAACAAGGCAGGAAAACAAAGCAAGCCTAACAAGAATTCTTGACCAAACGACCATAACAATCAATCTAGGGAAACACATCCATAGGGTGTCCCATAAACGAGGTATCTAACCTTACACATGCAAATACCCTTTATCAATCAACCAAACCATAACAAGTAATAAACATGGTTTAATTCCAAAACATGCAATACCCTAAACGTGGGCATGCAACACTTTTAGCACATGCAATCCAAAGATAAACAACAAAAGGCACAAACCACCTACCTCGATGTCGTACAATCAATATACTTGAATGTCGGCCCTTGAATCGGCCTAGATCGGCGTAGATCTACAAAAAAGGTGAAAAACTTTCAACCTTAAATAACCCAAAAGAGAGGAAGAATCAGGAAGAAAGAATCTAGGGGTTTTGAGAACTCACCGGTGGGATTCTAATGCACCTGACGATGTCTCAATTGGAGCTTAGACGGAGAATCGGGAGGGGTTCAGAGTTCAGCGGCCATTCCGTCGCGCTCCTATACAAACCACTGCTAGAAGAATGTGTTTCCAAAGATGAGACGTGACCCCACTCTGATTTATCAAATAAAAAGAAAAGTAAACGACGTGTTCATTAATAGTACTCGCCATGTATTAGCCTCAACTGGCCCCGACTTAAGCAGGTCAGCCATGTCATCACACGACCATGTACTTGGGTGTTACACGACCAGTACACAGCTATACGTGGCAACTGGGTACATGATGTGTACTTAGAAGAAACCCAATTTCTTCTTTTTTCCTAAAAAACAACCCGAAATCAAGATTCATGCCTGAAATGAAGATCCAAGTTCTTACAAACTTCCCTCCTTAAAGAAATTCATCCCCAAATTTCCCTTCTAAGGGTGGTGAAGAAGAATCTGTGAATAACTCCGGCCACTGCGATCACACATCAACCTCCCTCTCCAAAGTTTCATCCTGCACTCATCCGTGTTGCCACAACACCCATACCAGAGGAACAGACCGAACATAGAGAACCTTCATGATGTGATCCAAAATCTGAATAGGGTGCTCCTCGAACGATGCTTCCACCTCCAACTCAACCTCCTCAGGTTAAAAAACATGAGACAAGTCTAAAAAGTAATGTCGTAGCTGAGAAACATGGAAGACATCGTGCATAGCCCGATACCTCTAAGGTAACTGCAACTGATAGGCAACCGAACCGACTCTCTCCAAAACCTCAAACGGACTGACGTATCTTGGTGAAAGCTTCACCTGTCTCCTAATCCTCATGTGTCCCAGCCTTGGCGTGATACGTAGAAAAACTTGATCTTCGACCTCGAACTCCAGAGGTCGTCTCCATCGACCAACATAAGATTTCTACCTCTCCTGCCTCCATCCAATATAAGGGTGATTGACATGGCCGACCATACAAAGCTACATAAGGTTCCATCTGAATCGTTTTTTGGAAACTATTCATTGTAGGCAAACTCCACTAGGGGTATGTGTCTCTCCCAAGAGCCCCCGAAATCCAGGACGCATGCTCGAAGCATGTCCTCCAAAACCTAAATCGTGCGTTCGGACTGACCATCTGTCTGGGGATGGTAAGCTGTACTCAGAAGTACTTATGTACCCAAAGCCCTCTTTAGTCCCTACTAGACATGAGAAGTAAACCGGGTGTCCCTGTCTGAAATGATAGAGTGAGGAACCCCATGCAAACGTACAATCTATCGGATGTACAACTTTTCAAGCTCGTCAACACTAAAGGTTTCCTTGATCGGTAAGAAATATGCAATCTTTGTGAGCTTGTCGATAATAATCCAAACCGCATCATTCCCTCGAGGTGACCTCAGTAAACCTATCATGAAATCCATCACGACATCATTCCACTTCTACCCAAGAATGAGTAACTGCTGTAAAATCCCTGTCAGTCGATGATGCTCCGTCTTTACCTACTGACAGGTGGAACATCTCATAACAAAACTAGCTACATCATTCTTCATGCCTGACCACCAATACTGACGATGTAGATCTCGATATATCTTGGTGACACCAGGATGAATTACCCATACTAAGGCATGAAAGTCCCGTAAAAGATCCCCTCATATGTATTCCAACACCCATAAAACATCCATGAAAATTCAAAACCTCATCCTCGCCTATGGTCCACCTTGGAGTAGGGTCCTCACCTAACACACTCTCCCTTAGGACTAGGCATTCGGAATTTGATAGCTTCCTTATTCGCACCCGATCCAATAGAGTAAAGGTAAAAACTATAGAAGAAATAAACGTATGCCCCTGTCTATCGTACACCTCCAAATGCACCTCATAGAATAGAGCCATAAGCTGCCACTCACTACTGGCCTCCTGAACTGCCTGTATCTGATTCCTCCTGCGCATTTCCTTTCCCAGGCATGTAGGCAAACTCAAAGTCAAAATACTGAAGGTACTCAACCCACCTTCACTATCTCAAATTCAGATCATGCTGAGTAAAGATATACTTGAGGATTTTGTGGTCAGTGTACACCACAAAATTCTCTCCTAAAAGATAATGTCTCCAACAATGCAAAGCATGCACAACTACAGCTAACTCAAGATCGTGTGTTGGGTAATTCCTCTCATGTGACCTCAACTACTGAGACCCGTATGCAATAACTCCTTCCCCCTACATAAGCACTGATCCCATCCTGATGCCTAATGCATCACAGTAAACTATGTAACTCTTTCTTGGCTTCAGCAAAATCAATATTGGTGCTGAAGTCAATCTCCCTTTCAGCTCCTGAAAGGCCGAATCGCAGGAATCTGTCCACAAGTAATTTTCCCCATTCTTAGTCAGACCCGTAAATGACACTAATAAGTGTGAAAAGTCCTATATAAATCACCTATAGTAACCATCCAACCCTAGAAAACTTATTACCTCAAAGAAATTCTTCAACTGTTCCTAGGAAACTACTGCTCTCACTTTCTCTAAGATTACTGATACTCCTGTCTCTGAGATGACATGACCCGAGAAGTGAATCTAGTCCATCAAAAAGTGGCATTTTGAGAGCTTAGCATATAACTGATTCTCTCTCAGTGTACTCAATATGATATCAAGATGGATTTCATGGTTGTGTCGAGTGTGAGAGTACACCAAGATATCATCCATGAAGACTACCAAAAAAGAATCCAAGTAAGGATAAAACAATCGGTTCATCAGTTCCATGAAAACTGCGAGCACATTCGTGAGACTGAACGACATAACCAAATAATCATATATACCATACCTACTCCGAAAGGCTGTAAGAGGTATATATGATAGTATAACACATAACTGATGATAACTGGATCTCAAGTCAATCTTTGAGAATACCCAGGCTCCTCGAAGCTAATAAAAGAGATCATCAATCCTTGGAAAGGGATAATGGTTCATGACTGTCAACTGGTTCAACTTTTGATAATCTACAAAAAGTCTAAGGGTACCATCTACCTTCTTCTCAAAAAGGACAGGTGAAACCCAAGGAGAAGTACTGGACTAGATGGAACCCTTTTCCTGCAACTCCTCCAACTACTTCTTGAGTTTCTGTAACTCTGGTGTATCCATAATATAAGGAGGAATGGACACCGATGCCACTTCTAGAATAATCTCAATAGAGAAATATACCTCTCTCTTTGGATGTAAACTTGAAAATTCATCTGGAAAGACATCTTTGAAACAATCCACCATTAGAGGAAAATCCATCTATGAAGTCTCCTGGTCATCCAGATACAAACTAGCAATCTGGGTTTTAATTCCTCCCAACCCATGGTTCTTAGGTCCATCTTTGCTCGCTTAGACATCCCATTCACCCTTTTGTAGAAAAGTCTTTCCCTCTGGTGTCATGAAACTCACCATGTGGAGATAGCAGTCAACAAAGGTCTGAAAGGAGTCCAACCAGTCCATTCCAAGAATGAAATCGAAACCTATCATCTCTAAGACATAGAGGTCCCATAAGAAGTGACACCCACCAACCTCAAGAGGGCACTCATTTCACTGATGTACACTAGATTTCCTAATCCCCAACAGAGTGTCTAGTGTCATAACATCATCAAAAGTAAAGATACAGAGCCCAAGGATCTCCATAATAGAAACAGATATAAAACTATGGGAAGCCCCTATATCAAAAATAGAAGAATCTAAAACTGAGGCAACTAGAATTGTACCTCTAAACATAGAGGGTTTGGGATCCTGCTCCTGCTAGGTATGCTCCATTGCAAAAGTTTTACCTGTATTGCGGCCCTGCAACCCTACCTGGCTACCCTAAGCTGGTCCACCCTACTGTTGCTGAAAACCTATCATCTAGCTACCGTAGCCATGACCACCTCCTCAGCTTGATGAACCCCAATTCCCTAAATGATGAGAATCTAGTGGTCCCGCTCCTGAACATGGAGTCATAACTGATCCCCTCTCACTCGATTCTGGTGAGAACTTCCTACAAAAACACTAAATGTGGCCCATCCTGCCGTAAGATCGACACTTGACTGGGTCCTTCAGGAAATGAGGTCTCGTATTCCCACTCTTCCCACACTAGTACCACACCACTTGGATACCTTAATAAATATCACGTGAAAGATACCTATGGCACTTTCTACTATCGGTCGAAAGAGTACCAACCCTGGATTCTAAACTGCCCTGGCTCACAGCTCCTAACTCCCTTAGATTGCGCTTGGTAATCAGTGTCTGATTCACTATAGTAGTCACCAAAGTCAGTCTAAAAACATTCACCTATGATCGGATGTCATACCTAAGACCATCCTAAAACCACCTCGCCATAGATAACTTGTCACCTTCCAAAATAGGAGTGAAGTGCTGAAACACTGTAAAACAAGAATAATAGTCCATCACCGAAAGAGCACTCTGCTCTAAATGCATGAACTTTTGGGCTCGATCGACCTTCAATGTCTTGGGGTAGAAGTAATCATAGAAGGACTTCTAAAACTCTTCCCAAACCATACCCTGATGATGTCCTGACCATGTGATAACATCCCACCATCTCTTGGTGGAATCATGTAACATGTACATTGTGAGATTCACCCTCATCTCAGGAGGCATCTCCAGATGATCAAAGATAGAAAGCATGGACTCTAAACATGAATATATATCCCATAGTCTTCCATACCCTAAGAAAGTGGGAGGATACTACTATTGGAACACTCGAGTAAACTCTGCCATAGATGGGGTAGGATGTGGTGCTCCCTAAAATGTATGCATCATCCTCATAAAGCCTTCACAGAACTGTGCATCAACACCTACGTCCGGTATAACAGATAGTGCCAAGACAGGATTGATAGGAGGATTTTTTAATAGTCCTTGATCTACCAATTCTAGTGTCTGATCATTACCCTGTACCTGGCGTACAACCAAAAGACGTCTCAGTGGCATGACTCTGTAAGGTCAAGTGCACACCTCAGTTCAAGATTATCGAGGATACAAACTTAGAAGTGTAAGAGGGGAATAGGATAAAGAAAACAATCAAGTTTTTCAAAATAGGGTTACACGAAATGTAGAACCACTACATGAAGTGTTCCCTTAAGCCTTAACATGGGCGTGTATCCCTGCCAACTTGGTTGTGTAACACCCCATACATATGGTGTGTTCCTCCTAAGACACAGTGTGTTCTTGAATGTTCCCTCATACATAATCACTTCTACATGGCTCGATCTACACAGTTCTGCTGGTGTAACACTACATAACGTGTTCACCATAGACATGATGTGTACTACTTAAGTTCCATCCACCCATTTCATTAGTCACATAGCCGGATACACATTTGATTACAACATGGCATGTACTCCTAGTACACGGTGTGTTCTACCAAACGTTTATCAACCCCGTGTCTCTAGTCACACAGTTAGTCACATAGTAAACAACTACACGAGATGTACATATGGTTCACGACATGTACTTAAGAAAAGTCATTTCTTTTAAAACAGAAGAACACATGGCATGTATTCATAACATCACACACCATGTTGTATGGGTTTCCAAACAGTAATCCTCTGAAACTTCTCCAGAACCCTTAAAAACTTAAAATTTGTCCAAGGAATTCCATGTTCTGATATTTGAGAGCCCATACTCCCCTCAAATCAAAGCTTTACATCCTTATTCATGTCACATCTTAACAAAAGTCAATTAATGTTCAAACATGATCCACCAAATTTTGATCCAAGTGGGCTCATAACACCTCAAGGACCAAAGATTGGCATCCATCCAAATGAAACTTTACATATACCAATACCAATACCCTATAAAAATAGAAGGTATTTATATCATGGCATCTATCACAACAACATGCATATCTAGCACATTTTCTATCACAACATCATGCAATCAGTAATTCACCCTAAATGGCATGAAAAGAATGTATGACACATGATCTATAGTAAGTGACTATATGATGCATGATATGACATACCCTCATCTCACCAGGTTGCAAAATAAATATAATCACAATGATATCAATCACAATATCACAAAACAAGTGAATCACCCAACGGTGAAATCAAATAAACTGTAACAATTGCAAAACCACAAAAATTACAATATTCAAGCTAACTAGGCTTTTACCTATATACGAGTTAGCTACTCCCAAGAAAGAATTATTACCAACTACCCACTCCTTCCTATCCTAGTCTATAGGCTCCAAATAGTAAGGAAAAGCATACAAGAACTCCTCTGATACCACTTTGTAACATCCCAGATCTGGGTTCCACCCAAAGGTGCCCCAAAACTGGTTAGTCACATGACCTCAAGCACATTTTCACAAATTCTGGAGGCTTCTGACTAGAATCAAGGGCCAAGGTGTGATATTGGGGAAACTATACCCTCATTGGAAGAGTATACACAGTATAATCTGAATAGTAAATAATAACAGAAGTAGTAATGCCATATAATGGAAGTAAACAGTGGAAGACTGAACGTAAATCCAAAAGAAGCCACAATATATATATATATATATATATATGATGCATGTCACATGTATCTAGGAAAGAATCCAAATAAGTCACAATGCTTGAAATACAATACAGAAACTGAAGTACAGAAAATCAAGTAAAATCCAACAGCATCACAAGCCTCATCTTGTTCCCATGCTCTCCAGCTCCAACAAAAATTAAGTACCTGATGAAGAATGGAACTTTCCATTATCTATACTTATAACCATATAATCTGTTTGGGTCCAAAACATGACCCAAACAGAGTTTGAGACGAATCCTAGTAGGCAAACACCAAAAGATATGTGCCTAACTGTCAGTGAATATATATACTAGGTAATATGAAAAAATGAAGCAATAAACTAGAAATTACTCAAAAGTAAACAATCCTAAGTTTTCAATTACATTCATTTACATTTAGAAATTATTCAATCCATTAAATCATGTAACCCTGGGATCTAGCCTAAGATTTGTACCCCCTGTATAAGTAACAAAACAGATGTCTTAGAAGACCATCTAAACAATCAAGAAAGACGAGTCCAAGCTTGTGCTTTGGCTTGGTAGACTCATCAAAATAATTCAATTATTCAATAATGACCCTTTGGGAAAGTTCACACAGTCTAATCCCCCCTGTTCTAACATAACAACAATCATTTAATAATGACCCTCTAGGAATCTCTCACGGTCTAACCCCTTTGGTCTAACATAGCACTAATCATTTATAAAAAACCACAAGAGAAACTCTCATGGTCAATACCCCTTGGTTAAAATAGCATCAACAAATTATAAATGACTACCTAGGAAGCTCTCATGGTCTAAACCCCCGGGTTGATGACCACCTGAAATCTCTCACAGTCAATACCCCTAGGTCAACATAACAATAAAACATACATAAATGACCCTACCTAGAGAAGATCTCAAAGTCAATTCCCCTTGGTCAAAATTCTACAATGAATATCATAGGCATCTCATATAATCAATAACTCCATCCTAACAAAACAAGGCATGTAAAACAAGGAAATCCTAATAGACATTCTTGACCAAATGACCATAAAAAATCAATCTAGGGAAACGCACCCATAGGGTGTCCCATAAATGAGGTATTTAACCTTACACATGCATCTACCCTTTATTAATAAACTAAACCATAATAGGTAATAAACAAGTTTTAATTCCAAAACACATAATACCCTAAATGTGGGTATATGGAACTTTTAGCACATATAATCCAAAGACAAACAATGAAAGACACAAACCACCTACCTCGATATCGTACAATCAATATACTTGAACGTCGACCCTTGAATTGGCCTATATCGGCGTAGATCTATAAAAGGTGAAAAATGTGCAACCTTGAATAACCCACAAGAGAGGAAGAATTAGGAAAAAAAGGCTTTAGGGGTTTTGATAAATCACTGGTGGGATTCCAACGCACTCAACGATGTCTCAATCGAAGCTCAGATGAAGAATTGGGAGGGGTTCAGAGTTCGTCGGCCCTTCCATCACACTCCTGTATGAACCACTGCTAGAAGGAGGTGTTTATGAATATGAGACATGACCCTGCTCTTATTTATCAAATAAAAATAAAATTAAATGGCGTGTTCATTAATAGTACACACCGTGTATTAGCCTCAACCGGCCTTGACTTAAGCGGGTCAGCCAGGTCAGCACACGACCATGTACTCAGCCATTACATGGCCATTACACGGCTATATGCACCAACTGAGTACATGGCGTGTACTCATAAGTACATGACATGTACTTAGAAAAACCCCATTTCTTCCTTTTTCCTAAAAAACAACCCAAAATCAAGATCCATACCTCAAATGAAGATCCAGATTCTTACAATAAATAAATACAGATATATTTAAATAATTATAAAATTATAATAAATATATTAAATATATATATTAATAAAATTATAAAAATTAGAAATATCAATCTCTTATAATTTTATAATTATTTAAATAAATAAATATATATTCATATAAATAATTATAAAATTAGAAGAAATATAGTTGTATATATCTAGAATATTATAAATATATATAATTAATATATTTATTATATATATTCTAAGATTATAAATTTAATAAGTATATTTATTATAATTTTATAATTATTTAAATTGTAATTTTATAAATATAAATATAAATATAAATATATATATATATAGTTATAATTATAAATAAATAAATATATATTGATCATATATATAATTTTATAAATATATATATTAATATAAATAAATTATTAACATAATATCTTTATCATCGATTTTTTAGCACTGATGAAGATAGGCCTTTATCAACGCTAAAAAACATACCTTTATCAGAGCTTTTTAGCTAGCACTGATAAAAAGTTCATGAGGTTTTATAAAAAAACCCTAACAGTCTCCTTCATAATCGCACCCCTAAAGCTCTCGCAGAAGCAGACCCCTGCGCTGCCGACCTCTACTCTGCCCTGACCCTATCTCCGCCACCACCGACCCCTCCTCCACCCCCACCTCTTCTGCCACCATGAACTCCTCCTCCACCACAAACCCACCTCTACCGTGAACCCTCTTCTGCCATTCCTTCGTCGCTCCTCTGCCACGAAGTCACCTCTGCTTCGAACCCTCGTCTGTTGATCCTATGCCATGAACCCCACCTCCACTGTGAAACCCTCCACTGCAGCTGCCGCTGCTGCTGCCACTACCGCTGCCGCTGCTGTTACTGCCTACCCTGACTCTATTTTCACCGGGCCCTATTACTACCACCAGAAGGGTATGCTATCACTTTATTAAAAAAAGTTTCATTATAATTTTACCATACTTACTAGAAAAAACTTGGGTTAGTGTTTTCTATAGGCTATTTTCCTTTTATGGGATGTGTATTGATTGATATTATTTGATGCTTGTATGATGTAATTGGTGGATATTTCTTTAGAGGGTGTTGGAGGTGAGATGTGGTTTATTTCTTATGTTTTATTATCAATTTATAAATTTTTCATGTTCAATTTTTTTCTTAGATTCAATTTTACTTTGACATAGGAACCTAAGGTAACTATGTTACTGATATTTTGTGTGTTATAGTGACTAAACATGATTCCCTTATTGTTTTTCCCATACAACTAGTGATATAATTACCATGTTGTTTCACCTATAGTGTTAGAGATATGATATCCTTATCTCTTTGCTGATGGTGTTGGTATAGATGGGAACCCTTGGGTTATTGATTCTATTGGTATATGTCTAATATTTTCACATCCTAGGATCTAGTGAGATTCCAATGATTATTTTTTATTTGATGATATTATCTTTGAGATCCCCACAACACAATTTTTTTCATCATTTTTTACATTTCATGGACATGTTACAACAATTTAATTTTGTTTTCTATTATTAATGATAGTTACACCACTTCTCCAATAATCATGAGAGCATCATAATTGAAACTTATTGGATAAAACATATGCTTCTTTTTATTAGATGTTAAGAGTGGTGATAACCTTAAATCCAACTGACCTAGATTATGTGGGATGACAAAAACTAGATATAAAATTAGCCATCATTTTTCATCAATGGGAATTTAAGAATATTTTTGAATTTATCCTTTCAAAATGAACCTTCCAATTCCATCAATTTCAATCCAAATCCCATTATTTCTATAATGATAGATTTGGAACTTGGATGTGTGTATACATAGTGGATGGGGACTTGAATTTTTCCTAGGATTCCCTTTGAATGTTTTCAATAGGGTGATTACCATGTCTCTTTCCTTCTCGAGTTTGAGTTCATGCAAGCTAGACTAATGAAATTGATGTTTACGATCAAACAACTTTGACCAAAATGAGGTTGGTGTTTAATTTCATACAAATTTTATAAAAAATATGTGGTAATCTACATAATAAAATAGTTTAGGTAACCATTACTTGATTGTAGAACCCAATACTAGTGTATAAATCATTTAAGAGAGCTTCACATAGTTTATGGTTATAGTTCTTGTTCTAGAAAAGGTGAGGTAGTTTATTTAATGGTAAGTGCAAGGTGATAACTCGACATGAATGAGTAGTGGACTATATTAGTATAAACAACCTTAAGAAGGGGTTCATGGAGTTTATGTACATAGTTTACAAACCAATGATGAAGGGTATGATGTTACTACCAAAACATGTCTCATGATCTAGAAGCGATCTAACACCTTCGAACAAGAAATGAGAACAATGTAAATCATAACTCAAGTTATTTGAATTGGAATGTAGTTTTAATTAAATATATATTATCCATGTTTAGTGTCTAATATTTCAAGACCATATATGGATGAGGTTACTATATTATGGGGAAGGGGGTATGAATCTTATGAATTCATTTAATGGGTCTAATATTGGTGGTTGGGATTTCAAGGCATATCCAATGGACCTCTCTAAGAAGTTAAAAGGTTATCTAATATGAACCATATTCCATGTAGTTCAAATTTAGTTGAAATGGAATTGTATTGAGTGAAATTTAAGATCATATGATGAAGAACTTTATAGAAAGGTATTTTTATAGATCTAGATCATACGCAATATGAGATTTTCTTGTATTAGAGTCAAGTTAGTGGAGAAAACCCTACATGAGTTGATGAGGTCTCATATACCAAGTTTAAGTTGGAGTTTAATTAGGGTGAAACTGATGAATGAGTATAAAATAAGAAATCTAGATGTTATTAGTGGAGAAAACCCTATGTAAAATCATACCACATATTAGTTTAGTACCATAGTTATTTTCTTATTTTGACTTGATACATGATGTACTTAAAAGGATCGGGAAAGCAACATAGTTTCTTCTAGCGATGAGAGACATAGGGAAATTCTTTGTGTGAAAGGAATGAAACTTGATAAATTTTTGATTATGTAATGGGTTCATGATTACATATTTTCTTAGGTGTATTTATAAAGGAATGAAACAATATTACTTCATGTGAGAGACATATACATTGTTCTTGGAGTGTACAACCAATTGATTTGGTGTGATCCAAGGATCATTGGGATAATTCAGTGTTTGTAGTAAATTAGATTATGAGTGTTTCATGGTTACGAGTGTGGTCACTGACTATAAAACATATCTGTTGGGACTCTAGTGTTATAGTGAAGGATAATTGATATAACTGGACAGTGGAAGCATGGATAAGAGATATCCAATAGTGGGGAGAACAATATCAAATGCTTTTGGAAAATATTATTATTACAACTACCTTTGGAATAATATGACAAAATCATACAACACTAATTGATTTGGGATGAATCAAGGTGTTTTATATGTATCTTTTATAAAGTGTCTCTATTGGGATCTATGTCTTTGTGAAAATTCCTAAGTGTCTCTTTTAAAATGATTCAAGTGTTTTGAAATGTTTCTTAGAGGGATGTTGCTCATTTTAAATGATTAAGATTGTTGGGTCATGATGTTGTCTTGAATACTTAAAAAAAGGAATTGTGGTTTTGTGAAAGAGTGTTTGGAAGTGATTTATTTATATTAAAAAGGGCGTGTTATTTTAAAAAATAATTTGTGTAAATGGTTGTTTTTAATGGGATTTCAAATGTGATTTTTTAAATAGTTTTCAAAGGACATTTGAACTGTAATTTTTTCATAATATTTTAAGTTTAGATTTTTATAGAATTAGGAAAACCATTACATTATATCAATATTTTGTGTATTTATTTTGTTAAATACTAATATCACCTAATCAAATAGTATGGATATGAATAAAGACTAGATAAATGCCAATCATTTGAAAAGAGAGTATGAAGATGGAGTGAAAGAGTTCATCAAGTTTGCAAAAGATCATGCATATGACCCTTCTCGAATCCTTTTTCCATATTTACACTATTTTTATTCAAGACAAGTTAGTCTAGAGGAGTTGGAAGAACACTTGATCTGTTATGGAATAGATCAAAGTTATAAATGTTGGAATAAACATGGGGAAAAATTGAATGTAGCTAGTGGTTGGGATAACAGTGCATTTTATGGATCATCTGATATGATTACAAGTGTGGATAATGAAGAAGACCATATCAAGGGCATGATTACAGATGTGAATGATGATGATGACCGTATTGAGGAAACGATAAGGATAATTGAAGATGAACTTTGTGATTTCCCAAAATTGTTTGAGCAGTTAAAGAGTTGTGAAAAGATGCCTTTGTATGGTGGTTTCACTAGATATATAGCATTGTCAGCCGTACTGAACCTGTATAATTTGAAATTAGGAAATGGATGGAGTGACGCCAGTTTTACAGAATTACTTTCTCTCTTGAATGGCATGCTACCAAAAGATAATGAGCTCTCGATCAAAAAATATGATTCCAAATAAATGCTACGTTCGATGAGTATGATCTCTGAACAAATACATGCCTACCTGAATGACTGTATACTATTTCACAAGGGCCACAAATCAATTGGAGAATTCCCAAAGTGTGGTGCTTCTTGATACAATAAATATGAATCTGGTCCTACAAAATTTTTATGGTACTTTCTGATCATTCCAAGGTTTAGGCGCCTATATGGGAGTGAGGAGACTGTAGGGAAATTTACATGGCATGCAAATAGAAGAAATACAGATGGGAAACTATGTCACTCAATAAACTCTCCTTAGTGGAAGAGAATCGATCATGAGTATCCTAATTTTGGAAACTATCCAAGAAACCTTCGTCTTATGTTATCCACAGATGGAGTGAATCCTTTTGGATTCCAAAGTATCACTCATAGTACATGACTGATTATGTTGGTAAATTATAACTTGCCACTATTTTTATGCATGAAACGAAAACACATCATGCCATCTATGCTTATATCGGGACCAAAACAACTGGGTAATGATATTGATGTTTATTTGTCTCCATTGATCAAGGATTTGAAATTATTGTGGGATTCAGGTGTTACATTATATGATGCTTATAGAAATGAAGATTTCATGTTGAGAGTCATGTTGTATGGAATGAAAAATGACTTTCCTGCTTATGATAATTTGTCAGGATATAGCATTAAAGAAAGTCATGGGTGTTCCTTCTGTGAACAAGGTACACAATCAATTAGGTTGAAATATTCATCGAAAACTGGGTTTCTAAGACTTCACATATTTCTACACTGAAGAAATAAGTATCAATATTGGACTACATAATTCGATGTAATTTCATAAGAACCTACAACACCATCTCCACTAACTGGTGATCAACTGTTTGAGAAAGTAAAATATGTGGACACTGCTTTTGGTAAACCATTTTTGAAAAACCTTATGAAAATCAGTTGGAAGAAGAGATCAATTTTTTTGAATTACCATACTAGAATTGTCTGTATGTCATACACTTTATTGATATTATGCATGTTGAAAAAATTTATGTGAAGGTGTCATTAACATGTTGATAAATTTACCGAAAAAAAGGATGGAATTAAGGCTAGGTTGGACATGGTTGACATGGGAATACAAGAAGAGTTGGCGCCAGTGAAGGGTGAAAAATGAACTTTACTTCCTCTAGCTGCTTACACACTTTCCAGAAAGGAGAGATATCAGTTTTTAAACTTCTTGAATGACATAAAGGTTCTACAGGGGTATTTATCGAATATCAAGAACATTGTGTCAATGTATGATTTAAAGTTAAAGGGTTCGAAATCATATGACTACCACATTTTGATTCATAATTTAATTAGCATAGATTTACGTTTCATTTTTCCAAAGAATGTCTGTTATATGTTAACAAAGCTCTATTTCTTCTTCAAAGCTATATTCAGCAAAGTTATAGACCCGAAAAAATTTTCGAGTATGGAAAGAGAAATTACTGTCATATTATATGAATTAGAAATGTTCTTCCTACCGAAATTATTTGATATGATGGTTCATTTGATGGTTCACTTGGTGAGAGAGATTCGACTATGTGGTTATGTAAACTATAGATGGATGTAAACCATTGAAAAATATATGAAGATTTTGAAAGGGTATGTAAAAAATCAAACTCAGCCAAAGGGTTGTATTATGGAGTGATATATTTGTTGGAGTTGGTGGCCTAGAACCAACTAATTTATACTTTATTAATTAAATAAACACCTTATCACATCTTGATTATTATTCCGTCTGACAATGCATGTGATAATGTCCCAAGGATAGCTGTTTCATTAAAGGGTCATAGCGGATCCCTGCTATGATGAGAACCCGTAAGTTCCATAACATTATTCTTGAATATATGTTCTATGGCCGGATGATGTTATTTGAGGGACACAAATAATACAGGCCATTAGTGGTGAGCACTCATAAAACTTTGAGGCATATTCTCATGGTGTGCACCTTTGGTAATATCCAGGAGGATATTATGAGAACAAGACCCACCAGTAGGAAATCCACATTTCATATTGTCATTGGATGTTCCTATCTGCGGACGTGTGTATTGGTCCTTAGACTTTAAGATTATTATTAATGGGTATTACAACTTGCACACTTAGGCGTATTGACGAAAATTCTGACAACACACTGTTCACATCGAGGTAGGATACGTTGGGTGTGTCATGAGTAATACTACATTAATAGATAATGCGAGAAAGGATTTGTCCCTTTTGTTCCATAACGGTAGTAGATATCTCATGCCCTTTGATGGAATTTATATAGCCTAAATAAATCCATGGCCATGGTAAGGAATGGGCAAGTTCAATTCTAGAAAGTCAAAGAAAGGATAATTGAGCACATGGGTTGATGGCACTAGTATACAGCCCGCTTGATTCGAGATATCATGACAAAAGGATTATATTACACAGTAAGAATTAGTAGGAGGTGACACGTCATTGCGACGTTAAATTCTTTCTCTATGGGTTCCTTGCCTTATTTCTAGACGCTAACCTTGGACTTTAGGCAGACTCTACCTAATGCCACTGAGAAAGAGGCCTAGAGGGTCACACACTAAGTGTGGCCATGTATCTTAGTTAAATATTAATTCAACATGTTAAATAAAGATTATTATTGAATGTGGTTTAATAATCATTTAAGGATACCTGATTGCATTTATTTCAAAACTAGTTATTAGAGAGAATATATTGTGGGCGAAATAATATATATTTATTAGCGAGTAATGCAATTACATTTATTTGAGAAATAAATAGCCATTACTCAATGTCTAATAAATGTGGTGGAGAAAATAAAGAAAAATGAAAACAAGATAAACACACAGTGTACATTGAATGTACACGCCGTGTATTTTTCATGGAAAACGAGTACACATCATGTATTAATGATTACACGCCATGTAATTTTTCCAGTCGAGATTTTGAGGAAATAATATCGTTTTATTAAATGATATTTATTATAATAAGCATGGGCTCATATCAAGGAATTAATCATTTGACATGGGGATTTTCAATAAGATTTAATGAAATAAATAAAACATGTAATGCATTTATTTATTTTCATAACTATATAACCTCAAACCTAATTATAAATATCCTCACAACCCCAAAACTTTTCCAGAGAGAATTGTTGTGCACAACAATTCTGGAAAATTCTCTCAAGGTTGAGAGAACTCCTTCCTCCAAGAACTCTCTCAAGACTGAGAGAGATCCTCCTCCATCGGATCAAAGTGATCTAAGGCGAACAATGCACGCAAAGGCTTCTCCATGCTAGCACCCAGATATTCCTTTGACGACGTCCATAGATATGTGGTGCATGTGTGGATCACCGCTAGAGGAAGTCTACACTTGGCTTCTGCGACACAACAATTAATCACATCTAAAACGTGACCGGAAAATATCAACAAAGAAATAATTCCATCAAGGTAATTCTTGTCAATTAATTAAATTAATTATAACCAACATATGATGACCCTCTCAATGGTTTTGGGACCCTTCTCTTTCTTTTCGTTCTTTGTTCTATTCTGAAGATTCAGCGTTTTATTATCGCGACGGATCTCGGATTGAATGTTGTTTAACACTAAAATTAAATTTGGGTAAACCCACAAACACACTTCTGCTGGGCCCGAAACCTACAAGTGGTATCAGAGCGGTCATATCATTGATTATAATTATTTAGTTTTTCATTGGTGATTTACACATTTAATAATTTAGTTGTTTCAATTCAAGTTAATCATTCTTTAAATCTGAATCTTGAGATCTATTCCTCCTCTCTCGTTTCTCATTCACCTTACAGAAACAAATTTTTCTTTTAAATTTGATTAAAATAAAATATAGGATCTCATCCGGAGGTTCCAAACATTCCTAGTCTTACAACACAAGAATACACATCGTGTATTTAGAAGTACATGCCGTGTAGTCTAGGTTCAATGCATCGGACTGGTCTGCCAAATTAGGCCGTGTATTAGAGTATACCTAAGTCATAAATGACATCGTGTGTTGACCAGGAACAAGTGTCACATAGTTTCCAGATTACACACCGTGTGGTCCACTGAACATGGCGTGTAGTCCCTTCGGGTTAGGGTTGGACCGTGTACCCCATACACGACTTGCCCAGCTGGAAACCGTGTAATGCAGATACTACATGGCATGTGTCCCACTGAACACACCGTGTACTCCAAAATTTCTGAAGTACATCTACACGCCATGTCCCCGGGTGTGTACTTCGGATGGACGGTGAACAAAATTACATGTCGTGTAGTCGGAACTAAACGTCATGTACTCATCCAAATTACGAAGATTTATTAAAATTTATTATTATATTATACAAACCCTTGAGACGTGTACCATAGTGCAGGTGTAAAGCCGAGGCACAACACGTGATAGGTGTTTTATATATATGTGTTTAATTTAACATCTGCATAATGAATGAGAATTCACCGGGTTGCCTCTAAGGTACAAGTTACGTACAAATATAATTTTAAATGAATTTATTTGTTTAAAATTATAATGGATGAGAATCTCAAGGAAATTCAAAAAAGGGTTTAAGATAAAAGGATTGATTAATTAAATATAATTAATTGATTTGAGCGTGATTTATCTTAAGCAAGGATGATTAAAGAATTGAATGCTAGTTTTATTTATGCGTAAATATCGTTGCATGTATGGATGATCATGAGCTAGACCAAGACCTTTGTATGTGAATGGTTTCTTTTAATTTATTTATTTAAATTAAATTTGTTGGCCTGTGAGCCTTCTCTTCATTAATATGTAGGGCATGCGTGCCCAATGATTCTTTTATGTAAAAACCCCTTTTACCCCTCACCTGCATATGAGATAAATTCATATGTAATGGATGGAGCTCCCAAGACAATGGAGGCGGCTCAAGTCAGGAGCCAAGGTGAAACCAATCTAAAGAGATACAAAGGTGGACAGGTGGAAAGCTGTAAACATGAACCCGAAAGGTTCAAGGTGTTTCTCCCCTAGGTATTGGGTTAGTTTATCAACTGCTAGATAAACTAACCAATAGAACAAGCTTATGATCATACCATTTATTTCTGTCAGTTGCATGGTTTATTTATTGTGGGTGTGTTTTCACGATCACACAATTAATGAATTAAACAAACATGCAAGATGGAACTAAAATAAGACCGGATTATGCGTAAATATTATCTTAGACATGGTTAATCACTTAAGTATATCCCACTTAATATTAACAATCATGTAATCAAAGATAATAAACTGGAAATTTTTGTATAAGGATAAAATCCCTCAAAGAAATATTAATTCGGTATAGCCTTCCATAATCTTGGTTAGAATCGAACCATAGTTTAAAGTGCTTGACCAACCCTAGTTGGGGTGCTTTCAATTATCGGGGAATTCTAATTCAAGGTTTTAGGTTGAATTGACTTGGTTCACATCAAGGGTTGACTGCCATAGTAGGACTTTGTGGGACCAAGAGGCAAAGGTTGAAGAAATCCAAAATAAAAGGATTTTAGGATTGGGGAGTCCACTCAACGGATCAAGGAGCTGTGAGTTAATGCAGTTGGAATTTGGAATGCCTACCTAAAACCCTTCAAGTTTCTTAACTAACCCTAGTTTGGGTAATGCAGAGGGCAATATGGATCCTTTCCACTAGAATATTCAGGCAACCAAATATTCCGAAGTCAATGGTGAGGGATATTGGATTTCGATAAAATAGTGGGAGACTAATAAGTATTAATTTATGTATTTGTCTCAGTTTTATAAAGTACTAAAACCTTTTCTCATATTAATTTGTAGAAATGACAAGAAAAAATGACTTCAAACATATCATTGAGAACCATACTCGAAAAGGAAAACCTTCTCACTGACACTAATTTCCAAGAGTGGCAGAGGCGTTTACGTGTCATCCTTCGCCACGAGAAAAAATTGCATGTGCTGGAAGAGCCTATTCCAGTTGCGCCTGGGAAAAAGTCCAATGATGAGGAAATATATCTCTATGTGAAACATATGGATGATTCCACAGATGTACAGTGTTTCATTCTATCGACCATGTCTAATGAGCTCTTGAAGAAATATGAAAACATGGACACATATAGCATGATGTCTCAACTTAAGGATCTATACCAAGAGAAGGTGAGACAAGAGAGATATGAGATCTCCAATTCTTTGTTTACAAATAAGCTTGGATAGTCTGCGCCAGCTGGGCCTCATGTAGTCAAGCTTATTGGCTACATTGAACATCTGGACATCTTAGGGATTAAATTCTCGGATGAGTTGCGTATAGATCTCATCCTATCATCACTGCCCAAGACCTTCTCTATCTTCATTGTCAATTATAACATGAGCAACAATGAGAAAAGTCTATCAGAACTTCTGACCTTAATTCGCCAGGTAGATAAGGACATGGGGCATGACAAACCTGCATTCCTTATGGTGAATAAGAAAAGGAAGGACAAGGCAAAGGGGCCAAAGACATATAAATGGTATGAAGCCCCCATGCGCCATCCCTCCAAGAAGGGGAAGATCCAGAGGTAGGGAAAGAAATGTGAGGCAGTATGTTTTGCATGTGGCAAGCAAGGCCACTGGAAGAGGAACTACACTCAGAAGCATGGGGACGCTAAAAGTGCGTTTGTTATCGAGTGTAATCTTTCTATTTATACACATTGGGTATTAGATACATCTTTTGGGGCTCATATCTATATTCAAATGCAGGAACCAAGTAGATTTAGAAAGATTGCCAGAGGAGAGGTGGATCTTCAAGCTACCAATGGCGCAAGGCTGGCTACGTTGGCTATTGGCAATTACCAACTCTCATTGCCAACTAGGATGATTTTGGTTTTACATAACTGTTATTTTCAACCTAGTGTTACCAATAACATAATTTATGTATCTTGTTTTGATATGAATGGATTTATTTTCAAGTTTGGAAATAAGGGTTGTCTCTTTTATAAGAACAACGTATGTTATGGTATGGTGCATTTAAATAATGGGTTGTATGTATTAAATTATGAAAACCAAGTGTTGGAAATCGATAACGAAACAAAATCACTTGACTCATACATCACCCAGTTGTGGCATCACCGTCTTAGTTATGTAAACGAGAAACGCTTGACAAAGCTCTAACAAGAAGGCTATTTTTACTCTACTGAGCTGAAACCATTTGATAGATGTCACGCTTGTTTACAAGGTAAAATGACCAAGACACCTTTTGGTGGACAAGGTGAAAGGGCCATAGAGCTTCTAGGATTGGTGCACACGGATGTGTGTGGACCACTTACAGTAGACGATAGAGGTTGATATTATTACTTCATTACTTTTACTGATTATTTGAGTAGATATGGCTATGTCTACTTAATGAGGTATAAGTCAGAAGCCTTAGAAAAATTTAAGGAATTCAAGAATGAAGTAGAGAATCATATTTGTAAGAAGATAAAGAAACTTCGATCGGATCAAGGTGGAGAATATCTGAACTAAGAGTTCATCGATCTTCTACGGGAGTTTGGGATTCTATCTCAGCTCACTCCTCCTTATACACCATAGTGGAATGGTGTTAATGAAAGGAGGAACCACACCTTGTTGGACATGGTAAGGTCAATGATGAGTCATGCAGATCTTCCATTATCCTTTTGGGGATATGCATTACAAACTACAACATACACATTAAACCAAGTACCAACTAAGGCAGAAAATATAATTCTATCCGAGTTATGAAATGGAAAGAAACCCATTTTGTTTCACACACGTGTATGGGTATGCGAGGAATTTTTTAAGGCCTTCTCAGGCAACAAACTAGCACCCCAGGGCATGAGGTGTATCTTTATATGATATCCTAAGGAAACGAAAGGATATTACCTATATAACCCTTCAGACAAGAAAGTGACTGTCAGCAGACAAGCTGTCTTTCTTGAGAGGGAGCACATCCTCAAAAAGGATAGTGGGATCAAGATTGACTTCGACAAAGTTGATGCTCAAGATACACAAGAGTTGGTATAGGAACAAGTCCCACAGGTCCCCATGGAAGAGGTTCCAGAAACACAAGTACTGCATGGGAGCTTAAGAGAGGTAAGGGAACCATAGAGATTTGGTTTCCTAGTCACCGAGGATGGTGAATCATTATTGTTGGACAATGACGAACCTCTCTCCTACAAGGAAGTAGTAGAAATATCAGAAGCTACAAGATGGCTGGAAGCTATGAATTCTGAGATAGATTCCATGTATCAGAACCAAGTATGGGTTCTGGTCGATGAGCTAGTTGATGTAAATCCTGTTGGATTCAAATGGGTATTCAAGATAAAACTGAACATGAAAGGTCAAGTTAGCAACTATAAAGCAAGGATAGTGGCTAAAGGATTTAGACAACCTCAAGGAATTTACTATGATGAAAACTTTTCACCAGTTTCCATGTTTAAATCCATAAGAATCATACTTGCCATAGCATCTTACCATGACTACGAGATTTGACAGATGAATATCAAAACAAAATTCCTTAACAGGAACCTTCAGGAAGATGTCTATATAACACAACCAGAGGGGTTTGTGACACCAGGTGAATCCAAATGGGTTTTCAAGTTGCAGAAATCCATTTATAGATTAAAGCAAGCATCCAGGTCATGGAACATTTGATTTGATGAAGACATAAAGGAATTTGGTTTCATTAAAAACGAATGTGAGCCATGTGTTTATAAGCGGTTTAATGGGAATGCGATCGTTATCCTAGTAATATATGTTGAAGAAATATTGCTTATTAGAAATGATGTACCAGTATTACAGTCAGTTAAGGACTGGTTGAACAAGTGTTTCTCCATGAAGGACTTGGGTGAAGCAGCCTACATTCTAGGGATCAAGATCATTCGTGATAGATCCAAGAGGCTTCTTGGACTAAGTTAGGGTACATAAATTGACTAGAAACTAAAGAGATTTAGTATGGAACAATCCAATAGGGGATTAGTTCCAGTGTCACATGACCTACATCTTTCTAAGAAAATTTGTCCATAAATTCAACATGAGAAATATAGAACGAGTAAGATCCCATACGATTCGGCTATAGGATCCATAATGTATGCCATGTTATGTACCAAGATTGATGTTTCCTATGCACTGAGCATGGTAGGAAGATATCAAGCAGATCTAGTAGAACAACATTGGACTACTGTTAAGACTATCCTTAAGTATCTGAGAAGAACTAAGGATATGTTCTTGGTGTATGGAGGAGACGAGGATCTTGTCATTAGAGGATATGCTGATGCTGGTTTTGAGACAGATCAGAATGATCTGAAGTCGCAATCTAGATATGTTTTCTATCTCAATAGAGGAGTTGTGAGCTGGAAGAGTTCAAAGCAGCCAGTTGTCACTGATTCTACAGTGGAGTCCGAATATATAGTGGCTTCTTATGTAGCCAAGGAAGCTGTTTGGATTCAGAACTTTGTCTAGGAGCTTGATGTGGTGCCTAATAGTAAAGATCCTATCACGTTGTATTGTGATAATACTACAACGGTGGATCTTGCAAAAGAACCAAGGTCACATCAATGGACAAAGCACATACTCCAAAAGTATCACCTCTTGAGGTATTTCTATCAAAGGGGTGAAGTTGCAGTGAGTAGAGTGTCCACAGAAGAGAACGTGATGGACCCCATGACTAAAGGCCTATCTCAGCAGAAGCATGAATATCATGTGAGATCTAGCGGGTTAAAAGTTGTTAGAAGTTGGATCTAGTCTAAGTGGGAGTATATTAGAGTTGGTGGCCTAGAACCAACTACATTGTACATTATTCATTAAATAAACACCTTATCACATCTTGATTGTTCTTCTATGTGAAAATTCATGTGATAATGTCCCAAGGATAGCTGTTGCATTAAATGGTCATAGCAGATCCCTACTATGATGACAACCTAGAAGTTCCATAACTTTTTTCTTGAATATATGTTCTATGGCCGGATGATGTTATTTGAGGGACACAAATAATACATTCCATTAGGGGTGAGGACTCATAAAACTTTGAGGCACCTTCTCATTGTGTGCGCCCTTGGTAATATCCAGGAGGATATTATGAGAACAAGACCCGAAAGTAGGAAATCCACATTTCATAGTGTCATTGGATGTTCCTATCTGCAGACGTGTGTATTAGTCCTTGGACTTTATGATTATTATTAATGGGTATTACAACTCCTGCACTTAGATGTATTGATGAAAACTGTGATGACACACTGTTCACAGCGAGGTAGGATATATTGGGTGCGTCACGAGTAATAATGCATTAATAGATAATGCAAGAAAGAATTTTTCCCTTTTGTTCCATAACAGAAGTAGATATCTCAGGCCCTTTTAGGAATTGATATAGTCTAAATAAATCCATGGCCATGGTAAGGAATGAACGAGTTCAATTCCAGAAAGTCAAAGAAAGAATAATCGAGCACATGGGTTGATGGCTCTAGCATGCATCCTTCTTGATTCGAGATATCGTGACAAAGGGATTATATTACATGGTAAGCGTTCATATGAGGTGACACATCATTACGGCATTAACTTCTTTCTCTATGGGTGCCTTGTCATGTTTCTAGATGCTAACCTTGGACTTTAGGTAGGATCTGCCTAATTCCATTGAGAAAGAGGCCTAAAGGGTCACACACTAAGTGTGTCTATGTATCTCGGTTAAATATTAATTTAACATGTTAAATAAATATTATTCCCGACTATGGTTTAATAATTATTTAAGGATGCCTAATTGCATTTATTTCGACACTAGTTATTTGAGAGAATATATTATAGTCAAAATAATATATATTTATTAGCGAGTAATTTAGTTACATTTATTTGAGAAATAAATAGCCATTACTCAAGGTCTAATAAATATGGTGGAGGAAATAAAGAGAAATAAAAACAAGATAAACACACCGTGTACATTGAATGTACAAGCCATATAGTTTTCATGGAAAACGAGTACACACCGTGTATTAATGATTACACGCCATGTAGTTTTTATAGTCGGGATTTTGAGGAAATAATATCATTTTATTAAATGATATTTATTATAATCAGTGTGGCCGCATGTCAAGGAATTAATCATTTGACATGGGGGGTTTCAATAAGAGTTAATTAAATAAATAAAACGCGTAACACATTTATTTATTGTCATAACTCTATAACCTCAAACTTTATTATAATATCCTCACAACCCCAATACTTTTCCAGAGATAATCGTTGTGCACAACAATTCTGGAAAATTCTCTCAAGGCTGAGAGAACTCCTTCCTCCAAGAACTCTCTCAAGACCGAGAGAGATCCTCCTCCACCGGATCAAGGAGATCTAAGGTGGAAAACACAAGCAAAGGCTTCTCCATGCTAGAACCTATAGATTCCTTTGGCGACGTCCAGAGATACATGGTGCACGTGTGGATCACCATTATAGGAAGTCTACACTTGGCTTATGCAACACAACGACGAATCACATCGAAATGTGACCAGAAAACATCAAAGAAGAAAGAATTACATCAAGGTAATTATTTCCAATTAATTAAATTAATTATAATCAACATATGATGATCGTCTCGATGGTTCTGTGACCCTTCTCTTTCTTTTAGTTCTCTGTTCTATTCCAAAGATTCAGCATTTTATTATCGTGACAGATCTTGGATTGAATGTTGTTTAACGCTAAAATTAAAGTTGGGTAAACCCACAAACGTGATTTCGCTGCGCCTGGAACCTACAATATTGTTAAGGAAGCCATTTAATTCTATATTTAATACCTGTCTAGTGTGGAAATAATTTTCTATTGAAATCTTGTCACACTGGGCGGCTTGCAGGTGAAGAAATTTCTAGAACAGATGTTGTCACTAGCAATATTACAGATCAGGAGTAGACACATATTTACATTATGCATAACAGTTTGGATGTTGAACCATATGTCGAAACCCACAAATAAATTATAGGAATTTAAATCCATCAAAAGATGAAAAATGGATATCAAATACACATAATCAACAATTTATAGGATGGTTTCAGGACCATATATTTAAGGAGTTAGATGAAGATTTTAACTCAATTTCAGAATGACTTTGATGGATTGTCGTAGGACCAAGTGTATATTTATTATCTTATAATTCTTATGTAATTATGGTTATATATTCTATACTAATGAACATGATGAAGACAGTACCGTGATAAATAGTATAGTTACACTTATGGTTGTAGAGATGCATGTTTCTAGTGCTAATGACAAAAATCCAATTTATGTGAATATGTTATACTTTGGTATCATCAAAAAAATATGGGAGTTGAATTATAATAACTTTCAAGTGCTGATTTTTCAATGAAACTGGGTTGATAATGGGAGTACTATTAAAATAGATGATTTGGGATTCGTGAAAGTTGATTTTAGTAAAGAAGGGTACAAAGATGAACCATTTATAAGGGAATCACAGGCATTATAAGTATTTTATGTTCCAGATCCCACAAACCAAAACTAGTCAATTGTTTTGTTATCCATCAAAACCACTGGAGGGTTAGATGAAAATTCAATGGAGGATGACCCTTTCATCGAGATGTCGCAATCATTTTGTAGCGGTCCCAATGCTGACGACATTTTTTATATGAGAGGAGACCAAAATGAAGGGATTTGGATAGTCGATAGAGGGTTCAAACCCCTTCAGCTTTTTTAAAAAAGAGAGTTCAATAATCAGGTTATATATTTTTTGTAATATACATCGTGTTATATTATGTTATTATCTATTCACTTCTACTTTTATGTAATATAAATTAAATGTTAAACCACTTCTGCAGATAATGACTTATACATGTGATGATGCTCTCAATCCCAAAGCACTACAAGTCTCTCAACCTACTTCTGCTCACAGTGTAAAGGACCAACATGTTTCTCAACCAATTGCTACTGCTTCTCCTAGTGTAGAGGTACAACCACCATCTTCCTCAGGAGAAACATATTGATGATGTTGAAACTAAAGAAATTGTGGGAAATGAAACACTGGAAACGTAGAAAAAATAAGAGCACCATAGTTTGATGGTGTTAGCAAAAATCCTTAAGGAAAAAGTGAAAGGCATCAAATATGAGGTCAGATGGAATAAGTGGGGCCAAAATGTTAACCCCAACAAGGCCATGTTTAGTAGTTACATTGGAATTATCACTCGACAACACGTTCCGATTTATGTACAGCCGTGGCACCATTTTGTCACCGAGATTAAGACAATAATGTGGGGAGACATTACAGTAACATTATGATATCATTTATTTAATTTACTGAAAAATAAAACAATGAAACATTGAATTAATCTTCATAATCCCTTTTAGGGTGCATTTATAGTGGATGAATTACACAAGAAATATATATTAAGGGTTACTATAAGGATTCATAGAGGCTTTCACTCAATTTTAATGAAATTTTATCTTAAAGATGCTAAAGGTAAAATAAACCCACACCCACCTCTTATTTATACACACCTGATAACCCAAGGAGCGTGGGATGAGTTTACTAATCGTCGTGTAGAGTAGTCTTTTTAGGTACATTGTGTTTGGTAATACGTTGTTTGATGATATGTGTATTCATCACTTTGACTGACATTTTTTTTTATTTATGAAACAACAACTGAGTGATGAAAATAAGGAACGAGCAGTAAAACCAGCATACCCCTACTGTAAAGAAATAATGGGGTACACTTTACTTGAAAAAAAATTGGTATGTATTTTAAATACACCGTAATACTTTTATGTGACATAAAACAACACCATAACTATGTTCCTATATTTATATGTAGATTGATGAATCCAAATCCAATGTCACTTCCATCCCACACTATGTTCTATGTAAGGAAGCACATGTAAATAAAGATGGGATACTAATAGATGAAAACACACAAAAAGTGTGGGAAACATGTGTAAGTATGTCATAATAAATACATTTTTTTGCTTCAAATTGATATTACATTACAATGATTATTTATTTTCCTATATTTTCTATCTAACATAGTCATAGGAATCAGCAACACCCAAACCATATGTAGACATACTTTCAGTGGCCTTGAAGTAGCCATAAAAGTATGCCTGTGTCAGAGGTGTAGGTTTTGGGGTGACACCCCAAACATTTTTTGAGAAAAAAAAGAGGAGGATCAAAGTAAAGAAATCAAAATGATGAGAGAAATAACATCTATCCATGAAGAACACATTAAATTGTAGATAGAGTTCATTGAAAATATGATGGTGGGTGGGAAAGAGAAAAAATAACTCAAGAACAACCAACACGTGAAGATAACGCCCCACCCCCACTAGTTTTGAGGAAATCCATTCCCCTCAAAAACCTATCTTAGTTGAGGTAAAAAATGTTCTAATAACTATTTCTATGAATTGTGAATCATATAGACACTGATATGTTTCCTCTACTGATATTGTACAGGGTTAAAATTACTCTGATTTATATCTATCAACACCCACCCATCACCTTGTAGCGAGGGCTATGGTGTTCAATATCTAGAACATTATGGTACACAATAGACCACTTCCAATAGGTAATTTCAAAGTATTTATTAATGTATCCCATGAGCCGAGTGTTGCGCTACCTATTCCAATTGATGATAAAGATATTCCTAAGGTTAAACAAGCTCTTAGAACATTCATCGTGTGGCCATCACAGCATGTAAAAACACATGTAGATAAGGAGGTATTCATTTCCAATTTATTTTTCAAGATAAAACTTTAACATTTAATGAAAAAAGGTTTGAACTGATGAATGTTATTACAAATTGATATAGGGAAGGGGGTGAAAAGAAAGAATAACTCAAAACCTTATCAAGGATTAACTAACTGATCAAAAAGATCTATCGAAAGCACCTTAAAACTACCCGTTCTATATTCGTATTTATTATAATTGTAGGCTTATGTGAATATGAAGTTGAAAGATAGTGGGGTTCACACAATTCTTTTTGATGAAAATATGTACAATATGGAAGATCCATATTTCACTAGTGTTGAAAATGTAAGTGAAATACTGGAGTATGATTGGCTAGGGGACTCAGTTGTAAATGTATACATGAGGTATGTTTTCATGATTTGATTTTCCAAAATCTAATATATGATGATAATTATGAACAAATACATTTCATATTTTTCACAGGTGTATATATGAAAATAATTGAAGGGATTTTCCCATGAAAAAAATTGGACTCGCTATCCCTCATGTCACCTCTATAGAACAAAAGGAAATAAAATCCACGAAAGAGGGTAAAATTGTGGTAGGCCTACTCAAATAATTTAATAGAAAAATTACAGATGAAAAACTCTTCTTAATACCAACATTGCAGGGGTAAAACTATACAATTTAATCATATAAAATATATTTTAATTTCTTTCATTACTTATTCTTTTTTATGTTCTTATATAACATTGGATTCTCATTGCGGTCAATTTAGATACTCCAATGATTTATTTTCTGGATTAAATTCATGTATATCCAATAAATGAACCACACATGATGGAGTTTTTCAATTTGTAATACACTAAATCAAACATTTTAGAACTAAACATATAGTTATATAATTTATATTATCTTTTAATGAGTATTCTGTTATGATAGGGAAATGTGTAAATATCAGTTGCATCATGAAATGAGACCGGGGGAAAAGGACAAGGAACATCAGAAGTACTCTGACTAGATACAAATCAAGGTATATATAATAATATTTAACTATCCAAACACATATAAAAAAATTACTTATTTTTATCAATGTTTATGAAGTGTTCAAAACAAAAAAAAACTATAAAGACTGTGGTTATTATGTTTATAAATTTATGAAAGAGATCGTATTCCATGAACAAAATAGCATCCCTAAAGAGGTATTTTTAAAGGTAATTACTAATTAATTTAAAATATTTATTAATCCTTTATGTATTTTTTTTCAGTACTACCATGATTTTCAAAAAGACACCTATTCACAAGATGAGACAGATTTGTTTAGAAATAAATGAACAACATACCTAATGGAAGAATGTATAAAAATATAATGAATATGTGACTGGTATGACTTGAAGTGTCTATTTTTATTTAAAATTGTAAGTATTTTTAGTAAAAAGAATAAGTTCCATACTAAAAATTGAGTAAAACCATTAGGATTGTTTTGATACTTTATTTCAATGATCCATAAGTCATTTTTGACGTGTAAGAATCAACCACACCTAAATTCGATACATAGTGTGATCGTTATGACTTTAAGTGTGTATTTTTATAATAAATTAACAATAAATTTAGTAAAAAGAACAAATGACATACTGAAAACCAATAAAACGCATTAGGATTGTTTTGATACTTTAGGAAAACGATCAATCAGTCATTTGTGGTGTGTAGAAATCAACCACACCTCAATCCAATGAATGGTGTAACCGATATGACTAAATGTATCCCTTATCAATTTAAAATTGACATTTTAGCTCAAAATGCGTCACTAACTGAAAACAAAGAAAACTCACTCTGATTATATTTATAATTTAGTACAATGATTTATATGTTCTTTTTGATGTGTATGAAGTAGTCTCATGTCAAACTGATGCACAATGAGAGCAGTATGACTCAAAATGCTTGTTTCCAATTTGAAATGATATTTTAGTAAAAAAACACAACTGGCATACTAAAAACTGAGTAAAAACATTCAGATTATTTTTATAATTTATAAAAATGATCTATAAGTCATTTTTGATGCATAGGAATCAACCTCACCTCAATCTGATGTACGGTGTGACCAGTATGACTCAAAGTGTCTCTTTTTATTTAAAATTGACATTAATTTTAGTAAACAAACACAACTGGCATACTAAAAACTGAGAAAACACATTCTTATTTTTTTGATAATTTAGGAAAATAATACATGAGTCATTTTTGATGTGTATTAATCAACCCCACCTCAATACAACATATGATGTAACTAGTATAAATCCAAATGTGTCTTTTTATTTAAAATTGACATTAATTTAAGTAAAAAAGAAAAACTAACATACTTAAAACCAAGAAAACACATTCACATTGTTTTAATACTTTAGGAAAATTATACATGAGTCATTTTTTATGTGTAGGAATCAACCAAACCTCAATCCATTTCATAGTGTGACCAGTATGACTAAAAATGTTTGTTATCAGTTTAAAATTTACATTTTAGCTCAAAACATGTCACTCAATAAAAACCAAAAAAACTCTTTATGATTGTCTTCAGGATTTAGGAAATTTAATCTTAAGTCCTTTATGACGTGTATGAAGTAGTCTCACATCAAATCGACACACGATGCGACCTTTATGACTCAAAATATGTGTTATTAGTTTAAAATGATATTTTAGTAAAAAAACACAACTCACATACTAAAAACTGAGAAAACGCATTCAGATTGTTTTAATACTATAGAAAAACGATCTATAAGTCATTTTTGGTGTGTATGAGTCAACCTCATATCAATACAATGCATGGTGTGACCGGTATGACTCAAAGTGTCTCTTTTTATTTAAAATTGACATTAATTTTAGTAAAAAAACATAACTAGCATACTGAAAACTGAGAAAATGCGTGTAGATTATTTTGATAATTTAGGAAAATGATACATGAGTAATTTTTGATGTGTAGGAATAAACCCCACTTCAATACAATTCACGAAGTGACCGGTAAAAATCCAAATGTGTCTTTTTATTTAAAATTGACATTAATTTAAGTAAAAAGAACAGCTGACATATTGAAAACCGAGAAAACACATTCGTATTGTTTTGTTACTTTAGGAAAATTATCCATCATTCATTTTTTATGTGTAGTAATCAACCACATCTTAATCCGATGAATGGTGTGTCTCATATGACTAAAAGTGTCCGTTATTAGTTAAAAATTGACATTTTGGCTCAAAATGCGTCACTCACTAAAAACCAAACAAACTCACTCTGATTTTCTTCATAATTTAGGAAAATGATTCATAAGTTCTTTATGATGTGTATGAATCAGTATCATGTCAAACCAATGCACGATGCGAGTGGTATGACTCAAAATGCGTGTTTCCAGTTTGAAATGACATTTTAGTAAAAAAACACAACTAACATACTAAAAACTGATCAAACACATTCATATTGTTTAGATACTTTATGAAAATGATATAATTGTCATTATTGATGTGTAGTAATGAACTTAACCTCAATATGACGCATGGTGTAATGAATATGACTCAAAGTGTCTCTTTTTATTTAAAATTGACATTAATTTTAGTAAAAAAACACAACTGACATACTAAAAACTGAGAAAACGCATTCATATTATTTTTATAATTTAGAAAAATTATCCATGAGTAATTTGTAACATGTAGGAATCAACCCCACCTCAATAAAACACATTATGTGACCAGTATAAATCCAAACGTGTCTTTTTGTTTAAAATTGACATTAATTTAAGTAAAAAGAACAACTGACATACTGAAAACTGATAAAACACATTCAGATTATTTTAATACTTTAGAAAAATGATACATCAATCATTTTTGATTATTAAGAGTCAACCGCACCTCAATCTGATGAACGGTGTGACTGATATCACTAAAAGTGTCTGTTATCAGTTTAAAATTGATATTTTATCTCAAATCGCGTAACTCACTAAAAACCAAAAAAACCCGCTCCAATTGTCTTAATAATTTAGGACAACGATTTATAAGTTATTTTTGATGTGTATGAAGAAGTATCATGTGAAATTGATGCACGATGCAAGTGATATGACTCAAAATGTGTGTTTCTAGTTTGAAATGATATTTTAGTAAAAAAACAAAACTGGCATACTAAAAACTAAGAAAACGAATTCGTATTGTTTTGATACTTTAGGAAAATTATCTATAAGTCATTTTTTATTTTTATAAATCAACCACACCTCAATCTGATGAACGACGTGACCAGTATAAATCCAAATGTGTTTTTGTTTAAAATTGACATTAATTTAAGTAAAAAGAACAAGTGACATACTGAAATCTAAGAAAACAAATTCATATTATTTTGATACTTTAGGACAATGATCCATGAGTCATTTTTGATGTGTAGGAATCAATATCACATCAATCCAATGCATGGTGTGACTAGTATGACTAAAAGTGTCCACTATCAGTTGAAAATTGACATTTTAGCTCAAAAAGTTTCACTCACTGAAAACCAAGAAAACACCCTATGACTGTCTTCATAATTTAGGAGATTGATTCATAAGTCCTTTGTGACGTGTATGAAGTAGTCTCACCTCAAACTGATGAACGATGTGACTAGTATGACCCAAAATGAGTGTTTCCGGTTTGAAATGATATTTTATTAAAAAAACACAACTATCATATTGAAAACCAAGTAAACCCATTCAGATTGTTTTGATACTTTAGAACGATGATCCATGAGTCATTTGTGACATGAATTAATCAACCACACCTCAATACAATGAATGACATGACTGGTATAAATCAAAATATGTCATTTAAATTTGATATTAATTTTAGTAAAAAAACAAGGGACATACTAAAAATTAAGAAAACCAATTCGGATTGTTTTGATATTTTAGGAAAACAATTCATAACTCATTTTTGACATGTAGGAATCAACCCCACCTTAATAAAATACATGGTGTGAACTATATAACTCCAAATGCATCTTTTTTATTAAAAATTGACATTTTATTAATGTATTCTTTCATATTAATGTTTAATTTATTTCATTATAGTATTACTAACATAATTTTTGTTTTCTTATATAGGTGGAACCTTTTGATTGAGTTGGGATGATTTGTTTCGAAACTAATACCTTGGGCATACATTTTTGAGATGGGATCACGGATGTCAAAGAATGAAACATTAATTTTTTTAAATATTTGTTGGATAATTGTAAATGTAATTATATAAAACATTGTTTGAAATGTATATAACATTGTTTCCCAAACCCTTATGTGCACTGCTTTGTTCTTGTGTGTGCTGTGTAGGTGATGTTTTGTGTAGGTGGTGCGTGTGTGCTGTACAGATGCTACTTATGCTGTTTATATGTGCAGGTGCTGCTGGTGGGTGCGTTGTTATATAAATAGTACATCACAGGCAACTAGGCCTTTATCAGCGCTACTATGAGCGTTGATAAAGGAACCCTTTATAGCAGTATTTTGATCACTGATAAAGTCACCATTTATCAGCGCTAATTAAAGGGATGATAAAAGGATCTTTTATTAGTGCTAAAAATAGCACTGATAAAAATGTCTTTTATCTATGCTAAAATATCACGGATAAAGGGGATCTTTATCAATACTTTTTTAGTGCTGTTAAAAGGGACCCCCTTTATCTTCGTTGAGATTAACAGTGCTTTTCTAACGCTGTTAAAAGCGTTTTCTAGTGCTTTTTAAAGCATTATCTATAGTAATTTGGTTTTTTTGTATGGTTCAATTTTTCATGTTTGTCCTTGTTTTTCCACCATTAAGATCATTTTGATCGAACTTCTTATGTATCTATTTCTCGGTCTGATTGTGTATATCAACTTTGTAAGATCCTATCTTTTTCAAGTATATCACTTTAATTTTTTTGGATAAATCTCCTTGAGTTGGGTTGTATTTCTTTTAGACCTTGTTTATCAAGTAAATTTTTCTAATATACAAGAAAAAAACAAATTCCCATTCTAGAGTTGAGGGTAAACAAATTCCCAACCTCTAGTTAGTGTTGGGGTGTTTTTTCAGGATGCTTGAACGTTGTATGACAAAGCGCCTACTGTAGAAGTAATTTGAGGAAGGCACTTTGTATTAAAGAACCTTCCATGAAATATTTATTTAGAAGACACTTTTTTCAAAAAGTTTTCTCTTCATATTAATTCTCAAGAAGGCCCAGTTGGAGATAACACCTTCCCTTATATATTTTCAAAGTATTCTTTATTTTTTGTTTTGTTTTTTTTTATAATAATTATATATTTATCTAATTTTTATAAATTATTATCATGAAATAATTTTTTTGTTTCATGTAATTTATTATTTTTATTATATTTATGAATATTAATAATGATAATAATAATTATGATGACGTATATAATAGTATTAAATATTTTTTCTAATAAAATAAAATAATTTTAATATAAAAATTAAATTATTATTATTATTATTAAATATAAAAAAATATTTTTTGTTTATTTATTAAAATAATGAATATTTTATTTCTATTTTCAAATAAATAATAATAATAATAATGTTAAATATTACTATTAAATAATAAATATGTGCAAAAATTTTGTTTGACTTATTGATTATTTATAATTAATTACATTATTAATTATATTATTAATAATTATTATTAAATACGTAAATAATTAGATCATATATAAAATTTATAATAATTATTTATTACTTTATTAATAAAATATTAATTATATTACTAGTATGATTATTATAAATGATTATTAACTGTATAAAAAATTGATAAGAATAAAATTATTATTAATAAATGTATTTTATATATTACTAATTTAATTAATATTTATTTTAAATTATATTATTAATTACTTTATTAGTTATAATAACAATTATATTAATCAAATCATTATTCATAATTATTATTATAGTCATTTAAAATATTTAATAATATAATTAATATTTATAAACAATGTAATTCATAATATTTAATAATAATAAAATAATTAACAATACTTAATAATAATTTAATTAGTAATATAATGTTTAATAATATTTATACCCATAAATTTTTTAAATTGCAAATGTAAAGTTTTTAATCAATAAAGTTTGTGTCATGTAAATTATTTTTGATTTTTTATATTAATGAAATTATTTTACATTTAAGTTATTTTTTATATGTTTAATCAGTGTCTAAAGTTTCATTTAAATTATAATTATAGTTTATATTTTATAGACATTCAAAGTTGCCTACTTAAAACATAATAATGTTTCAAGTAAGTGACTTTGAAAGCCTATAAATTATAAAGTAAAAAAACAATCAAAATGAAATTCGAAACATTGAATAAACATATAAAAAATAATTGAAAATGAAAAGATTTTTTTTAAAAATAATTGATGAAAAATAATTTTAATTACATAAAATATTGTTGTTTTAAAACAAAATATTTGAACTTATAAATTATTTTTGTAGTAAACATTTTTTTTGTAAATTTATTTATTTTAATTATTATTTTTTAATTCCTTTTATTTTAAATTAATTTTTATTTGTACAATAAATGTTTTAAATTTCATTTAGATTTTATTTATACTATATTTTATGTGCATAAATATTTTAAAGTAATGTTATGTTTTTAATCAATAAATTTTGTGTTGTATAAATTAATTTTGACTAGTTATATTAATTAAATTCTTTTACATTTCAGTTATTTTTTATATGTTTAATCCATTCTTAAATTTAATTTAGATTGTACTTATAGTTTATATTTTATCGGTATCCAAAATCACCTACATGAAATGTAATAATGTTTCAATCAAAGCCTATAAATGAAAATAATTTCTTAAAATGAATTGATGAAAAATATTTTCAATTGCATAAAATATTATTGTTTCAAAACATAACATTTGTACTTATAAATTATTTTTTCACCATTTTTTTGTGTGTAGATTTATTTTTTAATTATTTTTTTGTTATTACTTTTATTTTCAATTAATTTTTATTTTTAAAATCAATTTTTTAAATTTCATTTATATTTTATTTATACTTTATAATTTATAGGCTTTCAAATTCACCTTTTTGAAACATTATTAGGTGACATTGAAAGCCTATAAAATATAAACTATAATTAGAATCTAAATAAAACTTAAAACATGGTTTAAACAAATAAAAAATAGTATAAAATAAAAACAATTTCATAAATATAACAAATCCAAAATAATTGACATGATGCAATTTTTTTGATTAAAAACATAATATTTACAATTCAAAAAGTTTATTTGAATAAAATATATAACAAATGAAATCTATATGAAATTGAAAAATTTGACTTTACAAATAAAAATTAATTGAAAGTAAATGGCATATCAAAAAAATAATAAACAAAAAAATTTAATTTGGGAAAAAAATGTTTGCTGCAAAAATAATCTATAATAAAAATGTTATATTTTGAAAATGCATTTTCAGTAATTTAAAATGATAAAACATTAATTTAAAGGTTAAAACCATATATAATGATCTTCAATTGACTTTAAATCTTATAAAATCTATCTTAGAATTATTTTTGACATGTGAGATCAGACGGCGCGTTAATCTGACATGTGATGTGCTCGAACGGACTAAATAAGAAGTATTTAGAAAATGTCAGTCTTTAAAAATGCGTGCCATAGAGGAAAAGTCATCCAAATGAACTAATATTGTTGTGAAATAATAGGAAAAAAACATTTGTATTATAGATTAAAAAATCCCTATGATTTTTTCCTATGATTTCACAGTACTTAATTTAAGTAAAAAGAACAACTGACTTACTGAAAACTGAGAAAACACATTCAGATTATTTTAATACTTTAGGAAAATGATACATCCATCATTTTTGAGGATTAAGAGTCAACCTCACCTCAATCTGATGAACGATGTGACTGATATCACTAAAAGTGTCTGTTATCAGTTTAAAATTGACATTTTATCTCAAATCACGTCACTCACTAAAAACCAAACAAACCCGCTCCGATTGTATTAATAATTTAAGAAAAATATTTATAAGTTATTTTTGATGTGTATGAAGAAGTCTCATGTCAAACCGATGCACGATGCATGTGATATGACTCAAAATGTGTGTTTCTAGTTTGAAATGACATTTTAGTAAAAAAAACATAACTGGCATACTAAAAACTGAGAAAACAAATTCGTATTGTTTTGATACTTTAGGAAAATGATCTATAAGTCATTTTTTATGTGTAGGAATCAACCAAACCTCAATTCAATGAACTATGTGACCGGTATAAATCCAAATGTGTTTTTATTTAAAATTGATATTAATTTAAGTAAAAAGAACAAGTGACATATTGAAAGCTGAGAAAACAAATTCAGATTATTTTGATACTTTAGGAAAATGATCCATGAGTCATTTTTTATGTGTAGGAATCAATATCACATCAATCCAATGCACAGTGTGACTAGTATGACTAAAAGTGTCCATTATCAGTTGAAAACTGACATTTTAGCTCAAAAAGTTTCACTCACTGAAAACCAAGAAAACACCCTCTGATTTTCTTCATAATTTAGGAGATTGATTCGTAATTCCTTTGTGATGTGTATGAAGTAGTCTCACCTCAAACCGATGAACGATGTGACTATTATGACCCAAAATGGGTGTTTCTGGTTTGAAATGATATTTTAGTAAAAAAACACAACTATCATACTAAAAACCGAGTAAACCCATTCAGATTGTTTTGATACTTTAGAACGAAGATCCATGAGTCATTTGTGACATGTAGTAATCAACCACAACTCAATACAATGAATGAAGTGACTAGTATAAATCCAAATATGTCATTTAAATTTGATATTAATTTTAGTAAAAAGACAAGGGACATACTAAAAATTAAGAAAACCAATTCAGATTGTTTTGATATTTTAGGACAACAATCCATAACTCATTTTTGACATGTAGGAATCAACCCCACCTTAATAAAATGCATGGTGTGACCTATATAACTCAAAATGTGTATTTTTTATTAAAAATTTACATTTTATTAATGTATTCTTTCATATTAATGTTTAATTTTTTTATTTATAGTATTACTAAAATAATTTTTGTTTTCTTATATAGGCAGAACCTTTTGATTGAGTTGGGATGATTTGTTTCGAAACTAATACCTTGGGCATACATTTTTGAGAGGTGATCACGAATTTCAAAGAATGAAACATTAATGTTTTTAAATATTTGTTGGATAATTATAAATGTAGTTATATAAAACATTGTTTGAAATGTATATAACATTATTTCCCAAACCTTTATGTGCACTTCTTTGTTCTTTTGTGCGTTGTGTAGGTGATGTTTTGTGTAGGTGGTGCGTGTGTGCTGTAAAGATGCTGTTTATGCTATTTATATGTGCAGGTGCTTCTGGTGGGTGCGTTTTTATATAAACAGTACATCATAGGCAACTAGGCCTTTATCAGCACTACTACGAGCGTTGATAAAAGCACCCTTTATAGTAGAATTTCGATCACTGATAAAGTCACCATTTATCAGCGCTAATTAAAGCGCTGATAAAATGATCTTTTATTAGTGCTAAAAACAGCACTGATAAAAATGTCTTTTATCTATGCTAAAATAGCACAGATAAAGGAGGTCTTTATCAATACTTTGTTAGTGCTGTTAAAGGGGACCCCCTTTATCTTCGTTGAGATTAACAGTGCTTTTCTAGCGTTGTTAAAAGCATTTTCTAGTGATTTTGAAAGCATTATCTATAGTAGTTCATTTTTTTTGTATGGTTCATTTTTTCATGTTTGTCCTTGTTTTTCCACCATTAAGATCATTTTGATCGAACTTATTATGTATCAGTTTCTTGGTCTGATTGTGTATATCAACTTTGTAAGCTCCTATCTTTTTCAAGTATCTCACTTTAATTTTTTTGGATAAATCTCCTTGAGTTGGGTTGTATTTATTTTAGACCTTGTTTATCAAGGAAAATTTTCTAATATACAAGAAAAAACAAATTCCTAATCTGGAGTTGAGGGTAAACAAATTCCCAACCTCCAGTTAGTGTTGGGGGTGTTTTTTCAGGATGCTTGAACGTTGTATGGAAAAGCGCCTACTGTAGAAGTAATTTGAGGAAGGCACTTTGTATTAAAGCACCTTCTATGAAATATTTATTTAGAAGACACTTTTTTCAAAAAGTTTTCTCTTCATATTAATTCTCAAGAAGGCCGAGTTCGAGACAACACCTTCCCTTATATATTTTTCAAATTATTATTTATTTTTGTTTTGTTTTGTTTTTTTTTATAATAATTATATATTTATCTAATTTTTATAAATTATTATCATGAAATATTTTTTTTGTGTCATGTAATTTATTATTTTTATTATATTTATGAATATTAATAATGATAATAATAATAATGATGATGTATATAATAGTATTAAATATTTTTTCTAATTAAATAAAATAATTTTAATATAAAAACTAAATTATTATTATTATTATTAAATATAATATTTTTTTGTTTATTTATTAAAATAATGAATATTTTATTTCTATTTTAAAATAAATTACAATAATAATAATATTAAACATTACTATTAAATAATAAATATATGGATAAATTCATTTAAACTTATTGATTATTTATAATTAATTACATTATGAATTATATTATTAATAATTATTATTAAATTCGTAAATAATTATATTATATATAACATTTATAATAATTATTTACTACTTTATTAATAAAATATTAATTATATTACTATTCTAATTATTATAAATGATTATTAACTGTATAAAAAATTGATATCAAAAAAATTATTATTAATAATTGTATTTTATATATTACTAATTTAATTAATATTTATTTTAAATTATATTATTAATTAATTTATTAGTTATATTAACAATTATATTAATCAGATCATTATTCATAATTATTATTATAGTCATTTAAATATTTAATAATATAATTAATATTTATAAAAAATGTAATTCATAATATTTAATAATAATAAAATAATTAACAATACTTAATAATAATTTAATTAGTAATATAATGTTTAATAAGATTTATACCCATCAATTTTTTAAATTTCAAATGTAAAGTTTTAAATCAATAAAGTTTGTGTCATGTAAATTAATTTTGATTTTTTATATTAATGAAATTCTTTTACATTTAAGTTATTTTTTATATGTTTAATCAGTGTCTAAAGTTTCATTTAAATTATAATTATAATTTATATTTTATAGACATTCAAGTCGCCTACTTAAAACATAATAATGTTTCAAGTAAGTGACTTTGAAAGCCTATAAATTATAAAGTAAAAAAACAATCAAAATGAAATTCAAAACATTAACTAAACATATGAAAAATAATTGAAAATGAAAATATTTTTAAAAACAATTGATGAAAAATAAATTTAATTACATAAAATATTGTTGTTTCAAAACAAAATATTTGTACTTATAAATTATTTTTGCAGCAAACATTTTTTTTTGTAAATTTATTTATTTTAATTATTTTTTATCATTCTTTTTAATTTCAATTAATTTTTTTTTGTACAATCAATGTCTTAAATTTCATTTAAATTTTATTTATACTATATTTTATGTGCATAAATATTTTAAAGTAATGTTATGTTTTTAATCAATAAATTTTGTGTTGTATAAATTAATTTTGACTAGTTATATTAATTAAATTCTTTTACATTTCAGTTATTTTTTATATGTTTAATCCATTATTAAATTTAATTTAGATTGTACTTATAGTTTATATTTTATAGGTATCCAAAATCACCTACATGAAATGTAATAATGTTTCAATCAAAGCCTATAAATAAAAATAATTTCTTAAAATGAATTGATGAAAAATATTTTCAATTCCACAAAATATTATTGTTTCAAAACATAACATTTGTACTTATAAATTATTTTTTCACCAATTTTGTGTGTGCAGATTTATTTTTTAATTATTTTTTTGTTATTCCTTTTATTTTCAATTAATATTTACTTGTAAAATCAATTTTTTAAATTTCATTTAAATTTTATTTATACTTTATAATTTATAGGCTTTCAAAGTCACCTTTTTGAAACATTATTAGGTGACTTTGAAATCCTATAAAATATAAACTATAATTAGAATCTAAATAAAACTTAAAACATGGTTTAAACAAATAAAAAATAGTATAAAATAAAAAAATTTCATAAATATAACAAATCCAAAATAATTGACATGACACATTTTTTTGATTAAAAACATAACATTTACAATTCAAAAAGTTTATGTGAATAAAATATAGAACAAATGAAATCTATATGAAATTGAAAAATTTTACTTTACAAATAAAAATTAATTGAAAGTAAAAGGCATATCAAAAAAATAATAAACAAAAAAAAAATTATTTTAGGCAAAAAATGTTTGCTGCAAAAATAATCTATAATACAAATGTTATATTTTGAAAATGCAGTTTCAGTAATTTAAAATGATAAAACATTCATTTAAAGGTTAAAATCAAATATAATTATCTCCAATTGACTCTAAATCTTATGAAATCTATCTTAGAATTATTTTTGACTTGTAAGATCAGACGGTGTGTTAATCCGACATGTGATGTGCTCAAACGGACTAAATAAGAAGTATTTAGAAAATGTCAGTCTTTAAAAACGTGTGCCATAGAGGAAAATTCGGCCAAATGAACTAAGATTGTTGTGAAATCATAGGAAAAAAATTATAGATTTACATAAATATATACAAAATAAATAAAAATAAAAATAATTTCATAAATATATTAAATAAAAAATAATTTATAGGCTTTCAAACCCATCTACTTAAACCATTATTACATTTTATGCTGGGGACTTTGAAAGTCTATAAAATATAAGCTATAAGTAAAGTCTAAATGAAACAAAAAACATGCACTAAACATATAAATAATAGTTGAAAATAAAAAATAATTTAACAAATACAAGAAATAAAAAATAATTTACATGACACAAACTTTATTGATTAAAAAATAACATCTACCCTTCAAAAAAAAAATTATGCGCATAAAATATAGTATGAATAAAATCTAAATGAAATTTAAAACATTGAATGTACAAGTAAAAATCAATTGAAAATAAAATGAATTTCAAAAAAATAATAAATAATAAATATTAGTTCTGTTATTATTGTCAAATATTTTGAATCCAATTTGTGATAATAAATAATAATATTTTAAAATATTTACAAGAATTACAATAATGATTATGAATAATGATGTAAAAACAACGAGCCCGTACCCTAGTGGTAATGGATCCTTCCTGGCATCCAAGAGACCCAGGTTCGAAACTAGGAGGAGGCGAATTTACGGGGCACTGTAGCAGTACTATAGTAGGAACTGTAGCAGTCAGAACTATTTACCCAATTTGGGCCTTCGGGCCACCGGTTTGGGCCTTCGGGTCTCAGGGCCTTTGGGTCATCAAAGGTCTTCGAGCCTTAGAAACTTCGGGCCATAGAGACCATGAAATAGCCCAGTTCACACAAAGCAGGCCCCAGAAGAGGATCAGAGCAAGAAGAGTAGCAGTCACCAGAAGTAGAGCTAACCAGATTGGAAGAATGAGAGGGTATAACAACCGACATCGGGACCAGGCATCGTGCAGCTTTGTACGGGGCAATACTAGCCGATCAGTAATTCAAGGTGGGGAGCTAGGCGATCAATTATGCAGAAGCTGGGGAGGGGAAGTTCTAGTGGGTTGGGCCTACAGGCCATGTATTGGGCATAGTATGCCTCCGAGCCTTCGTGTCATGTATTGGCCTTCGGGTCATGTCGGGTCTTATGCCTTGGGCCTACAGGTCATGTAAGGGTTTCCCTTCAACCCTTAAAAGGGGGATTATCCATAATAAAATAAGAAGAAGGCCTTTGGGCCATTCAGGCTAATAATTATGTAAATAATATAATTCTTAATGTAAATAATAAATTTGTTAATAATATAATTTAAAATAACTATTAATTAAAATTTTAATATAAGAAATATAATTGTTAATAATAATGTTATTATTAATAATTTATAATAAAATTATTAATCATTTATAATAATTATAATAGTAATATAATTAATATTCTAGTAATAAACAGATCAATAAATAATTATTTTAAATGTTATATATAATCTAATTATTTATGTATTTAGTAATACTAAATAACAATATAATTAATAATGTTATTAATTATAAATAATTATTAAATCAAAATGAATATATGCACATATTTATTATTTAATAATAATAATATTTAATGAAAATATGAATGGAGTTTATTTGACTATAAAAAGAAAATATTAATTAATTTAATAGAAAATATTTTTTATATTTAATAATATTTTTAATATTATATTATATTTTTGTATTTTTTATGTTAAATAATAATAATACTATTATTTTAATTATATAAATTATTATTATTATTTATTGAAAATGTGTTATATATATATATTTTTTTATATATATATTAACAAATCATAACAAAAATATTAAAATTAAAAATTAAAAAAAAGAGGGAAGACATTGTCTAAAACAACACCTTCTTCAAGACAATTGTGAAGAAGACATTGTTTCAAACAACAACATTCTTTTAATATTTCTAAAGTGGATTCTCTTTCAAACAACACCCACCCTCCTACGCGCACTCTCAATATTCAACAGTAGATTAGGAAATAGTTTCACAATCTAACTATTTTCAGAAATATATTTTTTATTTATGATGTATGATTTTTTTTTCTATTTATCAAGTCTAGGTCCAGGATAGCTTAAGTGTTTCAGGGATGCAACATGAATGAGAGGTGAGTTCTGTCTATTGAATGAATTAATGTTGTGAACCTAACTCATGACATGAATTGTTCTGGGCAAACACCATAAATTATATTCATGGCGTGAATTGTTCTAGGAAGACCCCATGAATTATATTCATGGTGTGATTTTTTCTGGGTAGAAACCTTGTAATATTTATACACTTTGTAATATTTATACACCCTGTAATCATTATACACCTCATAATATTTACACTCCCTGAAAACACCCCATGAAAAATTAACCCCCGTTTTGAAAATATTTCATAATGTGAAAAGTTTTTTAATGGGTTTTTAATTCATGTATGATGGAATTTAGGAAAAATAAAAGAAACGATACTTTCATGAGGTAAAAGTAATTCACGTGGTGAAAGAGTCACACCAAACCTTTTTAAATCCCTCCAGCGACATGCATTTTGTAAACATGAACCTCTTTCTCGACTACAACCCTATCATGGATGACGTTTGAGAGTTCTCTTTGATCTGGAAGCAAATCAACATTGGATCTTGGTGTTATAGACCAAGATTTCTAAGGTAATCCTTCTAATTCATCTTTCGCTTCTTGACCCATTTTTTGATGGAATTTTTGGTTCTTGTTAAAAGGAAGGAAGAATCTGATCGCTACCGCAGATGCGATATTTTTTCATCACCTTCTCTGCTTTCAAGGTGGGTGGTCAAAATCTTTTTCCCTTTATCTGATTTAATTATCCATAGTATGTGCAATATTTGCGATCATGACAACATACCGCAAACATGACCTAATTAATTAAATGATCCCTATTAAATAACAATCCTTTTTGTTAGACCATCCATTGGATCTCGTTGTATTCATAGGTGTTGATACTAAGACCTACATCTACCCGATTGGTGTGCCAACCTTGGACCTTGTTGAGATTTGGTCAAATTGACATTAAAACCTTGTGATAAATTGAAAAAAATTGATTTATTGTTGTCTTAGTCATTTAAATTGGCATAACATGAAAATTATGATCGCTTAAGATAGAATCACCTTGGATAAATTTGATCAATTGCCCAAATGGCTCGAAGGTCTTCTTGTTATTTTATTTTGGATAATCCCCATTTTAAGGGTTTAAGGGGAACCCTTACATGACCTGTAGGCCTAAGACACAATGCCCATACACAACCCAATATATGAACTTAAAGGCCCAAGACTCAACACACTTGAAACAGTACCTCCCCAACATCTGCATCTTGAAGACACCTAGCTCCTCAACTTGTATAGCTGATCTGCTAGAATTGCCCCATGTAGATATACACGATACCTAGTCTTGAGGGCAGTTGTCATACCCTCTCATTCTTCCAATCTGGTTAGCTCTTCTTTGGTGGTTGTTATTTTTGCTCTAAATCCTCATTTGGGTCTGCTCCTGTGTGGTCTGCCCTTCTTTAGTCTTTTCTGTGGCCCAAAAGTCCTGTGGCTCGAAAGCCATTGGTGTTTAGAAGGCCCTAAGACCCATAGGCCCAAAGGCCAAAATCAGATGAATAGTTTTGGCTGCTATAGTACTGAGCAATACCTACTACAGTAACTGCTATAGTACAGCTACAGTCCCTAGAAATTCACCCTCACCTGGATTTGATCCTGGGTCTCTTGGATGCCAAGAAGAAACCTCTACCACTTGGGTACAAACTCGTTGGAAAATTGGGTCAATTTATATGTTAATAAACTTAGGGTTAAATGATAAATGATATAGGTTTGATATATATATATGGGGTTAATTGGTAACCTGTATTTATGATACATAACTGGAAAGAAAAATTATAATTTGATGAATTGATCATTCTGCCTTGTAATGATGTATTTTGTATGTTTGATTTTAGCCATGAAAGTTTCTTTTTTAACTCTTAAGATTATGTGAAATCAATGTGATTTATTTTTGAGGATGAGATATTTAGTGACATGTTATGTTTGTTTGGATATGACTCATGATTTATATTGATGCCTGAGGGCTTGGTGCATGATTTTGTACTACCTGAGGGAAAGGAACACATGTACTAGATGTTCGAGGGTAGAATATATGATTATATTAGATGTCTGACGACCATATGAACAATCACTAGATTCCCGAGTGTGATATTCTGGATATTCTGAAAGAATAGTCCATTTGTGAACTTGATGTTTGTGCGATTCATCCTCAGTAGGAGAATCTATGACCAGTTGGGTGATCTGTCCTAATGAAGGAGGATCTACCCTTAATCAAAGATACCCGGTAGGGTGTCGAAGTGGGTTTGGATGGCCTTGGGTGTTAACCCATAACTTGGGGGTCAACATGTTTATTTCATGTGAAATATAAATTTATTAAATTAATACCCTGTTATTAACTTTATTTCATGCACTACTTTTCTCAGACAGAATTTGTTTAGACACGGAGGTGTCAAACTAGTGAGTTGTAATCACACCCTGGATGAGTCAAAATTTGGTACCCAAAAATATTTCATGGATATAGGTTTGGACAAGGGAAGGAGTCCCTGTTGTTGATTTATAACTGGATGAATGATTTGGAGCTTAGATACAGGACCAACACGGGGTTCAGGACCATGGTCTTTGGATAATTTATTTGAGTTTTCTTACTCTTTTATCTGTATAAATTTCAAAATGTCATTTAATTTCATTCAATTTTTCATTACATTATTATATTATTCTTTTTATTTGTTTAGTCATCCCTTCTCAACTTCAATTGATTATTTATTTATTCATATTGTTTTTATTATTTCCTCTACTCTGCTATTATTTTTCCACTATCATTGCAACTATGTACCATAGGGTATAGTCTCCCCACTATATTCTTTATGCCCTCACTACTAGTCGGAAGCCTCTTGTGTATGGGGAGGTGTGCCTGAGGTCACGTAACCAACTAGCTCATTCACTTGAGGGAGTACCAGGCCAGGGATGTTATAAAGTAATATCAGAGTATCATGTTTTATTTTCTATTGCTTTACTATTTGGGAAAGATAGAAAGGATACTATGATGTTTTAGGATTTGGTAATGATATTGTTCATGGGAGTAGTTAACCCATGTATGGGAAAAAAACCGAGTGCCTTGGGATGATATTTTTTTTCACGATTTTTTCTTGTTACAATTTGATGCTATTTCACCTTGGGTGATTCACATGCTGTGCGATGTTATTGTTTCTTGAGGTTTGTACTTATGGTTTGGTATGACATGAGATGTGTATGCATGCATCATGATAGGAATATAGGGATATATATTGACATGTATTGTTAATGATAGGTACATATTTATTGCATGTGATATTGAAGTTCCAAAGGATTTAATAATAACTAAGAAGGGGGGGGGGGTGAATCGGTTGTTCACTTTTATAAGTTTCAATACTTTTTAAAACTTAACCCCTGAAACATGTTAAATTTTATATCCTTATAATATTTTAGTAAAAAATCATGCATGAAAAACTTGGAAATCAAGTAAATAACATGATATTTACAAGGTTTGACCTCAATGTGAGAACCTACATCCTTTCCATAGCCACTCCCGTGGGTCTATGAAAATTCACTATAACAAAGACATGAATAAAAATTGTTCCAAATCCCATTAGAAACCTTCTATCTCCCGATATAAATGATTATAATGTCTCACATTAGTTTACATAGTTTTCTTACAAACAATTGAGCCACAAAAGAAAATATCACAAAAAAAGTTTATCCTCAAAACTCTGTCTAGAACCTCAGCTTGATAGACTCATTACGATGAACTCATTACGATGAAACCTTTTCTCAAACTACACTTCCCAAACTCTTCTCAACTACTTAGTTTAATCTTCCTCAGTCTGACCTTCCTCAGTCTAGTCAGAAAACTTTTAGCTATATGATCTTCTAACAATATATCTATTAGGAAAGAAATCTTACTCAAACTCTGAAGTGCTCTGCCTTTTCACACATTAAAAGGTTTAAAAGTATGAATGTATTGTTCATCTATTTATAGTAATCCCAGAATAGAAAATGTGGGAAACTGAATTTTTTTCCCTCTTACTCAAATTCATAATCCTCTAAAATTCACTCATATTTGAACTTCATGTTTGACCACTTCAAATCTTCTGGAACCATCTTGAATCATCTTGAGTCTTCTTAGTAATCAACCTTCTTGAACTTCCTAACTTTTCTTCAGTATGATAGAAATTTCTCAGCTCATTTCAATGGAAATTCCTCGACTCATTATGTTGTAACTTCCTCAACTAATTATGATGGAACTTCCTCAGATCACTATGATGGAACTTATTAAGCTAATTTGGAATTGACTTTACTTATCAAAGTGAGTCTAATTGACTTTCATTCTCAGAGTCAATTTGATGGAATCCTTATGATGATGAAATTCTCATTATAATGGAATTATTATTACGATGGAATTCTAATTATAATGGAATTATCATTATTATGGAAACTTCACTCTGTAACTTTGAAATTCTTCAAACCTCATCAGTTAAAAATCATTCAAACTTCCTATTACTTCTGTGCCCAATACTTCTGGATCTGATGAAAAATTTTCCTTGATTCTTAGAACTGATACAATATTTACAATTCCTCAATTTATTAAAAAGCTTTTAACATGATATATTTCATGATTTATGAGAACTTAAAGATTATAAAATCATCTTCTGACTTTAGGTTAGAAATTTTAAGAACTTTCTAACTTCTAACATCATTGTCTTCATTTAACCTAATTAGAAACATTCTAAATTTCCAAAAACCATGATGTACAATGAATCTTTAACTTCATGCCAATGAAACTGGGAACAATTTAGTGTCCGATAAACAAATTTATATATCTGATAACTTATGAAATTGGTGATGCTCAATCCGACACTCTACGTTCGGTGCTGCTCAGTCCAATCCTCTACATAAAAAAAACTTACTCCAAAACAAAACTTTTCTCTCCCTTTGTGTTTGGGTTTTAATGTTTAATAACTTCCAAGTGTTTTAAAAAAACATTATTTTATAATATATTAGTTGTTAAAAAATATAAAACTTTGTTAAAAACAAAAAATAATGAAGGTTATTCAATATCCCCCTTTAGACTTGTTTGAAAAATTTCATAAACAAATTTTACAACTCATCATTTTTAAAAAAATCAAAAGATTTCATAATTTTTTCTGAAACAAATCAAAGTTTTAAACTTTTATAAAAACATAGTATTTATCAAAAGAGAGTGTCCTGACACCACACTACTGGATAAATTAATGTTTTTAAAGGAATTCCATCCCTTAGTGATAAGAATTTTTTTCAACCATGTAAAGATAAACCCCCCAACTTTTATTTTTCTCACTTCTATTTTTCTACAACTCTTTATTGTTCTCTCCCCCATTATCTGATAACCCCAACTTCAGATTCATAAAATAAAGATAAGTAAACACTTCTTAGAAATCAAAAAGTTGTTACTTTCTCTCACCATTTATCAACATAATCCAAATCATGATAGGGGAATTCCTTATGAGTTTTAGGAAGTTATTGGAGGAGGATAAACATGAAGTTACAACCTAAAATCCACAAATATTTCTTTTAACATTGATTTTGTGAAGATATTAGCAAATTAATACTTTCTTGAGATATATTATTGGAAAATATCTATATAAGGAAATTTATACTTTATGAAGTGAAACTTTATATCAATGTGTTTTGATCTTGAATGCTGGACATGATTTCTAGAAAGATTAATTGCACTTTGATTATCACAAATTTTCTTCAATGATTTAGAGAATTTTAATTTTAAATCTTCTAGCTGAACTTTCATCCACAACATCCAAGTACAAGATTGAGTAGCTGAAATATATTCTAATTACACTGTTCTTAGAGTTACTAAAATCTATTTCTTATTATTCCAACTCACACAACATTCACCCAATACAAATTTTCCTATAGAAGTTGTTTTTATATCATTACAATATCCAGTCCAATCAATATCAGAATAACCATGAAAGTTCATATTAAAACTTCTTTTGTATAAAATCCCATGTGCAGTTGTTTCTTTAACATATCTTAGAATTCTCTTTACTTTCGATATATGAGACTCTTTTGGTTCTCTTTGATATTTGGTATACAAAGTTATAGCATACAATATCAGGTCTTAAGGTTGTGAGATAAAGAAAACTTCTAATCATCTTTTTAAATCCTTTATAATTCACACCTTTTCTAAATTCATATTTACTCAACTTTATGCTCACTGAAATAGGAGTGGAAACTTCTTTGGATTTTTCCATTCCAAACTTCTTTAACAATTCCATGGCATAATTTTCTTGAGATAAGAAAATGTACTTTTCCTTTTGTTGAACTTGTAAGATAAGAAAGAAAGTTAATTATCCCAAAATTTACATTTCAAAATTCTTCTTCATTTCCTCAGAAAATTATTTACAAAATTTTTCTTCATCCCCCAAAAAAATTATATCATCCGCATACACAATTACAATTTGTGTGCTAGATTTAACTTCTTTCATACACAATTTACTATCAACATTTATTTTATAAAAAATCAACATTATCAAAAAACTATCAAGCTTTGAATACCAGGAATGTGGGACTTATTTCAACCCATATAAGGATTTCTTCAACCTAAAAACATTATTTTCATCATTATCAAGTAGAAAACCACAAGGTTACTAAATGTAAACTTATTCCTTAATCTCCCCATTTAAGAAATATGAATTTACATCCATCTGATAATTTTTTTAATTTCTATGCGAAACCATTGATATAAAAATTCTAATAGTTTCTAATATTTCAACTGGGGAAAATTTTCCTCAAAATCCACACCTTACACCTATGAATAGCCTTTACAAATAGGCCTTTCTTTGTTTCTTGAAACTTATCCATGTTCATTCAACTTGTTTCTGTAAACTCATTTTTTTCTGATAACATGTTTACCATTTGGATGTGGTACAAGTTCCCACATTTCATTTTTCTCAATATGATCCAACTTTTCATTAATAAAATCCACTCATTCTTTATGTTGAACAGCTTATAAAACTGATTCTGAATCAAAATTTGAGATAAGTGAAGTCTGATTCTTTAATCTCAACTTTCTTCTAGTTTAAACTAGACCATTCTTATTTCTAATGATGTTTTCAGTCTTAACATGATTTTTTAAAGTAGAAAATTTCAAATTTTCTTTTCTAGCTTCACTTACCTCATCACATTATTCTTTAGAATCTTGATAAGTTTGTTTTGTATTATTATCACTTACATTGGAAACCTTCAATTTATCTTTCTCAACATTCTCAAAAACTTTTTTTAGATTTTTAATAACATTCACATCATATGAATCCAAAAAATTTTGTAAATGTTTGTTCCAACATTTGTAACTTCCTCTATTGGGTGAATAACCCATAAGTATTCCTTCTTCAACTTTCTCATTAAACTTTAAAAGATCTGAATTTTTAATTTTTATAAAACATGGACCTTCAAAATCCTTAAAGTATTTCAATGAAGTTTTTTTTGTTATATCACATTTCATAGCAAGTCATGTTGGATTTTGGTCTGAACAAACATCTGTTCTGAACATGTACAACAGTACTAACAGCTTCTATCTAAGGGTGTAATTTTGGCACAGCAACCCGAAAGCCCGATAGGCCCGGTTCGGAAGCTTGAGCGGCCCGATTCGGTAAAGCCCGCGTCAGGCCAGGCCGGGCTCGGGCCGTAGGTTCATCGGGTCGGGCCAATGCCTATCCAAGAAGGCCCGTGGGCCAAGCCGGGCCGGCTCGAAAAAGCCCATCCCACTAGCCCGTGTGAAGCCTAACCCGCTGTAAAAAAAATCAACGAGATGCTGCTGGTAGGGAGATTCAATCCCCCTATCTCAAGCTTCCAAGGCTGCGCTTGGACCAACTGGTCCAGGTGCTGCGCCTATTATATTATCACCAGAATTTATATATATGTATATATATATATCATTATATATTAACAAAAAAATAAAATAAAATAAAATAAAATATATATATATTATATTTAATAATGTATATATATATATACATATAATTATTATTATATATAATTATAATGTGTGTGTGTGTGTATATATACAATGATATATAATTATATATATATATATATAAACAAAGCCATTAATAATAATATCAATTTAGCGTGGATTTTAAAAATCCATTAATAATATATATATATAAATTATTTAATATAATATATATATAAACAAAGCTATTAATATATATATATATATATCAATGATTTAATATTATATATATATAATAACTTATTGTATATTAATAAAAAAATAACACACTCACCTAATGATGTTCGTGCACGTCCCGCAACCTCATTAATTTTTTAAGTATGTTGCAACTTGCATATATTATATATACTATACATTTATAAATCTATTTAGAAAAAAAATTAACCCACCCACTGCAGTGCACCCCCTAACCCCTAATTATTATTTTTATAATTTTATCATATTACATATGTATATATATATCAATCATTTAAAATTATATATATATATATATATAATAACTTATTATATATTAAAAAAATAACACACTCACCCAATGATGTTCGCGCACACTCCCAACCTCATTAATTTTTTTTTAAATATGATGAAACTTGCATATATATATATATATAAACAAATTCATTAATAATATATATATTAATGATATGATAATATATATATATATATATATGTATATATATAAACAAAGCCATTAACAATATATATATAATGCTATTAATAATATATATCAATTATGCGTGGCTTTTAAAAATCCATTAATAATATATATATATATGTGTGTGTGTGTGTGTGTCAATGATTTAATATTATATATATAATAACTTATTTTATATTCACAAAAAAATAACACACTCAACTAATGATGTTTGCGCACATCCCTCAACCTCATTAATTTTTTTTAAATATGTTGTAACTTCATATATTATATATAAATCTATTTTGAAAAAAAATTAACCCACCCACTACGGCGCACCCCCAACCCCTAATTATTTTTTTACAATTTTCTCATATTATATATATATATAATAAATTATTATATATTAACAAAAAAATAACTACTCACCCAATGATGTTCATACACCCCCAACCTCATTAATTTTTTTTAAATATGATGAAACTTGCATATATTATATATACTATATATACATATATAAATCTTTTTAGAAAAAAATTAACTCACCCACTGCTGCGCACCCCCTAAGACTATAATTTCAGCCCGACCCAAATAGAATCGGGCTAGGCTGAGCCTACCCTGCAAAAAAAAAAAAAACATTTAAAAAAATGTTTTAAATTAAAAAAATTCTTAAAAATAATTTTCATAAACAAGTTAAAAAAATAAATATAAATAAATGTTTTAAATAAATGATAAAAATGTTTAAATAACAACGCTTTAAACCCACTACACACTGCTGCGCACCCCCCAATCCCAAATTAATATTTTTTTTCAATTTGCACATAATATATATAAATTCATAGACATATATAAATCTATTTAGAAAAAATAACAAATCTACCCACTGTAAAATGTTAATAAAAAAATGTTTCTACATAAAACAAGTTTAATGTTTAAAAAATATATATATAAAAAACATGCGTTCAAAAAAATATTTTAAATTAAACGTCTAAAAATAAATGTAATTTTTTTTAAACAAGTGCTAAAAAATAGTTTAAAAAAATGTTTAAATAAAAATGTTTTAAACAAATGTTTAAAAAACGATTTTAAAACAAACACTTAAATTAATTTTTAAAAAAAAAACACTTAAAAAATAATTTTTACATTAAAATATGAAAAATGTTAAATGTTTTAAAAAAATACTTATAAACAACATGCATTTAAAAAAATTTAAAAAATGTTTTAAATTAATCATTAAAAAAATGTAAAAAACGTTTTAAATAGATGTTAAAAAATGGTTTAAATAAAAAATTTTAAATAAAAATTTTTAACAAAATCTTACAAAATTATAAATAAGTTAAAAAAATAAACGTAAAAAAATGTTTTAAAAAAATGTTAAAAACATTTAAATAACAAGGCTTTAAACTCACCCATTACTGCGCACCCCCCAAAACCCCTCATTAATGTTTTTTACAATTTGAAAATAATATATATAGATTCACAATATATAAATCAATTTAGACAAAAAAAATACATCCACCCACTGTAAAATGTTAATAAAAAATAAAATAAACATTTTTACAAGAAACATCCATTTACAAATAAATGATTTTTTTAAATAAATGTTAAAGAAATGTTTAAATAAAAACCTTTAAAACAAGTTTTAAAATAAAAAATCATTTTGAAAATAATAAAGGACCACCATGGCCCGACTCAAAAAAGCCTGGCCCGGCCCGGGCCAGGACGGGCTGAAATTTCACCCTTACTTCTATCCAATAGAAATTTGATAGTTTGTATTATACTAACATACTTACTCCCATTTCCACAAATATTCTATTCTTCCTTTATGATACTCCATTTTTTTTGTGGGGGGAATATAGATCACTATACTGATGTTTGATTCTATGATTTTTTAGATAAGTTTCAAAAGTATTTCACATGAATTCTATACCATTATTTATTCTCAACTTCCTTATATAAACCCCCATTACTTTATCAACATCTTTTCTGATGACTCTAAACATTTCTAGAGCCTTTGAATTGTGTTTCATAAACATCATGTTTTTTATCTGAGTGAAATCATCAATAAAAGTGATAAATTAAAAATACACTTTTGTTTATTAATGTCTCATCAGACCACCTAAATCAGAATGAATAAGTTCAAGAGGCCTGGTTGACTGAATCTCATCCGTCTTATGAATTTTATTAGTCACCTTACCTTTATAATAAGTAATAGATACATCTTATTATCTTATTTTCAATTATAGAAAGTTTCATACAAAAATAAACTTTAGAGGGTTTTTTTCAAAATTTTATGCCCAAGATGGCCATGTCTCTAGTGCCACAATTTATTCTCATCTTCAGCACTTAAGTAACCAGATTTGTTAAATCACCACTACACATATTCCCTTTAACAACACAAAAAATGTATTTTAATAGCACTAAAAATCCCTCTTAATCACAATGCTAATAAAGGGGGTCCTTTACCCGTGCTAAAAAAAGTACTGATAAAGGACCCCATTTATCAACTTTATTTTAGAACTGATAAAAGACACACTTTATTAGTGCTCTAAATAGAGATGATAAAGGCCCAGCTAGCTTAAACGTGTTGTTAATATAATAGAACACATAGAAAAAACCTACGATTTCAAACAATGATATATATATTTAATGGGACACCATGAATAAAAAAATTTGCATCCATGGTATATACAAAAAAACACTACTATATACATTTCAAATAATGTTTTATATAATAACATTTACAATTATCCAACAAACATTTAAAAACATCAATGTTTCATCTTTTGATGCCCATGATCCCCTCTAAAAAATTTCCTCCCATGGTATCAGTTGTCGAATAAATATTCTCAACCTGATCAAAATATTCTACCTATATAATAAAATAAATATTATGTTAGTAATACTATAAAGAAATAAATTAAAAATTAGTATGAAAGTATACATTAATAAAATGTAAATATTTAGTAAAAGATATATATTTGGAGTTATACCAGTCACACCATGTGTCAGATTGAGGTGTGGTTGATTCCTACACATCAAAAATGACTCATGGATCATTTTCCTAAAATATCAAAACAATCCAAATTTGTTTTCTTGGTTTCCAGAATGCCATGTTTTATTTTTACTAAAATTAATGTCAATTTTCAATAAAAAGACATACCTAGAGTTATATCGGTCACACCATACATAAAATTGAGGTTTGGTTTATTTCTACACATAAACAATGACTCATGGATCATTTTCCTATAGTATTAAAACAATTCAAATGAGTTTTCTTGGTTTTCGGTATGCCATTTGTGTTTTTTACTAAAATGTTATTTCAAACTAAAAACACACATTTTGAGTCATAACGGTCACACCAAGCATCATTTTGATGTGAGAATGATTTATACATGCCACAAATGACTTATGAATCACTGTCCTAAATTATCAAGACAATCAGAGTGTGTTTTCTTGGTTTTTAGTCAGTGAAATGTTTTAAACTAAAATGTTAATTTTAAACTGATAATGGATACTTTTAGTCATACCAGTCACATCATGCATTATGTTGAGGTGTGGTTGATTCCTACACATAAAAAATCACCCAAGGATCATTTTACTAAAGTATCAAAACAATATGAATGTGTTTGCTGAGTTTTTACTTTGTCACTTGTTCTTTTTACTAAAATTAATGCCAATTTTAAATAAAAAGACACAATTGGAGATATATCGGTCAACTATGCATTGAATTGAGGTGTGGTTGATTCCTATACATCAATAATGACTCATGGGTCTTTTTTCTAAAGTATCAAAACAATATGAATGTATTTTCTTAGGTTTTAGTATGCCTGAATGGCCCTAAGGCCTTCATTTTTATTAATTTTTGATAACCCCACTTTCAAGGGATGAGGGTAACCCTTATAAAGCCCGTAGGCTCAGATATTACAAGGACCACAGGCTTAGGAGATTACATGACCCGAAGGTCTTAGGGAATCAACCAGACTATCTACAAGGAACTGCCCCTCCCCAGCATCTGTGTCATGATAGTAGCTCCCCACCTTTGCATGGCCATCTGGTTAGGCTTCCCGTGCAAGCACATGATGATCCCGATGTTATAGCCATACCCTCTTATTCTGACAAATCCATTTGGCTCTGCTCTGGTAAGTGCACCTGCTCTGAATCCCCTTCTGGGGCTGCTCCTTTTTTGTAGTGTGTCTAGGGAAACTACATGTGGCCTGAAGGACTTAAGGTGGCCCGAGGGCCTTAAAGGTGGCCCTTAATCCCTACTGACCCAAAGACCTGGGTGGCTCGAAAGCCTTAAGGACTCCAAGCTGAAACTGATGGCCCAAGGTGAATAGTTCCAGCTGCTACAGTACCGAACAGTACCTACTACAGTAACTGCTACAATTCCTGCTACAGTACTTGCACAATGTACAGTTCTGCTACAATACCTGTATAGTGTATAGTCTACTATAGTACCCACACAATGTACAATATTGCTACAGTACTGCTACAATGTCTGCTACAGTACCTACTACAGTACCTACTACAATACCGCTACAGTATCAGAAAATATTCCTTTACCTGGTTTTGAACCTGGGACTTTGGATGCACTTAAGGATACCTCACCAACTGGGTTGAGGCTCATGTGTAGGTTTTAGTATGCCAATTTTGTTTTTTTACTAAAATGTCATTTCAAACTAGAAACACACATTTTGAGTCATACTAGTCGCATCGTGCATCGGTTTGATGTGACACTGCTTTATACACATCATAAATAAATTATAAATCATTGTCCTAAATTATTAAGACAATTGGAGTGAGTTTTCTTGGTTTTCAGTGAGTGGAATTTTTTGAACTAAAATTTCAATTTTAAATTGATAACGGACACTTTTAGTCATACCAGTCACATCACACATTATATTGAGGTGTGGTTGATTCCTATACATCAAAAATGACTTTTGAATCATTTTCCTAAAGTATAAAAATAATATAAATGCATTTGATCAGTTTTCAGTATGTCACTTGTTCTTTTTTACTTAAATTAATATCAATTTTAAATAAAAAGACACACTTGGAGTCATAATAGTCGCACCGTGTATCGTATTGAGGTGTGGTTGACTTATACATGTCACAAATAAATCATGGATCATTTTCATAATGTATCAAAACAATCTAAATTCATTTTATTGGTTTTTAGTATATCACTTGTGTTTTTTTACTAAAATGTTATTTCAAATTAGAAACACACATTTTGAGTTATACCAGTCGCATCATGTATTATTTTGATATGAGAATGCTTTATACATGTTTATGAATCGATGTACTAAATTATCAATAAAATCAAAGCGTGTTTTCTTAATTTTCAGTGAGTGACACGTTTTGAACTATAATGTAAATTTTAAATTGATAACTAGTACTTTTGGTCACACCGTTCACATCGTGCATCAGATTGAGGTGGGTTTGATTCCTATACATCAAAAATGACTCATGGATCATTTTCATAAAGTATCAAAACAACACGAATATTTTTTCTCAATTTTCAGTATGTCACTTATTCTTTTTTACTTAAATTAATGTCAATTTTAAATGAAAAGATACATTTGGAGTCATAAATATCACACCATTCATCGTATTGAGGATATTTTGACTCCTACACATCACAAATGTCTCATGGATCATTTTCCTAAATTATCAAAACAATCTGAATGCATTTGCTTAGTTTTCGGTATGTTACTTGTTCATTTTACTAAAATTAATGTCAATTTTAAATAAAAATAGACACTTTGAGTTATACCTGCCACACTATGCATCATATTGAGGTGTAGATGATTTGTAAACATAAAAAATTACTTATATATCATTTCCCTAAAGTATCAAAACAATCCGAATGTGTTTTCTCAGTTTTGAGAATGCCAGTTTTATTTTTTACTAAAATTAATATCAATTTTAAATAAAAAGAAGCACTTAGATTATGTTAATATAGTAGAGAACATATAATATTATGAGTAAAAACATAGTATATTAAAAAAATTACCTTCTCATTAAATTCTGAGTTGTATCCTCGATGTCCTATCTTTCACGAGCATGAGAATCTTCAAACAAACAACCCAAACTCAAACAAAGGAATCCACCTATATAAGAAAAAAATTATTATGTGAGTAATACTAAAAATAATTAAATTAAAACTAAATATGAAACAATACACTACTTCTATGGAAGTCACATCTTCATGCTATTTATGTACATTCTTCTATGAGGTATGCTGCCCATTCATTTCTAAGAAAATTTATATCATCTTATGAATATGAGTCTTTTTAATTGTCATATTAGTACTGGAAAAATAAAAATACAAAAAGGATTAATAAATATTTTAAATGAAATAGTAATTATATTTAAAAATACATCTTCAGGGATGCTAGTTTGTTGATGGAATATGATCTCTCTCATAAATTTACAAACATAATAACCACAATCTTTTCCATTTGTTTGTTTTGGACATTGCATAAAAATTAAGAAGAATAATTAATTTTTTATATGTGTTTTTATATTTAAATCTTGTTATATATACATTGATACTTTTCCAATCATAGAACTTTTCATGGTCCTCGTTCTTATCTACTGGCCTCATTCCTTTTTTTTACGATATTGATACACCACCATATCATAATAGAATCCTCATTAAAATATAATCTAAATTATATAACTTGATGTTTAGTTCTAAAATTTTGGATATAGTGTATTAAAAATTGAAAAATTCCATCATGTGTGGTTGGTTTATTAGAAATCCATTCATTTAATCCATGAAATACATCTTTGGAGTATCTAAATTGACTGAAATGTGCATCCAATGTTTCCTAAAAATACAAAAAGGAATAAGTAATGAAAGAAATAAAAATATATTTGATATGATTAAATTGTAGAGTTTTACCCCTATATTGTTGCTATTAATAAGATTCTGTCATCCTAAAATTTTCTTTCAAATGATTTGACCGGGCCTGCCACTATTTTATCCTTTTTGTTGGAATCTATTTTTGGTTGTTCTATAGAGGAGATGTTAGGACAAACGAGTACAATTTTTTTTCATAGGGAAATACCATGAATTGTTTTTGATATATATGTCTGCCAAAAATATGAAATTTATTTAGTCATAATTAACATAGTATATCAGCTTTAAAAAAATAAAATCATAAAAACATACCTTATGTATACATTTAAAACTAAGGCACCTAGCCAATCATAGTCTAGGATTTCACTTACATTATCTACACCAATTAAGTATTGAACTTACTCTATATACATATTTTCTTCAAAATCAACTATGTGACAACAACCATTTTTTAACTTTGTATCCACATGAACCTTCAATTATAGTAAATATAGATATAGAACGAGCAGGGTAAAAGTGATTTCGGTAGATCTTTTTGACCAGTTGGTCGATCTTTTAGATGGTTTTGAGTCGGTCTTTCATTTCACCTCATTCCCTTTGCCCACATATAATAAAAATCATTAGTTAGACTATTTTTCATTAATTTTTAAAGGTTTAGCTTAAAAAATAAATTGTAAATGAATACCTTCTTATCGATATGTTTTTTACAAGATGTGACATCCATGAGATGAATGTTCCAAAAACATATTTGACCTTATAAATATCTTCCTCATTAATTGGAATAGGTAACTCAGTGCTTGTATCATGGGATATGCTAATCAAAACTCTCACATGACTTGTTGGAAGTGTTCTATTGTGTAGAATTTCCTTTTAGATATTGAACACCACAGCCCTCACTACAAGGCGACAGGTGGGCGTTGATAGATATAAATCACAGTCATTATCACCCTATAGAATATCAGTATAGGAAATGTATCAGTGTCAATCTAATTCAAATTCCATATAAAAAATTATTATAACATTGATTACCTCAGCTAAGACAGTTCTTTAAGGCGAATAGATCACCTCAAAGCTAGTGGGGGGGTGGGGAGAAATCTTTATGCGGTGATTGTTCTTGAGTTTTTTCTTCTCTTTGAACCCCCATAAAAGTTTTTATCAACTTTCTTGGCCATTGGAATTTTTCTTCAAGGGTAGATATTCTTTCTCTCATCTATTTCATTTCTTCACTTTGATCCTCCTGTTATTTTTTTCCTCAAAATATGATCAGGGTGTCACCCCAAAACCCACACCTTTGATGTGTCCATACTATTCTGGCTGCTTCAAGGCCACTAATAGTAGGTGATATTCCATTATAGGTGTTTATAATTCCTGTAACTATTTTAGATAAAAAATATAAGAAAATAATTAATCATTGTTATGTAATAGATATTTAAGGAAATTTTTTTATTATGTCATACTTACACATGTTTCCCACATTTTTTGTGTGTTTTCTATATTTGTATCTCGTATTTATTTACACATGCCTCCTTCCATAGAACATGTCATGGTATGGTAGTTGATTTGGATTTAGAGCCATAAATATGCATATAAATAGAGGAACATAATTATGTTGTTGTTTCATTTCACATAAAATTATTACGGTAGATTTAAAATATGCACCAATTTTTTTTGAAGTGAAGCATACCCCATCCTTACTTTATGGTAGGGGTACATTGGTATTGTTTCCTATTCCTTATTTCCAGCACTCAGTTGCTATTTCACAAATAAAATTTTTTTAGTCAAAGTGACGAATCCATGTATCATCAAATAAAGTATTACTAACCACAATTTACCTGAAAATACACATCCACACGATGCCAGTAAACGCATCCCATGCTTCTTGGGTTATTAGGTGTGCATAGATAAGTAGTGGATGTGAGTTTATTTTACCTTTAACATCTTTAAGATAATGTATCATTGGAATTGTGATAAAGCCTCTATGAATCCTTCTAGAAATAATTAATACATATTTCTTGTGGGAGTCATATATTATAAATGAAATCTGTAAGGGATAATGAAGATAAATTCAATGTTTCATTACTATATTTTTTAGTAAAATAAAGAAATCATATCATAATGTTATTGTAATCTCTTCCCAAATCAGTGTTTTAAGCCTGACCACAACATGAAGCTACAAATCTACATCAATCGGCATGCGTTGCTGAGTGATGATTCCAATGTAACTACTAAACGTGGTCCTTTTGGGGTTAACATGCTGGACCTGCACATTCCATCCGACCTCATATTTTATATCTTTGATTTTCATCTTAATTAGTTTATCTAACACCATCAAACTACGACTCTACTGTTTTTTTTTTCATCACTGGTCCTTCATCACCTACCATTTCATCAAATTCAACATCGTCAATATGTTTCTCTAGAGTAATAACATCAGCATGTGTAGATGGTAGTTATACCTCTTCCCTGGGAGAAAAAACAGGTTGAAAAACCAATTGTTCCTCAGGATTGGTATCTCCAACACATGTAGAAGTTTGTTGTTACCATGTATTGTGAGAAGTAGTAGGTTTAGATACCTATTGTTCCTCAGGATTGGGATCACTAACTTGTGCGGAAGTTATTATCTACATAAGTGGTTTAACATTTAATTTAGATTATAAAAATGTAGTAGAGAATATATGATAACATGAGGTAACATGATTTATATTACAAAAAATATATAACCTGATTATTGAACACTTTTTTTAAAGGCTGAAAGGATTTGGCCCCCCTATCAACTATCCGAATCCTTTCATTATGGTCTCCTCTGACATACAAAACTCCATCTACATTGGGACTACTGCGAAATGATTACAATTTCCCAATGAAAGGGTCATCCTCAGTTGAATTTTCATCTGAACCTTAATTGGTTTTTGTTGATAATAAAACAAATGACCACTTTCAGTTTGTGAGATCTAGAACATAAAATACTTGTACTTCCTATAATGTCATTATAAACAGTTCTTCTTTGTACTCTTCCTTACTGAAATCAACTTTCACAAATCCCAATTCATCTATTTTAACAACACTCTTGTTATTAACCCACTTTCATTGAAAAATCATCCCTTGTAATGTTGTATAATCTAACTCCCATATTTGTTTGATGATTCAAAAGTATGAAATATTTGCGTAAATTGGATTTCTATCCTTAGTACCAAAAACAAGCATCGCTTCAGCCACAAGTGTAACTCCACTATTTTTCATGGTACTGTCTTCATAATGTTCATTTTTATAGAATATATAACCATTAATTATATAATCATTGTAAGATAATACATACACACTTGGTCCTCCAACTAGCCATCAAAGTCGTTTTAAAATTGAATCTGGATTTTCATTTGACTCCTTAAAAATATGGTCCTGAAACCATCCTATAAATTGTTTATTATATGTATTTGATATCCATATTTCATCCCTCGATGGATTAAAATGGATAATAATTTATTTTTGGGTTTCAACGGAAGGGTAAACCTAAAAACTATTATAGAAAACATAAAGGTGAGCCTACTTATGATCTGTAATATTTATTGTGACAACATCTCTTCTAGAAATTATTTCACCCGAAAGCCTCCTAGTGTGACGATATTTTATTATACCAATTCTCTCCACACCATACAAGTATTCAGCACAAAATTCAATGGCTTCCTCAACAATATATCACTCTGTAATATAACCCTCTAGCTGACTTTGATTTTTGATATACCCTTTCAAAATATTCATATACCGTTTAATGAGGTACATCCATCTGTAGTGTACATGACCACATAGTTGAATCTCTTTCACCAAGTGAACCATCAAATGAACCATCATATCAAAGAATGTTGGTGAGAATAATATTTCCAATTCACATAATATGATGACAATTTCTCTTTCCATAGTCCGAAATTTTGCCGAGTCTATAACTTTTCTACATATAGATTTGAAGAAGAAACAAAGTTTGGTTAATGTATGATTAAAATTATTAGAAAAAATGAAATGTAAAACTATAGAAATTAGATCTTGCATAAAAAATGGAAGTCATGTGATTTCAGACCCTTTAACTTTAAATTGGTCATTGACATGATGTTATTGAAATTTGATGAATACCCCTATGGAACCTTTACATCATTCAAGAATTTTCAAAACTGATATCTGTCCTGCCTTGAAAGAGTGTAAGCAGCTAGAGGAAGAAAAGTTTATTTTTCACCCTTCACTGGAACCAATTATTCTTGTATTCCCATGTCAACCATGTAAATCCTAGTATTAAATCCATAATTTTTTTCCAGGTTCATTTAGAAATGTGCCGATGACACTATCACATGCATTTTTTTCAACATGCATAACATCAAGAAAATTTCTGATGTATAGAGAATTCTATCATGGTAATTCAAAAAAAAACTTATCTCTTTTTCAAATTTGATTTAATAAGTTTTTTCAAAAATGGTTTACCAAAAGTAGTTTCAAAATATTTTAATTTCTCAAAAAGTTGATCACCTATTAGTGGAGATAGTGTTGTATTTTTTTTCTAAACTTCCATCGAATGATGTCATCCAAGATCAGTACTTATTTCATCGGGATAGAAATTTTCAATGCCCTAGAAATACAGTTTTCGATAAACATTTCAACCTAATTGAATATGTACCTTGTTCAAAAATGGGTCACCCTTGAGTTACTTTAATGCTATATCCTGAAAAATTTTCACAAGCAAGAAATTCATTTATCATCCCATAAAATATGGATATCAACATAAAATCTTCATCCATGTAAGCATTATACAACGTAACACCTAAATCCCACAATAATTTCAAATCCTCGATCAATGGATCCAAATAAACATCAATATCATTACCCAGTTGTTTTGTTCCTGATTTAAGAATATTTAACATGTTGTATTTTCATTTCATGTATAACCATGGTGGTAAGTTATAATTTACCAACAAAATCATCCATGTACTGTGAGTGCTGCTTTGAAAACCAAAAGGATTCACTCTATCTATAGATAACGTAAGATGAAGGTTTCTCAAATCATTTCCAAATTCAAGATACTCATGATTAATTATCTTCCACATAGGAGAGTTTATTGAGTGATGCAACTTCCTAACTTTAATTCTTATAGCTATGTACCACATCAATTTCCCTGCAGTCTTCTCACTACTATATAGGCACCTAAACCTTATAATGTCTGGAAAGTACCATAAAAATTTCGTAGGACCAGATTTATTTTTCTTGTATCAAGAATAACCATACTTTGGGGAATTTTGTAAGTTATTTATGGTCCTTGAGAAATAGTATATAGTCATTTGGGAAGCCATTTATTCTTTCAGATACCATACCCATCAAGCGCGGCATTCATTTGGCATCGTATGTTTGGCTTAGGAGCTCATTATCTTTTAGGAGCATGTTATTCAAGAAAGAAATTAGTTATGTAAAATTGGCATCACTATATCCATTTCCTTCTTTCAAATTATACAGCTTCAGTATGGATAAAAATGATGTATATTTAGTGCAACCAGCATACAATGATGTATTTTCACAACTCTTTAACTTCTCAAACAATTTTGGGAAATCACGAAGTTCATCTTCAACTGTCCTTGTCATTTCCTCAATATGATCATCATCATCATTCACATCTGTAATCACATCCTTGACATGGTCTTCTTCATTTTCCACAATTATAATAATATCATATGATCCATAAAATGTAGTGTTATCTCAATCACTAGATACATTCTATTTCCCCATGTTTATTCCAAAATTTACAACTTCGATATATTTTGTGACAAATCAAGTGTTATTACAACTCCGATGGACTAATTAGTCTTGAATAACAAAAACATAAACATAGAAAAATGATTTTAGAAGTGTCATATGCATGATATTTTAAAAACTTAATGAACTATTTCACTCCATCTTCTTACTCTTTTTCGATATGATTGGCATCCATCCATTATTTATTTATATCCATCCTATTTGATTTGTTAATATTAATATTTAACAAAATAAATACACAAAAGGTGCCTTTCAAATAATGGTAACTCCACATTTTAATGATAGTTATCATTTCTTTTTGTTGTCTGAGACTCATCCCCTTAGAAGCTAACACCAAACCAGAAAGAAGATGCAATTGTAGAGCACTACCCCAATTTAAACCATGAAGGTGATGTTGGATGAAAAGTAGGTTTAGGAATTTCATTGGGGTTAAACATTAATTTACCTTTTACATGATTAAGGCCATGATGGATATCCTATGTGTTGGATAGAATTAGTGTCATGCCCTTTCCATGGTGTTATTATCAATCTACTTGTGTTCCCTATATAATGTAATGGTTTTCCTAATAATATAAAAATATAAACTTAAAATATTATGGGAAAAATAAATTTTATATGTCCTTTGAAAACTATTTATAAAATCACACCTGAAATACCATTAACAAACCAACCATTTACACAAATTAATCTTTAAAATAATACACCCTTTTTAAAATAAACCAATCAATTACAAGTACTCTTTCACAAAACCAAACTTCCTTTTTTAAAGAATTTAGGGAAACTTCATGACCCAACATTCTTAATCATTTAAAATGAGAAACCAACCTCTATATTTAACAAATTTTCATTTAAAACTTCACACACCCCATGTTAAAATGAAACCAGCATTAAATACACTTTCAAAGCATTCCCACCCCTTTATGAAAGTCATTTAGGTGAGTTGACAAACACTTGGCATGCAACCTAAGTCAATGCCAAGTGTTTAAATCATTTTAAATATATTTAAAACCAATAAATGGTATGCTAAACACTTATAATTTTTTAATAAATATTTTAAAACACTTGAATCATTTTAAAAGAGCCACTTATTCATTTTCACAAAGACATAAATCCCAAGAGATACACTTTATAAAAGATACATGAATAAAAAATAACCAACGTTTTATAAATTATAAATCTATAAAAGGTTTACACATGATCCAAAATATAAAGGCAAACCAAAAATAAATTTATTTTCCAGAGAGGCACTTTATAGTAAATATCTTAAAATAACAAAAAATGAATATTGTCTCTTTATGCCCTATGGTGACCTCTACACCCCATTATCATTATATCTTTAACAAGTGACTATGGAACGCCACTATAAAAGTTTGGCCTTTTCCTTTTATCTGTATCATAGAAAACTAAGCCTATATATTCACCAATGTGTATATGTATGTTGTGAGCAAATATCATAGTAGGATATTATTAAAGATTTTATACCATTCATTTTTTAAAACAAACCAAAAAATTATAGTTTTAGTGAAAACAATGAAAATAATTTTTTACCTAGGGTTGAGTAAATAAAACTAACAAAACATATATTTTTATTTTAAATCAAATATAATTTACCAAGATAAACATTAAGGGGTAACTACCAAATATTTGTGAGTGCATGTATAATATCACATAAAAGGTAGTAATTGATTCCATACAAATAACTATTTTGATTCAATGTGTTCTTATCGGGCTAGAAAAATATGAATCATGAGCCTCCTATATTTTTACATTGTTGGTTTATCATTATAACTATCAAAATAAAATAATATTCTACACCATTATAATAATAAAATATAACATCTATTCTACCTAGCTAGTAACATGCATTGGAATAATATAAGTGGTGTAATATAGTCAACCATTCAGGAAGAGTTAATGTTTTTATGCAATATATTCAGCCTCTTGATTAGTATATCTATGTTGTGGAAATAGATTTAAAATTTAAAACCCCTCAAGATGTGTTAATCCATCAATATAACAATGTTATCCCCATTGTAAGTGTATCTGATTCATGGGTATAGTCATAACATAACCAATCTCTCAAGAAGAGTACTAATCATCATGTAAATAGTATTCCTTTTAAACACTTTCTTGGGCCTAGGTATAACCTTTCCAATCCCCTAGGAATATAATATGAAAATGGAATCACAATTCAATGTAAGTAATAACATAAAAAATAGACTCATATAGTTTACCTATCATGACCATTTTCTATTATAACATGTGAAAAATTATATACATTGTTATACTATGTATCGATATCGACTACCCTTAACACAACTTCTCACACAAAATGACCATCTCTTAGATAATAAGAAGTATCTTAGGCCACCAATCTCTTATTTCAAAAATTAACCCACAAGGAAAAGCTATCACCTATCCCAAATTACAACTCAACACTCTCAACGAAGCATCACATATCATCACCAAAGGTTGACTAATATCTCTCATTTTTTACCAATTAATAATCACTCATCACAGGTTCTTCTTAATATTTTTAAAAATAGATAAAAACATTATACTCACAAGAATAATCTAAAATTAATTTAACATGTGTATATCATACACCACAAAATTACTAGGTATTACTAATTTTGTCATAGAAATATGAATAGTATTGGTTACCTGTCAAATCCTCTACACTCTCTTATCCATTCCCATATATCACATAGTATATAAAAAAACATAAAAGCACAGATAATGATAGATTCCACATTCCCTCTACTACAAAAAAGGTTTATCATTGGAAATCGTAACTAGATCTATATATGAACAATAAACTATAATAAGTAATATTAAAACATATGTTTATATATTTAGAGGAAAGAACCAGTAAAAAAATATGAAACCAATAATAAATAAGTGTGTTCTTTTAATCTCGATGACAGAAAATTATACCCACAAACAATATAATGATCAAACACTCTCTGAGATTTCGAACACTAAAACCCTATTAATAATATTTCACTATATACGCATTCCAAATAAAATAAGAAAATATCTTAGATTTGGAGGTCCGATGGCAACAGTAGGGGGTGACGGTGGTAGAGTCAGGGTAGGCAGTGGTTACAGTGGTGGCAGAGGCTATGGAGGAGTTCACGGAAGAGGTGGGGTTCATGGCGAAGGTGGGTTCACGGTGGAGGAGGGGTTCACAGCGGAGGTGGGGTTTGGCACATGATAGAGGTGGGATTCGTGGTGGCAGAGGAGGGATTCACAGCAACAGAGGAGGGGTCAGGGAGGAGGAGGGGTCAACAGTAGAGGAGGGGTCGGTGGAGGCATGGGTCGGTGGAGGTAGAGGAGGGGTCTAAAATGACAAGAGAGGAGTCGGTAGAGGAGGAGGAGTTGGTGGTAGAGGTCAGCTTCCGCAAGAGCTTGAGGTGTGAGAGAGAAGAAACTGATTGTTAGGGTTCATTTATAAAACTGGGTAAAGCTTTTATCATTGTGAGTTAAAAAACGTTGATAAAGATATGTTTTATCAGCGTTAAAATAGAAAGCACTGATAAAACATACCTTTATCAGCATTTTTTTAGCACTGATAAAGATAGGTCTTTATCATCGTTAAAAAACATCGATAAACCTATACTGTTAATAATTTATTTATATTATTATATACATTTATAAAATTATATATATAATAAATAAATAAATAATATATATATATATATATATTTATAATTATTTATATTTATAAAATTATAAATAAAGAAATATTTATTTTTAATTATAAAAATATAATAAATATATTTATTATACTTATAATTATATATAATAAATAAATATAATAAATATATTTATTATATATAATTATAAATATATGTTTATTTATATTTATAACAATAAATTTATATATATTTATTTAAATAACTATAAAATTATAATAGATGTATTTCTTATATTTATAATTTTATAAATATATATTAATTATATTTTAATTATATATATTTATAATATTATAAATAAAATAAATATATATTTATATAAATATATAATTTAAAAAATTATAATAAATATATATTTATTTATTGGTATAATTAAATATATGAATATATATATATTTAAATAATTATAAAACTATAAGAACTGTATTTACTCAAAACAGTGCAGACCATGAGTTTTAGCTCATGGTCCCCAAATTTATTAAAGATAATAAAAGTATAGTTAAACAATAACGGGGCACAACAAATACCCCTAAACACAGAAGAGGACAACGAAGGAACCAACAACAACGAGATCCTTGGATATGACCCAACAAGTCCACAAAAACCCACCCAAAACCCAACATATATCTTGGACCAAAGCGAAAAAACTGACAGCAGACCCATAGTTTGGAGACCACCTACATTGGTCCCCACCCATGGAAATCCACAGATCTGCACAAACCTGTTGATAGAGACCAGCACGAACTAGCCTGTTGCCAAGCTACCATCACACATCTCAAAGTCAAGCCCACGTCCGGAAGTCTCCCTCCCGTCACCGATCCTCCTCCTATTCCTACGTTCGGTGACCGACACCAGCCACCATCGCTACTCCATCCTGAGTTCGACGTTCCATCTAGAGGGCATGCCGAGAACGTCCCTACCTATAGCCAGCCTGTACCTCCTACGATGCACATCCGAAATCAATACCATGTCAGCCTCCACCATCCTACGCCTCCTACATCATGCATCGCCGACCACACGCTGCCACCTTGATCCACCAGACCGCATCCTCACCGTCGAGGTCGCCGTAGGGGTCCGACACCCACCACGCCATCATAGGTACCCAAGACATCACTCACTATGCCCCTCTAGAGGAGATGCCAACACCATCACAAGACACCATCAGGGGCCGACCGTGCGCCTCCATCATCAGCCCCAAATTGCCCGCTGACATCGCCAGCCTACCTCCAGCTTGCCCATACTGCAGATCTACTAAGTCGTCGAGGAAGAGCTCCTTCATCATCTGTGGAAAGCACAGATCTTCAACCAGACCCACCGCATGCTTACCCACACCTGATTACAGATATGATCACCATAGTAATCACCTTTGAAAAGGGATCCTTCATCAACAAAAATACCATCGCCAAATGGAGTAAGTTTCTCCTTAATCGGATGGTCAAGAATTTAATCGCCTAAAGAGTGTAGTTCTTCCTGATCAACCACACCCCAAGATTTCATCCAAGGATGATTGGCACCATATACAACAAAGATCTCACAATGCCCAAAGATTTCTATGCTTGAGCGTAGGGTTGGATTTGGATGACCACAGGAGTGGCCAGGAGAGAGATGCTCTCCATTATAGAGAGAGAAGCTCACCATCCTATAAGAACTGTGTTTATTATACTTATAATTTTTTAAATATATATATAATTTATATATTTATTATAATTATAAATATTTGTATTTATTTATAAATATTTGTATATATATTTATAAATATATTAATTTAATTATATATATTTTTAACATTATAATTATAATAAATATATTTATTATAATTTTATAATTATTTAATTATATATATATATTTATTTACAATTATAAGTATAAATAAATAAATATTTATTTATAATTAAAAAATCATAATAAATATGTATTTATTTGTATTTATAATTATAAATATATATAAATATATATATATTTAAATAATTATAAAATTATAACAAATATATTCATTATATTTATAATTTTATTAATATATATAATTAATATATTTATTAAAATTTTATAATTACTTAAATATATATCTATTTATTTATAATTATAATTATAAATATTTGCATATAATTATAAATATATTTATTTAATTATATATATTTATAACATTATAAGAATAATAAATATATTTTTTATAATTTTATAATTATTTAAATAAATCTCTATTTATTTATAATTATAACTATAAATACATATATTTTTATTTGTAATTAAAAAAGTATAATAAATATATATATATTTATAGTTATATATATATATATATTAAAATAATTATAAAATTACAAAAAATATATTTATTATATTTATAATTTTATAAATATATATAGTTAATATATTTATTATAATTTTATAATTATTTATATATATCTTGTAAAGACCCGTAAAATTCAAGGGAAATTTTTTCTTAATTTTCTTTGGAATTTTACAAGAGCGCGGTTTCTGACGACACCTGATTCTAAGGCCCGGAGTGCCCAGAATCATTTTCCGAAGTTTGGATCGGGTACGTTCAGTGAACGAACGAGCGGGAATTTATAACTTTTGATCCGGTGCTCAGAATTGAAATCCGAGGGCACCGATGAACTCGCAGCGCCGATATTCGCTTAAGGAGACCTTTTCAGATGTTGCGTTTATTGCGGGTTGAATGTTAGTTTTTGGGTTTTTAGATTAAGTTAAATAAAATTTGTGAAATACAAATTTTTATTTTAACTTGTTAAATCCTTCCAAAGGGAGTTGGGAGTGGGACCCACATCCACTTAACCTCCCTTGGGAGGATTAAGTGTGGTGGGGCCCACACGAAGCTCCCAACCTTCCATCTCCCTTTAACCCTCCTTTTATTTAATGTTTGACAACTTAAAGAATTAATTGAGGTGAGTTGTTCAAATTCAAACCTTTGAAATTCTTGTGGTAAAGTTGTGTAATAATATAAGTTTAAAGCTTATTTTATTCTAGGGAATTCTTTTACCACCTTGAGAGGAATTTTGAGAGCTTTCCTTTCTTCTTCAAACTCTGACGAAGAACACGAAGAATCTTCGAACTTCGACGAAGAACTCCACGTTCTCGGGAACCGTCTTCCGTGACGACATAACCGCGACATCGACGTTCTTCTTCCGTGACGTCGACCATCACGATGCTCGACTTCCGCGAATCGTTATTGATCATCGGTCTTCGTTCCAGAACCAAGGTAGGGGTTGTTGATTTTTGTTTAATTATTTATTTCTTGTTCGTGGTTCTAGAATGATTAACGAGAGAATATTTAAGTTGTGTTATCATTTAACGTGAGGGGGCCGGACCGCATGAACACGGCCGAACCCCCTCCATCGTTCTTGTTGATTTATCTTGCGAGTGGAAACAAGGTGGCGTGGTGCCGTCGCACCACGCGGATAAATGTTCGATTAAATTGCGCGGCGCCGTCGCGCCGCGCCGTGGAAGAATCATCAAGAACGTGACGCCGTCGCGCCGCGTCATGGGGAATCGAAGGCGCGGCGGAGGGGCGCGGTGCCGTCGCACCGCGCCGGACGACGAACACCGCGGCCGGTTTCGGGCCGCGGCGAGACGGGGAGACCGGCGACAGCCGGGCCGCGGCGAGACGAGGAGGCGACCGGCGGCCAGCCGAGCCGCCGGCGCCGGAGAACAAGAAGGGCCGCGGCCCTTCGGCCGCGGCGGAGCAGCTAGGGGCGCCGGCCTCGCCGGCGCTGGAGATCAGGAAGGCTGCGGCCCTACGGCCGCGGCGGAGCAGCCAGGGGCGGCCGGCCTCGCCGGCCGCCGGAGATCGGAGAAGAGCCGCGGCTACGGCCACGGCGGAGAAGAGGAAGGCGGCCGGCCGCCGGTTTGGACAGGAGGCGGGACCCGCGGGTCCCGTGTGAGAAAAGAAACGGCCGGCCGAGATCCGAAAAGGGGGGGGGGGTTATACCCCTCGCGTGCGGCACTTGCGCGGCACCTGGCCGCGCCGCCGCGCCGCCACCGGCCGAGCCGGGTCCAGCGGACCGGGTCGGTCCGACCCGGTTCGGTTCGGATCCGGGTCGGGTCGACCCGAAACGGGTTGACCCGGTTCGGGTCAGACCAGGGGGGGTCGGGCCGGGTCGGCCCGGACCCGGACCCCCCGTTTTCGAGACAGTTTCGGTCTTTTGGCCATAACTTGAGCCACGGACCTCCGAATGACGAACCGTCTGCGGCAACGCGATCCTCGGATCGAGACGGTCGTTTCGATATATCGCACTCAGGGTTTCGGAATACTTTGTGTTCGGCCGGGTTGGTTCGTTCACGAAACCAACCGGGCCCTCGGAGCGGAAACACTCATATCTTGAGCTACGGACGTCCGATTGACGTGCCGTCAGCTTTGTTGTTTTCCTCTTAGTGAGATGGTTCTTTTGGCATACTCCGCCCGAGGTTTGGACGCAGGTGGAGTACGGTCGGGTTGGTTTTGCCTTAAAAACTAACCGGGCCCCGGGGACGAAAATGCCAATAACTCTCAGACCGAGCGTCCGATCGACGCGCCGTCTGTTGCGTTGAGTTCCTGTTGACGATACGGAACTTTTGGATACATCAACTCTGGACTTTTGTGACAGTTGATGTATCAGCTTCTCGGATCGTGGAGCGGATCCTCCGAACGAGCTTGCTGTGTGCGGGAACCCTAGTGCTGGCTGCGACTGTTATTGTGACTGCTACTGCTACTGTGACTTCGACGACGACGACTACTGCACTCAGCGATCCTACGTGGATCAGTGCTACATGTCCTGCGTGGGCCCGATCCTGTGTGGGTCCGATCCTGTGTAGGTCACTGCGGGGGTTAGTACCTATCGATCCTTCGTGGGTCCGACGACTTAGATGGTTCAGTGATCATCTTTATCGTCATCCGAATAAGTATATTCGTGTGAGCTGAATCTTCTGTTTTACTCGATAGAGGTGGTGTGCTTGGTTGTAGCGGCATACCTGCGATACTGGAGACGAGCGTACGGAGTACGGAGACCGTGTAGCCGGCTGAGACCTGAAGACTGCTCGACCGACTCGACTTGGAGTGAGTCGACCAGCCCAGTGGACGGAGCGCCCGGTATTTGGCGGCAGACCCACGGCGGACGGAGCGCCTGGTAGTTGGCGGCAGACCCGCGGTACTCGACTGGAGGAGTACCTCTGTAGGCTATTTGGGTGAGCGCCCGGTATTTGGCAGCAGACCCTCAGCGGACGGAGCGCCCGGTAGTTGGCGGCAGACCCGTGGTACTCGACAGGAGGAGTACCTCCGCAGTCTTAGGTTAGTAAGCAGTATCTCAGAGTCGTGACAGGACACTGTACACTTCAGAGATGGGGCTCTTCAGTAGTTACGTTTTTGATAATGAAAATCCTGTGTGAGCTGAAACCTTTTGCTTTCCTGTGTGGATTGTGTTGTGCAATCCTGTGTGGATTACGTTTTGCTTTCCTGTGTGGAATACGTATACTTTCCTGTGTGGACTGAGTTGTACTTGGGATCGGAGGTTGGAGCGTATTTTAATTGATGACTTAGGTATATGTATGGGCATATACCTAAGCAGTGTCGGTTGTTACTTCGTGATTGTACCTTTCTTCGTGGTTTATCCTTTGTGGATTTGAGAGACCTTCAGGGGTCTCGGGGTCCCTACTGAGTAGCTTATACTCACCCCTGCACGGGCTTTGCCCGCACTACGTTGTGTTGGTTGCAGACGACGGACAACGTTGATCTTAGCTGAGGCTTGCAGAGCGGGACGGTACCCGGAGGTGGACCACTGGGCGGGACGTGCTCAGAGCGGACGGCGGGACCCGTGGAGCAGAGGAGCTATCTGTACCCACCCTTCAGGTGGGATATTCAGTGGACAGCTCGGTGTAGCGGCTTTTACTTTTCAGTTGCTGTTTTCCCTTTCGAGTTGTACTTTACTTTCAGTTTGGGTTTGTATACTGGCCCATTTACTTTTCCGCACTTTCAGTTGTACTCTGCTTTTGTTTAGTGTTTACTTTCCGCTTGCTTACTCTGTGGTGTTTGTTTACTTTACAAAGGCAATGCCTTCCCTTTTTACCGGGATTTACGCCTTGGTGCTAGTCGCCAGCCCCTGACCTATGGAAGGCGGGCTTGGGGTAGTCACGGCACGGACCCCGAGGGCGGGTCGTGACATATCTATATTTATTTATAATTATAATTATAAATATTTATATATATCCATAAAAATATTTATTTAATTATATATATTTATAACTTTATAAGTATAATAAATATATTTATTATAATTTTATAAATATTTATATATATATATATATTTATACTTATAAATATATGTAAATATATTTATAAATATTTGTATATAATTATAAATATAAATATAATTATATATATATTTATAAAATTATAATAGATGCATCTATTATAATTTTATAATTATTTAAATATATATATATGTCTAGCTATAATTATAATTATAAATAAATATATTTAAAAATTATTTATATATTATTTAAAATGTATAATTATAAATATAATAAATATATTTATTATAATTTTATAAGTATTTATGAGAATAGATTCATATGGGTATAACATGAATGAATCATATACCTAGTAAAGTATATAGATAATAAAAAACGAGTCATCACATATGGACAACATGAATAATAATAATAAGGGTGTAATGTATAAATGAACATTAAATAATGATGAATACATAACATATGCATGCTAATTATACTCGCACATCAATATATCCATTGACCAAATTCATTGGAAAATTATATTTATTTAAATAAATAATTGTAATTATAATTATATATATTTAAAAAGTATTTATATAGAATTATAAATATATAATTATAAATACAATAAATATATTTATTATTTAATAAAATTTATTATAATCATATAATTATTTAAATATATATTTATAATATTACAAATACACATTATATATATATATATATTTGAATTATTAAAATAGATATATTAATTATGAACATGCATTTTTTATATGTGTATAAATAAACATTATTTTTGAATATAAATATAATAATTTTATATAAATTAATAATATTTTTATTATAAACTTTCATCAGTTCTAATAATAGCGTTGATAAATATACATTTTATCAGCACTAAAAAAATTGCTGATAAATATACGTTTTATCATCGCTAAAAAAAGCACTGACAAAGGGTACACATTTATCAGGGCTTTTTTTAGCACTAGTAAATGGTAGATTTATTAGTGCTTTTAGCTAGCACTGATAAATACCCCACTTTTATCAGTGCATTTTTCTTAGAGATGATAAAGGCCAGCGCTACCCTTGCACCGATCTATGGTAGTGAATTCTCTAATTTGAAAGTGATTCCTATTAGTTTTTTCTCCTTTTGTAATAACTTTTCCATATTTCACACTTATGATGATACAAGATTTTTCTTCTTCTGAAAATCACTTCTTTTCCATCATCACAAAGTTGAATTACACTAATTTAGTTACGTTTTAGTCCATCAATGAATAAAAATTCGTTATATTTTAACTTTTCTTCTTCAATCTCATCCATTTTGATTCCTATTTTTTTTTAAAGAACTACCATTACCAAAGGTAAAAACACCCCCATCATGATTTTCAACATGTTTTAAGATTTTCAAATCACCTGTCATGTGTGATGAACAACAAATATCAAGTATCCATGGTTTGTTCCTTTTTTACTTTATTTTAAATCTATCTCAATAATAAAATCTATTTCCTTAATTTTCTTATTTCCAGCTTCCTTTTCATTTCTACCACAAGAGACTTGTTCTGGAAGGAAAGTCATAAAAATTTTGGCATGATGACCAGCCTAATCACATCTTCCATAAACTTCTTCAAGATATTCAAATTGATTATTTTTTGGAAAGTTTCTCACATCTTGAAATTTTTCTTTTCTAACTTCCTGTGGGTTAGGAAAGTTACTCATTATTATTTCACCATTTCTTTCTATCCATTCAAACCTTCTTTCGGGAAGTGAAAAGTTATGCCAAAAATTAAAATCCCCATGCCCATAGATTCCATAACACAAAAAAACCCATCAAATCTTGATTTTCTATTAAATTAAGATATTTCTCGATAGAACCTTTATTAAGGTTGATAACTTCTTCCTACTCTAACGTAATCTGGGCATGGACTATATTTATTTATGAGTGAGTTTTCAAATTTTGTGGATGTGATAGGTTTATCACATCCTTTCTCCACCCAAAATTTCCCAACACTTTTATTATCACCTGAAATATTAAAAAAATCAGATGAAACTTTATTTTTAGAGGGTGATAGTTTAATTTGATTCATTATTTGAGATTTATTAGAAACTTTAGAAGTCTTAGCTTTTAATTCTAAGAATTTTTTGAAGTTTTCATGCATCTTCCTCAAGGAACTTTCAGACTCAATAAATTTTGATTGAAACTTGTTAACTTCCTCTTCTTTGGTTTCTAACTTATTACTGATATCTTCAACCATATTTCAATGTTCAAAAATTCTAAGTTCGTAACTTAATATCTCCTAGATTTATTCCTTTTCTTTCCTAACAAAATATTTTTCACCTTAAAAAACTTTTCAATTATCTTTATTTATCATTATTATTTCTTTCTTGAGTGACCTGATTTTCTCAAGATACGTAATAAGTTCCATCCTGAGATGATACTCTCTATAATATTTCACCTCCTTCTTCTTCACTATTTGAGGAGTCTTTTGTTTTCTAAAAATTTTCAATGAATGTTCTAACCTTTTATGAACTTTTATCTTTTGAATAATTTTTTTAGTTGAGTCTAATTCAGCTTTCTTACACAACATACTTTTCTTATTCCCAGTAAACTTCTTCTTATATTTTTTATACGTCCTTTCTTCTTTAAACCCTTTGCTCCACTTATTCCAATGAGGTTTTTCATCAAAATCATCTTGATATTCATCAACTTTTTTCTTGAGAAAATTCATATAAAAATTCCAAATTCTACAACACTTACAACATTTTAAAGGAATTTTCCTCCATACTTTCCTCTTCCACTCTAATAGGTTATGAAGATAAGATACAAGATTTTATCATTAAACTCATCATCCTATTTATCCTAAGAATCATAGGGGTGATAAATGATCTTCAATGATGATGGGGGTGGGATGATATAGTCAAGACATTATCTCTCTAAGTCTCGGTACCTCTAGGGGTTTGGACATGTCATTTGAGCCACCTTCAGGTGAAGATCTCTTTCCTCGGGGTCGGTTTGACTACTATAGGTTTGCTGTGGTAAGGAGTGGTGTGAGTGGCGTCAATGGTGCGAGCTTGGGTGCGTGAAAATCGATGATGGTAGTACCCATTGGTGGAATGATTTCAGTGGTCATCAGTGTGGATAGCACAGGCGGAGTGACAGAAATGGCGGTACTTGATGCAGCTGGTGGCACGACTTTTATGGTCACCAATACAGATGGTGCAGACTGAGTGACGACGATACACGATTCAGTCGGTGGCATGTCTTTAGTGGTCACGAGTTATGGTGCGGGTAAAGTGATGATGGTGACATCTGGTGCTGCAAAGGCTATGATGGCCATCACGATTGGAAAGGGTGGTGACAGCTGGCAATGCCAACATGGCGGTGGTGCCTAGTGTGGGCGGTGTGAGTCACCAGTCCACACTATTGTCTGAGGTTAAGCCCACTAGAATGGACCAAGTCTATAGATTTATGGTAGTAGATGTGCCTCCAGTAGCAGCAGGTGTGTGAAGTGTGTAGTCTTCATCAGTGGTGGCTGGGAAAGCTAGCGTAGCAGCTGAGCACCCACTTCATGAGGCTAAGAAATCTAATCTGGGCAGAAGGTATTTTGCACATGTTAAAGATGTTACTCCAGAGAGAATGGTCAGGAAAGGCGATGCTGCCCATGTGACTGTTAGCAAAGAAGTGATTCTTGACAGATTTAAAATTTGTGAACACTCTATAATCGTTAGGCTTGTTCTTCCTTCTAGAGGAAAGACTTGTAAGCTTATTGATTTAGTTTAGAATCTAACCTCTATATGGGGTTTCTGGCTGGAGGTATATTCCCTTGGGTCGAGTTTTTTTTCATTTCATCTTTCCATCAGAAGAATTAAAGTGAAGGGCATGGGGGATTGGCTCAATCGCCTTAAGTCCATGTATGATATGATTTCAAGAGTGGGATTATTGGTTTAATAATTTTACTATAAAAACACTATAGGTCAAGTTTGGATCAAAATTATTAGCCTTAATTGGATTTTGTGGCATCCTAAAATATTATTTGATAATGCATTTACTGTGGGAATTTCGATCAAGATGGATAAAAATACTGAAAATTCCAAATTTGGTCATTATGCTAGGGTTCTAGTCGAGGTTGACCTAAGCTCTAGCTTGATCTATAATCTTGTTTTTTCAGCACTGAATGCTGATATTTCTTTAAAAGTGTAATATGAAAGACTTCCTGACTTTTTCTGGAGTTCCAAATGATTGGTCATGTCAAGGATAAATGTTATAAGTCTATGGTTTTCTCGTTTTGTTCCTCCAAAGGGCACCCTGAAGATTATTATAGGAATAAATTGAGGATACAGTCTACAAAAAATAATGTGGACTCAATTGGTGATACACAACCCACTCTTGACATAGGTAATGTGCAGATAAAAGATGGAATGACTAAGGAATTGATGTAGGAGACTCATGGGTTAGGGGGGATGGCCCTGAAGGTCTAGATGGATGAGGGAGGCCTTAGACTAGGAGTGGATTTAGAGAAAAAATATGATCATGAAATTTAAGGACAATACAATCTGAGTGATGGGAACATTTCAAGGATTCAAGAGGGAATCAACAAATTAAGGGAAAATCATGTTATCCATGGAAGGTGGGATGACATCGAGGATTATTCCCCAAAAAAATCATCATATAGCTAGGCATTGTCCAAAGGGAAGAATGTTGTTGTGGATGATGATGGTTTTCAACCTGTTCCTCCTAGGAAAGTGAGATGGAAGAAATACTATTTCTATCTCAAGCTAACCATGGTGACCAAGTCTCATGGTCACTTAGATAACTCCAAATGGTATAGTGATTATGATGATTCCCATCAGTTTGATTATGATTTTTTATTTCTTTAATATCCATTGGAATGAGGGAATAATTCTTGTATGGCCCCATCCTTCTCTTTCATATACTTTCTTTTTCGTTTTTAATAAGAGGGCTCTGCTTGAACCTTTGCGGTCAAAATCATAGGGGTCATCATCTTTAAAATCTTGAATTTTCAACTTTCTCAAAGCTTTAAATACATTTCATCCTTCATCTTATTTTTGAATATTGTATGTTTTTCTCATTTAATAAGTAACAATAAAGTTATATAATTCATCAAGAGATAAATCATCTTTATCTTCTAAAGAAGAAATTTCAGAATCAAATCTACCCAAAAAATTATTATAAGTTTCTTCACTATTATATAATCTTCCAAAACTTCTCCAAATCCTCTGATGTTGCAAACAATTTCATTTACCCTGGTGAAGTATTCATCAATTATTTTTTTCATCTCTCATTCTTATGTCTTCAAACTAACTACACCATATTTGTATCTTTTCTTCGTTCACTTTAGTATTTCCTTCAAAAATACTTTATATATTTTCTCACATAATCTTTTAATTTTTGAGACCCATCACCTTCATATAATTTTTTATAGAGACATAAGGATATCATTTCTATCCTTTCCATAATATTCAATATTTCTTTTTTTTAGAAATCATTATAGGAGAATCTTTCTCAATAGGTGGAAAATCAATTGTAGTAGAAAAAAAATTCCAAGCTAAGATATAGGAGATAAGAAATCATCCTATTTTTCTATCCATGATATATTTTTTCCATAAAATGTAATAATTCTTAAACTATTGATAGAATTGATATTATCCATGATAAGGATTCAATAAGGGAGTCATCTCCCTAATACCAATTGAAGTTCCAAAGGATCAAATAACAAAGGGAGGGGGTCACTACTGGAATAGAGGGATATACCAATGCCCCCATCCCAATAGTTTGGGAAAACCATTGGGATAGGCCAATTTAGCCAAGGATTTCCCAATAGTTTTTAAAAAACCCTTGTGAAATCTCATATATTCCAATGATTTTTAAAAAATATTGGGAAATCTCTTCCATAAATTTATGGCCCAAACATTCCTCCCCTCATCCAATTGTGATCTAAACCCAATCCACCCCCTCCTCTCATCCATATTTTTAACCTTAGTGGCACTCTCATCCAGATCTGAGCCCTAACATCACTCCCATATAGATCTAATCCAGAACCAGTAGTGGCATACACCTCTCCCCTCCTTTTATCTAGATCCAATCCCAAACCCTAGTAGCAGTGAAATTTGAACATCTTCCCAACTGTCCATGCGATCTACATACTTGGATTTCATTTCATTATTATTCAATATTAAATTAGTGGGCTCTAAATAATTGATATATTATATAAAAAATCCATTTATTTTATTTTTGGGCTAAAACACCACCACAAATTCTTATTTTTGTGGGAATTTAATCTATTTTGAACTTGTGGTTTGATTTAGGCTTTTTATACTCCGTTCATGTCTGTTTGGGTTAGTTAAGACTAGTTTGGTTTGGTTTGGGTTTATTCTATTAAATTTTGGACTAGTTCATTATTGTTTGTTCTGATTCATTTTGGTTCTGGTTAGTTTAGTGCAATCTATATATTTCTATTTTAAATTCATATAAATACAACATTATTAGGTATGGAACATCCCCTTACAACATGAAATCATAAAAAAATTACTACAATTTTTTAATTTTTTACTTGTTAGGAATGTATTATGATTCATCATTTATATTTATTAGTATTTGATATATTTAACCCGATGTGTGATCTTAGGAAATGGATTTTGTTGACTTATATCATGATTTTTCTAATTACACAACTTCAATACCTATTATATGTTTAACTAATCTAATTATTATTATTGATTGTTTAAAATTTTAATGATTTTCTATGAAATTATTATATCAATATAAATGAGTTTTTTAAATTTAAGACTTTTCATATTCAATGATTATTATTTTTTCTATGATTTTAAGTGATTTTGAAGAAAAATAACTTTTTTTTGAAAAAATGATATTGAGAAAAGACGCTCGTAGAGGGTGGAATTTTTTACTTGTGGATTGATATGGTATGAATTCTATATCTATGTTATAGTTGTGTGTGTGTAGAAAATAAATTATTGAATTATCTTATTTTCCAACATATATACAAAAAAGAGCCTATTGAAATATTTTAGCCTTATAAAATTAAATATTAGAATAAGTTTTTTTAATCTATCTTCATGATTTTTAGTAGTTAAGAACTTAATTATTAGTTATATAACATTTTTTCCAATATTATATCAAAAAAATCACTTCTTCCCCTTGACCTCAAAAGATATATCGACATTTATTCTAGTAGGTAACACCTTCTCTCTCCCATTCTCATGTAAAGATTTAATAGAAATTTTATAAGTATGATTATATTTTTTTACTGATATGTTTTCAATTTCTTTTTTATCTTTATGTGATTTTAATATTTGGAATTTTTGGACCAAATCAAAATATATTTTTCATGTCAACATTCTCTTTCTACCATTTAAATTCATTTTTTTATTTTTATCTACTTTGATGGAATTATTCATTAATACTAGATTATGATGTTTTAAAGGGTTATAAACATATCATATGTATCTATATAATATAAAATAAAGTGTAATTTCAATTTTTTACTTCATTCAATAATTTCAACAAATATCAGAATGTCTAACATAATATTTTCTAATTATATTATGAATGTATGTATGAGAAGATTGTTTCAAATGATCAGTGATATGTATATCTGTTATTTAATTAAGTTTTATGGAATTAGTTTGACATGAAAAATGTTGAATTCTTATACCCCTTACCCTATTCCCATGCTAATGAGAAATAAAATAAATAAAATGGGATTCAAAATTCCCTTTTCCCTATAATGGTTTGGGTATTCTTACTCGAATCAATTATTTTTTATGTTCTCAAATTTTATGTATTAGTTCATTGAAGGTAATACAGGTCTATAACATCATTACTTTGGGAGTTACTTATCCCCAACAAAATATATATCCAATATTTTTGATTTACACTGATAACAACAGTTTTTTCTACTCCTATAGATCTATATTGTTACCAAAAAATATTATATTATAACATGTCTTATGTGGTGTGGTGGTAACTTATTACTGTGTATATTATACTCAAATTATTCATATGAATATCTAATATGAGTAAACATCCTTTTATATAAGTACAAGGTAATTGAAATGTCCTAGAGAATGTGAGGGACATGGAGTGTGGAGTTTCAGTGGTTAAATTTGGATCTTTTGATGGATTAGATAGTCCTTATTGTAGGGGTTATTAGTAGATGTATTGATAGATGTTCTTATATACAGAACATATCATTTTAATAACACCCATAGGTATTTATATTCCATAATAAACATTTTCATAATTAAATCCTTGACCCTTGATGGATTTGGCACAATATTACTGATTGATATAATGGAATTAAATATCATGGTTTTATATTTATAGTATTTTAGTATATATATAGTTTTTTGTTGTCTTTTATATTATGATTATCATATAGACTAGCATGTCAGTTATGGTTTCATATAAAGTGAAAAATTCTCATTTATTTAAATATATTTTTGATTTAAATTCAACCTTATTTCATTCCTTTTATGATATGACATATAATTTTTTTATAGAATGGATAGAAGTTTGATGCATGAAACCGATCGAATATCAAGTGATTTTCAAAAAATTTGGATAGCTTTTTAGATTCTGAAATTAAAAATTCTTTAAATAGTGGTCACATACACTTCCCATGTTATAATTGTGTTGGAAGACCTTGGTTGAGTCATGAAGAAGTTAACTACCATATAACCAAATATGGTTTTCAAATAAACTACTATGTGTGGTACCATAATGAGGAGAAAATGAAATCTCAACATGTCCATTATCTGAATGAGAATAATGGATTGGGGAATTTATTAGATGACCAATTTACATTTATTTTTCATCATAATAAGAAAGGAATGCTTATCCAAGAAGACTATGATATCATCAAAAATGATGCAAGTAATAAAAATGATGACACTGAAAGGGTGAAAAAATTAAATGATGTTTCCACGACTCCGTAATATCAATAATATGGTAAAATGAAGAAGCTGAAATTTTTAATCTGACTATTTGATGGGAAAATAATTTATAGGATTTCTAATACTAACATCGATTAAATTATTACCTTTTTGAAGGACTTGATTCCATATGATTAAAATATTTTCTTAAACCATTATATGACATGGAAGTTAGTTGAGGAACTTGGATTTTCAAAAAACAAAATTCATGATTGTCAGAAAGATTGCAACTTATTCTCAGGGGGAATTGCTGAAAAAAATGATTGTATAAAATATGGCACATCTCGATGGAAGCCAAAAGATGATGAAACAACATCCTGTGTTCCATAGAAAGTAATGTGTCACTTTCTATTGACCCTTATACTCCATAATATTTTCATGTATGATGAAATATCAATAAATATGTGATGGAATAATACCAAGAGAATGAAGGATAATGATGAGTTGGTTCACCCTATGGATGGATTTTCATGGAAGACATTTGATGCTCAATATCTTGATTTTATAGCTAAAGTGCATAATGTGAGGTTGGGTCTTTCATGTGATGGTTTTAATATTTTTAGGTAGATGCTTACTTTGCACAACACATGGAAAATTTTCACACACATTTATAACCTTTCTACTTAGAAGGGTATGAAAAAAACCTTTTCAATTTCATGAGTATACTCATATCTGGACCTTCTGATCCAAAAAATGATATATATTTATACATGAAACCTTTAATAAAAGAGTTGAAACATCTTTAGAATGTGGGTGTGTGAACATACAATGCATGTTCAAAAAACATATTTCAGATGAATTCTATGCTTATATGGACGATCAATGATTTTCCTTCTTATGAAATGATGTTTGGATAGAAAACGAAGGGAAAAATTTCATGTACTGTTTGTATGAATAATACATGATCTAGAAGATTGAAATATCCCCATTGTTTTAGTTTTATGGGATAATGATGATTCTTTCAAATGGACGATCTATATAGGAAAATCATCGAAGATTTAACAATACCATAGAGACCAACAATCCACCTTAGTGTATGTCTGTAAATTATGTGCTTAATCAATTATAATATTTTTGTTTTTCATTTGGGAAGGGTCAGATGAAATCTAGAAAGAGGAATAATTTTTCCATTGAAACCTACTATAATTGGAAGAAGAGAAGTATCTTCTTTGAGATGCCTTATTGGTCAACCAATTTATTATGTCATTACTTAGATGTAATGCACATTTAAAATAATATATGTGAAATATTTCTTTTAATTATTATAAATGTTAAGGGAAATAAAAAAGATGATTTACGATCCTGGTGTGACTTGGTGGATTGAGGCATCAGACCATAATTTCTTTCTATGTGTATTAGTGAAAATAAATGGAAAGTTCCATTTACTTCTTATGTGATGACACATGAAGAAAAAAATAAATTTCTGGATTTACTAGAGACTATTAATGTTCTTGATGGATATTTAAGAAACATATCAAAATGGATCAACAGAAAATAGTTGAAGATGAAATATTTGAGGACTCATGATTATCACATCCTTCTGCATGAGTTGATTCCAATAGAAATCTTTCATCTTCTATCCAATAACATAAGGGTGTTAGTTATTCAGTTGTTGCATTTATTTCACTACTACAAAATAGGCCTTTAATAGTGCTAGAGAAATGCTGATTACACGAGTAAGGTTAAAAACCCTGATCTTTTATCAGCACTAAAAAAGAACTGATAAATGAGAAATTTATCAGCACTTTTGAAAGCACTAATAAAAGAACAATTTATTAGCACTTTAATTTAGCACCTCTAAAGGAAACATTTATAATCACTTATAAAATAGCTCATAAAGGGTCTTTTTTCAGTGCTTATAGAAGTGTTGATAAAGTGCACCTTTATCCGCACTTATTAAATCACTAATAAAGGAACTTTTATCAATGCTTTTAAAAGTGCTAATAAAGGGCCATAATGTAGTGTAATGTAATAGCACACTGCAACACCAGAAACACACAAGATAAAAAAAACAAGTCCCAATATAGGATTTAAATTAAATGAAATTTACAACACAAACACAAGAAAAAAACACTATATTATAGACATTTGAAACATTGGTTTATACAATTACATAAATAAAAATTATTACATACATTAAAAAACATCAATGTTTCTTTGTCTTTTAATCATGACCTAACTCATGATATTTCTAAACAAACCACCCTTTCTCAAACAAAAGAACACAACTTTATAAGAATTTTTTTTATGTTAGTAATAATATAAATAAATAAATTAATATAAAGTGTTAATTTTACTAAAATTGATGTCAATTTTAAATAAAAAGTCACCCTTGGAGTCATACTAGTCACACTATGCATCATATTGAGGTACCACTGATTCCAACACATCTCATATGAATTTTGGATCTTTTTCCTAAAGTATAAAAAAAATATGAATTCATTTTCTCATTTTTGAGTACATGATTTGTCTTTTTTACTAAAATTTCATTTTAAACTGGAAACACACACTTTTGAGTCATTGCAATAACATCATGTATCAGTTTGATGTGAAACAAATTCCTACACATAAAAAATGACATATGAATCATTTTTCTAAATTATCAAGGAAATCCAATCATATTTGACCAGTTTTCAGTGAGTGACACTTTTTAAACTAAAATATTGATTTTAAACTGATAACAAACACTTTGAGTCATACCGGACACATCGTGTATTGGATTGAGGTGCGGTTGATTCTTACACATAAAAAATGACTTATGGATCATTTTTGGAAAGTATAAAAACAATAAAAATATTTTTGACTAGTATTAAGTAGGACAATTTTCCATTTTACTAAAATTGATGACAATTTTAAATAAAAAGATGCCCTTTGAGTCACATCGACCACACTGTACATCAGATTGAGGTGCAATTAATTTCTACATGTCGCAAATGACATATGGATCATTTTCATAAAGTATAAAAATAATCTGAATGTGTGTACTCAGTTTTGAGTATGTCACTTGTCTTTTTTTACTAAAATTTCATTTTAAAATTTAAACATACACTTTGACTCATACTGATCACATTGTATATCCGATTGAGGTGAGGATGATTCCTACACATAAAAAATTACTTATGGATAGTTTTCATAAATTATTTAAACAATTTAAATGTGTTTTATTTGTTTTGAGGAGGTCAGTTGGCCTTTTTACTAAAATTGATGTCAGTTTTAAATACAAACATGCACTTGGAGTCATACCGATCACACCGTGCATCAGATTGAGGTGAGGTTGATTCGTGCATGACTAAAATCACTTAATGATCATTTTTCTAAAGTATTAAAAATATCTGAATATATTTTTTTGGTTTTTAGTAGGTTAGTTTGTTTTTTTACTAAAATTGATGTCAATTTTAAATAAATACACACTTAGAGTCATACAGGTCACACTATGCATCGGATTGAGGTTCGACTGATTCCTATACATCCAAATCACTTATGAATTATTTTTCTCTAGTATCAAAACAATATGAATGTGTTTTCTCAGTTTTGAGTGCGTCACTTCTCTTTTTTACTAAAATGTCATTTTAAACACGAAACACACACTTTTGACTCATTCTGATCACATCATGAATCAGTTTAATGTGAAATGGATTCTTACACGTCAGAAATGACTTATGAATTGTTTCCTTAAATTATCAAGAAAATATGAGTACGCTTGATCAGTTTTTAGTGAGTGACACTTTTCAAAATAAATTCTTGATTTTAAACTGATAATGGACACATTGATTCAATTGTATTTTTTATTAAAATTAATGTCAATTTTAAATAGAAATAAGTACTTAGAGTCATATCAGTCACATCATGTGTCTGATTGAGGTGTGACTGATTCCTACACATCCCAAAGTCTCAAAACAATCTTAACTATCAATGTTACCATGATTTACATTGACTTTCTTTGTCGAACTGCCAACACTACATGAGTAGCTTCGAACAAACCACATCAACTTGAAAAAAAGAAGCCACATATATAAGAAAAAACTTATTATGAGTGATACCAAAAAAATAAGTTAAAAATAAATATGAAATAATACATTAATTCTATGGAAAATAATTTTACTGTGAAAATATCAAGATTACCTCTGTGATTGAGAAGTAGAGGGAAATTGAAGGAAAGTGATAAATTTCAACACTATAGGGGTGAAAGGTTTAGAGGGAGAAGAAGTATGTATAATTTTTGGTGTAGAAAGGCATGAAATATAGATAGAGCACCCAAAATCAAACAAAACAATCTATATATATAAGAAAATAATTATTATGTGAGTAATACAAAAAGGAAATAAATTAAACATAAATATGAAACAATACATCTATTCTGTGGACAATGATTTTACTATGAAAATATCAATATTACTTTTGTAATTGAGTAGAGGAAGCATTGTTTCTCTTCCTGCAAAGGTAGTGGAAGTAACTTGAAAGAAATTGATAAATGTACCACTGTAGGGGTGAAAAGGTCTTGAGGGAGAAGAAGCCTGTGGAAGTTTTGGTGAAGAAATACATAAAATATGGATAAACCACCCAACTCAAACAAAAGAATTCACCTGTATAAGAAATCAATTATTATGTGAGTAATACTAAAAAGAAATAAATTAAACATAAATATGAAACAATACATTAATTCTCTGGACAATGATTTTACTATGGAAACATCAAGATTACCTCTGTGATTGAGCAGAGATAATTTTGTTGCTCTTCTTACAAAGGCAAGACACATGGAAAGAAATATTCTAAAAAAATGAACTCTACAAGGAATAATGAAAATTAAACCAACATTTCATTATATATTTTTTGGTAAAATAGAGAAATTATATCTTAACATTACTTTTATATCTTTCCAAAGGGTTTCATTCATTATAGTTTGTTCTTATGAGGGATTGGTAACATTATCATGTTTATAAGACATTGTCTGCATGATTAGTCAAACATATAATTTAGATTGTGTTAATGTAGTATATAAAATATAATATTATAAGGAAAAACATAATATATTAAAAAACATTTTTACCTTCTCATCAAATTCTCTTTATTTTTTAAAGGTTTTAAGGATTTGGTTCCTCTATCGAGAATCCAAATCCCCTATTTGTGGTACCATCCAATGTAAAATACATTTTATACATTGGGACTGACATGAACTGATTGTGACTTCCCAATGAAAGGTTCATCCTTGATTTAATATATAATTTAAATGAAGAGAAAAAAATCTAGGCTCATTTGCTCAGTTTTGGTGATGTGATGAACGTTTTAAACTGAAATGAAACTTATATATTGAAAAAACACACTCGGAGTCATATTGGTCACACCATGCATCAGATTGAGGTGTTTATAATTCCTAAACTTTAAAAATTAATTATGGATAAAATATCAAAACAATCTAATTTCGTTTTATCACTTTTGAGTATGTGAGTTGTCCTTTTTACTAAAATTGATGTCAATTTTAAATTAAAATACATACTTTGAGTCATATCGGTCACATCATATGTCAGATTGAGGTGAGGATAATTCTAACACATCCTAAATAGCTTATTTATCTTTTTAATAAAGTGTCAAAACAATCTGAATGCATTTACTCAGTTTTGAGTACATCACTTGTCTTTTTTATTAAAATGTCATTTTAAACTGGAAACCCACACTTAGACTCATACCGATCACATCATGTATAAATTTGATATGAGAAAGATTCATACATGTCAAAATTGAAATATGAATAAATGTACTAAATTATCAAGAAAATATGATCATGTTTTCTTGGTTTTTAGTGAGTGACATTTTTTGAACTAAACTGTCAATTTTAAACTGATAATGGACACATTGAGTCATACAGGGAACACCGTGTGTCAGATGGAGGTGATATTAATTTTTAAACATCACAAATGACTTATAGATAATTTACCTAAAGTATAAAAATAATATGGATTCATTTTCTTGGTTTTTAGTAGGTTAGTTTCCCTTTTTATTAAAATCAATGTCATTTTTAAATAAAAAATGCACTTGGATTCATAGCGGTCACACCGAACATAAGATTGAGGTATGACTGATTCCTATACATATCAAATAAACTATAGATCCTTGTTATAAATTATCAAATCAATATGAATTATTTTTCTTGGTTTGAGTATGTCACTTGTTTTTTTACTAAAATGTCATTTTAAAATGGAACACACACTTTGACCTATACTGATCACATCGTGTGTCGGTTTGATGTGAGACTGATTCCTACACCTCACAAAGTACTTATGAATTGATATCATAAATTATCAAGAAAATCCAAGTGTGTTTTATTTTTTTTTCTAGCAAGTGACATTTTTTGAACTAAACTATCAATTTTAAACTAATAAGAGCCACATTAAGTCAATGCGGTCACACTATGCTTTGAATTGAGGTGCGACTAATTCTTACACGTCTCAAATGACTTAAGGACCATTTATCTAAGTGTAAACTAAGTACATTCCTCAATAGGCCTCTTTTTCCAATAATATAAACCCCTATAGTTTTTTAATAAAATAAAACCTATTAAAAAAACCAAGTTTTATCGAAAAAACGATATAAAAAAAATACTCAACCAATTATTTTATTAAAGTTTCATTTGGATACTTGTGGTTAAATTTGAGGATAAAAATGAAAGTAATTCATAATTAACTCTACCTCCATGTCAAATCACATAAATTAATTTCAGTAACATAGACTCGTTAGCTAAGATTACACTATTGTAACCTAAGACCCCCAGGCTACGCAAAACTGCAGTTGCGTATTCTAATTCTTCTGTCTCCACCCTCTCCATTTATTTCTCACCCTTTACTCTATCATTTCTCTAATTGTGTGGAGATTTTCTCTTGAAGGAGTTGGTGGTAGTAGAGGTGTCGAGTTAATAACTAGTGTCAATGGTGTAATTCTCCCAAATGGGAGGCATTTCCCATTTTAGAGAGCACAATTAAGTACAAGGGGAAATGCCTTCCATTTACTTCATTGTGTTCTCTAAAAGGGGAAATGCATCCCATTTGTGAGAATTACACCATTGAAACTAGTTATTAACTGGATTCCTCTATTTCCACTAAATCCTTCTAGAGCATATATTTACACAACCATAGAAACAATAGAGTGAAAGGTGGGAAAGGAATAGAGATGGTGGAGATAGAAGAATCAGAATACACAACTGTAGTGCTGCGCAGCCCAGAAGTGTTAGGTTGTTACAGTGTAATTTCAGAAGATGAGTGTATGTTACTGAAATTAATTTATTTTATTTGAAATGAAGGTAGAGTTAATGATGAATTACTTTCATTTTTATCCTTGAATTTATCCATAAGGATTCGAATAAAATTTTAATAAAATAATTGGTTGAGTATTTTTTTATGTTGGTTTTTTCGATAAAATTCGGTTTTTAATAGGTTTTATTTTATTAAAAAATGATAGGGTTTTATATAATTGGAAAAAGAGGTTGATGGAGGTGTGTACTTTATTCACACTTACCTTGATAGACAATAAACCTAAACGGGGTTCATGACTTCCACTGTCAAAAACTATAAAATGGAGGTCACTCCTCATTCGATACATAGATAAATAAAGTGAATCTACCTAAATATTATATATATATATATGTTATATACATATATTTATTATATTAGTAACTTTATTTAAAAATTATTATATATATGTATATTATTTATCATATTTACATTTATTTAAATATATAATATATTATTCAATGTATATATATAATACTATTTTTTCTAATGAAACTAAAAAATTACAATTAAAAATATTTTTTAAATTACATTAATTATAAATAATTATTATTTTGGGTAATTGTGTATAAAATATAATTATTTAAATTTTGGAAATTTTAATTATTTTAAATATATATATATAGTTACCTAATTTATTATTTTTAAAGTAACATGAGTTTACAATATTTTTTTGGTTATTTAAGTATAAATTATATTATTGTTAATTAAATGTATATATATACCTAAAATGATGAATACCTAGAAATAATTTCTAATATATAGAATTTGATAACTTCTAGTCTATTTTCTGGAACAAATGACATAACAACCTTTGGATTCTAGGGAGTCCATCTAATATGCATTGAACCATCCTTAGGATTCTAGAGAGGTCTACAAATAAGATGACATAAAATAATAATACACATCAATAAGATATATCAGAAAAAAAGGCGAAAAACACACCAACCCTTGCAATGTCTATCCCATACAAATTTAAACACACACATATATATACATAATGGAATTTATAATACACATAATTTCAAAAAAAAAATTCACATTTAAACATAATTTTTAATTAAAACAAATATAATCCCTTCCTAATTTGGAAATAAAAAACCATAATTTGTGAATAAATAATTATAAAATCATCCTTACATTATAAGTTTTGAAAATTCATATAAATTGATAGAAATATATATACATATATACATATATATATGTATATATATATCTTTATAAAATAAACTTAAATTGATAAAAATATATATAACCCTTACAACATAATATCACAACATAGTAAAATAAATACAACACCATACTAATTTTGAAAATAGAGAGCCATTGAAAATAAATAAATATAATATAACCCTCACTAATATTTCTCATAAAATAAAACAACACAATTCTCAGAAAATAAATTTTTAAGGAAGAAACCTTACATCAAAATATTACAACATAATTTAAATAAATAAATTACCTTACATGAATCACATAAAATTAGATTCTGTTTCTGATTTGCACTATCATTAGACTGAGAATTGGTTTTCTAAATCAATTTACTCGGAACCTACAAACGAAATTGATTCAAAACAGTGAGGAAAGATGGGATATAGATGTAGATAGCAAAGTAATTTGGTTCAAAACAAAAATTTAAAAAGACCAAAATTGTATATCTAAAGCAATAGTTATGAAAACAGTATATCATAAACAAGATCAAAATACAATACAACAACCTGAGCACAAATACAAAAAAAATCAGATCCTACAAAGGAAAATCATAACCCCTCATATCCAGATCTCAAAACAAAAAACTCGGAAAGAAAATTGGAACCTATAAAGGAAAACACATGCCTACTTCACTAGGTTGAAGAAAATCCAAGACCCTCAGATCCAGATCTTGATATTTTCTTTGGAAACCCTAACTGTAACCGAACACCAGATACAAGATGATATTCTAGCAACTAGAGGTAGTGGGTTTTTGTGATTCAAGTGGGTTTGTGTGAATCAAGATTCAATTCACTAAGGTGGAGCTCCAATAATGGATGGATTCTAAAGAAATATTGTGATATCATGACAGGTTTATAGCAGGTTAGGTTTTTTTAATTAGATTGGGACACTTTTATAAACACTTTTTTAAAATCACCGATAAAGAGTCCTTTTATTAGTGCTTATTATTTAAGTGATGAAAATGGAATATTTATCTGCACTAAATTTTTAGTGCTGATAAATATGACTTTGATCAGCACTTTTTTTAGCACTAATAAAGCCTCATGTGCTAAAGAAAGCACTGATAAAGATTTCTTTTGTCAGCACTTATTACTTAAGCACTGATAAAGTATTTATAATTATAATTATAAATAAAAAATTTGTAAATTTATATATATATAATAAATATATATAAATATAAATATAGAAAATATATTCCTTATTTAAATATATTAATTATAATTTTATAATTATTTAAATATATACTTATTTATTTATAATTATATAAATATTTTTAAAAAAATAATATTTGTATTATTATATATATATATTTACTAAATATATATAAATACAAATATAGTAAATATATTCATTATTTATGTAAATTTATTATAAATTTAATAATTATTCAAATATTTATAATTATTTGTTTATAATTATAAAAATACTTTTAAAAATATTATTTATTTGTAATTATAAATATAGTATATACATTTTTAAATATATTTATATATGAATATATTTATTTATAAATATTTTTTTACAAATATTTTTTTAACATTACTAATGAATATCTAATTTTAAGTGCATACATGTTAAAAATGAGTGAAATTGAATAAGTTAAAAATAAGTACACTTTAATAATATTGAAAAAATGGATAATTTTGTGTGTGTGCATTATATATAAAAATGAATTAATTTTGTATATGTGAAATCAATATAACACACATTTGATTTATGTTAAATTGAGAAGTCAAACAACATTCAATTATATGTCCATTACTCTTTGAGATTAGTTGGTTTTTTTAATTCATATTAATTTTTAATTATAAACAATTATTCACTAAATATATAACTATTTAATGTAAAGTGAATAAATATTTTGTAATATATAAATCATATTTAAATATATTAATATATATATATATTTAATATATACTATTTATTAACATTCCCAACAATCATCTAATTAATATTTTTTTAATATTTTTCTCAATTTAATTTTTTTAATTTTAATTTATTTAATTTTTATTTTTTATATCTATATATTTAATACATACTATTTATTAGTATTTATAATTAATATATAGTTTAATCAATTTAATCATTTTTATCAATAATTATTTAATTAATAAAATTTGAATTTATTTTAATAAACTCATTATTTATTTATTTATTATTTATTTATTTCATTTTATTTATTTGGGCCTTTATCAGTGCTAAAAGAACACTGATAAAGGACTCCTTTATCAGTGCTAAAAATATAGCGTTGATAAAGGGTACCCTTTTTCAGTGTTAAAAATAAAGCACTGATAAATGGTTAAATTTATCAACACTTTATTTAGTGCTGATAAAGATGCCATTTATCAATGTTTTTTTCTAGTACTGATAAATACCAGTTTTGTTAAACACTGGTTTTATATTAGTGTTTAGAGATCTTTGTGCTAAGAAGTTGTCAAAGTCTTACTTGTAAAACATGTTGGCAGAGACATCATTAATTTTGTTTGAGTTCAAGAAAATATTTCCTCCATAATTTTTCACTTGCTTGATACATCTAACTATCCTTCCAACTGAAATAATTCTTATGGGACTTGTTTCTTTTCGTTGGATGTATCCAACTGAAAGAAACATGTTCAAATTAAAGTCTTATGTCCAGAACCGAAATCATCCTGAAGGTTCTATCCTGAAAGGTTACTTGGCTCATGAATGTATGGATTTATCTTCAATGTATTTGTTTGATCTAACTATGAGACATAACATACCAATGAAAAATGAATAAGAATAGTATGAGAAAATTGAATACAATTTTCTATAACTTCCCCAAACAGGGGGAATTCCAGGATCATATACATTGACCACATTAAGCCTTGAAGAGTGGGAGATGGCACATCACATAGTTTTGTCTAACTGTAATTTGTTTGATGATTACTTCAAGTAAGTAAACTTAACTTTTATATCCTATGTCATATTATGTAATTTTATATACTTGTTAAACTATTTCAATTTTTTTGGTAGGGAACCTAAATAAATGATAAATAGAAAGCATCGTTATTTATCTTTGAGAAGGAGAGATACTTTTCATTGTAAAGAGTTTTTTGCTTGGTTAAAATTGAATGTAGAAATATTACTATAATAAATCAATAAAATCAATATTTAATTATGTTTAATATTCATTTATATTTTAGGTAGTGAGTTTTCCTGCTAACTTTGTCTCTAAGGAAATGAGATCTATGGCTTTTGGTTCTAATTTCGTGGTTCGTGAATGCTAATCAATTGTGATCAATGGGTACTAATTTATTATAACTAAAAAAAGAAAAGAACACAAGAACACAAAATGATAGTGTTATGGTAACAACCACAACATATTGTTATACCAATGCATTGGATAATAGACCTCGATTTAAAAATGCATCTTATTATGGTGTCATTGAGAAAATATTAATATTGGATTAATACTCTCATGGTTGAGTCACTATGATCAAATACCAGTGGTTTTATTTGATGACGAGGCATGAAACATTTATTGATGATTATGGATTTTGAGTTATTGACATGAATATCACTCTTGCTACTAATGAACCATATGTATTGGCATCAATGATGGAAAAAGTCTTTTATGTGAAAGATTATCTTCAAACTGAATTTGGTGTCATTATTAAAGTAATCCCAATAAATATTTTTGATGATTTTGATGATGAAATTAACACCATCCCTTATCCCATTGGCCCCGATCCATTTATTATTTATGATGAATCCAATACTTCAATTATCAGATTTGATTGTGAACCTGAAGTTGTGGTGGGAAATATATAGAATCATCCATTTTTTTCTCACTTCTTTTGGTTTAGCCTGACTTGGGTTATTGAGGTCGGTGCTATAAAAATTGATTTACCATTAACTATAAATATTTTGTATCCAACATGACATTCATGTGCATTTTCAATTTTCACTAGTTACAGTTTTCTTTGATTTGAATTTTCTAATATTGAATTGAACTATATTCAAACTTATCAAACCAAAAATAACTTAAACAATTAAATTGTAACAAAAAAACAATATGAATTGAATCGGAAATATTAAACTAATTGATATGAAAATCAAAACCAATGAAAATAATGACAACCACAAAAAATGTAAAAATGAACTAACCCAAAAGATGAACCAAATAACCCTCGACATATAAAAATGGAGAAATGAACTAATAATTGACTAGAGTGAACCAAATGACCTAACCAAAATAGAATTGTATTGAATTAAAAATAAAATAAAATGATATCATACCCATTCTAAACATGATAATTTGAATGTATTGTTTTTTCTATGACATGTATTCAGTTTTGATATTATTCCCACTAGATATAAAATGTTTTTGTTATATCACTATGTAAATTGTATTTGGTTTGACAATTAGTATTCCTTAATTAAGTCATGTATCATCTTCTTTCTTATTTGGGCTACACGTTAGTTATGGATTTATAATTAATTCCATATCTTTTTTCAAATACAAAAAAATGAAAAAAATTGAGAAGATATGAAGCAAAAGGATTGAAGCAACAACCATTGATTGAGTGATATGGGAGTCCCTCCTTTAATGCTCATCATGAGTATTTTATTTTAAAAAAATATATTAATTACATATAATGTCGTATGATTAATTTTGTTTTTAACTTTTAATCAGGATCCACCACCTAGGCACTAATTATTCAGTGACCATCCTAGTCATTCCACTGTTCATACTGATGATACAAGAGGGGGTGGTACTAGTGCTAGGAACTCGGGTCAGCATACCCAATCACACCCCATCCCTCCCCCTAATATACCATCTACCAAACCTACAGATCTTGCAGTGTCATTACAGACACCCAAGATATTTAGGCCACCCATGTTTTCACCACCATTTTCATATGAGCCACCTCACCATATTTCCCTTATCTGATAATGATTCCCACTCCTAATCCATATTATGAATTTGTATAACCATTTATACCATCTTCTTTTACTTTTACTTCCTTCTCCCTGAGCTTTCACATTCCTGCTTCTTTGACTTTTACTCCAACAGATTCTGAGCCTGTAAAGCATACATTGGGACCCACTCAATCTGTACAAGTTGATGTTCCTTAAATTCATGGGGATCCAGTGATGCCCACTTATTATACTACCTTAGGTATATTTATATAACCCTAGTGATTTTTACCATAATTTATTTTCATTATAAGATGTATTGATATAATATTTATTTTTATTCTTTAACAGTTGGATCTACCAATAAGCATCACATGCATACATACATGTGTTCAGTGTGGAACCACCACACATAAATGATGGTGGAGTATAATAAAAATATCCAGATGATTGGGAAAATAGGTCAGGAATGTAGAATTTTTTTGTCGATGCTTTCCAAATACTCTGACATCATTCCCATCAGTCCACTCTCCTGGCGACACCTGCCAAATAAACTAAAGGATAACACTTGGGAACAACAAAGGGTAAAAAAATTTATTGGATTTAATTTTATATTATTATTGTATTTATGTAAATTAATATTTTTGTGCCATCTTTTTTTTAATTTCCCCGATGGTGAGGCCGTGAGGCCATCATGACTCATGGAATTAGGTGAGTTGTGGAGAGGCTATAAGAATGAGTTGTATAGTAGCTGGTGTACTAGAGTTGGATCAAATTTAGAGGCCACACCTATCATGGATGATTATCCAATAGATTATTATCATGAAATTATTGCTCATTGTACGCACACCAAGTTCAATGTATTAGTCAAATTTGAGGGTTTTAAATGAACGATTTTCATTAATAATTTATTTTGTATTATTGAAAATTATTTTTTAGGAATCTTTAGAAAGAAATAATAAATTCAAGGATCCTACAAAATAACTCCACACTTTGGGGTGGACTATGATGCCAGACTATGAGAGGAAGAAGGTATGACACCTACATTAGACTAGCTATAGCTTGTATGTCAAATATTATTATTTGATTTGACTCTAATAATATTAAATCATAAATGAGTAAAATATTATAAATTAATAAATATAAAATGATTAATATAGTAATAGTGATATATCTAGAAGTATCCTCATAACGAATAATAACCATACATGTGATAAATCCCTATTATAGATGTCCCAAAAAACATTCCACAAGTATATTAAATACATATTATGAAAGGGATGATGTAGAAGAGTATAGGGTGATCTCCCCTTATTTCTACCTCAAATACAACCACTTTCCCATATTACTAAATAATTAAATTAAATAAATAAAACATAAAAATGGGAAAGGGTATATTAGAGTGTCTCCCATTTTCCTCATGTTACAACCCACTGTATGGGGTCTAAATGAATGCCTCTCACCACACCTCAATGCCCTTTATTACAGTGTGTTAATCCACCTACTATATGAATTCAACATTGTGCCTCAGAGGATTTCCCAAAACTCAACTCTCAACCTATGATGACACCTATACAACCTCACTCACACCAAAATACAAATGATTCGGCAATAATTACATGGAAATTTCAACACCCATATACCTAATCTATCATAAGAAACCTTTCAAGAAGAATGATATTCACTCATATCTTGTAGAATTAAATCAAAAAATCTAAAGTAATAAATTTAAAATACCATAATGATCATTTAGGTAATGCAATGTGTATTATTAAGTTATACCAAAACATAATTCCGTTATGTTATAGTCATGATTAGAGTTTTGATAATCCATTCATGAATATTCCTTTATGTTATAGTAATACATGTTTATCTTATCATTAATTATAGTGATTATAAAACCACCTTATTATTGATTACTGTGATGACCTATTCACTTATATATATATGTTATATATATTGATAACCCATCCATTGATACTTAGTTATAATTCATCTACCATATGTTTTTTCTTTCCATCTTCATTTAGAATAAAAATCCATTTGATTCTAGTTATGAAATTAATTATTAGTAATATATTTTGAATTATGGTTTTCTATAATCAATGAAATTGTATAGGGAGGTTTTGAATATTAAAGGATACGTGCCTTGATCAAAACTATTTTTCTCAATGAGAAATAAAAAATATGGAAGCGTGGTCAACGAACTGACACAACAGTAGATAATAAGTTTTACTTTTTGATTTCAGATTTTAATATTTATTTTGTAACTTAATAGTATATATTTGTAACTGTGTACTTTGGAGGCTCTTGATGCCTAGGAAGATGAAAAATTTGGACCTAACGATCACTTACATCATGTTTTGGGAGATGAGCATCATGACATAGCATGCTATAGACTAGGGAATATTATTGTCCCGATAAGGTATTGGTCCACTTCAAGTTCCATTTATAGTAGCACTGAGTTAGAAAAAGATAATACACAAGAAGCATAGGCTGAGGATAAGGTAGAAAAGGCCAATAGAATGGTCATAGAGGAGAATGAATGGAATCAAAGGGAAAATGATGAATTTATGAAACTTATAAAAGTTCTATGTACATCACTTTCACTAAAGACCACTGTAGCTTTTGATGCATATATGTTGATGATGCATACGTTATATAGTGTACCAAGTACTAGTGCTATTGGTGGTTGGGATGATGAAGTTACTAACGATAGCAATGGAGAGGATGATGGTGAGGAAGAGGATGAGGATGATGACAAGGAAGAGGGTGAGGATGATGGAAAAGAAGAGGGTGAGGATGATAGTAAGGGAGAGTGTAACACCCCAACCACAGAAGCTCAGAGCCAATGCACTATTTTAATACATTGGATTGATTACAAGGAATAAAATCTTGAAGGATCAATTAGTTTAGTAGTTTTGGTAAACCAGATACATACATAAGTTTAACATTAAAACTTGAAAATAAATACAACATATAACTTTTGTTGGGAACATCCACCACTCTAATATTATCATTGTAGTTCAATCATAAAAAACTTATTCATGTCCTAAGAAAATGAAACATAATAAAGGGGTGAGCTCAAATGCTAATTAAGGGTAAGAAATAAATAAAAATATACCATAAACATAAAAATAATCATAGTGAATAATTGAAAACGCATGCCTCTAAACTTGAACACATTATGGAAGGAATATTAGCTGATTAAATAATTCCATAATAAAACATAACCATGGTTATTCTATTAGTCAAAAAAAAACATGAAATTTAAATTACTATCTTCATAATGATGGAAATTCATATGAAAAACATTATAAAATATACCATCAAGGCCTCGTCCAAGATGTCTAAAAATGATTAAGGCCTTGACCAAAACCATAGATATTCATTTTTTCAAGGCCTCATGCCAAGACCATAGTTTGTCTCATGAGACCTATTGATGAACCGAGGGGATATAGAGGGCCCCACCCAACACTTACTAAGTCCATTGAATTTATCATATGAACGGGGATAAACATAAACAATATGCACATTCATATTGAAACTAATATATGAAATGTAAATAACCTTCCCTAAACATTAATCATAAATACTAACCATTCAGAGTAAATTGGTGAATAGTTTTAAGATAGCACATCCACATTCAAACTAATAAAAAACCATTCAATTAAATATTGTAGATGATATAATAGGAGATAAATCTCAATGAATTACAAGATTCAATAAGGTATGCTGTCTTAGATGAAGATACTTTTAAATGAGACCATTGAAAAATTCTTTAGGAAATAATCCTTAAACATTTCAAAGGGTCTCATACCACCTTGAAAAATTCAAATCATAATCCATTAAAATATCATGAGAATAATAAGAATCTTGATATGATATACCAAAGGGAATTACATACACCACATTCAAGGAATACGTGGTGAACAAGGCATATACTTCATAAAAGTTAACGTGAGATGATAAATATACTTTTTATGTTCGAAAGAAGAGTTCTTTTGGAAAATCATTTATATTTTCCATGAAATTAGATATTATGCATGTATATCCTAGAAAATAAAATTTAAGCACATTTAAATTATATTTTAGGCATAAATTATGTCCCACTAAAGTGAAATAATGTAAAAAGTTTTCTTAAGAATATTTATAAATAAAACATTTTAGAGCATTTTAAGGAAACTATTAAAGAGAATTTTAAAGTGCAAAGGAATGTTTGTTTTCATAAAACCAGAAATGAACCAAGATAAATTTTTATGATAAAATTAGTGATTTTATAAAAATAATGGTGGCTTAAAATAGATTCTGGAGTGCACTTGAAAATGGGTAATAATTTGAGAAGTTCCCTTGAATCGGGTTTGTTTGTTGGGATGAAATTTTGAAAGATTCTTTTAAAACATGTAACTTCTCAAAAAATAAAGAAGGATAATGATTGGTAAAAATATATATAACATTAACTAAGAATTTATGAGGATTAAATAATAATAAATAAGAATTTCATTGAGGTTAATAGAGAATAAGAGCAACCCGAATGAAAAATGGAGGTTCGGGTAGAAAATACTTACAACTTTATAATCAATTGAATCATATGACCCAGAATTAATAATATTAAAATGGTACATTTAATACCATGAAAATAAAGAGATTAATGATATGATATATCAATGTTAAGTGTAAATACACCATACATAAGTAAAAGTAGTGAATAAAGAACGTCTCACAAAAATGGAAGTGAGATGAGGAAACCCTTTCCTTAAGTCCGATGATGTTCTTCACTTGGTCTTAATGTCCTGAATAACCAAATTAAATTAATTAATTAAGATTTAAAGAACCTATTATACATTTATTTGATTTATTATGACCTTAATAAGTTCATTCATGGAATTTTTTATGGGTTAAGAGGTTCAATTTCATTGTTCGGGTCTGTTTGTTTCATTATCGATATACTTATATACATGAATGGAGAATCATGTAAAATGGGGATTGTTTTACAGAATTGAATTTATATTTTATTAGTGAACATTCACAAGGTTACATGGTTGTAAATTTCTTTTGGTTACTTGGAGTGAATATGAATCATTAGATAAATTATTTAATGATAACCGTTTGGGTTAATTGGTGGTTTTTGAGCACCACAAACTCATTTTGCTTTATAAATCAAAACCACGTGTACAAAAAGATTTCAGAACCATAGATAATACATAGTAAATATATTATAGTCTGGTTCAACCATAATAATGGTTTCATTACCATAATTTAATATGTTAATAGAAATTGAAAGCCCATCATCCTTGAATGTGGTAAATTAGCACATCTCAGATGGTGTTTTCATTTTTTGTATAAAAGATTAGGAAAGGAGAGATGATGAAGAATTATTCCTTTATCATGAAAATATTATAGTACATGTAATATAATGGAGTAATCCCAATATTTGGATGAAATTATGTGATTAAAGAAAATGAAAATAAAGGAACTCAAAAGAAAAGAAAAGTTGAGAAATCCCTTATGAAAATTCGGTAGCCTAATAGCGTCGCTTAAAATTTCATAAAATATTTTGATGTGAGAAAAGTGTATCTCAAAATTATTACATAATATGTAAATTATGGGGGATATATAATGAAATATCCCAATATAAACCAATTTAAATAAAAAGACAATAATATAATAACAATGCTTGAAAAAGAGAGAGATTTTGAGATGAAAATTCAGCAGCATAATGACTATGAAAAATGGTTTTAGAAAACATTAAAAAGAGAGGGGACAGGTGGAAACCATTAATAAATGACTCATAAAATAGTATAAGTACAGAATAATATTTAAATAAGAACATGGTATGAAAACTTGAAATACATACCACATAAAAGAGAACTTGAATGGAAAGAAATGGAAAGAGGTGTTTACCTCTTGAAGTAATCTTCCTTGAGAGCCTCTTTAGGGGATAGGTTTTTGTATTTTTCCAAGAAAAAGAGCTCTAAGATGGGGAGAGTGACTAAGTAAGGGTATTTTGGAATATATCATACAATGAACAAGGATTTAGAGGAGTGAAGAGAAGAGGAAGTGAGTGGGGTTTTTATAGTGGAGGAGAGGAGTGGATTTTGAATATTTTATTCATTATTTTATTAATTCCTTCAAGACAAAAATAGTGTTGTTTCATGTGAACCCTAATAGTAATAATTGCATGTGAGTTATATCCTAGTGGCATTACATCATATTTAAATCACTTATAACCCAATAGATCATGTATTTAGCATTTATTGTAAATTATCGTATTTTACTATTCACCCAAAATTCATGTATTTTAGAAAAATACCAAAAAATTCAGCCTAACCATTTTTTGATGTGTATAATTCCAAAATGAAGTCCAATTTTTGAAAATAATTTTCTAAATATTTTTAATTTAATTTTTAAATAAAATCATAATTTATTCCAAAAAAACAACATTAAAACTATAACTCATTTTATAACACCTTGAAAAATTAATCAAGGTCCCATAAAATTATCTTATAACCACAAGAAAATAAAATAAAAATTTATGATTAAATTTTATGAAAATACATTTTCATTTTAAATTATTAAATTAATCATAAGATTTTAATTAAAATATTTATAACATACAAAAATACCAATACTTATACTATGATCATTTTTCACATTTAAGATGTCTAAATTATATTTATACATTCACGGGTGAAGTTTCTATTTTTTTGGACAAATTTCTATTCATCACTATTCATATGGGTATGTTACTATTCATAAGGGTATGTTACTATTCACCAAATATTAAGCTTGTCTTATCAGAATCTAAATATCTTACTAAAAACAACCGTGTATGTTAGTTTTTCAAAATAAAAAACACAGAGGTGGAAAAATTATGTTTACTTGGCTAGGTTATAACAAAGTGGTGTTTATAGAGACTCAATGTTTTATGCATTCTATATAAAAGTTATTTGTAAATTCTTAGGGTGTTATGGAGAGGATGATGGAGAGGGAGAGGAAGAGGCTGATAATGAGGCCAAGGATGAGGATGAAAATGAAGATGAGGATGAGGACAAGGATGAGGATGAGGACAAGGATGATGGTGATGGTAGTGATGGTGATGAGGGACAAATTGATTCATTACATTTTGGACTGATATTTATGACATTTCCTGTTTGATGATTTTCTGTAAATGAATATATGTGATATTTTGTATTTTTGTTCTCATTGGTTAAATGTATAAATTTATTTTCTATTTTATCATTATTTCTATATTGGTTTTTTATATTTGAGGATGCTCTATTGGTTGCATTGTATGTTATGTTTTTTGAGGATGTTTTTTTGGTTTCATTTTAGGTTGAGGATGTTATTTTTTTATTGCAGGTGTTCTATTTTGATTATAGGTTCAGTGGGAAATTAGTTTCATTATTTCCCGTGTTATGTTTTGATTACAAGAAGTTTTTATTGCAGGTTCAATTTTCTCTTGATTTCATTATTTATTGTGTTCTGTTTTGAATTTTTGATGGTGCACTGGGCAGTGGGGATGTTGCTGGCTGGGGATATGGGGGGGGAGGGGGGGGGGGGTGGTTATACCAATGGTTCAAAACCATTGGTATAGAGTTATCCCAATGGTTTAAAACCGTTGGTATATAGCTATCCCAATGGTTTTAACCATTGGTAAATCTCTCTCCCAATAGTTTTGAACCATTGGCATACCTCTATCCTAATGGTTCACCACGAACCATTGGTAAAATGATATTATAACCATCCTATACCAACGATTCTCTATGAACCATTGGTATAATCCTTTCCCAATGGTTCTGAACCATTTTTATATAGCTATAAAAATAGTTCAAACCATTGGAAAATCTCTTTCCCAACAATTTTGAACCGCTGGCACACCTTTATCCCAACAGTTCACCATGAACCATTGGTAAAAAGAAAATATAACCTCCCTATACCAATAGTTCACTATGAATCATTGGTATAGAATTTTCCCAACGACACTATAGACAATGTTTGGGATAACCATTGGTATAGGCTATACTAATGGTTCTCCAGCCTATACTAATAGGTTCGAACCATTGTTACAGACTTCCATTCTAGTAGTGGTTGAATCAGTTGTTCACTTTTATAAGTTTCAATATGTTTAAAAACCTGACCCTTGGAACTTTTTAAAGTTTATACCCTTATCATATTTTAGTAAATACTCATGCATGAAAAAGTAGGGAAGTATGTAAAACACACAAGATTTACAAGGTTCAACCTCAGTGTGAGAACCTTTAACCTTGCCACAACCACTCTTGTGGGTCTATAGAAATTCACTAAAATGAAGAATCAAATACAAATTGTGCCAACTCACATTATACACCCCCAATATCCTAATAATAATTATTATACTGACTTACATCAATTTACAAGGTTTACTTACATACAATTGATCCACAAAAGAAAAGATCACAAAAACTTTTGCTCTTCAAAAATCTGTCTGGAACCTATGTCCAATTGAATCATTAAGATGAAACCCTTATGACGAGTTCATTATGATAAACTCATTATGATGATAAATTTTCTAAAATTTCACTTCTAAATATCCTCTTAACTACTTAGTTCGATTTCCTTAGTCCAATCTTTTGAAGTCCGGTAAGAAAAATTTATGTTGGCTGATCTTCTAATGAGATATTTGTCCGAAAATAACTCTTACTCAAACTCTGAAGTGTTCCACATTTTGCACACATGAAAAGGTTTCAAAGTAAGAATTTATTGTGAATCTATTTATAGGCATCCCATAATAAAAAATATGGTAAATTGAATTTTCTCCCTCTTACTCAAATTTGAAAACCTCCAAAATTCACTCATATTTGAACTTCATGTTTGACCACTTCAAATATTATAGAACCTTCTTGAATCATCTTGAGTATTTTTAGTAATCATCCTTATTAAACTTTCTAAATTTTCTTTAATACGATGGAACTTCCTCAGCTCATTATGATGGAACTTCCTCATGTCATTACGATGGAACTTCCTCATCTCATTACGATGAGACTTCCTCAGATCATTATAATAGAACTTCCTCTGATCCTTATGAAGTAACTTCCTCAACTCATTATGAATTGACTTTCCTCATTAGATTTAGTCTAATTGATTATCCTTCTTAGATTCAATACAATAGAGTCCTAATAATGATGGAATTATTTACAATGTAATTCTTATTACGATGGAATTATAATTATGATTGGATTCTCATTACGATGGAAACTCTACTCCACAAATTTAAAATTATTCAAACCACATCAGATATAACTCATTTAGATTTCTAAAAACTTATGTTCCCGATACTTCTAGATCCTATGAAAACTTTTTCTTTATTCTTAGAGACAATAAAATCTTTATGATTCATCTATTTCTTCAAAAACTTTTATCATGAGAGTTTTCATGATTTATGAAAACTTAAAGATTGTAAAAGTATCACCTGACTTTAGGTTAGAAAGTTTTAGAAATTTATAACTCCTAACATCACTGTCTTCATTCAACCTCTTAATCAACATTCAAACTTTATACAAACCATAGTGTTTGATGAATCTTGAACTTCATGGTGATGAATCTGAGACCAATGGATCATCCAATAAAAAACTTTATATTTATCATAAATTATTCAAATGGTGCTACTCAATCCAATACTCTGTGTCTAGTGCTACTAATTTTGATCCACTTCATCAAAAAAAACTTTCTCAAAAACAAAATATCCCTTTGTGTTTGGGTTTTAACACTCAAAAAATTTCACCTATTTTTCAAAAACAACATTTTATAAAATATTAGTTGTAAAAAAATAAAAAACTTTGTTAAAAACAAAACATCATAAAGGTTCTTTAAATATATTTTCCTATATGAAATGTGAAATGAGATACTTGTTATATCTAAATAAAAAGGGAATAAATGAACTGTTATTCCATGCTAATTCACCTTTTAAACCATGTTTAGAGAGACCATAAGATGGTGTTACTCTAATTTTTTCACCTGTTGTGGTTGATATTTTGTGTACCCTACATTCGAAGAAGTGTGTTTGTATTATAGATAAAATGCATCCTTTTCATCTTTGAATTGAGCATCAGGAGAGCAGAAATCAGCATGCTCCTAAGACAATTGAGCCAGAAATTCCTATAGCTCATGAGAATTATATAGATGTCCAGCTTTGTGATAGCATCCCAAGGGTCATGAGACTCATAGAAAGGGATAATTTTTTCACTTTACTTTCATTTTATGAGCTGATGAGAGATTTTAAGCTACAAAATCCACTTATGTCCACTATTGAGAGAGGCACCTAGGAAGTCTAGTTTTGGGTTGATTCAGTCTAAAAGATCTTCAAGCACCTCAAGACACCCATATATAGGAGGCTGAAGATTTATTCATACATGCTTCATGGACCTTCCAAGTGTTGGTGGGTCATTCTAAAGAAATATGGACAATAATAGGAGTTATCCTGGAAGGAATTCAAAGAAAAGTTTTTGAGCCAATTTTATACCAAGACGTTGAGGGATGAGAAGGCTTGTGAGTTCATACATATGACACAAGATAACTTGTTAGTAATAGACTATGCCAGACACTTCACCAACCTACAATTCTTTTCTCCATCATTAGAATATGATGATATTTCCAGGAAATAAGTTTTTAGGATGGGCTTCTCTATGAGATCAGGTCATAGGTGAACATGTTTTTCCTATTCAACCTTGTATATGTGATTAATTAGGCTCTCATAATGAAATGGAATATGAGAGATTCCTCAAGTGGTGGCTATAAAGTTTCATCCAGGTGATCCGATATCTCTTCTTCTAGTGGAAAGAATCACTACTATAATAGTTTCTTCTAGGGTAGTAGTGGGGAGAGAAGCTAAGGGAGTGGAATTATACCTCATGATTGTGGTTCTGTGAAGCTCTTTCAGTGTGGAAAGTTGGGTCACAAGCACCCACAATGTACTTAAACCTTAGTGGAGTGATATTTATATGGTAGTTTGGGTCCTCTTCACAAGTTTTTTAGGAAATTATCATAGAAGAGTAGTGGAGGGGGATCAAGATAGGAATATAAGTTAGGGAGGGTCTCATATACTCCTCAGCAAAATGGTAGTTGAAGTTCCATTAGTGGTTCAAGATGAGTTTGGGGAAGTGGTACCCCGGTGCAGGAGTTGAAATACCACTCAGAGGAAATAATATAGGGGAGTCAGAATAAAGCCTAGGGCAGGGGGTGAGCCACATGCTTGCAATATAGTCTGGTCTGACTGAATTTTTTGTTGGTCCTTCCACCATTAGAGGTACAATTTTTATACCATCTACCTTAACTTGTATTTTGGTCGATACAGGAGATCGCATTTATTTTCATCTACTCTTTTTGAAAATGGTTTGGTTTTGAATATGGAGAGTATAGATGAGATCATGATCATTGACACACTATTGGGAGTATGGTTAGAGGTTATCAAGCACTTTAAGGAGTGTTCTCTTGAAATTGGTGTTTATCATTTTATGCTAAAAATGAAAAGATTTAGTTTTACTCTTTATATGGATTATATAATTCTATATTAGGATCATATCGAATATTATTAGAGAATATTTACCTGTTTATATTCATACAGGGGGAAGCTATACTAACTAGGGTGAGTGAGATCTTTGGGATGGTCATATAAGACCAATTCAGTGTAGAATGAATTTTCTCATGCCTCAGATAACAAGTCTTGTTCTGTAAAATGGAGAAATACAGTAGTATATTTTTTCTCCAATGGTGGTATGTTTTTAGAACGTCTTTCTTAAAGAGTTATTTGTCTTACCACATGAGTGGAAGATTGAGTTTATGATTAATTTAGTTACATGAGCTAAGCCAATTTTTATCACAACTTATAGGATGGATATAGAATAACTTCATGATTTGAAAGTCTAGTTGGAAGATCTAGAGGATAAGGGTTTCATAAGGCCTAGTACATCTACATAGGGTTCTCCAATTCTTTTCACTAAGAAGGTTAATGTGACATTGTGATTATGAGTGGATTATCAGAGATAGAACCAGATGATATTCAAGAACTGGTATCCCATTCCTTGTATTGAAGATATCTTTGATCAGCAGAGAAGTTCTGGAATTTTCTCTAAGATTGAATTGAGGTTAGCATGCCACCAGATTAGGTGAAGACCATCAGACATACCCCAAATGGGTTTTAGGAGAAGGTATGTATTATATGAGTTTTTAGTGATTCCATTTGGTTTGATGAACACATCGGTGATATTCATGGCCTTGATGAATCAAATATTTCATCCTTTCTTGGATCAGTTTATGGTAGTTTTTGTTGATGAAATATTAGTGTACTCTTAGTCCACAGAAGATTATTCCCAATATCTTGAAATCATTATGAGTATACTGAAGGAGCATTAACTTCACACTAAGCTATCCAAATGTTGTTTCTGGATTGATAGAGTGAACATATTGGGCCATGTTTTCTTAGAGGATGGAGTGTCAGTGGACCTAGAGGTTGGGACCATGGTATATTAGGAGAGATCCAATATTTTCTTCAATATTTATAGATTCATGGGTTTAGAAGGTTTTTATAGGCTCTATATCCAGTACTTCTCCCATATGGTATCAATGATATCTGGGATGACTGAGAAAGGGGTGAAGTTTGTTTGGTCAGATTCTTATGAGAGAGCTTTCCAAGAGTTAAAAAGTATGATAACCTCAACATTGATCCTAACCTTACCTAAGCTTGGTAAGGAGTATAATGTTTAATGTGACACATAAAGAGTTGTAATTGGAGTAGTTCTGATGCAGTAGGACCATGTGTTCGCTTATGACTCCAAAAAAATGAGATCGTATGAGATAAATTATCCTACTCATGATCTAGAGTTATCTACGATGGTACATGTCCTATGATTCTAGAGACACTATCTTTTTTGTGATAGGTTTTTTGTGTACACAGACCATAAGATCCTAAAGTACATCTTTTCTTAGTGAGACTTAAACATTTGACAGAGGAGGTGGATTGATTATCTATAGTATTTCAACTTTAAGATGACATACACACCAATAAATGGAAATTCCATTACTTAATCCATGATCCAAAAGAAATTAATATAGGTAATGTGGGAATCTTGCGATGAGTGGTGACTGATGGAACTCTTTGTAGATACATATCTTGATGTTTAGGAGTCCCATGGATGAGTAGCTCTAAATTCAACATCTGTTATACCCATTCTTCTTGATTAGATCAAGATAGATCATTTATCTAATCCATAGGTCTTATCTATAAGGGATAGATTATATTGTGGGGATCCACTAATAGGATTCTCACATGTTAGTAGCAATATTCTTCTTATCGATAGACCAGTATGGGTTCCTTTGGGTTTTCATGAAGACCTGATGAGAGAGTTTCATGCTTCTAGATGAATGGTATATCTAGGTCTGGAAAATATGTATCATAATATTTATAGAAAATACTGATGGTCAGGGATGAATAAGGAGATAATAGGATTTATGGTGAGATGTTTCCCTTTTCAACAGGTGAAGACCAAGCATCAGAGGTCTGTAGGGCTGTTATAGCCTCTGCCCATTCTAGAGTGGAAGTGAGATGATATCACTATGGATTTTGTAATAGGATTACCCATGATACCTCATAATAGTGATTCTATATGGGTGATTTTGGATCAAATGATGAAGGTATCCCACTTCTTTCCTATCAGGGAGACCTTTATCATTTATGATTTGGGTAGTCTTTATGCATATTAGATAGTTCAGTTTCATGGTGTTCCGAGAATAATTACTTTTTATTGAGATATTAATTTAACTTATTAGTTTTGGAAGGGTTTATATAATGACTTTGGATCATAGGTTCATTTTATTATCGCCTACCATCCTCAGACTGATGACCAATCTGAGCATACTATTCAGATTCTGGATGATATGTTATGAGCCTATGTTTTGGATTTTAGTGGATAATGGGAGAAACATTTGGCGCATATATATTTCTCTTATAATAACATATTTCTAGAATAAATCCAAATGAATCTTTTCAAGTCCTTTTATGGAAGCCCATGTTGCTCCCCTCTTTACTGTTTATAGCCAGATGAGTCAGTGCTTACTGAGCCTAGTCTCTTGTAGGAGACAACTGAGTAGGTTCAATTAATCAGAAAGCATAAGGTGACTATTTAGAGCTGAAAAAAATCATACTTTGACCATTGGAGATGACTTATAGAGTTTGAGGTTGGTCATCTAGTTTTTAATTTGGCGTCATATAAGTTAGGGAAGCACCGTATAAGAAAACAAGGGAAGTTAGCACCCGGATTTTTTGGTTGTTCGAGATAGTGGAGAAGGTCGGTAAAGTGGAATACCATTTGACCCTTCCACAGATCTAAAAAACCACACAGGATGTGTTTCACATGTCATATCTTAGGATATATCATTCTAACCCTTATCATCTGACAGATATTTATGATTTTGAGTTGGATGTTGACACGTCCTTTGAGGAGAATTTGATCCGTATCGTGGATTTAAGTGAGAAGAATCTTCGGGGGAACTGTATCTCTATTATGAGTATAGTGGTAGCATGGGAGTGTTTAAAGAGAGACCTGGGAGAGAGATTCTGATGTTCAAGCTCAATGGCTAAACTTATTCACTGATACCCCACAGTGATGCATGGAGCATCTCGAGGATGAGCTATTATATGGTGGGGAGGTTATAAGATACTATATTTTCTAGGTATGTCCCTCTTTAATTTTTTTGGATAAATATCATTAATTTGGGTTTTATTTAATTTAGGATTTTTTTATCATACCTAGGTCCTGTTTGGGTTAAGTTTTTAGGGGTGAAACATGAATATGAGGTGAGTTTTGGCTATATAATGAATTCACATCGTGAACCTAATTCACAACGTTAATTGTTCTAGGAAGACCCCATGAATTATATTCACAACAAAAATTGTTTTGGGAATACCCCATGAATTATATTCACAATGTGAATTATTCTGAACATACACCTTGTAATATTTATAGACCCTATAATAATTATACACCCTATAATATTTACACACCCTATAATATTTACACCCCTAGAAAACACCCCATGAAAAATGAAATAATGTTTTGAAAATATTTCACAATGTGAAATGTTTTTTATGTTTTTTAATGCATATATTATGGAATTTGGAGAAAATAAAATAAATGATACTTTCACGATGTGAGGGAAATTCATGTCATGAAAGATCTGCGAAAATCCCTATTTAAATCCATCTAGTGTCTTTCATTTTATAAACATATACCTACTTATGAATTGTAACCCTTATAAATAAGACCTATTATATTCCTCTTTGATCCATAAGTAAACCCACATTTGATCTTGGCATTCTATCCCTAGATCTCTAAGGTAATTCTTCCGGTTCTTCTTCTGCTTCTCAACCCGTTTCTGGTGGAATTTCTAGTTATCATTAATATGAAGGAAGAAGTTGATCGATACCATATATCCAAGGTTTTGTAATCACCTTCTCTACTTTCAAGGTGGGTGGTATAAAAATTATTCCCTTTGTATGATTTAATTATCCATAGTATGTGTGATATTTGCGATCGTGTTGAAACACTGCGTGCATGACCTAATTAATTAGATAATACCTGTTAAATAATAATCCTTTTAATTTGACCATCCATTAGATCACATTGGGTCCATAGGCATGGAAACAGAGACCTACAACAACATGATTGGTGTGCTAGTCTTGGACCTTATTGATACTTTTTTAGCTTGACATTAGAGCCCTGTGATAAATTGAAAAAAATGATTGATTGTTTTCTTAGTTTTTTGAATTGGAATAACATGTAAAATGTGATTGCTTAATGTAGAATCACCTTAGATTCATTTTGTAAAATTATATGTTAATGACCTTAGGGTTAAATGATAAATGATATAGGTTTGATATATATATATGGGGATAATTGGTAACATGGATCTATGAGACATAATTGGCAAGAAAAATAAAAATTTGATGAATTGATCATTCTATCTTGTGGTGATATATCTTGTATGTTTTATTTTAGCCATGATAGTTACTTGTTTAAATTTTGATAATACATCACATGATGTGATTGATTCCTAATGGTGGGATGATTATAGTAATGTTATGTTTTTCTGGATATGACTCATTATTTATGTTGACACTTGAGGGATTGGTGGATGATTTCATACCGCCCGAGGGAAAGGCTCACATGTACTTAATTCATGAGGTTAGATTATATGATTATATTGGATGTTTAAGGACCAAATACACAATCACTAGATTCCCAAGAGTGAGATTCTGGATAGCCTATAGGCAGAGGAAATTTGGGAACTTGATGTTTGTGCGATTCATCATCGGTGGGAGAATATGCCACTAGTCGGGTGGTTCGTCCTGATGTTGGAGTATCCACCCTTAATCAGAGATACCTGGAAGGGAATTGAATAAGGTTTCACTAGCCTCAGATGTTAAACCATAACTTGAGAGTTAACAAATTTATTTCATGTGCAATATTATTTTATTAAATTAATACCCTATTATTCTCTTTATTTCACACACTAATTCTCTCAGAATAGATTTGTTTATACATGGTGATGTCAAACTATTGAATTTTACTCACACCCTGGACATGAAACCATTTTGTACCCAGATATATTTTGTGGATGTAGGTTTAGAAAAGGTAAAGGGACCCTATTTTTGATTTGTAGGTGGCTGGATGGGTTGGAAATTTGAGACGAGATTGACATGGGGTTCAATACCAAGGTATTTGGAGTATTTATTTGAGTATGTTTAGTATTTTATCTGTATAACTTTCATCATTTCATTTATTTTCATTCATATTTTTATTACACTATTCTATTATTATTTTGATTTGTTCAATTTTCCCTTCTCATCTTTGGTTTCTTATTTCTTTACTCATATTGTTTCCCCTATTTCCTTTACTATGCTATTATTTTTACGTTTTCATTTCAACTCTATATTATAGGGTATAGTCACCCAACTATATTCCTTACACCCTTGATGCTATTTAGAAGCCTATGAAATATGGGGAGACACTTCTAAGGTCATGTAGCTAACCAGATTGGTCACTTGAGGGAGCACCAAGATGGAGACATTAAAAACTTGCTCTGGTTGCATCAGATTGAACCATTTTTTTTGGATCATAATATATTTTTTGGGTTTCTGAATTTACTTTGGATTTATCGGATTAAATTTGCATCAACTTGAACTTATCTTCTTCGACATCGTTTTTCTTTTTCATCTGAATCATATTGTGTATGTATCATTTTTTTGGATTTTCATTGGGTTTCTTGGTTTGATCAATTTCATTGACTTGTATTGAATTACATATATTTGATAAAATTGTATTGGTTTCAATATATTTCATCAGATCAATTGGATTTATATATTTTTATTGTTTTGGTCGATCTAATCGGATTACTTCAAAATTGTAACGCCTCGACCCTAGTTACCCAGAATTGGTGCATTATTATATAACATTGGCATGATCACAAGGGATCAAATCTCGAAAGACCGGTCAGTTTAGTAGCCTTGGAAGTACTAGATACAAACATAAGTTTTATATTACATTATGAAATGAAAAACAACAAAATTGGGTCTCCTTTTAACACATTCATCTCCCTTATATTATCATTGCTGATCAGTCATAATATATTTCTTTGCATCCTGGGAAAAATAAAACATAGAAAGGGATGAGTTCAGATGCTTAGTAAGGATAACAATATAGAAGAAAATTTCATAAATAAGCACAAAAATTTAAGGCAATGTATAAGACTAAAACAAAATACTTTTAAACATAAACTTCATCATAATATGGACAAGATAAATCAAATAATTCCATTTACCTATTCACATGGATATTCTACTAGTTGAATAATCACATGTAATATCAATAGCTAATTTCATATTGATGGAATGCATAATGCCCGACTTCATAACCACATAGTCAAGGACTCATGCCAAGACTACAAATAATATTTTTTCAAGGCCTTGTGCCAAGACACTAGTTTGTCTCATGAGACCTATTGATGCATCGAGGAGCTATAGCGGGCTCCACCCATCACTTACTAAGTCTAATTCATTCCTCGTATGAAAAGGTTTAAACATAACATAAACATTCGTATTAGAACTAGCATATGAAATGTCAATACTTTATCTATAAACCATGAATAGTATAAAAATAACACATCCATAGTCAAACATATCACAAAACCTTCAATATAATATGGAAGATTTGTATCATAATAATTCAAATTCAAACAATTTTAAAATCCATCAAAGGATGTTGACATAGATAAAATAAAAACTATTTGAAAGAAATACATATTTCTATTTTTAAACCATTTAAAAGTCACATAATTATAAAAGAAAACATTTATTTTGGAAATATTCTTATAATCTTGTAAGGGAAGCTTCTAAGATGTTATAATGGTAGAAAATATCCACACCTTACATATAAGTTAAAAAAACATTCTTACCTTAATTTGTCAGAAAGGTCATAAAGTACCTTATTTGGAAAACAACAGAAAGATTCCTTTTAAAACATTTTATAAAAAGTTAAACAAGGGTATAAATGAATTTAACCAATATTCTAGTAAATAAGAATTTTTTTTTGAAATAAATTTTTAAGAAACACAGATGTGGATGATAAAGAGGTCCCAGTAGATACTCACATGTAAATAACCTTAGATAATAAAGAGATTATGAAATTTAACCCTTAACCTCTACTTTTACTTGATCTAGGGTACATTAAACTCCTTTATAATAGTTAAATCATTGTTGTTAAATTATATGAGGACCACATACATAAATATGATATCATATATGATCTTCTAATATTGATTTGTTAATAATATTTCAGTAGTATCATCGTTTCAAGTGTTAACTGATTCGTTTTCATTTATATGTTTTGTTATGTAAGTCTTGTTTGTTATGGATAAGATATATTTTATTCATATCAAAGATTATATTAAGTTCTTAAACATTATTTTTTAATCATAAAATGAAATTTATTCTGGAATGGTTACGATGGGGAATGAATCTCATCGTGTTCGTGGAGACGGTAATCTGTACGTATGCACAAGAGATAATACCATTCTATTGATGGTGAAATCATATGTAATTGGATGGTATATCATTTATATATAATCATTAACATGTTATATTTATTATTTACATCATTTATACTCATTATTATATCCATCCAAATAATGAAGTGTTTGAATAACAAACTACACCACGACGTGGAGACGGTAAGCCGTACGTACGCACGTATGGTGACTTGTCATTCATATGGATACAATAATGAACATGGTTGTACCATATTTATAATAAAATCACATTATGTATAATTTACTGGATTTATTATTTTGTTATAGTAATAACAAATAAAGAGGAAGTGTAAGAAGAAAAGAACTTTGAAAGAGGTGGTGAAATTATTACCTCTTCTTCAGGCATTTCTTTTTGATTTGATCAAAATGGATCCTTAGGTTAGATTTATGATCAAAGTAAGGCCTCTAGGTTGAAGGGAGAGTAGTTGGGAGTATATTTGAGATAGGTTTGTCTAAGACAAAGGGCTTTGGAGGTGTGATTTTGAGATAAGTGGAAGTACCCTTTTATAAGAGAGGTGAAGGTTACTTTAGGAAAAGCTTGAAATATTACTTTATTATACAATAATATTCGGTTTATAATATCTAAAAAATAATTTATTTCGAGGATAAGGTGGGTCTGGGTAGAAAACCTCTCAACCAATAGGTTTTAGATAGGTTTAGGTCACCATATTAACCTTATCTTTTAGATTTAACTCTTAGTTAAATAGATTAACTTTTACCATGCATTCTTGTATTATTATAATAAATGGTTAATAAACTTTCTATAAAAATCCAAGAGAACCCAAAGTGGTTAATTATTGATATATATAACCTTATATAAGTAATTTGGACAAACCTTATATTTTTAGGAATATTATATCAATTAATAATATAGTATTTTTTTTTAAACTCATTTATGTCAATTTCGACACTATTTGGTATTTTGTTTTTGTGAAAGTCATAAAAAGCTTATCACTTAGAAAAAAATTTATTTAATCAACCCTAACATGTCATATTAACCTATAAAAATTAGTGGAATTCATCATAAGTCTCAATTTAAATTTATTTGGATATTTATAACATTAATTATTTTAACCTTTCATTAAAAAGGTAATTACTGCATCATCATTGTGTCATAAATAAATTTAATTATTTAATTTCTAAAAATTATAAATAAAATACCATTATGTAGGAATTTTTTTTAGATTTATAATGAATATTTATAGTTGAATTTATCTTATGTATAACCCTATATTGAAAATGTTTTAGTTATTAAACATTGATTTTAACACTTTTAACTCTTCTTTAAATAAAATAATAATAAATGTACTAATCTAATCCAAGTAGACCAAAAGGATAATATTTTATTCCTAAGGTTGATTTTGGCTGAAATAAACTTATCTAATAAAATTAGGACATGTTTTAGGGTAATTATAATATGATTTTTTACCTTTAATTACCATATTTATTTTTAACTGTGGTAAATAAAAGTCAAAAGTTACTATTCACCAAAATTTATTTTCATCTCATTAAACCACATTTTACTTACTGATTTCAACTATGTCTCTCAGATTTTTGAAATTCAATTCACAGAAGAGGTAAAATTACATTTTATGAATATTTTCAAATTCGCCTAGAAGGTGGGTAAAAGACGGTAAAAAGTTCAATAAAATTTTATATCTCTAATATTTTTATAAAATGAATCCAATGAATTACATTTAACATATATAGGTGTTATGTATCTATTTTTACCTAAAATAAATTTAAATAAAATAACTAATTATTTAAATAAAAATCCGGTTTTAAACAATAACACAATGTTTTTCACTATTCATCAAAAATTGAAAGTTTTCAAAAAAAAACCAAAAATTCACCCTAAGCTAATTTTGATATTACGAATCCAAAAATTAAGTCCATTTTGAAAAATAAAATTTATAAAATTTCAAAAAGTGGATATTACTATTCATAATGGTTAGTTTGATTGGTCGTGGTGTGTTAAAACTCCAAGTTGCGTACAACTCAAGCTATTGCATTATTCACAGGGAAACATACTATGGAAGCTTGGGGTGTTATAAGAATTCTGGATTGCCTAAGTGTCTACTCCTGGGGGTCTAGTTTATCTACTTCTCCATCATATTATTTGTGTGTCTACATATGGTGGAAAGAAATTTTTTCATTAGAAATTTACTCTAAATTTATTGTCTTATCTAAATCTACATCAAAATTTTTGCATCATTTTCATCAGTTTTATCAAAATCAGGTGGGTCCTGGTGTTTATCATCCCTATTAGTGGAATTTTCTGGTGATTGGTAACCCTTTAACAGTTTTCATACTCCATCATTGGAGTTTGAAACATTAAATAAATATGATTTTTTGTCTAAAACTATTTCCATAAGAAAGTATTCCACTTATCTCAAGTAATAATTGGATTTTAAAAATGAATTATTTGTTAATTAGGTTGGTCATGTTGGTGTCCTTAGCCTCTTATGGAAACATGGCTTGGATATTACCACTTTTCACTACTCCCAAAACTATCTTTTCGCTTCTATCGAGGAAGATGGTCTCAGGGCTTGGTTATTTGTTAGTATGTATAGATGGATTTCAAGATAGAATAAGCGGAGTGCTTGGAAACTTCTTGGGAGACTTAGATGTGAGTTTTCCTGTCCTCAGTTGATTAGAGGGGATATTAATGAAATTATTTGTGAAAGGCATAAGATTGATGGGTTATGTAGGAATGTGAATTTAATGTAGTATTTTTAGAGTGAATTAGATGATACAACCTTGGTGGATTTAGGTTATGATAGTGACCCTTTTAGGTGGTCTAGAGGTAGGATACAAGAATCTAATATTTCAGAATAGCTTGATTGGTTTTTGTCTTCTTTTGAGTGGGTGTAAAATTTTTCTTCTTTTAAAATTACACACTTTCCACCCATTACCTATGAAAATAATTTAATTTTAGTGACCTTCATTAGGAGTAAGTTTTCTTTGGTTGAACTGTAGGAGGTTTAGTTTGAAACAATGTGGTTAAAGGATGTAAATTATGAGGGGATTATTATGGTGACATGGCAGTGAGGAGATGTATGTGTGTTGAATAAAATAATGAATGTGGATTTTTATTTATAGGCATATGGGGATAGGGACCGTCAAGATTTTGACCATGAGATTTAGAAGATTGAGGAAAAGCTAGGTAGTGCTTATAGAATTCTGTTATCTAGTTTGTTTGATGAGACTATGGGGTTTCTCGAGCAGTAGTTGAATGCTTTTTTCAGAGAGAGGAGTAGTTTTGAAAGCTCATCTATAGAGGTATTCATGTATAGAAAGGTGATAAACATACCAAATGCTTTCACTAAAATGAATCTTCTAGTAGGAAAAACAGCTTTATTCATAAGCCTAATGACTCTAAAGGGTGATGGGTTGATAATGGGGAAGGTATTTTTAAGCTGATGTTGGGGTTTTATAACTCTTTGTTTAAATAAGAATAGGTTATTATCCTGATAGACGTGGATAAATATATTATTCTAGCTATTTCTTCGAGCATGAATGCCAAATTACTTGGTGATATTTAAGAGAGTAAGGCTATTTTTTTCCTTAAATGAATACATTATTTAAAGTCACCTAGGGTTGATGGACTCTATGAAATTTGTTATAAGAAGTTATGGAATAGGGTTGGTTTAGATATTTTAAATATTTTTAACCAATTTTGGAGGGGTATGATAGAAATTAAGACATATAATGAAAATATTATTTTTTAGTCCCTAAAGTTATATTCCTTCTTTAGTTGAGGATTTTCACCCCATCATCCTATAAAATTTGATTTATAATTTTTTTTTCAAAAGATTTGGTTAAAATATTGAGGATTATCTTTCCATCCTTTGTCTCTGACTCTCAAAATGATTTTGTGACTCAACATTTGATCACAGATAATTTCATTATGGCTCATTAGGTTTCCATTCAATGAACATGATATCTTTGGCTAACAAAATGTCCATTTATTTATATATTTACTTGTAAAAGGCATATGATAGGGTGGAATGGGATTTACAGAAGCATGTCCTCTCTAAGTATGGGTTTCATTAGGTTTTTATTCAAAAAAATTATGAGTGTGTTTTAATGGTCACTTACAAGACTATGTTAATAGAGAGTTTAGTAATCCTATTATCCCATATAGAGGTTTATGATAAGGGGACCTCAATCAAATTACATTTTTAATATCATTACTGATGTGTTTTATAAGATGATATCAAACATAGTGGTGTGGGGAAAGATCTACGGTGTTAGGATGAGAAAAAATGGCACTATGATTTCACACCTATTTTTTATAGATGACTGATTTCTTCTTTTCAGGTCCACTAATGAGGAGTGTTTACACAACGACCATCTTATTCAATGTTACTATGATTCACCAAGTCAGAATATTAATTTCTCAAAACTAGAAGTCTTATTTAACAAAGGGGTTCTTCGGGATCGGAGGGATGAGTTGTGTGCTATATTCACTACTACAAAAAATGGTATTTGATATGGATTAATGGTGATAGGGAAGATCCCTATTAAAAATATTCCTAACTAAAGAGGTATTTGCGATGAAATTAATTTTACATCATAAAAAAATAATTATTTACGATGGAAAAAAGGTCTGTCACAAATACATTTGGTGTGACTACACGCTATCCTGTGGGAAATTTACTTGTGATGGGATCTTAGAGATTTTTTTTATATCTATTGATATTATCTATCCTGCATGGAACTTTTTCAATGGGTAATAATTTTTGTTGAAAAAAAGTTGATAAAAATTATCTTGAGTGATAGAATAAATTCTGTCTCTAATAACCCGTCATAATTAATAATAAATTAAAAACACCTGACCTTTATTTATCCTCCCCCTCACCACTTCTCCCGATCACGTAGTGAACCACTGATGGCCTCCCCCTAAAAAATACCCCATTTCACTCAGTTTTTTATAGATCTAGGTTTAAATCATCTTGGTATGGACTCCTCTTATCTCCTCTTTTGTTTTCTTTGTGATTTTTTTCATTTAATATTACATGAATTAGTTTTGGCAAACCCTAGGTTAAGAAATTTACCCAGTTTTATAGATTATTTGGTATTTAGGGTTACTGTAAATTTATTATTCTCTATTTGGGTATCTATTAGGTTTGTATGAGTTATTCAAATTGATTTGAGACATTTTCCTCATTATTTAATCTTTAGATTTAATAGATTTTTTGTTTGGTATTTTAGGTTACTACAAGTGCATTATTTTATGTTATTATTAGAAATATGTTTATTTTGGAAATTATTTAAGGATATATGATATTGATAGAGTTTATATAAATCTATTTAATTGGTCAATTATAATTAATGCTTATGGTGATATGATTTTTGATGACTTTAGATAATACTTTAATTGTGATAGTGATGTTAAACCATGCTTGATTGTTATATTATAATTGATTTTCATTTTTTTATATTCATGGGAATATAGTTTTGAAAACATTTGGACATATGTACATATTTATATTAACATGTGAATATACATATATAAACGTTAAAAAAACATGTAAGATTATATATATATATATATATATATATATATATATATTTATGTATGCATGTATGTATGTATATACGTTCGTTTGCATACATATAGAGATTTTATATGTATATATGTTTTAAAAAAAGTTTCAGAATATATGTGATGTATTTATATTAATTAAGAAATCATGCAATATATATATAGATATTACCCTCTGAATATGAATATATACACATTAAAAAAACGTGTAAGAGTTTTAATATATATATATTAACATGTGAATATACATATATAAATGTTTTTAAAAAACATGTAAGGTTCTTGATATATATATATATATATATATATATGTATGTATATTAATATGTGAATATACATATATAAGTGTTAAAAAAATGTATAAGGTTTTTGATATATATATTTATATGTATGTATATATAGTTTTGGTATGTATATTTGTTTAAAAAAATGTAAATATAAATTCGATTAAGAAATTTTATAATATATATATATATAAATATATATAAACATATGAATATACATATATAAACATTTAAAAAACATGTAAGGTTTTTGATATATATATATATATATATATGTATGTATGTATGTAGATTCAATATGTATATTTGTTTAAAAAAATGTGTAAAAATAAATTTGATGTAGATATAACAGACAAGTCCAACCAGAAGCAAAACCTCTGACCATTTATTAAAAAGAAAGGAAAAGTACAAAAGAGGCGGATGAGGTCAAACAAACAAACATGCCCTCATCCATCAAACAACAATGTTAAAGAACATAATATGACATGTCATTCCCATAATCAGAATCATCACATGTTTCCCAATCAGATTGAGACTTACCTTGATTGAAAATCTTAAGGATATTTGCATCCACCTTCCTTGGTAGTTTAGAAGACAATCTGGTAGACACAGTCTTAGGAAGAGTAGAATAATCCTTTCGTGGTCTCCTCTTTGGAGGAGCAGAGGTAAGGCCCTCACTCTCAGTGATCTCTATCTTGCCACTTAGGAATTCATCCTTAAAAGAGGCATGCACACCACTACCTGAAGTCCGAATAGGGGTACCATGCACCCTATCATCCTCAGAGACATTACCCCATCTATCAGACAATCTAGAGGATTGAAATAATTTCTGAATTTCCCGATGACAGTCAATATTTTGGTGCGCATCATTTGGATTGGAGACATCTAGAGGGGGATCAGAAGTCACTGTTTGCGTACCTTCATGAGACCGTGCAGTAGTGTCCTCTATTGCAGTAACCTCCTTGGCAAAGTCAACTCGAGTATTCGAAGGCCCACTATAAGCTCTCACTGGCGACTCATCCACCAACGACCCCTTGCCTTTCAAATTAGGCTCCTAAGAAGCAGATTTCTCAGCAATCAACACATCAACCACAGTGGGCAATGGCTCAGTGGGTGTGTCACCATTTTGATCAATGGGATTTGATAAATCTGCACCCTTCATCCTTGGCTTCTTTTGACAGAGATTGGCAGGATGACCTTTCATCCAACATTTCTCACATGAAACATTCTTCCGACATAGCTCTAAAGAGTGACCAACAGCCATGCATTCATTGCAAAAAAGCGGTTTTCTTTCATACTCAACATCAATTTGGATCTTATCAGTAGGGGTAGAAAGAGTTACCTTATCGATCAGAGTGGAGCTGAGGTCAACCTCCACTAACATCCTGGAAAAGTGTCCAAACCGAACATCCTCAGTTTCCTTATCAAGGTGAATAGGAGTCCCAATCACCGTACCAATGTCATGTAAGATTTTTGGATGCCAAAGGACCCAATTGAGTCCATGAAGACGAACCCAAACCTGAGAAAATGTATTCCTTGCACGAGAGACATTAAAATCCAAAGACCATTGATGTAAATGAAGCCATTCAGGTTTCAATAACAAGGACCCAATACTCCATGCTCGAAGCTTATCTTCATCTAAAGGGAAAAGACAGTGAAAAAAAACTTGACCAAGAGAAACACACTTCCAGTTAGAGAAACCCCATAAAATCGAGATCCTACGAACCAAATCGTCAAACTTCCAAGGTTTTTTACCTTTAGGTAAAACAATGCGCGCAATCAAAGAATTTTTACGGATTTTCATTCTCTCCGCAAGCATAGCAGGATTCGATTCAACGTGTGCTGCTGATCCCTTACAAACGATTCTACTAGAACAGGAATCCTTGAAGAGAGCCAGCGACCAAACACCTTCACCATCAGACTTCATACTAGAATTTGACTGAGAGTTATTCACCACATCAATATAAGACCGAGATCCGTTCAAAACTGGAAAACCAGGTAGGAGCGCATCTGTCCGAGCTCCCTGCAACGAAAAATCATCAAAGCCCTTCGCCACAACTTCATTTTCCCGAGCGTCTGGCTCCCTCAGAACCCCACGCCTTGGATCATCCTTCAACATTGGAGTAGAAAAAACCACCTCAGCAGACCGCTGGAACACAAATCCCAGCGAAGCCTCATCAGATCTGGCACCTAGACACGGATCCAAGGCTGACTGATTACAGGCCGAGATTATCTTCCCCGCAACATCTGGGGAGTGGACACCATGAGAAGTCCGAGAAATATCCACAGACGGTAGAGGAACAGAGAGAAACGATGACGCCGACGCACCGCCAGGAGGAAGAAGCAGATCAAACTCCAGAAAATGTCTGATCGCCATGAGAAAGATGAAACCCTAAACGCCATTGTTGAGGGATAGAGAGTTCGCAGTCCGTAGCGCCATCTTGAAAATCCCATCCCTTTGATGTAGATATATTTAACTAAGAAATTATGTAATATATATATATATAAATATATAACATATGAAATAAATAAGAAATAAATGTTTTATAAAAATATTGATTTTTTTAAGGAAAACATTTTAACAAAATTTTATTTATAAGATTTTATTTATAAAAAAATATTTTAAAAATTGTTTTAATGAAAAAATAATAACAATTAAAAATATTTAATATTTATTAAAAACTTAACTAATAATAATTAGTAAATATTTTGCAATACTTTGTAAAAAAATATAAAAAAACTAAAAGTTATTAACTTTTTTCAAAAATTAGTAACTATTAAAAATATAGTAATAATTTACATAATTATTAATAATCATTAAATAATTTATAATAATTAACAATTAATAATTTAATATTATTAATAAATAATAAATATTAGTGATAATTACAAAATGTTATCAATAATTTGTAAATTTGAGTAAATTTCGATAATTTATAATAAATTATAAAAGGAAAAAATATAAAAAACTTGTAATTATTAAAAAATTAGTAATATTTATTAAAAGTTCAGATATAAATAATAATTAATTAGTATTACTTAATAAATAATTTTCTCAATTAGTAAAAATTAAAAAATATTTTTAATTATTACTAAATTTTTTGTCATACCTTATAAAAAAATATAAAAAATAATAAAAACTATTATAAATTCACAATAATTTGTATAAATATAAAATTAATTAAAATAATTAGTATTAATCATTAAATAATTTTTAATAATTAATAAATAATTTGTCAATATTAGTAATCATTAGTAAATTTTAGTATCAATTTCAAAATATTATTAATAATTTGTAAATTCTAGCAAATTATGACAATTTGTAAAACAATATATAAATAATATAATGAAATGCGAATTATACATAACTAAAATATATTAATAATTTGTAATTAGTCACGATGAGTAATAATTATTCTTATTTTTGTTATTTTTATAGATAATTACAGACTCATAAGTAGACATCACGCGATCATGATTATATAAATCATCAAAAAAATCCCAAGAGACACTACAAGAAAAGAGATGGTCACTGGAGGTTTATTCCTGGTGGTTTTAGTAACTACAACAAAATAAATATGATTAAAACAAAATATATAATATAGTATTAGTTTCATAAAACCACTGCAAAATGTTTAAAAAAAACCCTAATCCCTCCTCCTCCACTGCTCCCTCTGTGCAAACCTGACCCCTTCCCCCCACCCCCACCTCTCCTGACCTCCTCCTCTCTTCTCCTTGGTGGAGACCCTGAGCCCGCAACCCCCTTCCCCTCCCCACCCCTCATCCTCACCTCTCCCTACAGAGACCCCTAGCCTACATCCTGGGACCCCTGTGGCCCCCCTCCAACCCCAACCCCCGCAACCCTCCCCCTCCAACCTCCTCTCTAGCTAGCTTGCCAGTGACATGAACCCACCCTCTGAACTCCCTCTCCCTAGCTCGATTCCCTTCCTCAATGGCATCACAGGCCCCCTTATGACCTCCCTCTCCTCGAATCGGATCCCCTCCTCAATGGTAATGCAGACCCCCCTTTAAAGGTTTCATCCCACTCTCCATAATCTCCCTAAATGTTTTATTTCTCAAAGGAGTTATTTGATTATAATTTCTCTCTGCATTTCTGATTTTTATGTATACATGGTATTTTATTACACTTTATTAATTAGTAAAATTAATTTCAGGAATGTTTATTGAACAATACATTTATATTAATTAATATTTTTTTGTAATAACTCTATATCTTACATTGAATTATGCAGTTTCTAATTTTCATTTGATAATCAATGCTTTACAATTTATTTATTATAGTTTTAACCTATTATCATTATTTCATAACCACTATGTATTTTTATTACAAAAGTAATGCAGTACATATGCTTCTATTCAATGATTTTTTATTGAATTTATATGATTGTCCTTTATGATTTATTTATTGTGTAGTCACTCTATATTTTACTTTTGGATTATGAAATTTCTAATTAATATAAAAGTCTGGTTACATTATTGGATATCCTAATATAATTAATATAATTTTTTTAATCACTCTATAGTTTATTTATAGATTATGAGGCTTTTCCATGAAAGTATGAAACCAATATTTTGAATAGGAAAATTATTCATATGAAAAAATAGATGAGATTATACAATAATGTAACTAGGATTCACATAATATATATTATAATAAAAGATGAAAACCATCCACTTAGAAGACTCATGACTTGATATAAATTATTATCATGCCTGTTTAATGAAAATTATGTTTAATAAGTAACAAACTATTCAAATAATAATCATTAATCCTTTTTGGAACATCATTTTATGTACTTATATATTTTGTTCTACCCTACCAAATGAAAATAATTTACCATTTGTATTATTAAACATTCCCCTTAGATAATATTTTTGGTCCCCAAGGTGGTTTGTGTTGTGTTTTGCATAGTTATTAACTATTTCTACTTGTCAATCCCAAATTTCATAGTTTAGCATAAAAATGAAATGCCATAATTTATATTCAATTATACTTCCAATAGATATTTAAATGATATTTGAATTTTTAAATTATAAGATAGAAATTAACCCCTAAGAATAATGTGGATTAATTATTTTACAATTCAAGTTATTTTTTTGTTTCATTCAACCATGTCCAATAAACAATGACATATTTTATAAATTGACAATGTCATCACTTTACATCGAGATAAAGATATTATGATTTAATATAAATCTTCAAAATACCAAAATTATAATGTTGCTTAATTATATAAAAATTTCTTGTTATTTTCATTTTAACCATTAATAAATCAATATTTGAATTACTATAACTATATATATCATGATTTAATTCACTGCATCTTTACTTGTGCAATTTTTCATTGAGATGAAATATTCATTTTTGAGTAACAATTAGTTTTGTTTGATATTAATTTTTTTTGGATTGAGACATAGGATGTTGGAACTATAGATAAAGGTTATGGAAAGACACATGGATTTGGATTTCCTATTCTATAATGCCATGTATAAGTAAAAGTAAAAAAAAACACATGTTTCAGGAGGCCTTTTGTAGGTTCTTATTATTACTTCACTGGGGAGCTTTCAATTCAGGTATAAGTTTTTTCACTTTCAAATGAAATTATAGTTGAATTATTTATGGGTAATTCCAAGAAGATATTTTGTATATTCTTTTGAAATCCATGAACATCATTCATTCTTGAAATGTTTCATAGAAGGAATTAATTTTAATACCCTTACATACATGGTACTATATGGTTTCATGTTTTTCCTAACTTTGGAAATGCGTAGATATACTCATTGTGGATTTTTCATTCACTCATCTCATAGTTTCACTCCATGTTTACTATTTATTATTTTAATCTTAGGGTTTCATTCCATGTTTACTATTTATTCTTTTAATTTTTTTAATTCATTCTCAAAAAATTATTTTTAAAAATAAAAAAATCTAATATGATGTGATTGTATAGGGGGAAATACTAGTTACTATAATGTAATAATGGATTAATTTTTTTGAAGCCTTTTTATATTATAAAAATATATATATAATAAATTAAAAAATACACTTTGTTGTATTTATAAAATAGTTGTATATAATTTTTCAAAAATTTATAATATTTTAATCAAAATACTGATTTAGTTTATTAAATTAAAAAATTAGTTTTCTTCACCTTTTGAAATTATATACATAGAATGTATATTTTATTTTAGATCAATATTATCATATTATGTAATAATTCTAGTGTCTTTTTTGATAATAAATGAATGATTACTATGATTAATGTTGATGACCATGATAATGATAAAAATATTATTTTTGAATAATTTTTTATTAATGTTTTATAAAATTTAATTAATAAATTTTATTGATATATTTAAAATAATGAAACTATAATGATGTTTACAAACATATATAATTATATTAACACACATTTTATAAGTAATAATTACATTATAATATTAAGAAAAAGTAATTGTAAAAATATCATTTTTCTATAGAAAATAGTTTTCCAATATATAAAATATTGTATTTTAAATGATAGTTTTATCATGATTATAAATTGCATTACACTTAATTCAAAAAATAAAGGACGAACACACAAAAATTTAGTTAGAGTTTTTATTTTATATATTTAGTAAAACATAATTTATACTGGTGGATTCTTTTGTACGAGTTGGGGTGGTTTTTTCAAAGATGATCATTCTCATGAGAGATTGGACTTTGAGTCTGCAATTGAGAAAATAGAAATAAGGGAATTCATCAATAATTAATACAACCACCATGAAAAGGTAAATTCCTACTATTTATTTAATTAATTTTGTCATCATTTTTTCACTATTTTCAAGTTAATTTCCTTATCATTTTAACTGATACTTATTTTTTTCACAGATATTTTGAGAACTCATTTTTTTATTTAAACTATCTACAACAAGGAACAAAGTAGATAAAATGTTTCTTTTTACCAATGTTACCCCAATTTCTATTTTCATTTCCTTTCTTTGTCGAACTGCCAACACTGCATATTTATTCGATGTTATTAGCTGAAAATCATTTCTATAAGCCCCTGACCATAAATGTTATATAATCTTGAGTTAAGTCAATAATTTGACTTTATTTTACATGGAGGATCTTAATAGGTTTTGAGATTTAGAAAATTATTTCATAACTCTTACATAAAAACTTAAATATTACAATCAAACATTTCTACTCACTATCCATTTTTTCATAAAATAAAAACTCTTTAAAAATAAACATGGTATCATTTCATGTTTTAATAGCATAAATTTTTCTTAATACCATACTTGAATCTATTCCTATTTAAGTCCTGTGAAAAACATTTCAAAACTTGGGATGAGTATAAAAATCTCAATAAGGTATACACAAATAATTAAAACAATTAGTCTTGTGAAAACATTTAATCCATGAATACTTAATCATTAAGTAATACTTTTCACCTTTAAGAAGTAGTAAATATACTTTACTGAATATAAGGTCATTAATTACCCTTTTTGTAACCAAAATATTACCATAAATCCCATAAAAAGAAACATATAACATATAAAGGTAACTGGGGACATAAACATACTTAAATGGAACAACCATACGATCAACTTCCACACATATCACTAAATGGAATAGCCATATGGTTAACTTCAATACCCAATGCATTGGAGGTTATAACATAACCAAATATCCATGGTTTATAATAGAACCACCCATATTTGGTTTATCATGTAACCACATGTCATTGGTTTATCACAAAACCACTCGTCAAATGTCCAAGTACCATTATATAATCATAACACATAAAAGATTTCAATTATCAATATTTCAATCATAAAATTTCATTTGAAATCACAAGAGATCATTTTAGGACAATGAAATAGTAAATCCACTTTCAAAACCATTTTCAATAACAAAAAACCCAAAAATGGATAAGGGATTTCATTACCTTTTAAAAATATTAAGCCTTATAGAGGAATGAAAATATCAAATAACGGTTACGGATACAGAGGAGTCGTTTTCGCTGAATATGTTAAAAAAATTCCTTTTTTGTCATTTAGTAAAATGTATCATAGAAAAAAATATTCCCTTTGAATTAAATTAAAAGTAAAAGGGTTTATTATACACCATATAAAATAATGAGGTGTATATTATCAAAATATTCCTCAATGAAAGGATATTAATACGAAGTCCCTTACCTTGAATTAGACTTATATCGTTCGTTCTTTATATTATTGAATAATAAAATTAGGTTAATTTATAATTTCTTGATAACCTTTTTCCAGTTTATTATTCATTTTATATCAATTATTATCATGTTATAAAAATTACATAATTATTTAAGTTCATATTGGTCGTTTTACTGATATTCGGTATTTGAGTAAAAAATGAACTTGTTTGATATAAATTTTCCATGTAGTAAAAAGTAAATCATCTCTAGAATATTATTCATGATTTAAATATCATATATATCTAGTATATATGTATTTATAATAGTCCATGACATTTGGAGATAAGAAATGAAATGCACCATTCATGGAGATGGTAGGCCATACGTACTCATAAACAATACTTTCATTTCTTTGTCATATTAAAGGAATTAAAACTAAATGATACATAAATATATTATAATTAATTTGTAGTATATATGTTATATATGTTACATAAGTTCATAAAATCCATCATTTATATGTTCCTTGTATGTCATGAGTGAGTCATATCACTTTGAGGGGGCGGTAGTCTACACTTCCTAAAATGAAATTATCATATTTACATATTATGGAAAGCATAAAGGTATGTTGTAAATAAAAATTACAGAATCATAAAGTCAATATAAATATAATATATATCATATTTATTAATTCAATTCATGTATATAATCATGGTTTAATGAAGATCACATAGAATGAATCACATCGCATCGTGGAGACGGTAGGCCGTACGTATGTACAAGCGACGATATCATTCACTTAATGGTTAAATGATATAAAATTGGATGGTATATTAATTATATATAATAATTACCATATTATATTAATTATTTAAATACATTATACTTATCATTATACCCATCCAAATTAAGTATTATTGAATAAAAAATTATACCATGATGTGGAGACGGTAAACTGTACGCACACACGCATGGTGATATTGTTATTCGTAGGATGGATAAAAGGAGGTATAAGTTTTTTCCCATAATTATAATAACATATCAGAATTTATAAGATACTATATTTATTAATTTATTATGGAAATTAAATAATAAAAGGAAGTATAAGAAGAAAATAATTTTTAAAGAGGTGATAAAACAAATGCCTCTTTTTCGAGTATCTCCTTTTGATTTTCACAAAAATGTCTCCTTAGGATAGATTTATGCCAAAAGTGTGGCCTATAGGATTAATGGAAGGATATTTGGAGCTTATTTTAGAATAATTTGTATGATTCATGGGTATTGAGAGGTGTGAGTAAGTGGGTAGATGTGGTGGCCTTTTATAAGAGGGAGGAGGGGCACTTTAGGAAAGTCTTGAAATATTATTTTATTATAAATTTCTTTTTGAATTATAATAGTTCCAAATTGATAAATTTATATGGTGGGTCTAAATAATCTCAACCAATAGGATTTAGAAAAGTTTAGGTTAAAAATCAACCTTATCTTTTAGATTTAACCCTTAGTTAAAAACATTAACTATTACCATGTCTTTTTGTATTTTCATAATACATGGTTACTATAGTTACTATAAAATGCCAATAGAACAAAAAGTGGATCATTAATAATTTTTTTAAAATTATATAAGTCATTTTGAAGAATATTTTATTTTTTAGGACTATTATATCATTTAATTAAATAGTATTTGTTTTAAAAACTCATTTATGTCAATTTTGACACTATTTAGTAATTGATCTTTGTTAAAGTCATAAAAACTTTATTTCTCAGAACAAATAGAATTAAATAATATATAAAATGTAAATTTCATCCAATTTTTTTTTGAATTCCATAAAAATGTTGAAATTATATTTTTTTAATATTTATAATTTCATTTATTTGAATCTTTCATTAATAAGGTAATCACTGCATCATCATTATATCATAAATAAATAAATTTATTTAATGTATAAAAATTATAAATAAAATTCCATGATGTAAGAAATATTTTTATATTTATAATGAATATTTATAGTAAAATATATCAGTTATCAAACTCTATATTAAATTTTTTTTAGTAAAAGATACATGTTTATGTTATATTTCTCTTTATTTTAAATTAATTATTTTAACATGTCATTATCACATCCAAGTGGCTCCAAAATGCCAAAATTTTGTCCTAAGTATTATCATGGTCTGAAATATATCATAAAATAGGATTAGTAAATGTTTTAGGGTAGTTTTATATTATAATTATATTATTTTTTACCCTTATTTACTTGATTTACTCTTTAACCATGATAAATAAAAATAATTACTGAAGTTACTATTCATAATGTCCAAAAATAAAAGGTACCTATTTAAAAAATTTATAACTTATGATTTTAAATATGGAATCCATTTTTATAAATTGAAAACATAAAAATTGTCGTAATTAATTTAAAATTAATTCATATTGTCAAAACCAGAAAGCAAGTTTTTAAGAAGTAAAAACTATCCAAATATTGACATGTGTTTATATCCAATTTAAATGTGAAATTAATTCCAATGACAAAAAATGGATTAAATGATAACAAATTAATCCAATTACACTTTTAAACCAATTAAAATGACAATCTAACTATATAAATAAATTAGACGAAAAGACAGTTTTGAATTAAAATGCAGTATTTTTCACTATTCATTAAAATATGGATTTATCAGAAAAATACCAAAATTTCAATAGAAGTAAATTTTGATATCCCACTTATAAAGAAGATGTTTATTTTATCAAATAAAACATATAAAATGTACAAAAACAATTTATAAAAAGGGTTCACCATCAAAAGCCGATAGAATGACATTTTAAAAATATTAGAGTATTTTATGCTTAAAATTAGATTCATTCCCATTTTAAGCCTCTAAAATTCATTGGATAAATGTAAAAACATTTAATAAATATGTAAAATCATAATATAGTTAATTCTTATCACTCCCACCAATACAACTGATAGGCGTTAACTACCATTTAAAATAATAATAATATTATTGTATTATTTTTCATTAAAACTCAGTGTTGTGTGCAATATAATATTTCGGAGAAACCCTTTGTTGCGTGTTGAGTATTATATTGTAAATAGTGTATCCTTTAAACTAAAATTAATATTAAATTAAAAAATATTAATAGATATGAAAATGTATTATTCTATAAATACTTTCTATGTTACACTTTCTCATTATTACAAGACATAAGAGTAGAGAAAGTTCATGTACCCATTATGGTGACTTCTCATGATATAATGGGAATGTGAGATTCCTCTCCTATTTTGGATTTCAATAACGAGAATGGTTTTTTAGATAATAACATCCAGTCAATATGCAGTATTGGTAATTTGACATATAAAGACAATGGAAATCGTGATAACATTGGTAGTTAGAATTGTTTTGAGTCTTTGGGATGTGTAGGAATCATCCACATCTCAATATGATGCACAATATGACCATTATGACTCAAAGTGCTTATTTTTATTTAAAAATGACATTAATTTTATTAAAATGGACAAATGACCTACTGAAAACTGATAAAAAGAATTTATATTATTATGATATTTTAGGATACTAATATATAAGTCATTTTTTTATGTTTAGGAATCTGTCACACCTCAATCCAATACACGATGTTCCCAGTATGACTCAAAGTGTCCATTATTAGTTTTAAATCAACATTTTAGTTTAAAAAGTGGAACTTATTGAAAACTAAGAAAATTCATTCACATTTTCTTGAAAACTTAAGACATTGATTCCTATTTCATTTATATGGTGTAGGAATTAGTCTCACATTGAACTGATTCATGATGTGATCACTATGAGTCAAAGTGCATGTTTGCAGTTTAAAATGACAATTTAGTAAAAATGAAAAGTGACGTACTTAAAACTGAGAAAACTCATTCATATTGTTTTGATACTTTAAGAAAATGATTCATATGTAATTTGAGATGTTTAGGAATCATTCACACCTCAATCCGATGCACGGTGTGATCAGTATGTCTCCAAGTGTGTATTTTTTATTTAAAATTGACATTAATTTTAGTAAAGAGTACAAATGACCTACTCAAAACCAATAAAATACATTTTACTTATTTTTATACTTTAGGAAAAAAGTTCATAATTCATTTTTGATATGTAGGAGTCAACTGCATCTCAATCTAATACATGATGTTTCTAGTATGGATTAAAGTGTCCATTACCAGTTTAAAATTGACATTTTTGCTCAAAAAGTATCACTGACAAAAAATCGAGAAAATACCCTCATATTTTTTTTGATAATTTAAGATATTGATTCATAATTCATTTGTGATGTATAGAAATCAGTCTCATATCAAACTGATACACAATGTTATCAATATGAGTCCAAGTGTGTGTTACTAGTTTAAAATTTCAATTTAGTAAAAAAGACAAGTGGCATACTCAAAATTAGTAAAACACATTAATATTGCTTTGATACTTTAGTAAAACGATCAATAAGTCATTTGAGATGTGTATGAATTAGCCTCATCTCAATCAGACACACAATGTGACTAGTATGGCTAAAGTGTAACTTTTTATTTAAAATTGACATTAATTTTAGTAAAAATGATAAACACTACTAGAAAAACAGGTATTTGCGACGGGCCATTTGTGACGGGCTCGTCGCTAAAGCCTTATTTTGCGATGGTTATTCTCCCCGTCGCAAATAGTACTCCGTATATTTGTAAAAAACTTTTAAAATAGTTGTTGTGACGGGACCCGTCGCAAAAGGTATTTGCGACGGGACCCGTCGCAACAACTATTTTTAAAAAATAAATAAAAAACTATTAATAAATTATTTTAATGCATATAATAATACTAATATTTGCGATGGGCATAATATCCCGTCGCAAATACTATAAAAAAATAAAACAAATAAATTATTAATAAATTATTTTAATTAATATAATAATAGAATTATAATTCACAAATAAAAATAATAAATTATTTTAATTAATATAATAATAATAGAATTATAATTCAAAAATAAAAAATAATAGAATATTAATAAATGATTTAATTAATATAATAATATTATAATTATAATTCATAAATAAAAAAAATATTAATAAGTTATTTTAATTAATATAAAAATAATAGAATTATTTTACATTCAAATATTAAAATAATTCAAGTATTACAAAAAAATATAATTAAATTATAATATTATAAAATTTTAATATATATATATATAATTTAATATTATAAAATATAAATAATATTATTATTCATATTAATATTGTTATTTAAAAATATAATATTATTAATATTTTATAATGAGACAGAAACTACGAATAGAAAAAAAATCATATTTTGATTTCTCAAATTTTATAACATAAATACAAACTCTAATCTGAAGGAGGGGGGGGGGGGGAGGTGGGGGATCTGCAGATGGTGGTGGAGGAAACTCTATCCCTAAAGCATGAGTGAGTCGGCGCATGTACTCCATCTGCTCCTGATGCTGCTGCTGCCACCGACTCGTCTGCTCCTCGTACAGCTGCTGCTGGCGTCGACGCTCCTCCTCATGCTGCTGACGCATCTGCTTCTGCTCCTGTCGGAGACTCTCTATCAGTGCTGTCTGAGATCGCAACTGATCCTCATACTGTGTAGTAGAAGAAGATGCACGAGCTCCTCTCGAGCTGGACGCCGACATCGCTGCACTTCCATAATAATCTCCGGGAGTCAGTCGAGGGCCGATACCAACTACCCGGCCCTTCTCGAAGGCATACTGGGTGACCTGCATCCATGCCGCCTCATCAAACTGACGGACAATGGTCTGATCTGATGACTCGGCCTGACTCTCAGGCCGGGCCTGTGACGCTGCGACCTCATATGACTCCTATAGTTGCAATTTAAAATTAAAATTGTGAATATATTATATGCAGTTAATTTTTAAACTTGAAAACAAATAATACTGACCACGATGTGATGCTGACGATCACCTCTGAGCTCCCCAGTAGCAGGATCACTATACATCCTCCGATATACGTCGTACTTTGTAATATCGGGATGCTCAACAGCCTATAAGAATAAAAAATAAACTGTTAATATTTATAGTTATATAAAATATTTATAAATAATGTACGTACCAGATGTTGTCTATGAGTACTGAAAGAACGACTCTTAGCTCGATGAGTCACCTCCTGTCTCCCCCGATTCTGCCTCCCCACCGATGATCTCCTCTGAAAGGCACCACTCAACCAGTGCGCACATAATCCATCCCATACATGGGATGAAATGTACTTTGGTCGGTGTGCTCTACATGACTCGTCAAAATTTGACACTCCTGCTTTATTCATCGCAGCTTTTCTTAAATTGTGCAAAAACTGACGAAGGCGATCACGCATGGCCACCTCCCATTCCTCGTGGATGGCATCACGCATGGTATCCTCGATCGGATACCATAAACCCTACAAATAAATCAAAATATCAAGTTAGAAATGAAATAATTTTCAAAATAAAAATTATTTATTTACGTACGTACCAACCAATGGACGAACATGGCCTGCTGCACATCAATGGGAATCTGCTCCCATGTGGTCCACAGCTGAGAGAAATAGTTGCGCAAAATAGCGCTGCCCTGTCCGACTGCTATATGCGGAAAACTGAAAAAATAATAAACATTTATTATGTGAATAGATTAATGAAATCTTAGTCAAATCCACAGGTTATCACACAGGTTATCACACCTCCGTGTGCGTGGATCAAACCCAAGACGTGGAAATCGCTCGGGGACGGGGTCGGGAATCATCAATCGTGCAAGACCGCGCCCCCTCCGCGTACTCCCTGGAGCGCCTGCAGGCTGAGGGTCATCTGTCAGCAACTCATCCGCATCGAAAGTCAGGTCAGCATCTGCCAACTCATGAAATGTTGCGTCGTCCATCTGAAACAGAAAATGTTAATGTTAGAAAATAATTGATAATTACTATTATATATACATATATACATATTATGATTGTATATAAATACCATGGAATGCTATCAGTGTTCATCTTCATCATCATCTTCATATATGTCAATGTCATCTTCATATTCCTCCTCAACATCATCGATATCCATTTGAGTTATAGTTGCTTCATCTCTTACCATTTCAAATTCATATGTGACATCATTAACATCATCGTCATCACCGACTCTTAAATGTGGGGTGTCGTCATCGATACTCATGTCTCTTTGTAAAAAAGATTGATTTTGAGTACTCTCTTGAAAAACTTCAATTCTTTGCACATCAGTGAAAGCACATTCACTTTGACTAAACTGATTGTCTCGAATTTTGATTTTTATTACACTCCACCAATCAGTCAAGTCTCTTGATGTTGCACAGTACTTTGTGTAATAAACTTGATATGCCTGTTGAGCCAATAAGAATGGTTCATTTACTGCGAGAACACTTTTACATTTAATATCGATGATTCCATGAGTCGGATGAACACGTACGCCTCTCTCTGTATCCAACCACCGACATTTGAACATGGTTATGTAATGTTGTCCAAGATAACAGAGTTCAATGATTTCATCAAGTATGACATAAAAGTCAACTTCATTTTCTCGATGATGAGATCCTCTCAAGCTAACTCCACTGTTCATTGTTTTTTTCGATTCCCCATATGCATGTGTGTGGAATTGAAATCCATTCACCACATATGCATTATAAGTTTTAACAAGTTTGGAAGGTGGGTTACTCAATACACACAACCGTTTGTCAATTTTATCAGCATGTCGAGACACCTGAAAATTTGTGAAATAATTATCAATATAGTAAACTATACATTGAATGAGTTGCTAAAAGATAAAGAATTTATGTTACCAGTTTTTGAAACCACTGAGAGAAATTTTTCAGTCGACGTTCTTCGAGAGCAGCTGCTGTAATTTGTGGAATTTGTTTCTTGATATGATTATCATACAACCTATAAAAACCAAAGTTATTTACTGTAACATAAATGATATAATAAGTGATATAAACACTTACAGTACAACTGATGTCATCTCTTCACAGTTGAGCAGAACATACGTATGAGCTCTCTGATGTTCATCATCTGAAAGCCAGCGTTCATAAACTCCACCAAAACCAAGCTCTGACTGGCTGAAAATAGATAATTGATTGTCGATTTCATCAATATTCCTCTCGTTCCGTCCCATTCGGTTGTGTTTTGAAAGATACTCAGATTCAAAATAATGGGAGCAGAAAAAAGATATTTCCTCTTGCAAATAAGCTTCTGCAATAGATTCTTCAACAGATGCTTTGTTACGTACTTTTATTTTCAATTTTTGCATGCATCTTTCAAATGGGTACATCCATCGAAACTGTACCGGACCTCCACATTTGGCTTCATATGGAAAATGTAACATCAAATGTTCCATTGAGTCGAAGAAAGACGGCGGAAATATTTTTTCCAGTTTACATATAATTACAACAACATCTTTTTCAAGTTTGCCTAGAGCATCATAATCTGCCGTAGCCGCACAAATTTCCAGAAAAAAATGAGACATGTCTGTTATGGAATCCCAAATCACAGAATTCAACAGACCTCTTAATCCAATGGGTAGAAGTCTCTCCATTATAACATGACAATCATGACTTTTTAATCCAGTAATATGACCATTCTTTACACATCTACCGAAATTGGAAGCACAACCATCTGGAAGTCTCAAATCTTCAATCCACTGACAAAATAATAAACGGTTTTCTTTAGACAGTGTATAAGCTGCTTTTGGTTTCAGTAACCTTTCTGTTCTGACATTCTCAAATAGTTCCAATTCTGGACGCCTGCAAATTTGGGAAAGATCTAAACGTGCATTTACATTGTCTTTTCTCTTTCCTGGCGTATCCAAAACTGTATGAAACAAATTTTCAAAACAGTTATTCTCAATATGCATGACATCTAACATGTGTCGGACCAACAGATCAGACCAATATGGAAAATCCCAAAATATGCTACGTTTAATCCAATTGCGTTCTTTCCCAAAACCAGAAATTTTCTGTTGGTTTATTGTGGGACCAAAATTGATGGGAGGTAATAAAAATACAACTGATTTTAACTCCGAACCTGATAGCATTTTTGGAGGTCCATCCCTTTCAACTGTTCCTTTTCTGAAATGAGATCTCTTTCTGCGAAAAGGATGATCAGCTGGAAGAAATCTGCGATGACAGTCAAAATAACAAGGTTTCTTTCCATGAATGAGCATAAATGCTTTGTTCTCTCCCATACAGTAAGGACATGATTTCTGACCATGTGTACTCCAGCCAGATAACATCCCATAAGCCGGGAAGTCACTTATTGTCCACATCAATGCTGCTCTCAATATGAAATTCTGTTTCGTTGCAACATCATATGTACTGACACCAGTACTCCACAATAAATTTAATTCATCAATCAATGGCTTCAAATAAACATCAATATTTTTCTGCGGATGTCCTGGAATTAGTAAAGTCAAAAAGATATATGGCTCCTTCATCAACATCCATGGAGGTAAATTGTACGGAGTTAAAAAAACAGGCCAACATGAATATTGACTACCATAAGATCCAAACGGATAGAAACCATCAGTGGAAAGGCTCAGTCGAACGTTTCTAGCTTTTAAAGAAAAGGATGGATGCACCCTATCAAAATGTTTCCATGAATCACCATCGGCTGGATGATTCAAGCTTTCATCGGTTGAAATATTCTCTTTATGCCATGACATCATTATCGTTGTATTCTTAGACATGAATAAACGCTGAAGTCTGGATGTAAGTGGAAAATATCTCAACTATTTTACAGGAATCAAACCAGACTTCCCGTGTTGTCCTTATTTATATCTCAGTTGCCCACATGTGGGACAACTATCCAACGACTCATTTTCCCCAGAATATAAAATGCAGTCATTTGAACATGCATGAATCTTCTGACAAGTAAGTCCCAAATTTCGAACCAGCCTCTTACTCTCATAGTAAGTTGTAGGTAAAACATTTCCTTCGGGTAACAGTGTTTTCAGCAAAGAAAATATCTGGTCAAAACAGGTGTTTGACATTCCATTATCTGATTTGATAGCCATAAATTTTGCAACTGCTTCTAATTTGCTCATCTTGCAGCCAGGATATAATGCATCCTCAACATACTTCAACAACTCATAAAATTCAGACGGTGCCAACTCATGATTTGAAGCTATATCAGCTGGAGTTTCTGTATGTTGAACAGATGAACCTGCAACATCATGTACTAAATCTTGAAACCGGGATGGATCCAGAATCAAGTTGGTATCACCTGCTCTGGAACTGTGTTCACCATGTTGATACCAAAAAACATAATGTGGTTGAAAACCAAAACGCAAGAGATGTTCTCCCACTTTGTCAAACGTGTCAAACGTTCTCAATGCACATTTTCTGCAAGGGAATTTTATTTTGCCTTCTGAAACAAATTCTGGATTTGATGCCGCAAATGATAAAAAAGTCTCCACACCCTCTACATATACTGGATTTAAACCAGAACTGTTTGGATTTCTACGTTGATTTATCCATATGCGGTCACCTAATAATGATTGTTGACGACCTCGTTGTTCCATATTTCTCTATAAAATATAAAAGCATTACTGGTTTTGAATAATTTTTTAGAAAAAACACTCAATCTAGGATAATTATAGAGTTTAGATCATACAGGAATGACGCAAACTTTTTATTGATATAGACCTAAAAATTGACCCTTTAAGAATTAAATATGTTGAGAATAAAGCAAAACATGTTACAAATATTGATAATTTTAATATTATATAAATTTTTTATTATTTTCATAGTACTAATATTATTGGTAATTATTACAAATTATTGGTAATTATTGGTAATTATTGGTAATTATTGGTAATTATTACTAATTATTGGTAAGTATTACTAATTAATGGTAATTATTACTAATTATTGGTAATTATTACTAATTATTGGTAATTATTACTAATTATTGGTAATTATTACTAATTATTTGTAATTATTACTAATTATTACTAATTATTACTAATTATTGGTAATTATTGTTAATTAATACTAATTATTGGTAATTAATACTAATTATTGGTAATTAATACTAATTATTACTAATTATTGGTAATTATTGGTAATTATTGTTAATTATTGGTAATTATTGCTAATTATTACTAATTATTACTAATTATTACTAATTATTACTAATTATTGGTAATTATTACTAATTATTGGTAATTAATACTAATTATTACTAATTATTACTAATTATTAGTAATTATTGGTAATTATTGTTAATTATTACTAATTATTGGTAATTATTACTAATTATTACTAATTATTGATAATTATTACTAATTATTGGTAATTATTATTAATTATTACTAATTATTGGTAATTATTATTAATTATTACTAATTATTGTTAATTATTACTAATTATTACTAATTATTATTAATTATTGGTAATTATTACTAATTATTGATAATTATTACTAATTATTGGTAATTATTACTAATTATTGGTAATTATTGTTAATTATTACTAATTATTGGTAATTATTACTAATTATTGGTAATTATTACTAATTATTACTAATTATTACTAATTATTGGTAATTAATACTAATTATTGGTAATTAATACTAATTATTGGTAATTAATACTAATTATTGGTAATTAATACTAATTATTGGTAATTATTACTAATTATTGTTAATTATTACTAATTATTGTTAATTATTACTAGTTATTGGTAATTATTACTAATTATTGGTAATTATTACTAATTATTGGTAATTATTACTAATTATTGGTAATTATTACTAATTATTGGTAATTAGTACTAATTATTACTAATTATTACTAATTATTGGTAATTAATACTAATTATTGGTAATTAATACTAATTATTGGTAATTAATACTAATTATTGGTAATTAATACTAATTATTGGTAATTATTACTAATTATTACTAATTATTGGTAATTAATACTAATTATTGGTAATTAAAACTAATTATTGGTAATTATTACTAATTATTACTAATTATTGGTAATTATTACTAATTATTGGTAATTATTACTAATTATTGGTAATTAATACTAATTATTGGTAATTAATACTAATTATTACTAATTATTACTAATTATTACTAATTATTACTAATTATTACTAATTATTGGTAATTATTACTAATTATTACTAATTATTACTAATTATTGGTAATTATTGGTAATTATTCCTAATTATTCCTAATTATTACTAATTATTGGTAATTATTGGTAATTACTACTAATTATTCCTAATTTTTCCTAATTATTCCTAATTATTTGTAATTATTCCTAATTATTACTAATTATTCCTAATTATTACTAATTATTACTAATTATTACTAATTATTGGTAATTATTGGTAATTATTGGTAATTATTGGTAATTATTGGTAATTATTCCTAATTATTACTAATTAGTGGTAATTATTTGTAATTATTACTAATTATTACTAATTATTGATAATTATTGGTAAGTATTACTAATTATTGGTAAGTATTACTAATTATTGGTAATTATTACTAATTATTGGTAATTATTACTAATTATTGGTAATTATTACTAATTATTGGTAATTATTACTAATTATTGGTAATTATTAGTAATTATTGGTAATTATTACTAATTATTACTAATTATTCTTAATTATTGATAATTATTGGTAATTGTTCCTAATTATTAGTAATTAAATGAATAATTACCAATAATTAGGAATAATTACCAATAATTACAAATAATAACATTATTAGTATATTTTATTATTAATATTAAAATAATATAATTTTATAATTTATATACAATTCTCCTTTCATCTGTGCGTTTTCTATCTTCACATACAAATAATACATGTGAAGACAGCAAACACACATATGAAAAGAGAATTGTATATATATAAAAAATTATATTATTTTAATATTAATAATAAAATATACTAATAATGTAATAATGTTATTATTCCTAATTATTGGTATTTATTACTAATTATTAATATTTATTCTTAATTATTAAAAATTATTACTAATTATTCCTAATTAACATTAACTATGAACAATACTAATAATTTAAATTTATTAAGTAACAAAACAATGTAAACATAATTAAATTGCAACTAATTAAGAATAATTGAAACTAATAAAAAATTAAAAATAAATATTAAATTAAAATGAACATAAATACCTTGAAAATTGATCTGCTCTGATTGTTCTTCAAAACTTTAATATCAACTCCGGAGAAAAAAATTAAACTTGAGAAAAACTGAACTTTAGAAATAAAACGTTGAGAGAAGAAGAAGATGGAGTTTGAGAATGATTTGAAAAAAACGGATGGGGGTATTTATAGGTTAGATTATTTGCGACGGGATTCCCGTCGCAAATAGTGTTATTTGCGACGGTACCCATCGCAAATACCTTAGCCAACATTTATTACGGTCAACGGTTAAATAGTTATTTGCGACGGGACCCGTCGCAAATAACCACCTGCCGACATACTATTTGCGACAGGGAAATATTCCCGTCGCAAATACCTTTTACCGCCGCCGGTTATTTGCGACGGGAATATTCCCTCGTCGCAAATATTTTTCCCGCGATTTGGCGCGCAACGCGCGCCAGTTCTTTTGCGACGGGGAAAGCAATCCCGTCGCAAAAGCCTACTTATTTGCGACGGGTAAATACCCCCGTCGCAAATACCCATTTTTCCCGTAGTGAAATGACCTACTCAAAATTAAGAAAACGCATTTGGATTGTTTTTACACTTTAGTAAAATGATTTATAAGTCAATTTTGATGTGTAGGAATCGATATAACCTCAATCCGATACATGATGTGCCCGGTATGACTCAAAGTGTTCATTATCAGTTTAAAATCAATATTTTAGTTCAAAAAGACCCACTCACTGAAAACTAGGAAAAAATTATTAGATTTTCTTGTTTCTTGATAATTTAATTCATATTTCATTTTTGATGAGTATGAATCAGTCTCCTGATGTGATCAGTATGAGTCCAAGTGCATGTTTCTAGTTTAAAAAGATAATTTAGAAAAAAAGACAAGTGACATACTCCAAACTGATAAAACACATTCAGATTGTTTTGATACTTTAGGAAAATGATCCATAAGTCATTTGAGACATGTAGAAATCAACCACACCTCAATCCGATGGATGGTGTGACCAATATGACTCCATGTGCGTCTTTTTATTTAAAATTGACATTAATTTTAGTAAAAAGGAAAAATAACCTACTCAAAACCAGTGAAACACATTATGATTTTTTTGATACTTTATTAGAATTATCCATAAGTCCTTTTTGAAATGTAGGAATCAACCAAACCTCAATCTTATACATGATGTGATTGTTATGACTCAATGTGCTCGTTATCAATTTAAAATCGATATTTTAGTTCAAAAAGTATCACTCACTGAAAAATAAGAAAGAACCCCTGTATTTTCTTGATAATTTAGGACATCAATTAATAATTCATTTTTTATGGGTAGGAATTAGTCTCATATAAAACTGATTCACGATGTGATTGGTACGAGTCAAAGTGCGTGTTTCTAGTTTAAAATGAAAATTTAGTAAAAAAGACAAGTGATGTACTCAAAACCAATCAAACAAATTAGGATTTTTTCATACTTTATAATAATGATCCATAATTCATTTTAGATGTGTAGAAATTATACACACCTCAATCCAACACATGGTGTGATCGGTATGACTCAAAGTGCGTCATTTTATTTAAAATTGACATTATTTTAGTAAAAGGAAGAATGACCTACTCAAAACTAAGAAAATGCCTTCAGATTGTTTTAACACTTTAGGAAAATGATACATAATTAATTTTTGACATTTAGGAATCAACCAAACTTGAATCCTATATATGATGTTCTCGGTATGACTCAATGTGTCCGTTATCAGTTTAAAATCAATATTTTAGTTTAAAAAGTTTCACTCACTGAAAACCAAGAAAACACACTAGGATTTTCTTGATATTTTTTTTAAATTGAATCATATGTAATTTGTGATGTCTATAAATCAATATAATATCTAACATATACATGATGTGATCAATATAAGTCAAAGTGTATGTTTCCAGTTTAAAATGACAATTTAGTAAAAAAGACAAGTGACGTACTCAAAACTAAGAAAACACATTTGGATTGTTTTAATAATTTAAGACAACAATACATAAGTCATTTGAGAAATTTAGGAATCAAACTCATGTCAATATGATGCACAGTGTGATTGGTACGACTCTAAGTGCGTCTTTTTATTTAAAATTGACATCAATTTTAGTAAAAAGGATAAATGACCTACACAAAATTGAGAAAACACATTCGGATTGTTTTGATAATTTAGAAAAATTATCCATAAGTTATTTATGACATATAATAATAAAACTCACCTCAATACTATACATGATGTGCCCTATAAGACTCAATATGTCAGTTATCAGTTTAAAATTGGTACTTTAGTTCAAAAAGTGTCACTCACTAAAAATCGAGAAAACATGTTCAGATTTTCATGATAATTTAGGAAATCGATTAATAATTCATTTGTGATGTGTAGTAATTTGACTCATGTCAAACCGAAACATGATGTCATCAGTATGAGTCAAAGTGCGTGTTTCCAATTTTAATTGACAATTTAATAAAAAATACAAGTGATGTACTCAAAACCAAGAAAACACATTCAGAATATTTTGATACTTTAAGAAAATGATCCATAAGTCATTTTAGATGTGTAGGAGTCATCCGTTCCTCAATCCGACATATGGTGTGACTATTATGACTCCAAGTGCATCTTTTTATTTAAAATTGACATCAATTTTAGTAAAAATAACAAATGACCTCCACAAAACAAAGAAAACACATTCAGATTGTTTTGATACTTTAAGAAAATGATCCAAAAGTAATTTTTGACTTGTACGAATCAACAAAACCTCAATATGATACATGATGTGTCTAGTATGACTCTAAGTGTGTCTTTTTTATTTAAAATTAACATCAATTTTAATAAAAAGGGTAAATGACCTAATCAAAACCGAGCAAATACATTCTGATTATTTTGATACTTTAGGAACCGATGACACATAATTTCAAATTATGGTTTTCCCATGATGGTTGTAATGACATTTTTAGAGTTTTAAAACACTAAAACATGCATAGAATGGTTAAAACCATAGAAAATGACCTCAGATTGATGTGAAATCATTAAAAAAACACCACTAAGTTGTTTTTGAAATATAAAACATGTTATAATATGAATGTCTTTAATTTTTTTATTAATTCAAGTTCAATAGCACCACATGTCGTTTTAAAAATAAATAAGAATATTTACTTATCCATTTTCAGTTTCAAGTGATAAATTTTATCTTAAATAGGTAAATTATGTTTTCAAAGGGTTTTTCATTATATATTATTTGTTTTATGCTAAAATTTCTTCTACTTGATTAAAAAAATAACAAATTTTATATGTAGAATTCTGAATATATTCTTTGTCTTTTTTTCACATCTATTTTCTTAAATGTTCTAGTTTTCATTATAGGTGGTAGATTCCAATAGTAGGAACAAGGTTGACCGTTCAAATCCACGACATTCTTGTAGTTTCTACTGTAATTCAAATTTATTATGTTTAGTTTTAATTTCTATTTTCTTTTTTATTAGAGTAAATGAGATGATGTGGTTGGTTTTAGTTGATGATATGATGTCGAGGTAGACAAATGTAGTGGAGGTTATGATGTGGATGTATATTGGGAATCAGGTGTTGTTCAACATATTCCATTTGTATATATTGATGAATGAGTTATTGGTTGACAAATGTATGAGTTGACTGAGATTGAAGTTATGATGGTTATGGATGTTTGTATACATGTCTATGTATGTATGACATATATATGATGGGTTTATCATATATTCATGCTTTAGTTTGTTACATGTCATTTTGTTATTAAATTTTTTAAAAAAATAATTTAGTGATAGTTTTTAGTAACCATCGCTAAAAAAATAAAATAAAATATGTTTTAGTAGCAGTCAATTGAAACCGTTGCTAAAACAAAACTATACTCATATCTTCAGCGGTTGTTAGTTTAATTTTATTTATATTTCACTAGTTTTTTTAAATAGAATAACCACCACTAAATAAACATAAAACCACCGATAAATGTTCCAAAAAACAACACATAAGAAAACCACCAAAAAATAAATAAAACGAACGCTAAATGTTTAACGACCGTGAAAAATGCAACAATTTTATTAACCAACACTATTCAATTAGGTGGTAGTTTTAACCGCTTCTAGTTGACAAAAAACTACCACTAATAACCTTTTTTTGTAGTGATATTCGATATAAATCCTGTATACATTGAGGGTGTTAAAACATTTATATCATTTTCATTGTCAAATTAAAATTTTTTTCCTAAAGGAAAAATTAAATATCTATATAAGAAATGTTATCTTAGGTGATTCGAAACATTTAACAATGTTGAAATTCATCTAATGTGTTTTAGTTTTCTGAAAGATTATATTTTTTGGTATTGACATGGTGAACATAATTTAGTAGAAAATATATTTTTTTGATTTTGGGTCCATCATTTCATAATTTAGTACATGAGGATGATGGCCTATCTATCCAGGAAAGAAAAACTTAAAATGATATTCCAAATCCCAAATATTAACCTTCTCAATTTTATAATTTGGTGAAATTTTCTGAGGAGGATTTATATGTGGGTTGTCAGATGAGAAAACTTGAAGTTGTAACAAAATTTATGGATATTAAACTAGATTTTGGAATGAAAAATAGTTACTTTGATCAAATATTATCTTTGTTTAAATCATTGTTTCCTGATAAAAATACATTACCTGCAAGTTTCTATGAAAGCAAGAGGTTGGTCTATAATTTAGGTCTTAGTTATCAGAAGATCCATGTATGTTCAAATGACTGCATCTTAGATTATAGTGATTATAAATCATTAGTTAATAGTCCAATATGTGGGGAATTGAGGTATAAAGAGTTATAATAAGGAATTTCTGGATTTACTATGAAACAATTGAGGTATATTCCAATTACACCTTATTTATAGTGTTTATTTATATCTCGCAATATATCTTCATTGATGAAATAGAATTAATCAAATATTTGCATCAATAAATGATTAAATCATCAATGTGATAGAAATTAATAGAAAAAATTTAATCAAATTAATTATTCTTTTGCTTCCGAACCTCATAAAATATGAATGGGTCTTTCTAATGATGTTTTTTTGTCTATTTGGTTCTTGTGACAATAAATATTTTTATTGGACTATTTTCATTACTCCCTACAACTCACATCCTTAGATGTTGATAACAGAGACATATATGTATTTAGCACTATTAATTCTAAGAATTTTCATGAAGAATATTTATTTTTATTTGAATCTACTAATTGATGAGTTAATTTTATTGTGAAACAAAAATGTAACTATATTTGATATAGTTTCAGATCATAATTTTACACTAAAGGTTGTATTAATGTGGATGATCAGTGACTTTCTAGTGTATGATATGTTATTTATATGGATTACACATGGTCTAAAATTATGTCCATACTACATGGATGACAACAAATCATTTATGCTTGGTAATGAGAGAAATACTAGTTATTTTGACTGTCATATGATATTTCTTCCCACATATCACCCTTCTTAATGGAATAAAAATAATTTTAAAAAAGGTATAATTGAAAAAGGTGATCCTCTAGCAATGATCTCAGGTATTCATGTAAAATTGATCATTTCTACATTAACTCCTATTACTTTTGGACCAACCATAAATGAATAAAAAATAAACAGTTTTGGGAGAGATAATAATTGGATAAAGTAGAGCATTTTTTGGGACCTTCCATATTGGCCTAATTTATTGGTTCATCAAATGTTAGATGTAATTAATATTAAGAAGAGTTTTTTGGATAACATATTTTATACCATGTTGGAAAAACCTAGTAAGACCAAAGATAATGTAAATTCATAGTTAGATCTTTCCCAAATTTGCAGACATCTTGAACTTGAATTATTTGAATATGAAAGATCACACAATTTAATGAAGCCACAAGAATATTATGCACTTTCTAAATATTTTTTTATTATTCTGTGAATAGATTCAAGATTTGAGGTTACTATATAGTTATGATTTTGATTTGTCTCATTGTATCACAAATGGGCATATTACAAAGTTAAAAAATCATGACTACCATGTCATAATGGAATGATTACTGCCTGTTGGTCTTAGAGGGCTGTTAAATTCTTTAGTATGGGATGTTTTGAATAAAATATCATATTTATTCCAATATGTTTGCGAAAAAAATCAGATTATGATGCATTGAGTATGATGCAAAATAATTTTGTTTTAATTTTATTTAAATTTGAGAAAATATTCCCAGAAAACTTTCTTGATTCAACGGAACATTTAATATTTCATTTTCTATATGAATCTAAATATGGAGGACTCATACAACTCCAATGGGTGTACCCATTTAAGATATATATGTCAAAATTAAAGAATAAATTACATAATAAATCATCACTTTAAGGGTAAAATATATAAGCATATTTACAGGAGGAAATTTCAAATTTATAGTCTTATTATTTTAAATCGGAATATCCTTCAATAAATAACTAGATGGGTCGTAATGAGAATTTTTTTGATGAGGTCAGATACCATCAGTTTCCAATTTTTAATCATCCTGAGATTTGTTTTGGTGGTTATCGTGAATGACGTCTTTCATATGAAGAATTTCATATAGATTATACAAATGTTCTATTGAATTATGAATAAATTATATGATTTGTAAAGTATGTAATATATTTTATTATTATTTTTAATATTTTATAATACATACCTTTATTTTACATTATTTGTTTTTAGAATTTGTGATGACCATATAAAAAAATAATTTATATAGATTATATATGCTTCTATTGAAGAACACAATCAATAGAATTTTGTATGTTGGTTTAAAATAATGGTAAGTTAATTTTCTTTTGATAGAACATTAAATCAGTTTTGTAATGATATCAACTATTAATAATTTTTATTGCTTGTCAGCAACACAAAATGAAAAAAACTAATAGTCGATTATGTGTGCTAAAAACCCTCCATTGAAATTGGTAAAACCATATAATGGGTATGTGGTTAATGGATTTTGATTCCATACACACATATATGTTGAATCTATGAAATCAATGAATAATGGTGTTTTTTGAAAGGATATCATCATAAGGAAATTGAAGTTGAATTTATAGTATGCTGGATGAAATAATTGAGTTATGTTATCTAGGACCAAATTATGTGACAATGTTTAAATGTCATTGGTTTGATACTGATCAAGGGTTGCGAGTTCATCTATGACATAGAGTCGTCAAAATTAAATATAATATTCATATTGCATCAAATGAACCATTTATATTGGAACATCAAGCACATCAAGTTTATTATGAAAATTAGCATAATGTTTTGATATATTTGAATGATTGGTGGAGTGTAATAAAAATGATATATCATGAAAATCTACTTATTGAAAATGAAAATAGTTTTGTGGAAGTGCAACATATTGAAATTTTTTAGGAAACATCCCAAAATATATCTCTTACCCAATGAGAGATAAATATCGATGATAAACCCCCCTAATTAAGGGCCAATGATGTTGATAATGTTGATGATGTAATAAGGGATGATGAAAATGAAAGTCGTATGGAAGTTGACGAGGTTGAAGATAAGGATTAAGACATTATCCTTGATGAATATAAGAAAAAATATGATTATTGATGTATTATATTCAGGTATTAATTAATTTTTATATTTGATACTTTTATTAACAATTATTTATAGGTAAGATTGTTTGTTTCATATGGCTGGACCCGATGATCTATTATGTTTTTTCACTGATGCCAGTAATTATTGGTTTTTAATATTTGATATCCACATTAAATTTTTTTTGACAAATAATAATATTATATTATTCATGGTATTTATTAGTTTTTATATTTTATATCCATATTAAAAAATATTTTTAGGTTAAATTATTATTTTATGGTATTTATTTACATGTAATTTTTATATTATGGTATTTATTGGTTTTTTATATTTTGATATATGTATTAAAAATTATTTACATGTAAAATTATTATATTTTGGTGTTTATTAGTTTTTTATATTTGATATCTATATTAAAAATTTCTTACAGGTAAGATTATTTGTTTCATATGGCTAGAGATGATCCCAATGATATATTTCATTATCTCATTAATGTCAGACTTCCTACCAATGAGCCCAATTCATCTGATCTGTAGGATGCTATGACTATAAAGAGGGGGCATAGTCTTGATCGATTGATGATTCCATACCTTGTTCCAGAGAGATTCCCATCTCTTGATTTTGATATTTTTATAGAGGTATGTTCAACTGTTTAATATATTTATTTTATATTAAGTTTTTGTATTAATTTTGGTAATAATATTCTGATTTTTTGTATTTTTAAAATTTTTCATATTTACTTATTGGTAAGGTTGGTGAAATTATATGAAATTATTTTTCTGATCCCTGAGTGTCATGGAATCATACCATTTCCATTCTTCAGTAGATGTTTGACCACCATATTGTACATTATTAAATAATATATATATATATATATATTAAACATATTGTTTTTAATTGTATTATATAATTTATGGTCTCTGATTGCTGATAGCTTGAGCACTCCTATCTGGGAGGCATGAGAGATTTTTATACATGAAAGTTTTATTTAGTTTTTACACAACCTCATAATGGGAGCTATGGATAAAGCTTCTTCTACTATTTTCAACCATTCCTACATCTCTCATCGACCTGACTATATCTCAAATTTGGTATGGGATAGATTGTAATTCTACTAGCTAGGAGAGAATTTTAGGAGGTAGTCATCATATGGACGTTAGATCCAGGGGAGGTAGGATGTCACACATGGGGTTGGAAGTCATACATTTGATATACATTGATGAAATATGGTAAGTAATATTATTTGTTAATATATATTATTTAAATGTAAAATGTTTTTTATATTATATAGGTCACTAATGACCTCTCTATTATGAAGTTCGAAGTTTATAAGAAGATGTACACTGATCCCCATACAAGAAAACTTATAGGTGACTAACAATGTCATATTATGGTTAGTAATTTTTTTTTAATTTTTTACTAATAATAATTTTATTTTTATTATAATTTCGAATTATATTTTGAGTAAACGTATGAGGATGCAAATTCTCATTCACGAGATAGTCAAGTAGAGAGTTAAGTATATGCCACTGGGGAGTAAGGTTTTGATGGGTGGGATAGGATATAGGCAACATTGCATGGTGTTGAGAAAGAATGAGTGATCATTATTGGTTCATTATTGAAACCAATGAGTTATTGTGGTACTTCTATGATGTTATCGGCCATGTTGAAGGGAGATTGTGGAGAGACATTATCATCATCTGCTGCATAGTATGTGGAGAGTTTGAGATCTCAGGATGAGATGATATAAAATATTTATAGAGAGACAGAGAGAGGGAGGGGGAGCATGGGTAGTAGTATCATAGATTTGAGAAGATGTTGGAGTATATGTGATGGATTATGCATGATATTGGTATGGAGTTTCCTTCCCCTGATCATTCGAGTGATCCTCCTCCACCTTATACCTATTGATGTTCTATGCTTTTATGATTATTTTATATTTTGTGGTGATAAACATATTATATGTGAAATGATGTATTAATTTCATGTTTGTTTCCAATTTTTAATTATTTCTTAATTTTTTTTTATTTTTTTTCAATTATTTTTATTTTAATTTATTTTAGTTTTTTTTGAAAATATTAGTATTTTTGATGGATCTCTATATCCGTCACAATAGGGTATTTGCGATAACCAAATCACAATTGATTATTTAACAAACTTGTAGGTATTATTTGTGACATATGAATTCACCATCTAAAATACTAATTATTTATGATATGTAGTTGAAAAAACATAATTACGATGTTATTTTCTATGATGGATCATTAGTGGTGAACTCTTATCGAAAATGTTTTTTTGCGATGGTAGTCTATCGCTAATGATCCCTTAAAAAAAATAAAACTCTAGTATTTTTTACATTTTAATTAGGTTCTCAAGAATAATAAGTATCTAGGCCTTTAAATAGTTATTTTCAAATCTAAAATGGAGCTATTTTCATCTATCATTGATAGGGGTTGGAATTAGATTTATGGATGGTGGGTTAATGGTTAGTCTAAGGATGGAAGTACTATATTGATCAAATCAGTGGTGGAAGCTATTATTAATTATTTATTGTCCCACTTAAAACACATATCCTCTCTTATTAATCCACTTCATTCCATGTTCTTAGAATTATGGTTGGGTTCTATGGATGGAAGGAAGAAGATGCATATGGTTGCAAGGAAAATATCATGTTACACAAAGGAGGATAAAGGTTTGGGATTCTAGAATATGGGGTATTTTAACATATATCTTCTTTCTAAGTAGCGATAGAGGCTTATAACTTATCCATGTTTCCTTTATATATGGGTCATGAGTGCTAAATGTTTTCCCGATGTTGGTTTTTCGTAGTCTCTACTCAAACATCAACCAAGTTTTCTATGGAACCATTTTTGGGAATTCAAGGTCTTTTTACTGGATGGAATCTGTTGGTGCATCTCTGATGGGAGGCCTATTAATATTTGGATGGATCCTTGGATTTGGGGTGATTATTTTCAGTTTATCTCTTTTATTACCCCCTTATATTGGAGAATTATGTTTTTCAAGATATTATCAATGTTGATTTTTTAGGATAGAACTTTGATAAGCTTAATTCATTGTTCAAAAATAAGGATAGAAGTTAGATCTTAAAGATCCAAGTTTGTAGATAGATTTTTAGAGATAGAATTTTTTGGAGATTCTCTAAACACAATGGATACATAGTGAAGTTTAGATATTGGATTGAAATGCATAAGATCATTCGTGTATCTGATTAGGTTTGGATGAATATTTGGTTTTACCACTTATTACTAAAGGTTCAAGATTTTTTTATGTCCTGTTTCTAATGTGATTTTGATTTTCTTTGTTTTTTGGTATACATATTATTATGTATGATCTATGAACATTTTTAAAATTCCTTTTAGAGATTAATTTTCATGCTATCTGTCAGTTCCTAAGTGTGAAGCATATTTGAGATATATGTGGTGAGGTGATTTCTCTGGGGTCAGATGAGGTTTCTTCTGAAGTTTATGGAATTTCCAAATAATTAGGGGTTTTTTATTCTTTAGGTTCTTAATAATTATACATCATTACTTGGTATGTTCAGATGTGGTGAAATGAATTCTGTTTTAGTAATAAGTTGATCCCTAATGAAGCTTGGGTACAATGGTCTTATGATTTTGTTAAGGTTTAGCACAACTATGGGATGAAGGATTTTTGTGACTATGTATCACATCATGATTTTTCCTAGTCCTTTCCTCCAATGGGTGTTTTAAAGTTGAATATGGATGTTGTTATCTTTGAATAAGATGAGGTTAGAGTAGGCTTGGTGGGTAATAATTCTTCCTAGGTGATCTTGGTTTTTATGGGAACATTTTTCACTACTAATTGGTGTCTGTAGGTTTTTGAAGATATTACATTATGTGTTGGCCTAATTATTTCAAGGGATGAAGGTTTGCATAATTTTATCTGGGAATTATATTACCTCTCTCTTGTATCATTGGTTTAGAACCTCCCTAACATCTTTTCATCTTTGGATATCATCTTGTATGAGGTATGGTGTATGTCTTTGGAATTTTCCCATTATTATTTTTCTTTCATTAAAAGGGAGGACAATATGGTGGCCCATTATATTGCTATGTCTCATCTCACTTATGATGTGTCGGTTTGGTTATGTTCTTTTCCTCTTGAGGTTTTATCTTTTTGTATCCATGGATTTGGTACATGTATGAATGGATTTGTGATTGGATTTAAAAAAAAATATTTATTTTTATAACTTAACTAAAATAATTTCATAAATTATAGTTTTTACTATCATGATTTAAAAGATTATATAGTCTCTTGGAAATATATATCTTATAAAAACATATTCAGGTACATTAATATTTTTATATATATACTATTATTTCATTTTAAAATTATTTTAAACGTCACTTTTTTTTGGATCATCCCATTAAAAATAATCTTATTCACCACTAATATTGAATAATTTTTTGTGAAAAACACATTATTTAATCATAGATATCATTTTTGATGCTATGTTTTATAGTAATTATTGCAAAATAATTATAGTTATTACTGCATATGATGAGACTTCTTGTGTTATTCATAAAAATTTCTCAATCTTTTAATATAGAAAATGACTTATTTTAGTATAAATTGTTGGAGTTGGTGTCTTAGGACCAACTATTTGTAATTTTATTATATTTATATTCGATATATTAAATATTAATAAAACATATTGTTACATATTTTTTTATTGTTATGCATGAATATGATGTAATAATTTCCTAGAGTATACAAAACATTGATAAGGTCATAACAATTCCCCACTATGATGAGAACCCTTAAGTGCTATGATGATATTTTTAAATAACGTTATGCAGTTAGATAATGTTCTATGATGGGACACATAGTACATAGACTATCATGTGAAAGTACTCATAAGTGGATGAAGCTTCTTCTCATGAAGTTCATAATTGGTAATATCCAATATGGGAGATTATAAGAATAGACCAACCAATAAGAATTATTCATGTTTTTGTGTCATAGGATATTCCAATCTATGAGCATGTGTAATGATCCTTATACTTTAAGATTATCATTAATTAATTTCATGACTCATGCACTTAGATTTACTAAAAAAACCATGACACCATATGTTCTCGGTGAGGTAGTGTATGTTGGGTGCATCATGATTGACATGTCATTAATGGATAAGGGAGGAAAGATATATACCTTCCATCTTTATAGAATCTTATATCTCAAGCCTTTGATTAGAATAAAACCATCTCCCTAAATTCCATGTACATGGTGTAATGACGTGCTTATTTTTGAAAGTCAAAGAAATACGTATCGATCATATAGGTTGGTGACATGGATGTGAAACCTGCTTGGTGAGATATTATGATAAAGGGATTATACTTCATATCTTGCATTCATATATGGTTGTCATAATTGCGACATTAAGTTATTTCTCTTGGGTTCCTTGACTTGTTTCTAGATAGTAATGTTGGACTTCAGGAAAGACCACCTAATACTAACAAGAAATAATCCTAGAGGGTCACACACTAAGTTTTCATGATGATCTTGATTAAATTCTATTTGAATTTAATTAATTAAATAAATATTGTTCTCAAGACTGAGAGATAATTTTATTAATGTTTTATGAATTGGAAATATTTATTGATTAATGAATATTTAAATTAAATGTTTATTTGGGTGTTCAATAAATGGAAGAAGAGTTTGAACAGACCAAGATTGTGTTCAGTGAAAAATATTAATTAACAATACAGTTAAATAATATTTTTTATTATGAATGTTTGTGAAGACCACAAAATAATAATAATAATAATAATAATATGTGTAATGGGGTTTATTAGAGTTTATAATATTATTCTAGGGGTGACATGAAATTAAATAATTATTTTATCCTAAACCCTAGCTCTATAAATAGGTTTTTATGTCTATTGTATAGGGTGTACAATCGAAAATAGAGAATTTTTGTGCAAAAAAAATTATCTCTCAACTTATCCTCTGTCTCCCTATCAATAATGAGAAATTCAAGAGATATTCTTTAAAGACCAAATAAAAAGTGATCAACATGAATAACACAAGAAAATCGATTCTCCACACTAGCACCCAGAGATTGATTGAAGTTACTTGCAGATCAAAGGAGCATGTGTGGATCCCCAATAGATGGATTCTATCATTGGATAATCACATCATAATGAAGGCAAACCGAAAGGGTCTTTTTGGATGATCGATATCTACATAGAAGAAAGAGTACTTAGATCAATTATTAATTTCTTATGATATTAAATAAATTAACTATAAGTTTTATGTACAAGATCCTCACTCGAGGTTTTAATAATCTCAATATTAAAATAAATTTTAATATATCACCCACCACTGCATGCTTCCACTATTCCTATAACCAATAAGTGGTATCAGAGCGTGGTTACATTTAAATTTTTAATTATTTTTTTTATTTTTGATTCATATGAAATCAAGGTTAAATTTTCATTTAATTTTATTAATTTATTAATAAATTTTTAATTAATTTATTTTTGACATATTAACCATGTTCGTTCAATGTTTAATTTTATTAGAGGTCTAAGAACGATGAATAATGAACAGAGATGTCATCGAGAACTGCAAAATTTTTGGCCGCTAAGACAAGGTACATGAATGTAGCTGGAGTAAACATCATATACCCTAGTATGATACACCTGGACATGATGTGGGATACATGGCATGCTACACAACTATTAAACATGGTGTACACCACATGTTGACTGACCAACCAAGAACACAATTGTTAGATTACATGGATTGTATATGACGTATGTACCGTGTAGTCTACATGGGTTAACAACATAAATCATGAAATTTTTGTGGTTATTATACACGATAAAACTGTGCGAGACTAAAATATTGGATCATTTATGATATATATTCCATTTATGTGGTGTAAAAAATGTATAGTTCATCAATTTCTACATTTGAGATACATGCTGATTCCTCGGTCTTGTTATCTACACACACGAAATTAGAGATACATGACATGTAGTTGGTGGAACATGTCATGTAGTCTCTTGCCTGAGAACATTCCAAATCCTTTGGCTGGTTACACAGGCACACTACATATGAGATGTATTCTAAAGACTCAGGCGAGTATCTTGGGCATATAAAAAGCAGATACATGGTGTGTAGATAGAATGTATATGCCATGTTTTTTGGCCGAGTCAATACACCTAATTCCCAAGCATGTGATCAGGATACACATCAATAAAGGTACACAACATGTAGCTGGATAATATATTCCATGTAGTTTCCCAATTACTGAAAAAATTAAATTACATTAAATTAAAAAATACATCATTAAAACTTTATTGCTTTAATTATAAATTTAAGTGTTTAAAAATTTACTAAGGGTTTTAAGGAATTTTAAATGCTCAATTAATTTATTGTATTATATTTTCAACTATTAGTTCTACCATTTATTTTTGATCAATTTCTTTATTATGGTTATCTCTAAATGAATTTGGTGGTTATTAAGCTGAAAGATAATTAATTAATTAATGCAAGCATGTTTATCTTAATAATAAAGAATGGATAAATAAATGAATGTTATCCATTTAATTTTTCATATACCATGTAAGTATGACTGTCCATGAGCTAGATCAAGATCAATGTATGTGTGGGAATTTATTTAATTTAACTGATTGCATGGGTTTTAAATCATTTATTATTAAATTAAATATGATGGTATGTGATTCATACCTCACTCCATTATTATATAGGACCTTCATGTCTAAGAATATTTATGTAACCCCTTTAACCAATCCTGGTTCCCATCACCTATATGTGAGTTATAAATACTTGTAATTAATGGATTTACCCAAGGCACATAGAGGAAGTTTAAGAAGTAACCATAATGATTCCAACCCAGGTGTTACATAGGTGTACAGGTGGAATGCTGTAACTCATACCAAGACAGACAACAAGAGTTATTTCTCCTAGGTCATAGGTTGATTTAATATCCTCTCATTAAATCAACCATTAGATAAATATAATTAATGAGTCATTTAATTAATTAATTATTTCTATCTATGTAATTATTTATTTTATGGATAAAATATTTAAATAACATATATAAATGAATTAATGTAAAAATATGGAATTTAAATAAATGGATTATGCATAAATGATTTATCTAACACGGTTAATTAATTATGTAACATCCACTTAATATTAAAAATACTTACAAAGAATATAATAAGAAAAAATTTATGTATAATTAATTAAAATACCTCAACCTAATATTAATTTATTCTAAGACTTACATTTCTTGACGGGGAATGAAACCATAGAACTAAGTGTAGTATATGGACAAAGCATGGACACTTACTTTTATCGGGGAGTTATCATGAGGGTCTTGGGTTGAATTAAACAAACTTGTATTGAGTTTAATGGCCAAAGTATATTAAATAAAAATTTAGAGGAAAGTGTTAAGAAAATTCATGTCAGTATTTTATCATAGGGGAATCCACTCAACAGATTAAGGAGTTTCAAGCCCATAGTTGGAAAGACTACCCACCTAATTACTTTCTTATGGTTTTCATGGAATAATTCTGGATCATTAGGAAAATTAATAGGGATCCTTTACTCTATAATTTCTTAGAGACTGGAAATTATAATTTCAATGGTGAGGGATATTGAGACTTGTATAAATAATGGTAGATTTATTTAATAAAATCCTTTAATTTATTGTTTTCAAATAATTTCTAATCAAGAAAATGTACTAATAATATACTCTTTAATTATAGAATAAAATGAAAATCTCGTTATCCAAATTATCCCTATGATAAATATTATATAAAGACAACCTCCTTATTGGTAGTAACTTGATGGACTGGTTTAGACGACTCTGGGTTTTTTTACTCCATGAAAATCTTGCATTCTAGAATCCTCAATGCTTGATCTGCCTGCCAAGGAGGCAAGTGATAAAGAGTTCCTTGTCTATGAAAAAAATCTACGCAACATAGTTTATGTTCAATTTTTGATGATTTTATCTATTTCTAATGAAATCATGAAGTCTAATGAAATAATAGATGTGTATAGCATGCTTGAGGACCTCTATGGTATTTACCAAGAGAGTTATATACATGAAAGTTTTGAGATTTCTAAGGTGATTTTTCAGATCAATATTAGAGAGGGTTCTCCACCCTGGCCTCATATAGTTAAGCTAATTTGATACATTGAGCACCTTAGGGTTATAGGGTTTAAAGTCCTCAAAGAACTAGTAACTTATCTCATTCTTGCATCACTTCCTCATAGCTTCTCTATATTTTTTTTGTAAATTTATTCTGAGAAACATTGAGAAGTCTTTACCAGTTATTCTCACTCTCCTTTTCCAAGTAGATAAGGATAAAAAGTATAAAAATACTTCCATACTTATAGTGAACATATAGAAAGGGAAATAATAGTTCTCTAATTTCAAATATTATTTACTCACTTTCAAGAAGAAGAAGATCAAGGGGAAATAAAGGGAACATGATTCTATCTATTTTTCTTATGGCAAGAAATTCCACTGGAAGAAAAAAAAATGAACCCATCCAAAGGATAAAGGGTAAACTTCTAGTGTGTCTGTTATTTAGTGAAATTTATCTATTTCTATAAATTGGATATTAGATATGGCCTGTGGTACTCACATATGTATACAAATAAAAGAACCAAGTAGATTTATAAAGATTGATTGAGGGGAGGTAGATATACAAGTAACCAACATAGATAAACTTTCTACCGTATCCATCAGGAACTGCCACTTCTTGTTTCCAATTAGAATGATCTTGGTTTTGAAAGGTTGTTATTATGTTCTATCCATTACCAAAAACATTATTTTTGTATTGAGACTTGATACAGATGGATTTATTTTCAAATTTAGAAATAAATTTTTCTTCTTTTATAAAGATAACATTTTTTATGGAATGACACATTTAAATAATAGTATTTACATTTTGGATTACACACATCAACTAATTAAAATCAATAACGAAGTTACTTCACATGACTCATACCACAACTAACTTTAGAATCACCTCCCAGGTTATGTAAATGAAAAATGCTCGAATAAATTGCATCAATATGGATATTTATATTCTTTTAAACTAAAAACACTTAGTGTTTGTCACACATATTTATAAGGAAAAATTAAAAATCCCCATTTAGTGGGAAAGGTGAAAGGGTTAAAGTGCTTCTTGTATTATTTCATACTGATGTGTGTGAACCATTTCGTATTGAGGCAAGGGATGGGTACTCATACTTTATAAATTTTACTGATGATTTTAATAGATATGGATATGTATACTTAATGTGGTATAAATCATATTCTTTTTATAAATTCAAGGATTATAAGAATGAAGTTGAGAAGCTTATTGGTAATAATATTAAGAAACTCTTCTGAGATCGTGGTAGAGAATATATTAATCAAGACTTCATTGATTATTTGTGGGAGTTTGGGATACTTTCTCACCTCAATCCTCCTTATATGACTTAGCAGAATGGTGTAATGAAAATGTGAAACCACACCTTGTTAGAAATGGTGAGATAAATTATGAGTCATGTGATTTATTCATTACCATCTTGGGGATACATATTGTAAATAGAAACATATGTACTAAACCAAGTGCCAAATAAAGATACAGACGATATAAAATACCAACTATGGAATGGAATGAAACCCATGTTGTATTACTTACATGTGTGGGGTTGTGAATAATTTTTTAATGTATATTTAGGTAATAATATTGTATGCTGAGGCACAAATTTTATATTTATAGGATATCTAAAAGAAACAAAGGGATACTACCTATACAATCCTTAAGGAAAAAAGGTTGTGGTTGATAGAAAAACCACATTTCTTGAGAAGTATCTTATCTATAAAATATAAAGTGGGAGATAGAGGGAATTATATGAAGTCAATGATCAAGATACACAAGAGTGGGAATAGGAACAAATTACACAAACCCAATGGAATAAGTTATTCCAGAGACACAAGTATTACATATGTGTACTAGAGAGTTTAAAGAACCAAAATGATATTGTTTTTTAGTAACTGAGGACAGTGACTCATTATTAGTTGATAATAATTATCCTTTAATCTTTAAGGAAAAAGTAAGTGTCACAGATATTAACAAGTGTCAAGAATCCATGAATTATGAAATGGATTCTATATACCAGAACCAAGTCTGTATTTTGGTAGATCCTCAAGTGGATATAAATCCCATAAGTTGTGAATGGGTCTTGAAGAAGAAATTGGACATGTAAGGACACGTTAGTACCTATAAAGCATGACTAGTTTTAAAAGGGTTTAAATGGTGTCAAGAAATTGACTATGAAAAAAATATTTCTCTAGTCAAAATACCTAAATCCATCAAAATTTTACAGTCCATTGAGTCTTACCACGACTATGATATTCTAAAAAATAATTTAAAAATAAACTTCCTTAAGAAGATACTTTTGGAAGATGTCTATATGACACAAACTGAAGGGTTTGTGACTTCAAAGGATGAAAACAAGAGATGAAAATTTCAAAAATCCATTTATGTATTAAAGAAAGAATCTATGTCATAGAACATTCGTTTTAATGAAGCTATAATAGAATTTAGTTTCATAAAGAATGAGTGTGAGACTTGTGTCTAAAAACAATTTAGTGGGAGTTTAGTTATTTTCTTAATAGTATATGTTGATGACATATTACCCATTGGAAATGAAATAATAGTCTTACAGTCTATTAATGTATGGTTAAATAAATAATAATCTATAAAGGATTTTGGAAAGGAAACATATATTATATTGGGATCAAGATCAATCATGATAGATCTAAGAGTATTATGGGCCTAATTCAAAGTATATATTTTGACAATATACTGAAGAGATTAAGTATGGAACAATAAGAAAGGGTATTGTTGCCAATGTCAAATGACATTCATCTTTCTTGGAAAATGTGTCCTCAGAAACATGAGGAAAGAAATAGAATAATAAGGATTCTATGTGCATTAGGGATTGATTCTGTTATGTGTGATATTCTATGTACTAGGATAGATGTTGCCTACATATTAATTCTGGTAGGAAGATATCAAGCTAACCTAGGTGACCACCACTGGATGACAATAAATAATATCCTTAAGTATCTGAGGTGTACTATGGATATGTTCCTAGTTTATGGAGGAGATGAAGAACTAATCATTATAGTATATGTAGATGATATTTTCCAAACTGATCAACATGACATGATATAAAAAACAGGATGTATATTAACTTTGAATGGAGGTTTTTTTTGTGCTGGAATAACTCAAAGAAGGATATTTTCATAGATTATAAAACATTGTTTGAGCATATTGTGGATTATAAGGTAGCTAAATAAGCAGTATGGATGAAAAAACTCATCCGAGATTTTGACATGGTACCTAGTATTAAAGATCCTATCACACTCTATAGTGACAATACTGTAGTAGTGGCTCTCAAAAAATAAATAAGTTCACATCAATGGATGAACCATATATTTTAGAAGTATCATATCTTAAGGTATTTCTCTCATATAGGAAATGTTTAAGTGATTAGTATTTCCACGGAAGAAAATATAGAATACCCATTGAATAATTCCTTGAATTGGAAGAAACATGATTACCATGTAAGGTATTGTAGACTGAAAGTCACAGGCAGCTATCTTTAGTCAAAGTGGGAGTTTTTTGGAGTTGGTTTCCTAGGACCAACTATTTTTACTTAAATTACATGTATATTTAATATATTTAATATTAATAAAAAATCTTATCACATATTTTTCATTGTTCTACATGAATCTGATGAAATACTGTCCTAGAGTATACATCACATTAATAAGGTTATAGTAGTTACCCATTATGATTAGAACCTTAAAGTGAAATGATGATATTATTAAATAATGTTATGTTTTTGGATAACGTACTATAATGGGACACATAGTACATATAATATCAGGTGAAATTACTCATAAGAGGATAAGGCTTCTTCTAATGAAGTTCACACTTTGTAATATCAAAGATGTGGGATTATGAGAGCACACCCACTAGTATAAATTCCATATGTTTTGGTTTCATCAGACATTCCAATCTACAAACATGTGTAATGTTCCTTAGAATTTAATATTACCATTAATAATTTTCATGAATTGATCACTTATATTTTTTGATGAAAACTATGATTCCATATGTTCATGATGAGGTAGGGTACGTTGGGCGTGTCATGATTAACATGTCATTAATGGACAATTCAAGTAAGGAATTGTCCCTTCCATATTTATGGAAACTGATATCTTGGTCCTTTTCTTAGAATATAATTGTCACCCTAAATTCAATATCCATGTTATAATGACATGTTTATTTTAGATATTCAATGAAATATGCATCAATTATATAGGTTGGTGACACGGATGTGCAACCAACTTGATGAGATATTGTGATAATGAGATTATATTACATAGTGTGCGTTCATATTTGGTTTTTGTAATTGTGTTATTAAGTTATTTTTATTGGATTCCTTGATGTGTTAATGGATAGTAATATTAGAAATTAGGCAATACCACCTAATTCCAATGAGAAAGAATCATACAGGTTCACACACTAACTGTTTCTGATGATCTCGATTAAATTATATTTGAATTTAATTAATTGAATAAATATTATTCTCAAGACAGAGGGATAATTTTCTTCATATTTTATTGATCACAAATATTTATTTATGAATGAAATATTTAAATTAAATATTTATTTTGGTCTTCAATAAATGCCAGAGGAGTTAGAACAAACCAAGACCTTGTTTGTTGAAAAATATTAATTAACAAACTTGTTAAATAATATTTGTTATTGTGAAAGTTAGATCATGCCACAAAATAATAATAATAATAATAATATTATTATGTGGAATGGGGTTTATTAAGGGTTATGATATTTTTTAAAGTTCTTCTTTAAATTAAATAATTATTTTAACCTAAACCCTAGCTTTATAAATAGATGGTAATTTGTATTGTGTAGGGTATACAATCAAAAATAGATAATTTTTTTGCACAATGAATTATCTCTAGAATTATCATTCTCTATCTCCCTATCAAGAACAATAAATGAAAGAGATATTTATTCAAGACCGAAGGATGAGCAATCAAAATGAATAATTCCAGACAATCACTTCCCCGTTCTAGAACCTAAAGATTGATTACCATTACTCAGATATCAAAGGAGCATGTGTGGATCACTAATATAGGGATTCTATCATTTTATAATCAAAAAACAATAAATGAAAACCAAAATTTTCTTTTTGGATGATCGATATCTACATAGAATAAAGAATCCTCAGATAAAGTATTTATTTTTTATGATTTTAAATAAATTAATTATAATTTTTTTGTACAAAATTATTGCTCATAGTTTCTGGAAAATCAATATTAAAAGAAATTTTAATATATCTCTCACCATTGAATGCTTACACTATACATGAAACTAACATAAACTACATTTTTAAAGACCCGCAAATTTCAAGGAAATTTTTTTCTTAATTTTCTTTGGAATTTTACAAGAACGCAGTTTCTGAAGGCACCTGATTCCGAGGCCCGGTGTGCCCGGAATCATTTTCCGAAGATTGGCTCGGGTACGTTCAGTGAACGGATGAGCGGGTTTTTCTAACTTTTGAACCGGTGCCCAGAATCGAATTCTGAGGGCACCGATGAAATCGCAACGCCGGTATTTTCTTAGAAACGCCTCTTCCGGAGTTGCGTTTTCTCGGGTGTGGTTTTTAATTTTTGGGCTTAAAGTTTAAAAATAAAATAATTTGTTTGACAACTTTATTTTATTTCACTTAAGCCACATGAAGCCACTTGAAAGCCACTTAAACTGAGTTAAAACGGATAGGGTGCTATCCAGAAATATACTACCCCCTTGGTAGGATATTTGTGAGGTGGGGCCCGCACGATCCCCGCTGTTTCTTTCCGCTAAGTAACGCACCCGCGAAAACCCGTCATTATGAAGTCAACTGACGCGTTTTATTAAATCCTTAACGCACCATTTAATTGGGCAGTTTATTTCGTGAATTAAATGGGCGATTTCTTTCGTTGAATTAATTCAATGAATTGATGGGTCGTTACTTACCTTTTCGTTTGTTGGCGTAATAATAAAATAAGACCAACAAGTCTTTTTGGAGGATTACTCATTGAGAGGTTTTGTCTGAGTTCTTGAGCCTTCATCCTCCATCGCGAAGAACGCGAAGAATGCGAAGAACACCGGTCTCCAACGGAGAACGCTGAACCCGCGGAAGTCGACGACGCGACGCCGTGTTCCGCGACGCCGACGTTCCCTTCCTGCAACGTTCTTCTGCGACGTCTCTTCCTCCGCAACGAAATCTTCGATCAGCTGTTTGAGGTAAGAGACTTCAAGATTCTCTTAAATCTCCATTGTGTTTTTTTTAACAAAACACGGATTTAATTTTATATAATTAAATTAAATCTGTTGTTTCTTGGTCCGTTGAGTTCGCCGACTCAACGCCGGATTCCGTGACGACGCGACGCCCTTCCGCGACGACGCGACGATCCCCTCCTTTCCACGATGAACAAATCCGCGAAGAACGTGCGTACGACGACGACTACGAGGTAGGGGTTGTTGTGAATAATTCCTTTTTCCCGTGATCGTTTCTTTTAAAAGTGAAGAACCGGACAATAAGAACAATTTTAATCCTTTAAAATTTTTGATTCATGTGTTGAATTTATTTCTCCCGTTGTATTTATCTAACGCGGAGGGTGCGGGCCAAACGAACACAGCCCGACAACCCTCCGCCATTCTTCATTGTTGTGCAGATTTGACAGGCAATGACAGAACGTGCCGTAACGGAAGTTTGATGGTTCCGCAGTGAAGAACGAGTCCCGGGAGGAGCACTGGCGCAGACGGGAAGGAAAACGGACCATCGGAGCAACTCCGGTGGCCCACGGAAGATTCCGGCAGCACCCCGGCGCGCCGCGGCTGAAGCCGCAGCGGCGGCGGCCAACAGACCCGCGGCCGCGCGGGTCCGGCGAGCGCGGGACGCGGCTGAAGCCGCGTCCGGCTGTCCAGGGCGACACCCCGCGGGTGCCGCGGGGTTGTCACGCGGGGGCGGCGACTCCCCCCCGAGTCACTCGGGTCGTCCAGGGTGACACCCCGCGGGTGCCGCGGGGGTGTCACGTGGGGGCGGCGGCTCTCCCCCGCGTCGCTCGGCCGCTCGGCCGAGCCGGGCCGGGTCGGCCCGGGCCCGGACCCCCCGTCTTCGGACCGTTTTCGGTCAAATGCCTGTAACTTGAGCTACGGGCCTCCGAACGACGCGCCGTCAGCGGAAACACGATCCTTGGATTGAGACGGTCGTTTCAATATATCGCACTCAAGGTTTCAGAATACTTTGAGTTCGGCCGGGTTGGTTCGTACACGAAACCAACCGGGCCCTCGGAGCGGAAACACTCATATCTTGAGCTACGGACGTCCGATTGACGTGCCGTCAGCTTCGTTGAATTCCTCTATGTGAGACGGATCATTTGGCATACTCCGCCCGAGATTTGGACGCAGGTGGAGTACGGTCGGGTTGGTTTTGCCTTAAAAACCAACCGGGCCCCTGGGACGAAAAAGCCAATAACTCTCAGACCGGGCATCCGATTGACGCGCCGTCTGCGACGTTGAGTTCCTGTGGACGTTACGGAACTTTTGGATACATCAACTTCGGACTTTGTGTCAGTTGATGTATCGGCCTCTCGGCTCGTGGAGCGGACCCTCCCGAACGAGCTTGCTGTGTGCAGGAACCCTAGATCTGGCTGCGACTGCTACTTCGGCGGCGACGACCGTGCAGAGATCTTCAGTGGACTGCGGCGACGACCGTGCAGAGATCCTCAGTGGACTGCGGCGATGACCGTGTAGAGATCCTCAGTGGACTGCGACGACGACTGTGCGGAGATCCTCAGTGGACTGCGACGAATACAACACTCAGCGATCCTACGTGGATCAGTGCTTTAGGTCCTGTGTGGGCCCGATCCTGTGTGGGTCCGATCCTGTGTGGGTTAGCGCTCAGCGGTTCTGTGTGAGCCAGCGCCTACAGGTCCTGTGTGGGCCCGATCCTATGTGGGTCATTGCGGGGGTCAGTTACCTATCGATCCTTTGTGGGTCCGACGACTTAGTTGGATCAGTGATCATCTTTATCGTCATTCGAAGAAGTATACTTGTGTTGAGCTATCCTATGTGGATTACTGTTTACTCTCCTTTGTGGATTGTGTTGTGCTATCCTGTGTGGGTATACGTTGCTTTCCTGTGTGAACTGGGTTGTGCTTGGGCTCGAACGTTGGAGCCGATCGGGAATTGATGACTTAGGTATATGTATGGGAATATACCTAAGCCGTGTCAGATGTTACTTCGTGATTGTATCTTTCCTTTGTGGATTATCCTTTGTGGATTTAGGGAGACCTTCTGGGGTCTCGGGGTCCCTACTGAGTAGCTTATACTCACCCATGCACGGGCTATGCCCGCACTACGTTGTGTTGGTTGCAGACGACGGACAACGCTGATCGTGGTGGAGGCTTGCGGAGCAGGACGGTACCTGGAGGTGGACCACTGGGCGGGACATACTCTAAGCGGTCAGGTGGACCCGAGGAGCAGCGGAGGCTATCTGTACCCACCCTTCAGGTGGGACTTCCAGAGGATGGCTCGACGCTGCGGATTTTCTTTTCAGTTGCTGTTTTTCCCTTCAGTTGTACTTTACAGTTGGGCTTGTATTTCTGGCCACTTTTACTTTCAGCACAGCTTGTACAGTTTTTACTTAGTGTTGAATTTTCCGCTTGCTTACTCTGTGGTGCTTGTTTACTTTTCAAAGGAAATGCCTTACCTTTTTACTGGGATTTACGCCTTGGTGCTAGTCGCCAGCCCCTGGCCTATGGAAGGCGGGCTTGGGGTAGTCACAACACGGGCCCTGAGGATGGGTCGTGACAAATTGGTATCAGAGGTGGTCGGTTCTACCACAGACTCTGATCTTTCTTCTATGTGAATCAATAGTGGTTAGCGTATTGGGTGTGGTTATCAGTCCAGGGAGTCCAGTGTTGGTGCGGAGGCCGACGTATCCGTACACCAGGACCCTGACTTCTGATTTCCGACCTAATGCACGAAAACATTGATTGCGTGTGTGTTTCAAGTTTTCTTTGTGATTACTTGTGTCAGCTCACCAGGTATACTATTCTGACCGTGGCGCACTTGTTTCCTTTTCAGGATGGCCCCACGACGGCAGCCAGCTAGGGTTCCGAGAGTAGAGCGCGATGACAGCCCGCCGAGCGACGAGGCCTCGGTACAGGGCCTGTTGACAGTAGAGGCACCAGAGGTACCTTTACCCGCCGATCCCCCGATGCTTCCAGCGCCGACCGCTGACGATGTGCGACGCCTCGGAGCTCTGAACAAGTTCCAATGCCAGCGACCACCCAGGTTTCGTGGGGAGACGGACCCCCAGGAAGCCGAGGACTGGCTGGAGGCGGTCGTTCGAGTTTTCAGGATAGTGAGGACACCAGCAGACCTCATGGTGATCCTCGCGGCGAGCCTACTGCACGCAGCAGCGGGACGATGGTGGAACTTGATGCTCCAGGTGCACGATGAGGCCTCTCTCATCTGGAAAGACTTCGAGAGCCTCTTCCACTCAGAGTTCGTCCTAGCCACCCTCCGTGCGGTGCGCATTCAGGAGCTTCTTCAGCTGCGGTAGGGAAGCTTGACGGTCGCCCAGTACGCGACGAGGTTTACCGACCTTTCTCGCTACTTGACAGACATGGTACGAGACCCCTTCTTCTGGGCCCGGACCTTTGAGCAGGGTTTGAGACACGAGATCAGGGCATCACTGATCTCCCTCAGCATCCCGACCCAGGCAGGAGTGCTAGAGCGAGCCCTTCTGATCGAGAGCTTTCTGGGTGAGTCCATAGCGAGACCTACCGCAGGGCGGCAGGTATCGGAGTCTTCGGCAGCAGGTAGCTGACGGATGACTCAGGGTTCCAGGCAGACCAGACCTTCTGGCAGACGACCTCGGGACACTGGCTCAGCAGTGCGGGGCACACAGCGCGGAGCCAGTCTTCCGAGAGGCAGGCAGTGCTATGCGTGCGGCGGGCAGGGCCACATGGTTCGTGACTGCCCGACCCGCCGTACCGAGGAGCAGCAGACGGTGGAGGGGCCACCCAGGAAGAGGCAGAGAGTCGACCGTGGCGGTCCGTAGGGAGGAGGCGGACGAGGCAGGGGAGCTGGCCGAGCAGCAGGTGGTGGGAGACGCTTTGAGGCTTTGCCACCACCACCACCAGGAGGCCCGCCCCGACCACAGGGGGCTGGCGGGCAGAGACAGGCACAACTCCAGGCAGTGGAGGCCTATGACCACGGCATGCCAGAGATGATTCTAGGTATGATCTATGTCTATTACACCCTTGATTCAGTTCTTATAGACACAGGAGCGATTCACTCTTTCATAGCCACTACCCTTGTTCGGAGCTCGGAGATTCCGACAGAGCCGTTGGCTCGATCCTTACGGCTAGAGACTCCTACGGGAGCAGACTCGATGATTACGCACTGGTGCCGGTAGTGTGAGCTTACTCTAGGAGGCGAGAGCTTCGGCTGGGATCTTCTTGTAGAAGCGTCGAGGCCTTACGACATCATCTTGGGCATGGATTGGTTATCTACAGTCCATGATCAGGTTGACTGTTTTAGGTGCAAGGTGCGATGTGTGCGCACCGACGGGAGCAGGTTCACCTTCACCGGCGAGAAGGGAGCCTTTGCAGCACAGGACGGACTCTCGCAGAGGAGGGGACAACCCATCACTCATTAGTTGGCTAGCCTCATCCTTGGAGCAGTTGACGTGCAGATTCCTAGTTTTCCTGCAGTGGTGGATCAGTATGCGGACGTCTTCCCCGATGACGTTCCAGGGCTACCTCCTCACAGAGAGGTAGACTTTTATATTGACCTGTACCCCAGGACATCCCCGATATCCACTCCAGCATATCGGATGGCACCCGCTGATCTTCGAGAGCTATGGGTACAGTTGTAGGACTTGCAGGCCAAGGGGTTCATCCGACCCAGTGTTTCACCCTGGGCTTCGCCGATATTGTTCACCAAGAAGGCGGACGTGAGCTTGCGACTGTGTGTCGATTATCGTCGCCTGAACCAGGTGACAGTGAGGAACGAGTATCCGCTACCGAGGATTGATGACCTCTTCGATCAGCTCAAGGGAGCACGGTGGTTCTTGAAGATAGACCTCAGATCAGGCTATCATCAGCTCAGAGTTCGAGACGAGGACATGCAGAAGATGGCCTTCAGGTGTCGGTATGGCCACTATGAGTTCTTGGTTATGACCTTCGGCGTAACCAACGCTCCAGCAGTGTTCATGAGCCTCATTAACAGGATCTTCCAGCCATACCTCGATCGATTTTTCGTGGTCTTCATCGACGACATTTTGGTGTACTCGACCACCGAGGAGGAGCACTCCTACCACTTGCGGGTTGTACTAGACACACTCCGAGAGCACCAGCTTTATGGAAAGCTCTCTAAGTGCCAGTTCTGGTTACGTGAGGTCCACTTCTTGGGGCACGTCATTTCTGAGGCGGGAGTCGCAGTGGATCCCGCGAAGATCGAGGCAGTGCTAGCTTGGGAGCCACCCAGGAGCGTGAAGGAGGTGCGGAGTTTCTTGGGTCTAGCTGGATACTATCGAAGATTTGTGCCAGACTTCTCCATAGTTGCGGCGCCACTCTTAGCTTTGACAAAGAAGGGGAAACCCTTCGTGTGGTCAGACAGATGTCAGCAGAGCTTTCTGGAGCTGAGACAGAGATTGACCAGTGCACCTATCTTGAGGTTTCCTGAGGAGGGAGTTGGATACGTAGTCTACTGCGATGCATCAGGGACCAGACTCGGGTGTGTCCTGATGTAGGAGCGGGCCGTGATTGCCTATGGATCATGTCAGTTGAGGCCACATGAGTAGAACTATGCTACCCATGACCTGGAGTTAGCAGCAGTGGTCTTCGCTCTGAAGACATGGCGACACTATCTTATGGGCGAGCACTTTACAGTCTTTTTTGACCACCAGAGTCTCAGGTACATCTTCTCTCAGAAGGACCTGAACCTGAGATAGCGACGATGGCTCGAGTTCCTCCAGGACTATGACTTTGAGATAGTCTATACTCCTGGGAAGGGGAACGTAGTAGCTGATGCCCTCAGCAGGAGGACGGGCATTTAGATACTTGAGGAGGCGACAGAGCAGCTAGCCGCCTTTCATATATCCTTCGTGGATAGAGATGGAGAAGCCTTCCTTCAGTCTCTCACAGTCACCCCTCCACTACTGCATCAGGTCAGAGAGGCACAACGTGGGGACGCTGACTGTGAGACACGGCAGGCACAGATATTCTCGGGATAGGCACTTGATGGTTTCTCCCTTGGAGTAGAGCACGACGTCCTTTTCAGGGGACATACCTTGGTACCAGTTGCTTTACGAGAGGAGGTGATGAGAGAGTTTCACAATTCTCCTTTGGCGGTACATCCTGGAGTGGCGAAGATGTACCGGGACCTCAGACGATAGCACTGGTGGCCAGGCATGAAGAAGGCTGTGGCAGAGTTCGTTTCACGGTGCCTCACCTGCCAGCAGGTGAAGGCAGAGCATTAGGTACCAACAGGATTGGTACAACCCTTGGAGGTCCCGGAGTGGAAGTGGGACGGTATATCTATGGACTTCGTGACTGGACTTCCACGCACTTCCAGAGGTCACGACTCCATTTGGGTGATTGTTGACCGACTCACCAAGTCGGCACACTTCTTACCCATCAGAGAGCAGGGATCAGTGGAGAGATTGGGGCATCTCTACGTTCAGGAGATTGTACGGCTTCATGGTGTGCCATTGACTATCGTCTCTGACCAGGATGCTCATTTTACTTCCCGGCTTTGGAAGGGGTTGTAGGAGGAGTTTGGGACGCGGCTACGTCTGAGCACCGCCTTTCACCCTCAAACGGATGGTCAGACGGAGAGGACCATTCAGACTCTCGAGGACATTCTCCACGCATGTGTCCTTGACTTTGGTCGCAGCTGAGACGACCACCTACCCTTGGTGGAGTTCGCGTACAACAACAACTACCACTCCACCATCGGGATGGCACCATACGAGGTGTTGTACGACAGACCTTGCAGATCTCCTTTGTGCTGGACAGACCCTGGGGAGTCAGCACTTGTGGGACCAGAGATGGTCTGGGACACGATAGAGAAGGTCCATGTCATCCAGGAGCGGATGAGGATAGCTCAGATCTGGCATAAGTCATATGCTGATAGGAGGCGGAGGCCACTAGAGTTCGAGGATGGAGACCACGTTTTCTTGCGTGTCTCACCTCGACGTGGATTACGGAGATTTGGCCGAGGCGGAAAGTTGTCTCCATGCTTCATCAGACCTTTCCAGGTCCTCAGCAGGATTGGCGAGGTGGCTTATCGCCTGGCTCTACCACCTCAGTTGCACCGGGTGCACGACGTCTTCCACGTATCTCAGCTGAGGAGATACGTGCACGACCCGACACACATCATCGACCATGGGGAGCTAGACGTGGATGATGGGGCGACTTTTACGGAGGTCCCAATGGAGATAGAGGATCGACAGGAGCGGGTCCTACGTGGGCGATCGATTCCTCTTGTGCGTATCAGATGGCTGCACGGGAACCTTCAGGAGAGCACTTGGGAGCGGGAGGCTCAAATGCGTGCTCAGTACCCACATTTGTTTCCCTAGTTTATGATGTATCTTTACGGGGACGTAAAGCCCTGAGGTGAGATTAATGTACAGACCCGCACATTTCAAGGAATTTTTTTTCTTAATTTTATTTGGAATTTTACAAGAATGTAGTTTCTGACGGCACCTAATTCCGAGGCCCGGTGTGCCCGGAATCATTTTCCGAAGTTTGGCTCGGGTACGTTCAGTGAACGGACGAGCGGGTTTTTCTAACTTTTGAACTGGTGCCCAGAATCGAATTCTGAGGGCACTGATGAAATTGTAGTGCCGGTATTTTCTTAGAAACGCCTTTTCCGGAGTTGCGTTTGCTCGGGTGTGGTTTTTAATTTTTGGGCTTAAAGTTTAAAAATAAAATAATTTGTTCGACAAATTTATTTTATTTCACTTAAGCCACTTGAATCCACTTGAAATCCACTTAAACTGAGTTAAAACGGATAGGGTGCTATCCAGAAATATTCTACCCCCTTGGTAGGATATTTGTGAGGTGGGGCCCGCACGAGCCCCGCCGTTTCTTTCCGCTAAGTAACGCACTCGCGAAAACCCTTCATTATGAAGTCAACTGACGCATTTTATTAAATCCTTAACGCACCATTTAATTGGGTGGTTTATTTCTTGAATTAAATGGGCGGTTTCTTTCGTTGAATTAATTCAACGAATTGATGGATTGTTACTTACCTTTTCGTTTGTTGGCGTAATAATAAAATAAGACCAACAAGTCTTTTTGGAGGATTACTCGTTGAGAGGTTTTGTCTGAGTTCTTGAGCCTTCATCCTCCTTCGCGAAGAACGCGAAGAACGCGAAGAACGCGGGCCTCCGACGGAGAAAGCCGAACCCGCGGAAGTCGACGACGCGACGCCGTGTTCCGCGACGTCGACGTTCCCTTCCTGCAACGTTCTTCTGCGACGTCTCTTCCTCCGCAACGAAATCTTCGATCAACTGTTTGGGGTAAGAGACTTCGGGATTCTCTTAAATCTCCCTTGTGTTTTTTTAACAAAACACGGATTTAATTTTATATAATTAAATTAAATCTGTTGTTTCTTGGTCCGTTGAGTTCGCCGACTCAACGCCGGATTCCGTGATGACGCGACGCCCTTCCGCGACGACGCGACGATCCCCTCCTTTCCGCGACGAACAAATCCACGAAGAACGTGCGTACGACGACGACTACGAGGTAGGGGATGTTGTGAATAATTCCTTTTTTCCGTGATCGTTTCTTTTAAAAGTGAAGAACCGGACAATAAGAACAATTTTAATCCTTTAAAATTGTTGATTCATGTGTTGAATTTATTTCTCCCGTTGTATTTATCTAACGCGGAGGGTGCGGGCCAAACGAACACGGCCCGAAAACCCTCCGTCGTTCTTCGTTGTTGTGCGGATTTGACGGGCGATGACGGAACGTGCCGCAACGGAAGTTTGATGGTTCCGCAGTGAAGAACGAGTCCCGGGAGTAGCACCGGCGCAGACGGGAAGGAAAACGGACCACCGGAGCAACTTCGGTGGCCCGCGGAAGATTCCGGCGGCGCGGCGGCGCCGGCAGCCGGAGACGGCGGTGGTGGCCAACGGACCCGCGGCCGCGCGGGTTCGGCGAGCGCGGGACGCGGCTGAAGCCGCGTCCGGCTGTCCAGGGCGACACCCCGCGGGTGTCGCGGGGTTGTCACGCGGGGGCAGCGGCTCCCCCCCACGTCGCTCGGGTCGTCTAGGGCGACACCCCGCGGGTGCCGCGGGGGTGTCACGCGGGGGCGGCGGCTCCCCCCCGCGTCTCCCAGCCGCTCGGCCGAGCCAGTCCGGACCGGGTCGACCCGGTTCGGCCGACCCAGGGGGGGTCGGGGCGGGTCGGCCCGGGCCCGGACCCCCCATCTTCGGACCTTTTTCGGTCAAATGCCCGTAACTTGAGCTAAGGGCTTCTGAACGACGCACCGTCAGCGGCAACACGATTCTTGGATCGAGACGGTCATTTCAGTATATTGTACTCAATGTTTCGGAATACTTTGATTTCGGCTGGGTTGGTTCGTACACGAAACCAACCGGGCCCTCGGAGCGGAAACACTCATATCTTGAGCTACGAATGTCTGATTGACGTGCTTTCAGCTTCGTTGAATTCCTCTATGTGAGACAGATATTTTGGCATACTCCGCCCGAGGTTTGGACGCAGGTGGAGTACGGTCGGGTTGGTTTTTCCTTAAAAACCAACTGGGCCCCTGGGACGAAAAAACCAACAACTCTCAGACCGGGCGTCCGATTGACGTGCCGTCTGCGACGTTGAGTTCCTGTTGACGTTGCGGAACTTTTGGATACATCAACTTCGGACTTTGTGTCAGTTGATGTATCGGCCTCTCGGCTCGTGGAGCGGACCCTCCCGAATGAGCTTGCTGTGTGCGGGAACCCTAGAGCTGGCTGTGACTGCTACTTCGGCGGCGACGACCGTGCAGAGATCCTCAGTGGACTGCGGCGACGACCATGCAGAGATCCTCAGTGGACTGCGGCGACGACCGTGCAGAGATCCTCAGTGGACTGCGACGATGACTGTGCGGATATCCTCAGTGGACTGCGATTACTACAGCACTCAGCGATCCTACGTGGATCAGTGCTTCAGGTCCTGTGTGGGCCCGATCCTGTGTGGGTCCGATCCTGTGTGGGTCAGCGCTCAGCGGTTCTGTGTGAGCCAGCGCCTACAGGTCCTATGTGGGTCTGATCCTGTGTGGGTCATTGTAGGGTTTAGTTACCTATCGATCCTTTGTGGGTCCGACGACTTAGATGGATCAGTGATCATCTTTATCGTCATCCGAAGAAGTATAGTTGTGTTGAGCTATCCTATGTGGATTACTGTTTACACTCCTTTGTGGATTGTGTTGTGCTATCCTGTGTGGGTATACGTTGCTTTCCTGTGTGGACTGGGTTGTGCTTGGGCTCGGACGTTGGTGCCGATCGAGAATTGATGACTTAGGAATATGTATGGGCATATACCTAAGCCGTGTCAGATGTTACTTCGTGATTGTATCTTTCCTTTGTGGATTATCCTTTGTGGATTTAGGGAGACCTTCGGGGGTCTCGGGGTCCCTACTGAGTAGCTTATACTCACCCCTACACGGGCTATGCCCGCACTACGTTGTGTTGGTTGCAGACGACGGACATCGCTGATCGTGGTGGAGGCTTGTGGAGCAGGACGGTACCTGGAGGTGGACCACTGGGCGGGACGTACTCGGAGCGTTCAGGTGGACCCGAGGAGCAGCGGAGGCTATCTGTACCCACCCTTTAGGTGGGACTACCATAGGACGGCTCAACGCTGCAGCTTTTCTTTTCAGTTGCTGTTTTTCCCTTCAGTTGTACTTTACAGTTGGGCTTGTATTTCCGGCCCCTTTTACTTTCAGCACAGCTTGTACAGTTTTTACTTAGTGTTGACTTTTCCGCTTGCTTACTCTGTGGTGCTTGTTTACTTTTCAAAGGCAATGCCTTCCCTTTTTACTGGGATTTACACCTTGGTGCTAGTCGCCATCCCCTAGCCTATGGAAGGCGGGCTTGGGGTAGTCACGGCACGGGCCCCGAGGACGGGTCGTGACAACATTTTCACTTGTTCTCTATTAATTTAACTTTTACATGTCTTATATAAAGTGACAGTCTTAAGACCACATGGGAAATACCCCTTGGGGGGGGGGGTGAATTAGGGTATTGAATCAATACATTTTTCTCACATAAATACATTTTTGGATATTGATTATTTTATTAGAGTATACATATAACTTTTAGCCTCCCATATTATAAGCCATAAATCAAATAATATAACACATACACCAATTTACTTGGGTTATCCTTAATATTGAGACTATATCTAAGGGAGTAAGAAAAAATAACTATCAACTTACCTTAATTCACTATAATTTTCACTCAATTATATTGGTTTTGATTGTCCCTATCACTCCCCCACCAATGTTTGTACTACTTGTCCTACTACCATTACAATAAAACTCTCTACACGTTAAGAATGAAAAGAAATTTAACATGGAGGTTCAAAATTGAACTCTATATACTTTAACCTTTTGGATTGACTAATACATTTTCATAACCATTCATAAATTTTCTATATATTGGATAATTAACACAACACCATATTTTATTTCTTAGAGAAAATTTTTACCCTCTCTACTCTTTTGTTGTGATCAGACTTTTTCTTCACCATTGTATCTATTAAAAGATATTGTAATATATCTATTAATTTCAGTATCTTTATTCCCTATTTTATTATGAACATATATCCTCCATATGATCCATTAAATCCTAAGTGGAAGGATCCCATAAAATATTTAAACTTTTTATATTTTATTAAGATATAAATCAACATTATTTTCCTATTATCACCCAAAGAACGACATGGTTTCTTTCCACCAAGAGTGTGATGCCTTTGATCAACCTTTGATTTACATAAAACATGGTGTGAAATAAGTATCTCTTTGAAATATCAACTATTTCCAAAACATTGGATTCTTCCCCATCATCTTGCTATAAGCATGCCCATCCCTGCCAACACTTGGTTGTATTTTTTCACTTATTGAACCAAATTGATCTAGGTAAATGGAAATTGCCATGGAATTTTTTACCTAATCAATCCATTTCATCTAATGAAAATGAAAAAAAACATCTTTTTAAAATTTTTCCCCAAAAACATGGTACCGTTGGTTTTTATGATACAATTTAACACTAAAAATAAGAAGAAAAAATGAATTAAAAACCCATACTAGGATCTCTATTTAAGAAAATACAAAATCATATAAACTATAAAATGAAGAAACTATGTGGTGTACCTTTAACTGATGAATGCTACTGTCACCACCATGATCCTCTCTCATTCCTAATGAATAAAACTAATATGAATCAAAACAATGTCCCCCCATTATTGTGTATCCAAATGAAGAACTGAATCACCCATCACATGGACATGAATATTTTACCATTCCTTGAATTTCTAAAGTCTCATAATGAAAATGTAAAGAAAGAGAGAGAGAGAGAGATTCATTAATGAGAGAGAATTGACCCAATTTTGGGTAATCTTACATGAAAAACCATTTCATGGAAGTAGTATCCTATAAATATAGTTCCCGAGACACTCTTGAATCATTCATAAATTTACTAATGTGTTTTATAACACATGTGTAAATAATGACATCCTAGACAATTAAATCATCACAACATTGCATCACATGAAATGTTATAAAAAATAATATACATTCTTAGAGAATATAAACATTATATCATGGAATTTGAGTATTATTTAAATCATATAATGAAAAGGTAAATGTACAATATGATTCAATGAAACATAACTTAGTAAAAAAATATCATACAATATCCAAAAACCATATAAAATAATATACCAAAGATGTATTCATAAAATAGTTTTGTTGCATGAAATTCACATTCAATGACATGCTATGACATATAATATTATATAGCACACACACCCACACCCACATAGGTTTTAGGGTATATCTACTTCAATCATCAAATTTTATTAAAGCCTCATAGGCTTTGTGCAATTTCACATTATATTTTATCATATACAATAACTTATGAAACCAAACACATTTTGGATATCTTCAAAAACACTTTCGAAAAGTTATCATTAATATCACCATGTTTCATATCATAGGGAATACGTATTGAATACCCATTCAAACCTCCTTTTAGATAAACTCCAAATTTTTTTTAGAGAAGATCTATAAGTTAAAAATAATCCCCATTTAGTCAACTCCAAAGTTTCACCCAATGATCCTTTATAGTGTTACAGAAAATATGAATTCCCAAATTCATAAATGTAAGAAAAGAGAAGCCACTAGAAAAGCATCAATGATACCCAGTGTACAAAGGGATCTGGCATGATCTCTATAAAACAGATGTATCTCTGTACTTGTTTCCACCAGCTATATCATATGAAATATTGAATTCTCATATGACCCTTTTATATAATAAATTGAGTAAACATATAACATAGATTATTTCAATCCCATAGAGCCTCCTAATATGTTCTGAATTCTCCAAGTATAGACAAACCAATTTTATGAATACATCACCTTTCATTCACCTTTATGGATGAGAAAATCACATATACCTTACATGAATAGATAATAACGTCATATATAATATCTAGGTATAGTTGTACACTTCCTCAGTTTAGCAAAATTGAGGGCCCAAATGTCATAATTATCATATTAGAGGAAAACTCCCATATTGGTTAAGCCCCAACCGATGACATGATAGACAACATACCCAACCACTCTAGATTAAATAAGACTCAAGGATTCTATAATATAGGTATAAAAGAATGAAGGTTCTCATGATAGGTATCTCACCAACCCTAGGTATTTAGGACACCAAATATAGACCATACGCTCCTAGTTTACCCAATAAATTGTGTACAAAACTTCTTATGGTATACTTTTTGGGGAATCTAGTGCACAAAACCTATTTTGTGCATCATGATCATATTCCATAACTCAATATAAGAATCACACTCACACTAAAATTAATATTTTTCCATGACCTAAAATAATCCATATAAAACATCAATTAGGGACAACTCAACGTTATACTTTGAGAGGTCAACTATCATTTCACTTCATGATATATATTTCTATATATATAGATATGAAACCAACATGAAAGAATGATAAAGTGGGGATTTCCTTTTGTGTAGCATGATTCATTTTATATTATTAAACTACTTTAAGAATACTTAATAGAAACATACATAATCACTTATCTAACATATGATATATGATAGACTTCTAAATCATCCTTATGTTCTCTACACTTTTAGAGTTTCTATATCCTCATTACAACTCTATGTAATTCCTATCACATCATTATGTGACCACCTGATAAAACCCTCATACTATACTATTTAGTGAGTAACATCTATGAAGTAATCTATTTTGAATAATGGCGAGACATGAATCATATTCCTAATATTTGTTGGGGTTGGTTCCCTCAAACCAAATTTTTTAGTTCATGATTAGATTTTTTTATTTATTAAATAAGTTTTCTAAACACCTCATGATTGTTCTTATCCATAATATTTTTATGATACCGTCCTTAGAATATATATCACATTGAAAGGTCATAGCATTTCCCCACTATGATGAGAAACTATAGGTGCCCTAAAATTATTCTTGAACCTTGCTTTATTTCTAGATGATATTGTTTTATGGGAAAAAAATAGCAATGGATATCAGGGGTAGGAGGATCATAAGACATTAAGATACCTTCTTATTGTGTTCTCCCTTGGTAATATCCAATAAAGGAGGTTATAAGAACATACCCATTAATAGGAAGTCTATATTTTCATGTGTCATTGGATGTTTCTATATGTGGACATGGTATTGATCCTTAGACTTTAATATTATCAATAGTGCATATCATGACTCATGTGCTTTGATGTATTAAAAAAAACTATGATGGAATGTTCTCATGAAGAAGTTGGATACGTTTGGTGCATCACAAGTGATATAACATTAATGGATAATGTGAGAAAATATTTATCCCTTCTGTTTCTTGATGAAAGTTAATATATTAGGCCCTTTGATGGAAATAAAACCACCTACATAAATCCATGGTCATGGTGTTTAGTGGGTGAGTTAATTTCTGGAAAGTCAAAGAAAGAGACATTGAGAATCTAGGTTGATAGAAATGGAATGAAACCTACTTTATTTGCGATAATATGATAAAATGATTATATTACATGATAATTTTTTTAGGATGTCGGATTTCATTGTGACATTAACCTATTTTTCTAGAGAATCCATGGTATTTTTCTAAATTCTAACCTTGGAATTTATGTGGTTATACATAATTCCACTAAGAAAGAGGCCTATAGGGTCACACACTAAGTGTATCCACAATCTCAGTTTAATTATAGTATTGAATTTAATAAGTTATAAAAAATAATATTTATTTGGGGTTTGGTTAAACACCATAATTTAATAAAAAGTTATTAAAAATAATAATATATTTAAATAATAATAATAAATATTTATTTTCAAGTTTTATGAATATAATATTTATAATATTTATGGTAAAATAATGTATTTATATTTATTTATTAAATAAATAGTCATTATTTGAGGATCAATAAATGTAATCAAGGTAAATATGACTAGGTTTACTGGTTCGATTGGAAGTAATATAAATGATATTTATTTATATATTCTTAAAGGTGTTTCACATGTCAAATGAATAATACTTATAATAATAATAATAATAATAATATTGGACATGGGGTCAATTAAGAATTATAAATATAGAAAGGGTTTAGGGTGTAATTTTCCAACCATAAACCTACCACAATAAATATATAATCATATCTATTTCCTAAAAAAAAATCGGTGTGCACAATAGATATAATGAGACTCTCTCAATACCTAGAGAGAGATCAAGAGATCTAGAGTGCTATCCTGCCTTCCTATCATAAGATAATTGGATACCATCATGAGTTCTTCCTCTATTAAGAAGAATTATTCCATAATCAACCATGAACACTGAAATTGATCAGGATCATTTGTGCAAGCACCCAATGATTCAACAAAGTTGTTCAAACGTTATGGTGCATGTGAGGATTCCCACTGGAGGGATTCAACACTTGGATCTTGTAGTGTAATGATGGTATGACATGATCTTATTAACCGTTTCATCAACAAAAGTGAAATTAAAAGTTAAGGTAATTCTATATCTACTCATAAATTAATTATAAATTACATGTGAAGATACTTCACTTATGTTTTTTATATTTTAATCTATTGAAGTAATTTAATTTTTTCATTGGACATGAAATTTTGATTATTTGAAGAAATGATTACACATGATTTATGACTAAAAGTTGAGATGGTTATACCATCATAGGATACTTCTACCATACCTAGAACCATAAGTGGTATTGTAGTAGTCACATGTTTAATTTTTAATTAATTACTATTCATTTATTATTCATGTATTTATGTTTTCTTTTACTTATATCTATTCATTTTAACATCCAAAATTGTCGTATCTTCTCTCAATTCATTCTTTATAACATAACTAGACAACAATTAAGGTTTAAAAATAAAGAATCATCTAAAGAACATCATCTAGATTCACCAAAGGTTCTTCTTGGAAAAAACTAGAGTACATGACATGCACTTCCCATATACACATCGAGTATTATGTTTTCTCACCTGTATCTCATTCTATCAGGTCATATCTGAAAATATTTGATCTAAGATCCAAATAAAATGGATTGGCATGTAGATACAGATAAGAGAACACATGAAATGAAAACTACATGTTGTGTAACAACTGTACATGCCATGTAGTCCCTATCTTCTGATAGTCGAGAACATAGGGTATCCCAGCAAGCCATGTATTAGATACCTGACATGGGGACTGAAATTCCATGAAACTCCAATTTTACAGACCATGTAAGTTGGACCAGACACCATGTACCTTAAAGCTATCCATCAAAGGGAACATGGCCATACCTAAGGAATGTGCTACAAACATGGGTGGAAGACAAGTACATGATTTATGATTTTGTACATACCATGTAGTCTTCTTTTGGAAGTGATCTCAAATTTTCATGAAAATAATAATTAAATTCATAATTACACCAATTCATTATGTGTCCCACATTTCATTCATTTTATGGTACATTCCATGTTATAATATTAAAATTATATATTAAATTAATTTCTATGTTAAATTTTTTGATGAACACATGTGGTTTCCATTAATTACACTTGGGGACTATATTAATTTTAAATGAAATTAAATTTATTTAAAATTATAGATGATGGTGGGTTAAATATTATTGGATGAATTGAGATTAATTGAGTTATTTGGACTAATTCATGGTGTATTATCTTAATTAAAGAATGAATTCATATAATTGATAACTATATTGAAAATATATGCTCGTTTATTAATGTGTAGATGAACATGAGATTAGAACAACCTTTTTATATGATTGGTTTTTCATTATGGTTAAATTATTATTGATAGCCTACATGATATCCCCTCCCCCTTATTATTTAAGGGCCTGTGTTCCCAGAATTTGTTTTATGTAAACCCCTTTTATCCATTCCATTGGATCCCCTCACCTACACATGAGTAAATGATTATGTATATATAGATCTCCCAGTTTAGAGGAGGCAGCCCAAGTCAAGGAGCCAAGGTGAAACTAATCAAGGAGATACATAGGATCAAAGGAGTAATGCTACAACATGAACCAAGTTATGGTTAAAGTTGTGTTATACCTTAGGGTTTATGATTATTTTATTATCTTCTAGATAAAATAACCATTAATGAATATCATTATCATGCCGCTTATATTTTATTTATATCAGTTGCATTGTTAATTATTTTTGTTTTCGAATGCTATAAAATCACATAATAAATTAATTAACAATCATGCAAAAGGGAATTAATATAATAATATTATGTGTAAATATTTTATCATACACTGTTAATCACTTAAGTAGAGTAAACTTAATATTAACAAGGAATTTATAAGGATAAATATTGATTTAAAAATAAGGGTAAAAGTTTTGAAAATTAAATATTAAGTCGATATAGCCTTCCAATAATTAAGATAGAAATGAACTCAAAGTTTAAAAATTATTAACCAACCCAAGCTGGTGTGCTTTCAATTAGAATGGAACTTTTAACTTGAAGTTTTGGCTTGAATTAACTTAGTTTACATCAAGGGTGAATTCCTAAGTAGGACTTAGTGTAACTAAGAGGAAAAGGTTGAGGAACTCTTAAAACATTATTTCAGGGTTGGGTATTTCACTCATTAGATCAAGGAACTATGAGTTAATATAGTTGGAAAGATATTATATAACATCCCGATCTGGGATCCACTTAACCCGTGCCTTGATCCAATGGGTTACATGGCCTCAAGAACATCTCCTTGTACGCTAGAGGTTACTGACTAGGAGTAGGGGTGTAAACGTGGTACTGTGGGGAGACTATACACTCTTTTCAATGTTTCACAACAGATACAAAAAGAAACACACAAAAGCATAAGAATTTTATAAATAGAGAGGATAAAAATGTAGTGGGAGAATAAATATAACTAAAATAGTAGAAAAGTGTGGAATAAAAAAACAACAACTAAATAGATATCTCAAAATCCACTAGGTAGTTTCTAATACATGAATGCATAAAATTCTGATAATAAAAATGGGAACATGGGTCAGATAAATACATTCATTCTATACAAACTATAAAAATAACAAAAAATTATCCACTAGAATATCGAGATAATTATTGGTCCTCTTCTCCTAAGCTCCATATATAAGAAAAACCACATCAACAACCTATAGAAGGGTGCTTTCTCTTATCCATACATGCAGGCAGATAGTCTTCTTGGGTACCAAAGGTATCCTGAGTAGGGTGTGAGATAAAAATCTCAGTATGTCATCTCCAATGATGTCTATGTGTAATCAAAGTAGTTATCTTAAATAATCAGTGTGTAGGTATAAATAGAATAAAAAGAAAATGATAAAATAAATAAATAACTAGTTCACTCAGGTTCCAGGAAGACACTTGAAGACTCTATCTACTTCAGCTCTTAGCCAAGAGAAGTGTATGATAATGTCAATATATATAGTAATAATAATATATATATAATTTAATTGTATATTACATCCACCTATATGAACCAAGTACGTGTGGATGTAAGTGGCCATATACTTGGAATACTAGTTTCTAACTAGACCAGGGTGAAACTCAAACATCCATGACCAGTCTAATGATCCTAAAATCACAAGAAATAATGTATATTCCATACATTCCAAAAAGAGTGAAAGACATCATTCATGACACTCGACATGGTGAGTGAGCCATCATGTCATAAATCTAAGAAAGGGACCTGACATGTAAATCCTACCATCCTAACAGTTTCAATGGAGTGAGACATCATTATTAACACTTGATTCAAGGGAGCGTGATACCATCATGCTCAACTGGCCCCTTACCATCATGTCACAACCTCTATAAATACGTATTCATAATTATAATATTCAACATGAGGAAATACCTCTCATTTAACATGTTTACCAAGCCTTTATATATAGATAAGGAATATTCATGTTTATAACATAACACATTAGGAAATACTTCTCATATTCTCTATTAATCATGATCAATTCTGTTTAAAACATTAGAAATCATAATAAGAATTTAATAAAGCTTAAACAAAGGCATGACCTTACCACTCATCGCAAAAAATTTCATTTAAACCAATTGATTCATTTCATTTAAGGATAGGCATACCATATTTCATAATCCATCCCACATGATCAATTCCATTTAATTCACTAAGTCATCATAGTTAAATTCATATGGCTAGGAAGGAATTTAAAGGTTCTTTAGTCAATAAGGAAATTTCCTAAATTATAAATTCTAAATATCAGAGGGACAAACACCTAAGAGGTTCCTTGGGTTCCATTTAATACTCATGTTGCAAGTGAAATTTCAATTAGAAGCTAAGCCAAAAGCTAATTAGGTGTTCCAAGAAATTTAACCCATTGGCTATAATGGCCAATTCCACTTGGTACACCCAAGGGGTGACCATATAAGGCATATACAACCTCTAAAATAACCAACAATAATCAATAGGCATATATTAAAGCATAATGATCAAATTGATATGAAGGAACAAAATTAGATTGGGAACTTGGGAAAAGATGACATGAATCATAATGGAATAATTAAAAAACATCAAAAATTGAGGGGAAAATGACATGACCACCTAACTCAATTCCTTAGATGACTCCCCACTCGATATCGACCTAAGAATCAAATCAGGTTGGAAGAGATCTAAGAAATGGTCCAATGACCTGAAAATAGGGCAAATGAGCCTACACCTAAATAGTGAAACACATTTCAAGATAAAATTAGATAGTAATTAAGAGACTAGGGGAGCTTACTGAGATAAATCCAATGCTTCTGGTGGATGGAGAAACAGAAACTAGATGTGAAAGTTTTCTCCAAGGATATATTGAGGAGGAAATTGGATAAAGGGTGGAGAAAAGAGACTATCCCACAATAATGATAAATAGGAAAGAAATAATTAGGTTTAAGATTAAATGAGAGAATAATAGTCATTTCACCTTGAAATAAGGGCACACATGGTTTTGGAACACACTTTGTAAACCGTGCACAAACTATGTGAAAACCCATTGTCCAAAAACCTTTAATTCTCATATGGATATGCGCCTCAGGTCACACGGTTTTAGAAAAACTATGTGTCCTATAGATTCCCCTGTTTGTAATTGTATAGTTTCAAAAAAACTGTATAGGATGGGTGGAATGGTTTCCCTATACCATGCGAATCAGTCTTTCACCCACTTTTCTGGAACTTCGGGTCCTAAAAAGCCCCAAATACTCCTAGGACCTTTCTTAGGCTGTAACACACCATTACCATGATTAAGAAATGGATTCAAATTGAAAAAAGAATTATTTGTACCTTCCTGAAAAGATGAGTTGTTTGAACCTGCCATCCTTAATGAAACTTTTCCCTTAGTTGGAATTCTGAGGGTAAAGAGGTATTGTTAAATAAAATCTCTAACCAGTGAGCTCATATATTAGCTTCTTGCTCTCAGGTCTCATCCCGTACTCAACTGTTCTTCCATAGAAACCATACCAAAGGAACTAACTTGCATATGGGGGTCTTCATGATCCAATCAAAAATACAAATTTGATACTCCTCAAAGGAGGAATCTACATCCAATTCAACCTCATCAGGATAGAAAACATGTGATGGGTCTGGATAGTATCATAGAATCTGGGATACATGAAAGTCATCATGCATTGACTAGTATCTATGAGTAAGTTCCTACTGGTAAGCCACTAGTCCAATCCGTTTCATAACCTCAACGGGTCCAACAAACCTCAATGAGAGCTTAACCTTCTTTCGAATACGTCTGTGGGAAATCCTAGTAAATACTCTCAAGAAAACCCGGTCTCTGACCTCAAACTCGAGAGGTCACCAGAATCTATTGGAATACGACTACTATCTAGAATGAGTAGCCAACATGCACTTTCTGATCATATGCACCTACTCTGTAGTCTTCTGCACAATATGCGGTCCAAGCATAGCTTCCTTCCTTATTTATAGCTAGTATAGAGGTGAGAATAAAGGCCCACCATATCATGCTTTATAAGGATCCATATAAATGGTATCCGAAAAGCTGTTATTATAAAAGAACTAAACAAGAGTAATGTGTTTCTCATAAGAACCTTCAAAGTAAAGGACACATGCACAGATAATGTCCTCTAGCATAAGAAATGTATGATCAATCTCTCCATTAGTATGTGGGTGATAGGCCATGATTATAATCACCTATATACCCAAAAAATTATGCAACCTCTGCCCAAACCATGATGTAAAATGAGCATCTCAAAATGAAATGATAGAAAAAACAACTCCATGAAGATGTACAACCTCCCCGATGTATAACCTTCCCAGCTCATCCACCATGAGGGTCTCTCACATAGGTAATAAGTTTGAATTTTTTTTCAAATTATCAATGAAAACCCACACTGTATCATTGCTATGAGGTGATCTGGGTAGACCAGTCATAAAATCCATAGAAACATCATCCCATTTCCACTCAGGAATGGACAATGGTTGAAAAATCCTTGCTAGACAATGATTATCCACCTTAATTTGTTGAAAGGTAGAACACCAAGTGATAAATCCAAGAATCTCATATTTTATACTAGGACACCAATATTAGTGCTTTAGATCTTGATACATTTTTGTGACACCGGGGTGAACCACCTATATTGAGGCATGGAATTTCTGTATCATCTCCTCTATAATATCTACTGGGACCCATATATTCCCATGGAACTGTATGGTATCATCCTTATCCAAAGTCTATCCTAAATATGTATCATCCACTAAAATGATTTCCCTAAGGACAATACCTTCAGGATCAGTTAAATTCTTCATTCTTACCCATTCCAGAAGAGTAGATGTCACTTTTAAGGCTGAGAGAATAGTCTGACCATGTTCCTCCTGAAACTCAATGTGCATCTCTAATAATTAGACAATAAGCTTCCATTAACCACTAGATTCATGAATTACATGTGTCCGAGTCTTCTGAATCATATCATCGTCCATATAATTTCCTTTACCAGACATGTAGGCAAGCTCAAAATCAAACAAATATAGGTTTTCAACCCACCCGCATTGCCTGATATTGAGATATCTCTATGTAAAGATGTACTTGAGGATTTCATGGTCTATGAATTGTAAAAAATTCTCTCCAAGTAGATAATTCCTCCAACAATTTAATTCATGCACAACAACATTGATATCAAGGTAATATGTTGGGTAATTCCTCTTGTGAGGCCTCAACTAATGAGAATCATATGGGCTGACTCGCTCATCCTGCATTAGAAAAGCTCCAAGATTCATACCTAATGCATCATAGTATACAATATGGATTATTCTTAGCTCTAGAAGTATTAGTATCAGTGATGAAGTCAAAAAACCCTTCAAATCCTTAAATCCTTCTTCACAAGCTTTTGAAAATATGATTTTTTACCCTTCTTTGTCAAACCCATAAGCAGTTCTACAAGGCATGAGAAATCTTGGATGAAGCATCTATAATATCAGGAAATCCCTAAGAAACTACTAATGTTTAAGACATTCTTCAGATACTCCCAGGAAACTAAAACTCTCACTTTCTTTGGGTATAATAAAACTCATGACTCTGAGATGATTTGAACTAGGAAGTGGACTTTGTTGATCCATTAGTGGAATTTACTGAGCTTATCATATATCTGGTGCTCTCTCTATGTATTCATAATGATATCAAGATGTATTTAATGGTCATGTCTAGAGTGTGAATACACCAATATATTGTCAACAAATACTACCATAAATGAATCCATATATGGGTGAAAAAACTGATTCATAAGATCCATGAAAACAACAGGTTCATTCATGAGTCCTAACAACATAACCAAGTACTCGTATAGACTATAACTACTCCTAAAAGATGTGAAAGGTATGTATGCATTCTTGACATGCACTTGATGATAGATCAACCTTAGATGTATCTTTGAAAACACTCTCACTCCTCAGATATAATGAAAGAGGTGATCCATTCTTGGCAGTGGATACCAATTATTTATTATAAGCTGATTAAAATGATAGTAATCCATGTAGAGCTTGAGGGTACCATTCAACTTCTTGGTGAAAAGGACCAGTGAACCCCACGGAGAAGTTTTGGGGAATACAAAACCTTTATATTCCAAATCCTATAATCGATTCTTTAGTTCCAGAATCTCTTTAGGTGCCATACTATAAATTGGAATAGTCACTGGTGCTGCTCTTGGTATTAGTTAAATAAAAAAATCCACCTCTTACACTAGAGGTAGACTAGAAAAGTCATCAGGAAAGATGTCTGTGAAATTATTCAGTACAGGAGGAAATATAGCAGGTCGTAACCCTTGGTCTTTGAGGAAAAGACTTGAAATCTGAGATATCAAACTACCTAGCCTATACTTCCTGGGTCCAGTTCTAGTCACACTGACATCCCATTCTCATTATTCATGTTATTACCACCCTATAGTGATATAAACATCACCCTCCAATGATAGTAGTGAATATGGGCTTGATAGGGAACTAACCTATCCATCCCAATTATTACGTCAAATCCCGTCATGCTGATGATGTAAATATTCCACACAAAAAGATAACTACCTATCTCTAGAGGAAAATTCTTACAATAGTGAATTCCCTCAAAACAGATTCCCAGTGGGATATAGGTGGATTTTGAACCTAGGAAAGTGAGAGTGGCGCTCCCTCCACTGATGGTCTTCACCTCCTAGTGACAATGGTGGATACAATAGAAGTCCCTCCTCCCCCAATAGGGGAGGTACCCCCAACGTCTAGTAGGAATGCAGAGCCTTCATTCTGCCCTTTCTCTAACCCTGATTTTCTCCCCCCATTTCTGAAAGTTTCGATCAGCCCTATAGTCATAGATCTCATTGACGGACTTATGAATCTTTAGATTTCTTCACCTAAGTTCTTAGAATCCACCGCAATCTTGAATCTCACCCTGGTGGCTTAGTTTAGGTAGAGGATTCCCTCAGTTGATTCCTTCAATAGGATTTTTTTGGCTCATGGGATCTTCAAGAGAGGGAAACCATGGGATTGTTTAATAATCAACACATTATGATTTAGTTCTCTTGTAAGGAGGACCTCATCCAAGCCTGGTCGAGTGCCCCCCAGATCTATGATGGTTTTAGATTCTTCCTGTTTAGGTGATCATTTTATTTCCACATGAACTGTAACCCTCCTTCCACTACGGTTTGGGTAAATTTTCCAAAGATCCCTTTTCTGTTTCAAAATCCTTCAGTTATAAAGATGATTGGAAACTTAGTCGGTAGATTTTTATGCTATGATAGTCGTACATAGGTCATTTTTCATCCGGTTAATTCACAGGTTTGTGTGGAATTAGATCTGTCTAGAACTATTTTTGATTTTGTCTAGATTTCAATTGGTGAGGAGTACCGATGTAAACTGCGTGTGGTGTATGAAAATTGGACCGACTTATGCTCTAACTGCAAGATCCTAGGTCATTCTATAGAGGTCTACAGCTAGGGGTCCACAATCGTGAGTGGTAGAATAAATGACTGAGACTTCTATTCTATGTGCAATAGACTGGGCCATTCGATGAAGGTATGTCGATGGGGTTTCCAGTCCAAGGGAAGGTTAGAAGATGACGTCAATAGTAAGACTGTAGAGGGATGTGAGAAGGGTGGTCTGGACCAGTCATTCAAGGGTGTTGTGGGGAGAGACATGGGACCTCAGTGGTCATGAAAAGAGGAGGAGGAACCAATCAAAGGTGGTCCAGTGGTCTGCAGTACAATGTATAAGGGGACGTCTGGTGATGATCGGGTGACAAAGGCTTTGTCTTAGGTCAATCCGCTGGTGTCAGAGGTGTTCTGTAGGCTGAAAAAGGATATGGTTAGATAGTAAAAGGGTGGTGGTTCGGTCATGAAAAAGGTTTCTTGAATGGATAGATTGACTATGGATCATACATTGGATTAATAGAATATTGAAATAACAATTTTTATTGATGAGGAACCAAGGTCGGGAAATGATGAGAAGGGTAAGGGGAGGAAGGGGATTGGAATGGTTGAACCTGTTCCAATCAGTGGGAAGGAAGGTGGTTCGATGCTGGTTCAGAACCCAGTTTTATTGCGAAATAGGTTTGACAGCCTCTCAGAGGCTGATATGGGTTCAAATTCTAATGTTCCAGGCGAGGGGGAAGGGCCTGACATGGAGGTGGCCAAGGGGATTGATCACGGGCACTCAGATGAAGAGGTTTCAAGCCCGAAGAGCAACAGGGGCTCCCAAAGGAGGAAGGGGAGGAAGGACTATTCCTCACTACCTCCACATTTGGAGACTCATTCGGCAAAGAAGAAGACCGATAAGAAGATGGTTACGGGGACCCTGAGCCTTCAGATATCAGGGGAGTAGGGCGACCCCAAGGCTATACTTCTAACTTATGAAGAAGAAGGGACCAGACAGGTCTGGTTACTCAATGCATATGAGGAATAGGAAACTAAGATGATGGGAAGATCTTTGGAGGTGTCTCTCAATGAGGAGAAATAATAATGGATTGAAAAACAAGACCTAATCCTGCTAGGGGGTTTCAACAAAGGGAAGCTCAACACTGAGGAGTACATTTAGGTATGGGACCGGCTGGCGTCTGGGTTTGAGAGGCTGTTTCTGGAGGTAGATAACTTAAAGGTTTCATCCTTATCCTAGAAATTATTCGGGGATATGGAATTAGGTGATATCAAGTTTATTTTTAATGATTATGTTTAAGTTGGTGATTAGGTTGGTTGGCTAGAAAGGATTGTTTGGGGAATCTTTACAAGGTTTGGATCCTCGTGTTGTTTGTTTTTTAGTGATGTTTGGTTTCTAGAAAATTACTTAGACCTGATCTAGAAGGGGATCAAAGCATGAAGCCTTCACCGATACTGGCCTTTTAGATCTGGATACTTGAGAGGGTATGGATTTTCTATCGGTTCCATGCCTATGCACTTTTGCATGGGACTGCTTGTCAATGGGTCGTGTTTTGGTGAAGGCTTGGGGACATGACATACTTTCTAGGGTGGGGAAGTCCTAGTGTTTTGATCTGTTTTTGGTTATGATTTAGTGTTTTTGTGGTTGTATTTTTGTTTTATGGTTTCTCAATTTTCCTTTAAAAAGTGTTTTTGAAAATAAAAAAGTAATTTTCAGTCAAATACCCAATGAGGTGTCTAGCATCATAACTCCATAGTAGTACTTGATCGTGAGGCTCAAAATCTTAGTGATTGCATCATATATAAAAGAGTGATACATGCCTATGTCAAATAAAGTAGACACTAAAGTGGAGGCTACAAGAATAGTATCTCATACTTCACAAGTTCTAGCACTCTACTCCTTAGGCATTTGAAGGACTACACGTAGCTAGCATGTACCATGGAACTTAGTTACTATCTGACTGCCTTCAGCAAGACCTCTTTGTGGGCACTAAGAATCATAATTATAACCGCCTTTTCCTCGACTGACACCTCAGTCTAATCGACTAGTGGCATTCCTAATTCCTACCTTTTGTGGTCATACTAGCCCCACTCATGGCGTTGGAGTAGGCGTAGATCCCCACTCAATAAGAATTACCAGAAAATTCCTATAAAACTACTAGATATGCCCCATCCTGTTAAAACCTATGTACTCCACTAGATCTTGCAAGCACTGGGGTTTCATGTGTCCTAGATTCCCACATTGGTGAAAGATCAAGAATATATCAATGCGAGGAGCCTAGATACTGCTACCCCCATGAGCAACCGCAAAGTGACACTTGTGCCTAGAAAAAGAGCCACTTCTACATTTAGGTTCCAAACTACCTAGAATCACCCCATCTCCTTCCCTTAAATTCCTCTCTTTAATAAGGGACTAGTTGAAGATTTCATAAATAGTCGTCAAAAGGAATACATTGACCTTTTACTAAATGTCATAAACTAGCCTATCCTCGAATTTCCTTGTGGTTATAAGATCATCGCCTTCCATAGTAGGATAATACTAATAAAGATCAGCGAAACAAGTAGAGTATTATATAACTATCATGCTCTTCTACTCTAGGTTCATGAATGTTATGGATCAAACAACACTTAGAGTCTACTTAAAAAATTAGTTATAGAAGATCATCTGAAAATCTATCTAGACTCTATCCCTATTCTGATCTACCTAGGTGATTTTGTACCACCTCCTCTTGGATGATTTATGTTTCATATATTTCACAAGCTTGACCCTCCATTCTGGAAGTGCCTCTAGATGATCGAATATAGAAATGATCTCTTCAATCCATGATTCCACAACATGTGGTATACCATCTCCCCAAAAGGTGGAATGATGTTTTTGTTGAAATTCTAGAGTCAACTCTACCATACTCGGGGTAGGTCGAACTGCACCTTGCATATTCTGAATCATAGATAGAAAACTCTCTCGAAACTAGGCATTAGTTCCCATATCAGGTATAGGAAGGGGTGCCACATGTGGGACTATAGAATGAATCACTAACAGCTCCAGGCCCACCACCTCAGGAGAATGATCATCACTGCCTTCAGGGAATATGATAGAAGGACATCACGGAGGCATGATACTAAAATTCCAAATGCATTCCTCAGAATATATTTAAGCAATTGAGAAGATTGCATTTAAGAAACTAGTATATAAGTAAATCCTTCCTTCAGAAACAACCATGCCTCTCTTCTTACTTAAAAGTACATATTTGGATGGTAGATGATACCACAATAATCCATAAGAACATATGAAATACCCCACTACCCACCACTAAGGATGGGTTTGGGTTAAGTAGTTGTTTCACATGTATAAGAAAACCAATTTCACTTTAGATTTCATATTCATTTTTAATTTTTTCATTTTCAATTATGCAAATTACTTTAAATGGTTGAATTAGATGGTATAACACTTTTGATCCCTAATGTCACATACTCCTTATGAACCAAAATATGATATCTACTCAACTCACACCATAACACATTCTAGCTCATGAAATGAATGGTCCATGGATAAATTTTCTATAATTGACTGTTTATGGTGTGTTTTTTAACCTATTTAGGAAAAAACTATTAGGATAAGGTAGGAAATTTAATCATTAATTATGTTTTTTAATCCCTATAAGGAGTGTAAGCACAATTCGATACATATTCAAGGAACTATCAATATGCAACAGGAAAATGCACGCTGAAAATAGTTGTGACAGGGAAAAATGAACAATATATTAGTCATAGTGCGCCTAATAATAACGCATTTAATAATAATCCTTTACCTTATATCATCATTCCAAGTATGAAATAAATACTCAATCATAACAATGATAATAACTAAAACACAAAATTTGTGTCACCAAATGGTGAAATGATATAAAAAACTATAGGAAAAAGAAGAACAACAATTATAATTCAGGAAACTTGGACTTTTCCCTAAAAATGGGTTCATGACGCCCAAGACCAACTTATGACCAAGTTCCAAGAATTATGAATCTCTAATCTATTGTCTCTAAATATTAAATAAAGAAAGGAACTAATCTAATACAACTTTGTAACTTGCCGACTCGGGATCCACTTAACCCATTCCTTGAGTCAATGGGTCACATGACCTCAAGAGCACCTCCCCGTACACTAGAGGATACTAACCAATAGTGAGGGTTTAAAGAAGGTATAATGGGGAGACTATACCCTCTTGTTAGAGTGAAAAAATGTATAAAATAAGAAACACACAACTGCAAAAGCATAAAATAAACAAGAAAAATAATAATGCAATAGAAGAATAAATATAAATGATATAGTAAACAATTTTGGAAGAAAATAATAATTGAAAAACTTAATAAATATCTCCAAAATATACTAAGAAATGTATAATATATGGATTCATGGAAAAAAATGATAATAAAAAGGGGAACATGGGTCTGACAGATACAAGCATGCTATACAAACTATAAAAACAAAAACAAAAACTCCCCCACTAGAATTTCAAGCTAATTCCCAGTCCTTTGCTCCTATGACCCATCTATAAGAAAAAGCATATAAACAACCTATAGAAGGGATCTCCCCCCTATCTATACCTACATGAAGACAGTATTCTCAGGTACAAAAGGAATTCTGAGTAGGGTGTGAGATAAAAATATATGTAGGTCACCACTAATCGTTTCTACATGTAATCCAAGTAGTGATTGTAACAAATTAGTGTGCAGGTATAAATAGAATAGAAATAAAATGCCAAAATAAATAAATAACCTAGCCACTCAAGTTCTGGGAAGACACTTGACAGCTCTACGTGATTTGGATCATAGTCGGGAGAAACATCTGATCATTTCACAATATATATATATATATATATATATTAATAATATATATAGTTTAATTGCATATTTCATCCACCTATATTAGCCATGTACGTGCGGACATAAGTGGCCATATACCTGGAATACCAGTTTTTAGCTAGACTTGGATGTAACTCAGACCTCCATGACCAGTCTAATGAGTATATAAGCTCAAAAAATAGGGTACATGCCCTACATCCAAAGAATTTTATGAGATGTAATGCATGAAACTCAGGATGGGGAGTGAGACGTCTTGTCATCACTCTAAGAAAGGGATGTGGCATGTAAATCTCACCATCCTAACAGTGTCAATGATGTGAAACATCATTCTCAACACACAATGTAAGGGAGTGTGATACTGTAATGCTCAACTGGTCCCTTACCATCATGTCACAACCTCTATAAAGGTATATTCATAATTATAATATTCAACATGAGGGAATACCTCTAATGTAACATCTTTTCCAACCCTTTATATATAGATAAGGTATATTCAGGTTTGTAACTTAACACATGGGGAAATACCTCTCATATGATCCATTAATCATGATCATTTCCTTTTAAAACATTACAATTCATAATAAGCATTTAACAAATATTAAACAAAGGTGTGAACTTACCACCCATCATAAACCATTTCATTTAAAAAAATTGATTCATTTGATTTATGTAAAAAAATACAATATTTCACAATCCATCCCACATTATCAATTCCATTTAATTAAATACATCACTGTAGTTCAATTCATATGGATAAGAAGGCATTTAAAGGTGCCTTAATAAATAAGTCAATTTCCAACTTTGAAAATTCCAACAATAAAAGTACCAAAAACCCAAGTGGAGCCTCAGGTTCCATATAATACTCATGTCTCATATGAAATTTCAATTATAAGCTAATACGAAAGCTAATTAGGTGTTCTGGGCAATTTGACACATTATCCATAATAGCCAATTCCACTTGGAACACCCAAGGGATGACCATATAAGGTGTGTATAACCAATAAAATACCCAAAAAGAATCAATAAACATGTATTAAGGCACAATAGTCAAATTTATTTGAAGGAACTAAATTAAAGGGCGTGCTCGATAAAAGTCGGCATGTGGCACAACGACATAAATACAAAACATAAAAACTCAAGGGGAAACGATGTGACCACCTACCTAAAGGCCGTAGATGACTCCTCACTCGATATCAAACTCAGATTCAAAGAAGGTTGGAAGAGATATGAGAAACGATCCAATTCAATAGAAATAGGGAAAATGAGATTACACCTAAATAGTGAAACTGATGCTAAGATAAAATTACTTAGGAATTAAGAGACCAGGGGAGCTTGCCTAGATGGATCCAATTATTTTGACAAATGGAGAAACGAACACCATACATGGAAGTTATCTCTAAGGCCAGATTGAGAAGGAAGTTGGATCAAGGGAGGATAAAAGAGGATGGTCTACTAGAATGAGAAATAAGAAATAAATAATAAGGTTTAGGTTTAAGTGGGGAAAAAATAGACATTTCACATTGGGGGCATATGGTTTAGGTGCATGTTTTGAAAACCATACACAAATCATGAGAAAACCCACTGTCTAAAAACCTAAAATTTTTTCACAGCTGTGAAACTTAGGTTTCACAATTTTAGGAAAACTGTCCAGCCTACAGGTTCCCCTATTTGCAACCAAATAGTTTCAAAAAAAATAGTGTGGGTTGGGTTACATTGTTTCCAAAATATGTGTGGACCAATATTTTTCCTACTTTTCTCGAACTTCAGGCTCCGAACAAGCCCCAAACTCTCTTGGGACATTCCTTAGGCCGAAAAAGACCTTTAACGTGATTAAGAAAAGAATTAAAATTGGAAAAAAATGATTCATACCTTCATGAAAATATGTGTCGTTACATACGCCTACCTACAAACTTTTAAATAACATGTCCGGACCAAGTCTGGGTTATGAGAAAGGGATTATTGATCATTTTCACTATAATATATAAGAAAAAAGATATTTCAAAACTAACGGTGAGAGTTTTTTGGTTTTAAAAAATAATGGGGGATTAGTGGAATTTAATTAAATTTAAATTTATGAATCTATTTTTGTAATAAAAACAAGTACTAATTATTTGATCTTAATTTGTAGAAAATGGAAAATCAAACAACTTTTAAAATATCACTATTATCCATACTTGAGAAGGATAACCTTCTCAAAGATGAAAATTTATAGGAATGGTATAAGTTCTTTCACATTATACTATTCCATGAATATAAATCATACATGCTAGAAACCTCTCAACCTATGTATCTTTATAAAGAGTCTGATGAGGAATAAGTATATCTCTTTGTAAAACATATGGATGGAACTATAGATGTTCAATGTTTCATGTTATCCTCCATGTATAATGAGATTCTAAAGTAATATGAGGATATGAATGAATATATCATTGTCTCCCACTTTAGGTATATCTATAAAGAGAATTTGAGCTCAGAGAGATATGAGATCTCTAATGAAATATTCACATTCAATCTTAGAGATTCAATTCCACATGGGGCCCATGTGGTCAAGATGATTGGATACATGGAGTACCTGAGTATCTTGGGTTTAAAGATCATTGATGAACTGTGCACATATATCATTCTATATCCATTACCCCAAAACTTCTATAGTATTATTTCAAATTATAATATGATAAATAACAGGAAGAAACTTATGGAACTTCTTACACTCATTCACCAAGTTGATAAAGACACGGGGCATGAAAAATCCATTATCCTTTTGAAGAATAAGAAGAATAGGAATAAAGAAAATGGGTTGAGGACTGATTCCAAGTCTAAGGCACTAGATCATCATCCCTACAATAAAGAGAAGGTCCAAAGGAAAGGAAAGGAACATGATGTAGTATGTTTTACATGTGTCAAGTGGGGAAAATGGAAGAGGAATTGCACCCAGCCAAAGAAGAAAGTGTAATCTTCATGTGTATTCTTTATTGAGTGTATTATTTCTATATCTATAATTTGGGTGTTAGATACTGCCTATGGTTCTTATATTTGTATCCAAATATAGGAACCTAGTTTATTTTAATATATTACCAGAGTTGAGGTGGATATAAAAGATACCAATGAAGTAAGGTTGGCTGCTCTAACCATTGTAAACTACCATATCACACTGCTAATATGATTGATTTTGGTTCTAAATAATTTTTATTATGTTCCCAGTGTTACCAAGAACATTATTTAAGTTTATTTTTTAGATATAAATGGATTTATTTTCATCTTTGTAAATAAAGGTTTATAATTTTATAAAGATAAAATATGCTATGTTATGGAACAATTTAATAATTATCTTATTTTATTAAATTAGGAGAACCAAATATTAACAATTGATAATGAAAAAAATATGTGCGACTCATATAAAACCCAGTTATGACATCACCATATTGGTCATGTAATTGAGAAGTGTTTGTAAAATCTCTATCAAAATGGTTACTTAGACTCTTTTGAGCTTAAGTCACTTGAAAGATGTCACATTTGTTTACAAGGTAAGATGAACAAACCACCATTCAGTGGTCAAGGAAAAAGGTCCATGAAGCTTCTATATTTGGTACAAATTGATGTGTTTAGAGCTTTTCAAGTAGAAACTAGGGGTAGATTAACATAATTTATTAATTTTAACAATTACTTGAGTAGGTATGGTTATGTATACTTAATTAGGTATAAGTCTAAATCCTTTGAGAAGTTTAAAGAGTTCAAGAATGATTTTGAGAATAATATTGGTAAGAAAATAAAGTAACTTTGATCAGACTGAGGTAGTGAATATATTAACTAAGAATTTATCGACTTTCAACATGAGTATGAGATTTTTTCTCAACTAACCCCACATTACAAACCACAGTGGAATGCTTTTAGTGAAAGGATGAACCATACATTTTTGGAAATAGAAAGGTTTATGATGAGTCACACAATCCTTACATTGGAATTTTGGAGATATTCATTACAAACAACATTATACTTTCTAAATCGAGTACCAAATAAAGATAAAAATGGTATTCCCTTCAAGTTATAGAGTGGAAAGAAACCCATTTTGTCATAAGTTCATGCATGGGGTTGCAAGGAGTTTATTAAGGGTATATCAATAAATAAACTACCACCCTAAGGAATGAAGTATATCTTTATAGGTTATCCTAAGGAAGTAAGGGTATTCTATATATAGTATTGTTAAGAAAAAAAATTGGTTGTTGTAAGACATGCCATTTTTATTGTTAAAGAGCACATACTCAAGGAGAATAGTGGAAAAAATATTGACTTTGATGAAGTTGATTCTCAAGATACAAAAGAATTCATATAGGAACCGATTCCACAGTTCCCCATGGATGATATTATTCCTAAAACACAAGTACTATGTAGGAGTTTTAGAGTGGTAAGGGAAACAAAAAGATATTTTTTTCTAGTAACTAATGAGGGTAACTCATCATTAGCTGAAAATGGTGATCCTCTATCCTATAATGATAAAGTAGAGATATCAAAACCTTCAAGGTGGTATGAAACCCCAACTTCTGTGATATATTCCATGTATCAAAACCATGTTTGGGTTCTGATTGATCCGCCAATTGATATAAAGACTATTGAGTGTAAATGAGTATTCAAGAGAAAATTAAAAGTGAAAGGTAAATAAAATACCTATGAATCACGTATAATGGATAAAGCATTTATACAATGTCAAGGTATTGACTATGATGAAATATTTTCTTCAGTTTCTATGTTTAATCCCATTATAATTTTACTTACCATAGCAACCTACAATGACTAATATATTTGGGAAGTACATGTAAAAATAGATATCCTCAATGGGAAAATTCAATAGGATGTGTATATGACACAACCAAAAGGGTTTTTGGCTCTAGGAATTTGAAAAATGGCATGCAAGTTGTAGAGATATATTTATGGATTAAATCAAGAATCCAGGTCATATAATATTTAATTTGATGAATCCATAAAAGAATTTGGTTTCATTAAGAACAAATGTGAGCCATATGTTTATAATAAGTTTAGTGAGAGTATTTTTGTTTTCATAGTAGTATATATTGATGAAATATTTCTAATTGAAAATGATATACTATCCTTAAAAGTGGTTAAGGCTTGGTTGACCATGTTGTCTCTATGAAGGGCTTAGCTGAAGTAGCCTACATTCTAGGGATCAAGACCATGAGTGATATATCCAAGAGGTTAATTGAACCATGTCAAGGTACATACATTGAACAAATAATGAAAAGGTTTAGTATAGAATAATCCAAGATAGGATTGGTTCTAGTTTCACATGGTATACATCATTCCAAGACTATGTGTCCTCATAAATAAGATAAAAGATAGATAATGAGTAAGATCCCATAAAATTATATGACATAATCTATCATGTATTCCATGTTGTGCATGTGGATTGACATTTCCTAAGATTTTAGAATTTTAGGAAGATATTAAGTAGATCTAGGTGAACAATATTGGAATGATATTAAGGCTACCCTTAATTATCTGAGGCGTACTAAGGAGATGTTCTTAGTGTATGGAGGAGATGGAGAACTAGCCATCAAGGGTTATACCAATGATAGTTTGTAGATAGTTCATAATGATATGAAGTTTCAATTTGGATATGTATTTTTTCATAACAGAGGAGCTGCGAGTTGGAAGAGTTCAAAGGAGCCAGTTGTCTCTAATTCTACAATAGATTCCAAGTATATTGCAGCTTCCGATGCATCTACAGAAATAGTTTGGATTCAAAACTTTGTCCAAGATCTTGATGTGGTACCAAATAGTAAATATCATATCATAGTTTACTATGATAACACTACAGTGGTGGATCTATCCAAAGAGCCAAGGTCACACTAAATAACAAAACACATACTCCATTTGTTTCATCTATTGAAGGATTTTTCTCAATGAGGTGAAGTTGTGGTGAGTAGAGTATCCCGAGAGGAAAACATGGAAGACCCCTTGATGAAGGATTTATCTCAGAAGATACATGAGTACCATGTGAGATATAGTAGAATGAATGTTTTTGTCAGTTAGCTCTAGTGAAAGTGATAGTATGTTGGAACCAAAGTTGTTCTTTACTGAAAATGGAGTTTGGTTTGTGTTTGTTATCAATCCATACTAGGTTGATCAAAGAGTTTTCAATACAAGTGATCTTACAGTATAGGCTGACAAAAAGGTTGAAGGTGGCATCGTTTCCTAATGTTTATCAAATTTTTGGGGCTTGAAATCCGGAGGAAGAGGCTAGCATCACGAAAGGTTGTTTTCTAGAATTAACTCTTCATAAATATGGTAAAGGCATGAGTTTCAGGATTAATATGTTTTTCAATGGCCCTCTTCATGAGTTTATGATGGGTTGACAGTGTTCTTCATAACTACAAGAAATGGAGCATCGTGAATGCATGATAATTTGATGACAATATCTTTGACTATGAAAAATATCATTAGAGATTCAACAATGGAGGAGATATGTAAAGATGTTTTTTGAAGGATCTGAAAAATTTGGTAAAGGTGGTGGAGTATTAGTAATGGATGAACCTATAAATATGAGGCCACCCCTAATTCATTTAACATGAAAATAATCAGAGAAAATCTTGTATCAATCTGATTTCGCGAAGGTAGGTAGCTCTATGAATATGGATTTATGTGCGAGATTGATCATCATGAAAAGTCTAGTTAATTATTAAATAATGAAAATGATTTTGAGTAATGAGTTCTTAACAATGATTGATAATTTTGTGTTGACTCAGTGATCTTTGTGTAGGAAGGGTGCTTTAAGAAGATAGTGAGCTTTGCAAAGGATCTCCATGAAAAACAGTTCTGAACATTAGGTTTAAGTGAATAATGCTTTCAAAGTGCATAAACTTAGGAATATAGTGTAAGAAGAGTCTCATTCTAGTCAAGGAGAAAGGCTTTAATTCAAATATATTGAAGTGACCTTCAAGTTGACAAACTGAGTAAGACTTTACCCAAGGAAGTGAGTGAGGGGGATTTGATAGAAGTGTTATGAGGGACAAAATGTTCTATATCTAAAATATTGTAAAGGAAATTTTCATATCACTAAGTGACTGTGTCTAAACTTATAGATTCCACAAATATTAAATATTAGTGGATTTATGTTCCAACTACACACTATCGGTGTATGCTACTTAGACTTTTACTTAGTGGTGAACCAAGTAAAATTGTTGTGTTGTATCTTTACATGTGATTGTTTGTTTTCTACACTTTCCGATCAAATAGGTTTAACAAGTTCCTACCAACATGAGAACAAGATCCATCACTTTAGAAGAAAAATCTAACACCCTAATTCACCCCTCCCCTCTCAGGGTGTTTTGGGTCCCTTTAAGTGGTATCAGAGAATACTAGTTGCTAGAGTTAAATATGTCCTCTATTATTGTCATGGAGAATTCAATAATTGTTAAGGAAACCCCCCTTTTTGATGGAAGTATCTTCCAAATTTGGAAGAATAGGATGAGATCACATCTAATATCACTTGGAATGTAAGTTCTTTTTTCTAATTCATAAGGAATATAGGTCACTGATACAACATGGCTGTCTATGATCGAAATAGACAAGAGAATTCTTGATGTAGATGCCAAATCACAGAATGCCCTTACTGTAACTTTATTTGATCAAATATTTCTGAAATTAATGAGTTTCACTTCATAAAAGTATATGTGGGAAAAAAATAAAAAACATATATGAAGGATACAACAAAGTGAAAGTGGAAAAACTTCAAGTTTTTCACTATAGATTCAATGATTTAAAAATATAGATACCTTTTTTTTAATAAAATTATTGAAGTAATTAGAGAAATACGAGGACTTGGTGATGAAATAAAAGACATTGAAATTGTTAATAAAATTTCAAGAAGGATTCCACCTCTAAAAAATCCAAAAGTGTTAGCCCTTGAGAAAAGGTATCTATCTAAAATTTCTCTGGATGATCTGCTAAGCAGTCTAGTGGCTTATGAAATGAGATCCAAAATAGATGACACCACAACTCGAGTTAAAAAGGAAATGGAAATAAAGGACATTGAAACAATTGAGGTTTCCAAAGATAGTATTGATGAAAATAATGAGGAAGACAAACTTTTTTTATCTTTTTTCCAATAAATTCAAGAGTGGAAAAGGGGGATTTTAAGGAAAGGTACCTATGGCCTATTTTCAATGTGGTATAGTTGGGAACATTGCTTCTCAGTGCTCACTGAAGTTCGATTATGAGGAAAATGAATGTGGAAACATGAAGAAGCCTAAAAAATGTTTCCCCAAAAGGAATATTTCAAATCAGGAAATAAATTATAGAGAACGAGTTTCACCCGTAATGAAGAACAAGGTGGTGATGAATTTTTTGATTATGAAGAACCAGAGTTTAAACCTGGAACCCAAGCATCCATGATGGCTATGGTTGAAAGTAAGAAACATAAAGAGACAAATCTATAGATAATTAGTTTATTTATGATGCTGATCTCAAGATGGAACTTGAGGATGATCTTGGAAAGATTGAGAATCAAATAAATAAAAACAAAAATTGGAGAGTAGTTTAGTCATCAGAATATGTTGATCGGATGGAAGATGAAATTGTTTGAATAGAAGTAGTAGTAAAAGAACATTAAATAACTTTTGAAAGCTTAGAAAATGTAGTAGAATTGAAGATCATGAATAAATAATAGGAAAATATCATCAATGACCATATATCCAGACTGAAGTAGAAGTCCAAGACAATTGAGGGTCTTGAAGAAAAAGTTGTTACTCTAAGGAGTAAATTATAAAGTTAATCAAATTCAAAGGAAACAAAGAAGGAAATAAAGTTAGGAATATTCTCATATTCCAAGAAACTATATAGAGATAATAATGGCTCTGAAGGAGTTGATAAGGGTTTGAATGATCAAATATCCATATGCATGGGAAATAGTGGAATTGGTTGCGATGCTAAAACATCAAAGTCTGGAAAAAAGATGAGCCTTAATAATGGGAAGTGGAAAGTTGGACATATCACAAAGTCACTTGTAGTAAAAACAAATAAACCCTCAAATAAAACTAAAAGAAGAACTAAAAACTATCCAAAACTATATAGAAATGATCACCAATCAAGTTATTTTCCTAAGGAAAGGGATATGAGGAGGAATAAAATTTAGAAGAAATTTCCTCTTATGAAAAGTCAATTTTTTTTGCTATCTGGGCTATACCATGTCATACTGTGAAGTGGAAATGATCTATTTGAATGAGGAAAATCTAGCAAGTCAAAAAAGGAGAAAAAATTCATATCCTACATCTTATAGAAGAAATAAACTTGATGAATATTGTTTTCACTACTCTAACTATGGTTATAAATCTATTGATTGCAGATAGAGGAAAGCCGAGAGTATTACCTACAGAACTTAGAGAAATGTTAATACCCACTAACCATATGTAGTCACACTTTAAAATGTTTTTTTCCTAGGGAATAAAAATATGAGTATGATGAACCAATGCATGTGTAAAAGAGGTGGTAAATTATATTATTAGCCTCCACTTAATCAAATATTTCATGGAAGGAAAAGAAGAAAATTGAGAAATACAACCTTGTAGAAGTCACTCTCAAAGCCACAAATAATAGTACCACCTAGTTTCTTAATAGTGGGTGATCATCCCATATGACAGGAAATAAAAAATTATTGAAGAATGTAAATAAAAGTGTTTGAAGAATATTAAGGTTTGATAATGATGGTTCTTTGAAGATCAAATGCAATGGAAGTACAAAACTGGAAAACGACGAGCTGAGGAAAACTGAAGTTCTTTATGTGGACAATTTGTATCACAATTTTCTAAGTGTGAGTAAACTCTATGAATCAAAATTTATAGTGACAATAAATCAAAAGGGGTTAAAAATTAAAGGAAGGACACAAAATTATATCATTAAAGGATACATAATAGATGAAAACTTATATCAAGTTTACAATAAAGTGAACATTTTCTACCTGACAGTTAAAGAAGAAAACAACTTGTGGAACTAGAGGTTGGGCCAGACTAATCAAATAGACAGGGAAAATATATCTAAGCTAAATATAGTCATGGATATCACCAATTTGAAGCATTAATGGGAAAAAAATGTGATTCTTTCATGTAAGGAATGTTGGGTTGCAGTTCATTTTTTCCAAAAAAGAAAAGGGAATCAAATCTTCTTGATCTCATCCACATAGAGGTATGTGGTCTGATAAATGTTGCTGGGACATATAGAGAATGTCACTTCATTATTTTTATTGATGATTATAGTATAATAGTATGTGTGATGATTATACATAGAAAGTGTAAAGTGCTTGATTACATGAAAACTTATTGCCAAATAGATGAGAATGATACTAGATGCACAATCAAAGTTCTACAATCTCACAATGGATGGGAGTACATATCCAATGAATTTAAAAATTACCTGAAAAAACATGCAGTAAGGAATGGGGTGTATGTAGTGACAACCCCATAGTTAAATGGAGTTTTTGAACACATAAATAGATAGGTAAACAATATAGACATAACGATGCTGATTTCGATTCATATCTCTCTTCATTATTGGAAAGAGGTTGTTCAAGTAGTAGTGTACATTCAAAATTAAACCAAGCTCTATATTGAAGAAACCAAGACACCATATTATTCATGACATGGGAGGAATCCATCTATGAAACATTTTTGTGTTTTCAGAAGTAAATGTTTCACCCAAATCAAATAAGGAAATCAAGGAAAGTATGGATATTCTATAGATAAGGGAATATTCTTTGGATATTCAATGAATAGAAAAAACAAAAAATGTTTCAATAATCATCTTGGAAGAATTTTGGAAAGCAGTGATGTCAAGATTTTTGAAGATAAGACTACAAATACCTTGAGGTTCTCTTATACTAATATGATAGAAGATGAAGAAGACAATTTCCATGTAAAAAATTGTAATTTATAATTATTGGAAGGTGTACAAAAAATTTAGGGGTTACAAAATGACGATGATTCATAAGAAGAATTAGAAGAGGAAACCATGGATGAAGAAACTTTCTATGAACCTAATAGGAGAAATAAAAGAGTAGAAATCAATAAATTCAACATCATTGGGGATTGGGTAGATTTTACAGAGATAAGGATAATGAGGAGTGAAGAAAATTATGCCTTCTTATCAGTTATAGAACCAACCTCATTTGAAGAAATAGTGAAGGATAAATCATGGGTTAAGGCAATGAATGAAGAATTGGATCAAATTGACAAGAACCAAACATGGGATCTAGTTAGGAGACCTCAAGATCACAATGCGATTGGAACAAAGTGGATCTTTAAATTTTTTTATGATAATGGAAATGTGATCATAAATAAGGAGCTATTAGTGTGTAAAGGATACGGTTATATTAAAGGCATTGATGTCTAAGAAACATTTTCTCTAGTAGCAAGACTGAAGTCAATCAGGATTTTAATTAAAATGGAAATTAAAAGTGGATAAAAATTTTATTAGATGGATGTCAAAACAAAATTATTAAATGGAGTCCTTGAAGGGGAATTATACATTGAACAACCAGTGGGATTTATTATTGGAAATGATGAAGCGAATGTTTATAGATTAAATAAGGCTCTCTATAGTCTAAATAAGGAACCACGTGCATGGTATTCTCGATTGGATGAATATATGAGGAAGCATAAATTCAAAACAGGTGTTTTAGATCATAATATCTATGTGAAAAACTAATAGGGAGATCAATTTATGGTGCTGATGTATGTGGATGTTATTATTTTTGGTGGAAGTAGGTAGAAATCAGTGGAAGAATTTTCTAATCACATGAAATATGAATTTGAAATGTTAATGATTGGTGAACTCACATACTTCTTGGGTCTAAAGGTGATTAAAAAAATTATTACACTTTTATTTATTAGGATAAATACATAAGAAAAATTCTAAATAAATTCAACATGCAAGACTCCAAACCAATATCGACTAAGATTGTGGTTGGAACAAAATGTGAAAATCATGAGGATGGGATATCTATGGATCTCACCATAGAAAAGAGAATAGTTAGAGGCTTATTATACTTAACTACACATGACCATATATTGTCTTTGTAACATGCTTAGCATCCTTATTTCAAAATAATACCAAGGAAGAACATATGGTGGAAGTTAAAAATAATCACGAGGTATATTCAAGGTAATCACAATTATGGCCTATACTTTGCTGCAGGAAGAGATGATGAACTATCAACATTTTCTGATGCCGAATGGACTGGAGATGTGGTGGATAGAAATTCCACAAGTGGAATATTCTTTATTTTCAAAAAATTCACAGGATGATTGATCAAGAAATAGGAAAGAATCTCTCTTAGTACTGCTAAATCAGAGTATATCCCTGCTATGAAGGCTTGCACTCAACTATTGTGGATGAAGCAACAACTAAATGATATTGGTGATGAGGTAAAACAACTGATGATGATTTAATATGATAAAAATTTCATGATAAATCTTAAAAATAATCCTATTCATCATTCTCATATGACACATATTGAAATCATATTTCACTTCATCAAAGAAAAATTTGAGCGAGGAATGATTAAAATAGATCATGTTGGAACTGCCGACCAAGTGGAAAACATTTTGACCAAGCCATTGGAAACACATGTGTTTTAGAAACATCGGTTTAACCTCAGGGTTCATCCACCTCCCAATGCATGAGAAGTCTATGGTTGTTCCCCTCTCCCCATTTTTGTTAACTATTTTAGTCTATTTGTGGATGTGATGAATGTTTATGAGGGAGATACAATCTATGAGAGTATTTTTTTGAGATCTAAAAGTAAAAATATAGGTGCTTTGGGTTTATTTACAAAGGGGGAGAATGGATAAATTATGGAGAAATTCAATGTTATAAATTTATGGGGGTTTTAGGGTTGTGACAAACCATACGATGTTTCTGTGACACAATGAGAATTAGGTGTTATGAGAAAATAGAGAATTCAGTGTTATAAAGAAACAAACAGAACTTAGCTTGGAAATATTTAAGAATTCCAAAACATGAGAACCCAATTCATGATTCCCCTATTATTTTCTACACTAAGCTTTGGTCAGGTATACTTTGAGTGTTGGGTGAATTGTCTCTCTCATTTCAGGTTTTGATAAGTGGCTAGTGCTATATTGAATTTATCTGAAGATTTCCAAAAAACCTAATGGGGAAGATTATTGTAACCATGGTTGTTCATTTCTGTAAATGGAGTTTGTTTTGTGTTTGTTTTCAATCCACATTGGGTTGATCAAGGAGTTTTCAAGACACGTGATCTTATAATACATGCTAACAAAGTGTTAAAGGTGACTTCATTTCCCAGTTTTTTCCAATTTTTTGGGGCAAAAAATCTAGAGAAAGTGGTTATCAACAAAAAATGTCATTTTCTAAAATACAATCTTCATAAATATGATAAAGGCATGGGATTTTAAATGAATTTGTTTTGAAAAGGTGAGTTTTATGAGTTCTTGATGGGTTGAAAATGTTCTTCATGACTATGAGAAATGGATCATCATGAATACCTGATGAGTTGATGGTGATCTCTGTGACTACTACAAATCTCACTAGAGATTCCAAAATGGAGGATCTATGTATCTTAAAAATATGGTAAAGGTGGTGGAGAAATGCGAATGGAAAAGCCTATAAATATGAGGCTACCCAAACTTTATTTAATATAAAAATAATCAGATAAAATATATAATCTCTCTTATTTCACGAAGGTAGGGAGCTCTGTGAATCTATCTTTCTATGCAACCTTGATCATTGTGAAAAGACTAGTTAAGTATTGACTGATACCAATAAGTTCCATGTAATTATTCTTGAATCTTTTTCTATGGCTAGATTATAATGTCCTATGGGACACAAAAAATACATGCTATTAGGGTTATGAGGCACATAAGACATCGAGCAACCTTCTCTTGGTGTTCACCCTTGGTAATCTCTAAGATAAGAGGTTATGAGAATAGTCTTGTTAATAGGAAATATATATTTCCCCATTTCATTGGATGTTACTATATATAGACATGCATATTTATCCTTATAATTTAAGATTATCATTAGTGGATATCATGACTCACATGATTTGATTTATTTATGAAAAACGTGATGACATATTCTCATGGTGAAGTAGGATATGTTGGGTGTTTCACAAGTGTTATAACAATAATGGATAATGTGAAAAAGGATTTTTCCCTTTTGTCTCCTGAAGAATGTCAATACCTTAGTCCCTTTGATGGAAATTTAACCACATTAATAAATCCATGGCCATAATGTTATGTGGGTGAGTTCATTTCTAGAAAGTAAAATAAAGAGAATAGAGCATATAGGTTGATGGTACTGACATGAAACTTGATTGATTTGAGATATTGTGATAAAATAATTATATTACATGGTAAGAATTCTTAGAAGGTTTAATTTCATTATGATATCAACATGTTTATCTTTGGGAGCCTTTGTGTGTTTCTAGACACTAACCTTGGACTTTATATAGTCATTAATAATGCCACTAAGAAAGTGCCCTAGAGGGTCACACAATAAGTGTATCCTCAATCTCATTTAAATTATAGTATAGAATTTAACAAGTTAGAATAAATAATATTTATTCATATTATGGTTTATCACCATAATTTAATCACATGTTATTATAAATAATAGTTGATTTAAATAATATTAAAAAATATTTTTTTACAAGTTTAGAGAATATAATATTTATTATTCAAGGACTAATAAATGTCAATGATGGAAAGCAGAATGAGTTTAATGGTCTAATTGGAAATAATATAAATGGTATTTATTTATATATTCTTAAAGGTGTTCTACATGTAAAGTATTTTTTAATAATAATAATAATAATATTATTATTGTACATGGGTTTAATTAAGAAATATAAATATGAAAAGGGTTTAGTGTGAAATTTTCCAATCCTAAACCCACCATAATAAATATCTAATTATATATCCTTTCTAAAACACAATTGGTGTGAACAATGGATAAAGATAGACTCTATCAAGACAGATAGAGAGATATATTAATAGATATTGAGTTCTCTCCTTCCCTCCTCTCACAAGACAATGATATATCATCAAGAGTTCTTCCTCTCCCGAGAAGAATTATATCACAATCAACTAAAAATAATGAAATAAATCAATAAAGACCATGGTAGAATCTGATGATTGAACGACCTGAATTAAACATTATCATTTTTATTTCTTAAGGATACATACAACAAAGAGAGATAAATCAAAGATGTCAAAATTAGTGATGGCCCAATGAATCTTTAATGGAAAAGTTTATTCCTCTAGTAGGAAAGGATCCTAAATTAAAGAAGAGGGAAACATTTTGGCTTGGGGAAGCCTAGAATTCCAAGAAGTATGAAACTTTATTTCCCTCATGACTTGTGTGGGAGATCCTCATATGGGTGCTCATAATCTACTTAAACTTATGCCTAAGATAATCTATGCTCCAAGGGATACTTAGACTTCCTGATAAATCTTTATAGAGAATCAAAGAATCTGTCTCCACCATCCTCTGAGCTATATTAATTTTCTCACATACCTCCAGTACTGTGACCATCACCTTAGCCTCATCCAGAAAGGCATCTCCACTTCCATAAAAGGTTGAAAAGGCCACCACAATAGACTCCCCTATGGTTTCTTATAACACCACAACCTCTCATCTCCCCCACTGGAGGGATCCATCCGTGTTGAGTTTGAAACTACCACATAGGGGGTACCAGCGTACCTAATGAACCTGTCCCCACCTCCCCTCTTGAGTGACCACATCTGGGAGAAGAGGTCTTAACAATGAGGTTCTATGGAAATCTATAGATTAACTGACTAAGTCCATCAACATATTCTTCATTTTGAAGATGATTCTTACTCTATTTCTAGAGGAATTCTTGTACCGCACATCATTCCTCACTTTTCAAATAGTCCAGAAACCTGCCATGATGATTATTTCCCAACATTTCCTCTCTGGACCATCCTCACCTACCTTATAAAACCACCAATTCAAGGCATCCTCCTGCCTCCCACCTGGACTTTTCCACCATGATAACTGTTTGTGCACCTACCAGCTCCACCGAGCCCAATTGCTGTAGAAGAAGAGATGCTCCACTATTTCTTGTTTGGGATTTATGCAGCACCAACATCTAGATTCCAATTTAACACCCATGCGTTGAATGTTGTCATTAGTTGGAATGGAATTATTTCAGACTCTCCAAAGAAAAAAGTTAAACTTGGGGGGAATTCCCTTGCACCATAAAATTCCCCCCCATGGGTCTCCAGAGTTGGGGTCCCTCCTCACGCTTCCATAGGCCTTGAGAGGAACTCACCTTATATAGAGCCTGTGAAGATGAGTCGGTCAGGGCCCTCATTTGGAATTATCTCTTTAAAGTTAGTGTGTTGATTATCATTGAGAATGGTGTGGATAAAACTAGGGTGCCCATAGGATCCATTTAAGGATATATCTGGTGTTGGACAGCCGAGAAACTATAGTTTTCCTTCCCCCAATCCTGACACCAGAAATTCACATCACCTCTACCCACCAGCCAATGCACATGAGGAAGAAGGCTCTCTGTGTATGGGTGAATCAACATCCATGTTCTAGATAGCCAATACCTCTACACCACCATATCTAGTCCATACTAATCCTAAATGGGTTATCCTCATAGAGTTCGGACCTCCATAACCTCCCATGCTAGCTTGACATGCATCCCTTTCATGGTCAAAGATGCACTCCTCAAATTGATTCCCCTTAAGATATAGGTCATGCTAAATGCTTCTCCAAGGCCTACTGGTGCCTGCTGTCCATCTGACTATCCCATATAAAGGACACCATTAACCTCTCCTTGTCAGAAATCACACTTTTAGGAACCTTCATGGTGGACATTAGGTGCATGGGGATAAAAACTAGTACACTATTTACCAGTGTAATTAGCCCTCCAAAGGATAGGAACCTGTTTTTCCAATTGATGATGTGGCCCATAATATTTACCATGATCTTTTCAAAGTGGTGAAAACGAAGGGTGTTTGGAATAAACAGGCCTTCAAGATACTCCATGGGTAAGGATCATCTCCACACATTCAAACTGTATTCCAGAGACCCGACCCTCCTAGCCGATAGGTCCTTAGCAGTATAAAACAAACTTTTCTCCCTATTCACTACCTATCCACTCCATTTTCAATATTCCCCTAGCATCCCATTAATCCCATTAATTGATCTCCTAATTCCATTGATAAATAAAATTGCATCATACGCAATCATAAAGTGAGATATACCCTTATAATAATGTCTATGTCAGTATGGAAGGACTTTCCCCATGTGTAGGCCCCTATTTATATAGAAGATTAGAACATTTTGAGATAAAATGAACAGAGGGGAGATAGGGGTCCCATTTACTTAAACCTCTACATGATTTGAAGAAGCTGAATTGTTTACCCATAAATGAAGTTGAGATCCACGTCGAGCTGAAGTAGCTGAATAGGAGATCTCAAGTCCAGTTAGAGAAACCCATGCAAGTCAACACCTTTAAAATGAAACCCCATTCCATTCTATCATAGGCCTTACTCATGTCAAGATTGATTTCTAGGTTATTCCATAAGGTATTATTGTTGATCCCACTTATCATTTCATTAACCACTCCAATTGCACCTTGAATTGACCTCCCTTTGATAAAGTCATGTTTCTCTACTTCCAACAAACCATTTAAGTAAGGCGCTAGCCTTTTGTTGAGAATGCTCTACATGACCTTATATGGGATTTTGAACATGCTGATCGGCCTGTACTAATCTATGAGATAGGGGTTTCTCACTTTTGGTACCATAACCACCTTGGTTGCACTGGCTATGCGTGGAAGATGAACACCTTAAAATAAGTCCTGTACCGCTCTCACTAAGTCCCCTTTGATCATATCCCATGAAGCCCTGTAAAAATATTCGGGTATCCCGTCCAGCCTTGGAACACTATTGGGGTTAAATGTCATCACCGCCTCTCTTACTTCTTCCTCTTCTAGAAGCCTCCTAAACTACTCATCAATCTCCTCAGTAACACTGCTAAGAATGTCCTCAAAAAGATCTGTAGGTACACTTGGATAGCCATCTGCCATGTTAGAGTTTGGTCCTGACAGTAAATCTTTGATGATGTCATTGGCCATTTTTCCCACTTCATACCAATCATTTATATATTAACTGTATTCTATGAGAATATTGGCCCTGTGAGTATGTCACCTTTCTTTAATGCATGCACAAAGAAACCTATTTTTCAGTCCCCCTCACAAAGCCACTTAACCCTTGATTCCTCTCTCACCAGAATCTCATACCTTAAAAGAAGATCAGTTAGATGACCCTTCTTAACCCTGATATTGTTAAACAAGGCATCATCCCATCCTTTTTCAGGAGAGTCTCCCTGGACTCTACTTCCTTGTTAATCATGAGAAGGTCTGATCATGTGTAGGAATGTTCTTACTTCACCTTTATAACAAATTTTTGAGCCTCCTTATATTGTTGTGGAAAGATATCCATGGGTTCCATGAGTGAATCCAGTCCCCTACATCCCTAACCACATCATTGAAACCTAACTCTTCCATCCACGAGCTTGAGAACTGGGTGTGATTGTCTCTTTGAGTTCTGGAGCTCAGAGAGATTCGTAGTAGAGAGTGGTCAGATAAGAATCATACTAGGTGGGATACTTTTTCATATAGGAAGAGAGAAAGAGATGAACCATTAATCAAGAACCAATTGAGCTAACAACAAGTGAATCTTACCCCTTGTTGGTTATTACACTAGTTGTAATGGTCTCCCTCTAAGGTGACATCAATCAGACTAGTTCTATACAAGAAATAAACAAAGGCCTCACTTGTATTTCTTGGAAATGCCCCTCCCCCTTGTTTCTCGTCTGGAGATGATACTGTGTTGAAGTCACCCCTAACAATCTAGGGAGTGTTATCATCGAGAAGGCCTTCAAGGTCACTCCATAGGTCCTCTCACTTCTGGGTATTACACTTTTCATAAATAAAAGATAAAAAGAAATGTTGATACCCTACCGATATTTTTGTGAAAAGGTATTGGTACGACACATTAAGAAAATCCAATGAGATGTTATCCTTCTAGAACTGCCATATTTGGGAGTTGGGAGGGTTCTCATATAGAAAAAATCAAACTTTGAGACTTTTCACATACTGATATGTTCTTCCTGATGCTTGTTTTGGCTCAATAACTACCACCATAGATACTAAGTGGTTAAATAATTCATTAACAAGAAAGTAAAATTTTTCCCTCGCCCCTAGCCCTCGGGCATTCCAAATCAATACTCTAAACATTGAGACATGGGCATTTGAATTTAGCCCCAGAATCCTGACCCTTGGATTTTAGAGACAACTGAAAGGAACTAGAAGTGGTGGATTTGGACTTAGAGTGGGTGTACATGCTCTTCTTCCTAATCTTGTTGATGAAGACAGGAGTGAGGCTAAAACTTTTACAATCCCTAGGGGTATCCTCTAAAGAAACTAAGAGGTTGGCAGCCACCGTACTCCTAGTCAGAGACATAGAGGGCAATTTCAGTAGGGTTAGAAACACTGTCAATACAATCCCTGAGGTAGGGTATGTCACTAGCAGCACCAAGGGTGATAGAGGAGCTGAGCTCTTCATTAGAGACTTAGGAGGCAAGGATTAGGGGGAGGGATAGAATACCCGCCATTGCATGCGTAGAAAAAGGCATCGAGACCATCTAAAATGAAGATGAAGGAGGAACTAGGATCTCAATGGCTGAGGAAAAAAGGAGAACTTCTGACTCTTTAGACCCCAGATCTGAAGGGATAATATCTATGATGCTGATGCAGGAAGTGACCCGCGGTTCCAGTAGACTGATCCTGAAAAGACTGTTGCGGAACATCCTGTCTAGGGGTGGGATATCCTCCCTGCTGTCCTCTCCTTGGTTGAAACAGACCAAATCCCTGCTGGATGAAGCTAAATTGGTGACCTAGGGAAAGAAGGACGAAGCCGCTAAAGCTTGAGTGGGGGGAAGAAGACCACCCCTTTTCCACTATTGACGTTCTTTACTGGCATCGAGGTAGGGTTTCGACAGTAAGGGTGTGGAAACTCCTGAACCTTTTGGAAAACCTGTAGAGAGTGACCTGAAATGTGACAGGATGAGTAGAAGTGAGGAAAGGCGGGGTAGATCAAGTTCTGGAGACAATCCTTCATACCCTCGATCCTGAGCATGATCTGGTCTGAGATCGGTGGAGAAACATCCATTTCGACATAGATCCGAGTGACCGACTCCTCCTCTAGATGAGTCATCCAAAAATTCACACACATGTACAACCCCAAAGAATCCCCAATATCCTTTAGGAATAGTTATTTCATCAGGGGAAGGGGGAGTCTCGGGATGGAGATCCATACCACCACAAGAGGGATCTCCCTCCCTGAGTGAGCATCCATAAACCAACGAGAGAGAGAAGTTCCATCTCCACACCCAATGAGGGATCTTGATCTAATATTTGACAAAGTTCACCATGAAGGCTAGGACGATGCAGAACACCTTATGATCCAAGATTGAAACTATGGTCGGGAAGTCGAGGCCCCACCGCTTGACGTAGTCCTAGAATAGTGAGAGAGGAGGTTTGTTAGTGCCAAATCTTGCGACCATGGTCTACTAAATATTTTTCACTACCTCTTCAAAGGACGCCATTGAAACCGCAAGGATGAGGCATCCATTTTCTAAGAACAAAGACACCCTAAAAGGCACCATTGATAAGATATTGTTAACCATATCATCAATAGAAGTGGAATTATAAATTGAGGTAATTCTATATCATCTCATAAATTAATTGTAAATTACATGTGAAGATCCTTACCTTATGGTTTCAGCATTTTAATATAATGAAGTAATCAATAGTTTTCTTTTTACAAGATGCTTTTATCATGTGAATAAATGATTACATGTGATTTAAATCTAAAATCTAAGATGGTAATACCATCATAGGATGCTTTTTTTTGTGCCCAAAACCTATAATGTTCAATTCCTTAAACATATTCAAACTCCTTTACTTCACAACATCCAATGTTACAATGTTAAAAACTTATTTAGTCTACTTAGAAATTTTTCTATGTTCATCATCATCCTTGGAACCCTTTCCGTCAAACCTTTTCCTTAAAATATTATTGTAAATTATGTAACTCTTTACATTAAACTTTTATCAACATATAATAATCTACTTTAGTATATTAAGTTTCATTTACTTTGAAGAGTAAAATAATCTTTTATTTTTTAAATTTGAACTCCTCTAAGTAAAAACATACTCCCACTATCCTTTTAGATAGTATATTCTCTTTTAAATTTCATGATATGATTCAAAAACACATTTTTTTGGGAAATAATATTAATTTTCTCTTAATGGTAATATTAGACAAAAAACTACTATTTCCATATCATTTATGGTTATCATGTGTTTGGAGAATTTTCAAAAAAATAAGATTATTATTTAAAATATGCCCCTGAAGGTGGTGGGATGAAATCCCTCATATTTTAATAAACATTTGGAAAAATTATTTTATCCGGGATAATTTTTTTATCCAAATTTTCTTCTATAAACATGTAATAGAATATGATGAATCATAAACCATTTGTATTGAATCCACTATTCCATATTTTTCAAAACAAATATTTTTTTTAAACAAATTCTCTTATCATATAAGAGAAATGAGATGAAGATACACACCCTTTAATTAAATCCATATGATCTTGATATAGTTCTTTAAATTCAATTTTGTTATTTAAAAACCCTTATCTTCATCATTTGAATACAAACTACAAGCTATATTAATTCTTATATTTATTTTAAACTCCTGCATATTTAATTATTTTGAAAAAAATACATTTGGTGTCATATACCCTTAAGAAAAAGAATTAATTTCTATAAAATTGATACCTAACATGGATATTCCATGGAGTTTCACAGACCCCTTCAAGTATCATAAATAGTTTCATCATATGGAAACACTACCCTTATTTTATAATAACTCCAATTTTCAATGAACTTGATTATCTACTTGAATAAACATTGTTAGACTCTCACAATAACTCGTCTTCTTCCGGTTTAATATTTTACCCACTTGAATTGTTGACACAACATAATAACCTAGACATAACATTCCTAGTTCATATATCCTAAAACATTTAACAATATTGAGTAAGATTTTCTTGAACTCATTCAAATTTTCAAAACAATTCCATTGTTGACAATAGAATGAATTCTATAACTAGAATAATCCTTCTTATGTTATCTTTTATCTAATTCCATTGAAACCTTAGTTTAATCATTCTATGCTTATCATAAGCATCTATTTGATAGACCTACTGAACTACTTCAAAATTATATTACCCTAGAAGGTGATTTCTTTAACAAATACAATTTATCTTACCTAAGAAATTTTATTAAGATATAAGTCTTAGGATTTTATTACATCAAGCTTCTCCTTTTTTATATCTATCTCAAAGTTAATTTTGATAATGATGATACTATTCATCAACAAAATAATATTTAATTATATGAGTATCATGTTTTACAAATATTTAATAAGGTATTTTATTAAATGTTCTCATAATAAAATGATAATCCCTTTTAAACTCATCATATCTATTTGTGGTATAAGATCCATATTTCACTAAAAAATGAGTCCCATTTGGAATTATTCTCACCACTAATCTATTTAGGTAGGAAATCATCCCAATCATATCATATCTGACTATTGGATGGTAGAGAAGAAAACTCTTTATCCAAACTAAAGGGTATATTCTCTAAAGCCTTATATGTATGATATATATAAAGCTGTATTTCAACATGCATAAATATTATTATTTTAAATAATTATATTGTACATTATTTAATATAGGTTGTGGTTACAGTAGTGATATATGTATGATTTACTTACCCTTGTTGTTTATAATTAAATGGTCCGTTTCATAATATGAAATGTGTGAGAGGAATTTCATTCATATGATGAACATATAAACTGACCAAATCATTAAATCATGAATTTTAAACAAATGAGTTAATTCATCCACTTTCAAGGATCATCCTTGATGGATTTATAAATCCCACTACCATTTGATGGCAGATGTGTGTGAGTTCCCCATGTTTGGCTAATACTCCTTCATACTAGAATGTCTCTCCTATTTCATCCTCACATACAAGGTTCTAGAAAACAATTATAAAAAGAGAAATTTTATCTAAATGTCAGATGATTTAGGTTTAACCCATGGATACACCACAGAGAGGGGATAAACTTTGGGTACACTTAGTGATATCTCTCCGTCTCATATAATGGTGATCAAAATGTTACAGATGCTCTTCTGTGTACAATACACATAGTTTTAATATGTTCACCATCTTTGTTTATATGTATAGCTTTCATATTTCTTTCGTAGAGATCATTGGGTAAGGGATTTTATAGACTTTAGATAATCTAATAATCACTATTAGAATCATTTAAATCCCAACATTTGTATTAGATAAATTCCATGTTTTAGATTTTTGAAATATTGTATAAAATGAAGAAAACAAAGAAAATAATGTATCACATTTTAGTATTCAAAAAATTATATATAAAATAGTTTACTTTTACATTTCTGGGATATGTAAAGGTAACTAAGGTGTTACCTTTACATTAAGGGTTCATGTAAAGGTAATCTGTGCCTCATCTTTACATTAAGGGTTCACATAATGGTAGTTCATGAATTACCTTTCTATAAAGGGTTCTTATAAAGGTAGTCAGAGACTTATCTCTATGTGAAGGGTTCACGTAAAGGTAGCATGGGGCTTAACTTTATGTGAAGAATTCACATAAAGGTAATATGTGATATACCTTTACATAATAGGATTCATGTAAGGGTAATTCATGATCGAAATTTATGTGAAGGGTTCATGTAAAGGTATATATACAAGTATTATCCTTATATAAAGGTCAATGAAATTACCTTTATACTGAAGGGTTAACATAAAAGTCACTTCAGTTTAATTTTACTTGAAATGAAAAAAGTAATATTTGTAAAGTTAAAAAAGGTTACCCATGAATATAAAGGGTTTCTTGCGTAAGGGTAAACAAAAAAATCAAATTTTTATATTTGGTTAAGTTTTCTTATAATTTATATTTTTTTATAAATTATTATGAATGGTACTTTGAAATATTTATTCATTAATAAAGGGTTAATTAATTAATAAATGTTTATGAATTATTTATTATTAAATATTCCATAAATATTAAATGTTATTATTTGAAATACCTTTTAAAAAAATTATATGGCATATCTTATGATCTAGAAATAAAATGTTTATATAAAAATACTAAAGGGTAATTTATAAAGAGTTATAAATTATCAAATAGGGCCAAATTATAATATAATTTATATTTAAAAATATGAATTGTTCATAAATTAATTAATTTGAGTTGTTCAAATTAAAGGGATTTTTTGGGATATTATTTAACCAAAATAAATAGATTTTTGATGATTGATATGATCATGGTTTAAATAATTCTAAGTATTTTATATTTAGATCATGTAAAAAATTTACACAATATAAATTGGATAATAAATTTATAATAATTCATAAAATATCATATATTTAATATAAAATTCTATATAATGATGAATATGAAAGAGTTCATATTGTAATAAATATTAAATGTTTATGTTCATAATTATATAATGTTCATAATGATAAAAATAATTAAAATATGTTCATATTTTTCATTTATTTATAAATAGTTCATAAATAGGTATATCATGTTTAAATATTTTTAATTATTAATTAATTTAAATGTAATTATCTACTTTATTCATAATAAATTGTTTATATTATGAATCATGTATGACTTATTTTGAAAATTAGAATTTGGGAAATAGAGTCCTTCATTACATGCTAGTTATGAACCTAGATTTAATTTTTCATCTAACTTAATGTAACACCCTAAGACTTTAAAATATTTTCCTATTAGAATAAATTTAATTTTTTTCTAGCTTGCTTTATACACAACATTAAGTTAAATTTACGCTACATGTAACATTGATAATAGCTTATTTGACATGTTGTAAAAAACTTAGAAATGAATATAAAATATCAAGAATTTATGATATATTTAATATTTTAAATAAATACATTATTGTAATTCATGAAATAATGAGTTATCTTACATTACATGCAAGAGAAACTTTTTCGGTAGTTTGTGTTACACACAAGACTGAGTTTTACAGAACAACAATATATTATTAAGTGATTATTATTAAATATAATAAGATACAACATAGCCATTAAATTGATCAATATAAATAGGAATTACTAATTTATAAATATATTTTTTAATTCACTGGTTAACAACTAAATAGAAATCAATATTAAAACTAATAAAATATTTATGAAATGTTTTTATAAATAACTATTTTTATACTTCCAAAATAATTTTAGAATAATAAATAGAATTAATTACTATTAGTGAATGATATTAATGAAATATATATAATATATGTTCAATTTTTTTCGTCCAATATATTTGATAGGCATAAGATAATAATACATCCAGTTTTACGCATAAAAATTGTATTTTTCTAAAAAGACAATTCTTCCATTATTAATGGTGAACTTATTTTAAATATAAATTTTTAAAATTTTATAAATTTTATATGTAAAAATAATATTAATTTTTAAAATGGAAATTTCAAAATTATGTTGGGGTGTTTTTTTGGTATTTTTCTGAAATATTTTTTTTGATGAATAGTGAAAAATACTAAATTTTAATTCAAAAATGTTATCTTCATCTAATTTATTTATAAGGGTAAATTACGTTTTTGTTTGGTTTTAAAGTTTAGTTAGATAAATTTTAAATAAATTAATCTAATTTATGTTATTAGAGTCAATTTCACTTTGAAATTGGATATAAAATCTTAGCAAACTTTAGAACATTTTTACATTAAAAACCTACATTGTCGTCCCCTCCACTGGGTTAAATTTTAATTAATTTATTCAAATTATGTGACTATAATTTGAAAAAATTTGTTTCATATTTGAAATAATAATAATTTATAATTTATAAAAAGTTCAACTTAGTTTTCGATCAAAAATATTGGTGATAGTGATTAAAATTAATTAAATCGATTTGGAGAAAAATTAGCTTAACAAAGGACTAAACCTTAAACTTAAGGCCCAAAATGACCTAGAAAGTTGTAAAAAATCAATTTTATGTCCATATTTATACCCTATCCTCAATTTTATCTAATTTTTACCATTATTGGAGCCACTTTTCATAGAAAAAACATGGGTGGAATTCCCTTTTAAAAAAATTTACAAGAATGCCACTCATCCTGCACTATAAAAAGACACTCAACCCTCTCAATTATTCAAACCTATAAAGCCCTTTTTATCACAAAATATATACTCCAATAATATCCCTACATCCCTCACCTCAACCTTGAATCATCATCTTGGGATAAAATCCATCCAAGTAGTCCCTTTAGTGCAAACCAAAAGGAGTTACCCAAAGAATACGTAACATCCTTCCTCAAGATCTTTTGTTTTATTTTCATTATCCAAACCCTAAAATATTATTATTAAATGATTAAATAATAATTTAAATATCCTAAATAATATTATATTTTTTATTCTAGTGGTTCAACTTACACTTACACACACTTCCATCTAATGGGTAACAAACTTACCATTTATGTGTACGACGAACTACCGCCTCACAAAACGATGTAATTCATTTTTTTATTTACCACCTATCGTGGGTGAGAATTATGATGGAAAAATTATTTATACATGATATATATGATATTTATATTTTATTTATTATTATTTAATTCGTTAGTAACACATACCTTTATGCACTCCATTTTGCAGAAGTACGATAACATCGTTTGTGGAAGTGTAGACTACCGCCTCCTCAAAGGGATGTGATTCATTCGCACTATAAATGGAACATATAAAATATGGTTTTAATTAAAAATATGTAACATAAATGAAATATATATGATATTAATGACATAATTACTATTATGAAAACATAATATATCCTTTTATTTATTAACCTTTTCACACACTAGAAAGTGATAGCATCGGTCGTGAACGTGTGGACTACCGCCTCCCCAGCATAATGTGATTCATTTTACATCCAAATAATTATGTATATAAGTATATATGATTAAATAAAATTTTAATTTTGATATAATTACGAATATATAAATATATATTATTACTTATCTTTTTTTATAATGATGATTAAATAATGGGAATGTTACTCAGGTATACGTACGACCTACCATCTCCTTGATTGTAACATTGGTTAATTTTTCATAACCATAATCAATTATTAGTTTTAAAAGTATAATTGGTATATAAATATGATAATTATTTCATTATTATTATTCTAGAAATGTTTTTATAATGACCCCTTTGACCATAGTTGACATTCCAAAGTCATTTTTGACACATAAACCGAATATGGTTGAAACACCTGATGTGAACATAGTTATTTAATTCGTTGTTTACAAAATTGTAATAAGTGAAATAAAAGTAATGATAAGAATGAAAATTTTTATGAATAAAGTAAATAATTAAAATATGTTTATTATTCAGTAATATAAATACACACGTGACAAGTTGAACTCAAGGTAAGAGTTTTTATCTAAATTTACATTCCATTGAGACTTATTTGTTACTATACACCAATTCACTTTATTTTGGTGTATATACTACCCCTTTTTTCATTTAATATCATGTTCCACTTATAATTCATGCTATTTTATGTTTTATTTTTAATTATCTCACCCAAGGGGTTTATCTTGAAAATTTCAAAGTGTTAGAAGTTACCTTTTCAATCTTTCATTCTTTTGTGATTGTTAACTTTCTCCTGAGACAATCACTTTATTATAGTAATTTTTCATTAGATATTTCCTTAAATATCCACATTATTAGGTTATTTATATTTTTATTTCCTAAACCATATATCATATTTACATATGGTGTTCACTTTGATAGTTATTTGATTAACTTGGGAATTATTAATAAATAGGCATCTTCTATTTAATACGGATACATTTTGATACAGAACACTATTTTTTAATTAAATAGATTATTAGATATATGAGGAATGATTTGTACATGAAATATAGGGGTTTGTGACTGATTAATGGAATCCCTATGGGTTGGGGATCGGTTAATGCAAACCCCTCGATGCATCAGTAGTTTCATGAGATGAACCAATTGGCCAAATCAGAAGAATTTAAACCGTCTTATCTTGAAGGTAAAAGTATCATATGCCTGAGAAACATGAAGTCCAATAATTAAGTATTAAATTTATTTAAAATTCATTAATTATTATTATCCATGAGATTATTTCATTAACATATCTATGGATGGTTTTCATTCTTAGTTTATTGATCAAATGGAATGTGCTTCAGTTTCTCACCTTAACATATAGATTATTCCTTATCTAGTTATTTGAATGAAATGGGTTATAAGTTATTTACCTTTACATTTTGATTTAATATCATAAATTCATTATTTATTCGGTTGTACTTACCCTTACTGATCATTTGAGCTCACCATTATTTCGTTTCCTTTCATTAAGATATAAAAAATAAATATTTGAATGTACTTTAATGGATGCTATTAATTTAGTTTTATTATGTATCATGTTTTATTTTCTATTTCCCAATATAATATGGGTATCATTTATTTAATTTGGTTTTCCAAAACCTCTAAACTTTTTGGTCCCTTGGGATTTGATTCTGTACCTATGCCAATGTAATAAAGTAATCCACTGACTTTGGGCTTCTTGGGTCATGGCGTTATAGTTGGTATCAGAGTAGGTTTAACAACAAACTTGGAAACTAGATTTAGAAAACTTATATTAGGAAACACAACCCTAAGGTATAATTTGAGGATAAATATAGAATAAAATCCGAAAATTTTGGTAAGGTAGAGATTATGTGGGTATTCTTAGAAATACATCCCTGTATGGATACTAAAAGTGGATGTCATTCTGGCATAGATATACCTAGGGGTAACAACTATGACAAGGTGCATCGAGCCTAAATCGAGCATAATTTGGTACACAAAAATGGGCCTTAATACACAATTGGTTTGACACTCTAAGGGGATATACTTAGGATAATTAACATTTTTTAACAGACCAGTATGAATGATTTGAATGAAAAGATATCCCCAAAGAAACCATATTAATTATTATGAGATTAGCTATGAATAAAATTTTCAATTTAGGTTAAGTGTTATGACATATTTAGAATTATAAAAGGTTTATAATTTTATGAGCTAATATATTGTATTCCATTTTTTAGAAATGGAACCTAGAAGGAAGAAGTGCATCAATTCTCATAGATGGTGTAGAGGATTCCCTAAAAAGGAAGTCAGTATAGCTGGTATTGGAACTGAGAAAGTTTTGGATATATTATATAATATTAATTAGGTTTTGACACATAACCTTGATTGAATGGAGAAACCTATTCCATAAAGATATTCTATGATGTTGGATCACTTTATGTGACATAATCCACTATAATTTAGTTGGAATATTGAACCAATGGAAAATGGGCAACGGAATAAATATTTAGAAAATATATTCATGGAATTAGGATGTGGTGGAAAGAAAAAGGATACACTTGTAGTGTTTTGTCTCAATGGAGATGCTGATCATTGGTGGCCGTTGATCCAAAATACTAGGGAGGAAGAGAAAATAGAACTCATAAATTGAGAATATTTTAGGGACACATTTTTTGAAAAATATTCCAATTATTAAAAAAACTAATATGAAGATAAAGTTACTTAGTTTAATGAAAAAATATGAAGAAAGTGTTTCAGAGCATGAATCTACCTTTAAAAGGTTAGAAAGGAAAGCTACAGATTTCATACACAACACAGAGTGAAAGATTGATCATTTATTTAAAGGACTTAAGCCATGTTTCCGAAGGGGGTTTGTGTATCAAACCAATTCTTAATACGATGAAATAGTTTTATATGATATCAAGACATAGAAAAAATTCTACAAGTCTTATAACTTCAAAGGTATTTAAGAGAAGAAGATAAAGGAAGATAAAATAACAAATAAAGGGAAGAAAGGAAATAAGGATTTTCCCACATGTGATAACTATTGAAATAATCACCCTGGTAAATGTTTCAATGGATTGGGAGTTTTTTATAAGTGTGGAGAAAAGGGTCACCAATAAAGATAATGAAAAGTAAATAAGGGAAACATTACTATTTAATGTTAAAACTACATGGATATGAGACAATATGAAAATGAATGCCAAAAAATCTATTAAGGAGGGAGGGATCAATATTAAATATATCTCCACCACCATGAAATGAATGCATCAGAAGATTACTTGGGAAGATATTATGTGGGATACTCTTTGGGGTCATTTCACTCAACTAAAATACAATAGAAATCTGGAGAATTCAAGGGTGTTTTCCTCTTCCCTTTGGCGTGCTATACAGATGAATGTTACAACCCTTTAGGAGCATAGAATATGGATCATAGGGAGAGACAACATTAGTTTATGGAATCAAAATTGGGCTGGTTCCAAGCTGGGCTTTCATGGGTGTCCAGTCCCTGATATCACTTTTAGGCAAATTAGCACTTATCATCAGTTTATTAACGCTATTCTAGATGACACACAATGAAAACTATTTGAAATGATTACTATGAATCGTGACCCAGACCTATGTGTTTTCGATACTTCCCTGGTGGGTGACTTCTCCATTAATGAGTATTGTCATCTCTTGGTGACTGATTCAGGTTCAGACGGATAGAGTGAACTGCTTTGGTGCAAGGAAGCTCCCACCAAGCTTAATTTTATCTTGTGGTTTATAAGGAACCATGCCATATCCACTGATGATAATGTGAAATAAAAAGTCATCTCACTAGTTTCAAGGTTCACTTTATGCTCTGATCCCCAGGAGGAATCCACGATCCACCTCTTTTTTAAAGGTGCTTGGGCCCGATCAGTTTGGGAGTTCTTCAGGGTTGTGTCTGGTTTTTATCTACAAGTGAATAAGGGAATTTTTTTCTCAACTCTTTGTTCCAAGTTTAAAATAAATCCACTGAAACAAAGGCACATGTACTTATCCTCCTGGCCAGGTGCTGGTGCATTTGACATGCTCAGAACTGTATGCACCATGAGAGTATTTACAGCTCACGGACAACTATTATCTTTAGATCATGCTCCCTGATTATTGATCTTGATCATTTCATGAAAAATGGGGATGATTATCCTTCCTTAAAAGGCCTTCCAGCGTGTAGATCATCCCCGTTTAGAGCCTCATAGGGTCATTGGGCACATTAGATCCCACCTCAAACTGGCCTCAAACTCAACACGGATGGCGCCTACACGATGGGAATCATGCCCGATGGTGGTTTTATCAGGGACCCCTTTGGTTCTTCTATTATATCCTTTACAGCCTTATTTGGAAATGGAATCTCTCTCTAATCAGAGGCAAAATCTATGCTCATAGGTCTTATGATCTACCGAGAGAAGAACATTACCATCTCGGCCATTGAAACAGACTCCACTTCTATTCACCGTGCTTTACAAGGTTATGACAGAACTCCCTAGTGAATTTAATACATCATCCATAAATTCCACAATCTAATTTCCAATCACGCAGAAGTATTTCACATATGGTGGGAGGGAAATAGGGTTGCTGATTTTCTTTCCTCTATGGCTGTTCATTCTAACATGCACACTTGTTAATCTAGCTTAGGTTCCCTTACCACTTTAAGCATGGCTTTGGTCATTGGGGATTCCCTTGGAATCTACTATTTTAGACCCCCGTGACCTCTCTTCCTTGGTCCCATTGTCTTTTTTCTCTCCTCTTTTTATTGGAATAAAATAAAAATATTTTTGGTGTTGAAAAACAATTCCCAAGAATGAAGGGGATCTACCATAGAAGAGGCCAAGGGGAGAAGTCCAAAATTATGTTATTGATATAACTGAAGTGGGATGATTACTATTATTGTGTATTTGGATCCAAGAAATATGTTGTAAGAGTATTCAATTGATGATGTTATGAAATATATAAGTATTTTACTGCAATAATTTTTCATTAATGATTTGAGATCATATGTTGAATAGTACCAAGAAAAGTGATTAGTTAGAGATTTAAAAATTTTATAAAACACATGGTTGATGGAAAGATAACCCTTAATATGTTTCTGATGTCAAGAAAATGATGTTTGGATAAAGAGATGATTGATATAGATAAATTAAACTGGATTCAACTAAATACCATGGAAACAATTCTAAAGTTTTGGATCATAATATTTTAAAAGTTTAACCATTTATTAAATGGTTTAAGTATAATTTTGGAATATTTTTTAGAGATTATTATATTACATCACTATTTGTTGTAGCCCATGTTAATAGATGAAGTAGAAATAGTTCAAGGCACAATAAAAGGATAATATTATGTTTATAGAAATATATATTTACTTATATTCATAGAGAGTGAAGGAATTTATCAACTATATGAAAAGGGTCTTAAAACAAGAATGTTGTCTAATTATCATCATATTTTATGATATCAATGACTGTTCTTTTACACTTATGTGGTTTATGACCTTGTGGTTGTTAGCCTTCTCTAGATCACCCACTTTCTTATGATCAATGTCCTCTATCAGTCTCCATAAATATGTGATATTTAAAATTTTCTTCCATGTCCATGTTTTCAAAAATGTTCTCCCATTTTAAAGCCTAGTTTTGTAGCGACCTTATCATTTTTCCCTCTTATTAATTATATGTGTTATTTACCCTATTTATGATGTGGGTTTTTCAATAATAGTATTATTAAATATCAATCCATAGATTATCAAGATCAATTTTGAATTGAAAGGACACAATTTATTAAATATAGAGATAATGTAACACCCCAATACTTTATTATATTTTCCTTTTCGAATAAATTTAATTTTGTTGCTAGTTTTCTTTATATGCACCACTAATTTAAACTTACGCTACACACAACATTGAGAATAACTTGTTTGATGCACACAAACTAACATAGAAAGGAGTATTACATACTGAATTTATGATGTATTTGATAATTTAAATAGATATATTCTTTTAATTCACACAAAACTGAGTTATCTTGTGTTACACATAAGTGTAATTTTTCAGTAGTTTTCGCTACACGCAAGACCGAGTTTTACCGAACAACAATATACTATTAAGATATTATTATTCAATATAGTAAGATACAACCTAGATGTTAAATTGATGAATATAAATATAAATAAATAATTTATAAATATATTTTTTCTAATTAATTTGTTAACAACTAAATCAAAATGAATATAAAACAAATTGAAAATATATGAAAAGTTTTGATAAAGAACTATTGTTATGCTTCCAAAGAAATTTCATCATAATAAATTAAATTAATTACTTTTAGGGAATGATATTAATGAAATATATAATATATATTCAATAAAATATTTTTTATTTTTATCCAATAGATTTTATAGGAATAAGATAAGAATAAATCCAGTTTTTCGCTTAAAAATGTTATTTTTTTTTTGAAAAATGAAAATTTCCCGCTTTTAACAGTGAACCTATTTTAAATAGAATTTTTGGAAATTTTATAATTTTTATATATAAAAATAAACTTAATTTTCAAAACATAAACATAAAAATTAGGTTAGGGTTATTTTTTTTGGTATTTTACTGAAATATTTCATTTTTTGACAAATAGTGAAAAATACTAAATTTTAATTCAAAAATGGTTTTTTGTATAATTTATTTATAAGTTTAAATTATGTTTTTTTTGTTTTTGAAGTTAAATTAGATCTATTTTACATAAATTAATCTAATTTAGGTCATTTAAATTATTTTCACTTTGAAATTGGATATAAAAACATAAAAAACCTTTTACATTTTTACTTAAAAACCCACATTATAGTCTCATCTACAAGATTAAATTTAAATTAATTTATGAAAAGTATGTGATTTGAATTTAGGAAAATGGATTCCATGTTTTTAATATGAATATTTTATAATTTATATTAAGTTCAACTTTGTTTTTTACTAAAACATTGGTGAAATTGATTAAAATTAATTACAGTGATTAAGAGAAAAATTAGTTTAACAGAGGACAAAACCTTAAACATAAGACCCAAAATAACATATAAACTTGTCAAAAATCCATTTTATGTCCATATTTTGACACTTTACTCCATTTTATCATATTTTTACCATTTCTTGAGCCACTTGTAATAGGAAAATGTGGATGGAATTCCCTTTTCAAAAATTTACAAGAATGTCACTCCTCCTCCACTATAAAAAGGCACTCACCCCTTCCACTTATTCACACATATAAATCTTTTTATATCTCCCAAAATATAACCAAATTAGATAAAAATTCCCAACCTCAACCTATAATCCTCACCTTGGGTATAAATTTATCCAAGTAATCCCTTTAGTGCAAACCAAAAGGAGTTACCCAAAGAAGAGGTAACATCCTTCCTCAAGCTCTTTTGTTTTATTTTCATTATCCTCCCCCTAAAATATTCTTATTATATTCTAAAATAAAAACCTCCATATACAAAATATACCAATATTTTTTTCTAAGGGTTATACCTACACTTATACAGACTTCCATCTAATGGATAACAAACTTACAGTTTATGTGTACGCTGAACTACCACCTCACAAAATGATATCATTCATTTTTCCTTTACCACCTATCATGGGTGAAAATTATGCTGGAAAAATTATTTATGAATGATATAAATGATATTTATAATGTCTTTATTCTTATTTAATTCAGTATTAACACATACCTTTATGCACTCCATTTTGTGGGAATATGATAGCATCATTTTTGGAAGTGTGGACTACTGCCTCCTCAAAGTGATGTGATTCATTCACACTATACATGAAATATATAAATGATGGTTTTAATTAAAAATATGTAAAATAAATGTCATATATATTATATTCATAACATAATTACCTTTATGTAAACTTAATATATTATTTCTTTATTACCCTTTTCACACACAAAAAAATGACAATGTAGGTCATGGAGGTGTGGAATACCACCTCCACGACACGATGTGATTCCTTTTAAATAAAAATAATTATATATATACATATATATTATTAAATAAAATTTTATTTATAATATAATTATCATTATAAAAATATATAGTTTTACTTACCTTCCTTCCATAATGATCACTGAAAAATAGGAACGTTACTCATGCGTACGTATAGCCTACTGTCTCCATGACTGTAACGTTGGTTCATTTTTCAAAAAAATCATTCATGATTGGTTTTAAAAGTATAATTTATATATAAATATGATAATAATTTCATGATTATTATTTTTGATATGTTTATATAATGGCCCCTTTGACCATAGTTGACCTACCAAATTCATTTTTGAGACATAAACCAAATATGGTCAAAACAAATGACGTAGACTTAATTATTTAAGTAGTTGTTTAAAAAATTATAATAAGTGAAAAAAAATTAATGGTAAACATAAATTTTTTATAAATTATGTAAATAATTAACATAACTTTAGTATTCATGAATATAAATACACACGTGACAATTCAAACTCAAGTTAAGGATTTTCATCTCAATTTACATTCCATTGAGACTTATTTGTTACTATACAAAAATTCACTTTATTATGGTGTATATGCCACGAATTTGTCATTTAATATCACGTTTCACTCATAATTCATGTAATTTTATGTTTTATTTTGAATTATCTTACCCAATGAGTTTAGCTTGAAAATTTCAAAGTGATAAAATTTACCTTTGCAATCTTAATTTCTTTTGTGATTGTTAACTTTCTCCTGAGAAAATCACTTTATTATAATAATTTTTCATTTTATATTTACTTAAATATAAAAATTCTTGGGTGATGGATATTATTATTTCCTAAAACATACATCATATTTACATACGGTGTTCACTTTAACAATTATCTGATTAACTGGGTAATTATTGATAAATCAATATCTTATATTCAATACAAATACATTTTGATAAGGCCCATTGTTTTTTAATTAAATAGATTATTCTATATATGATGAATTATTTTAAAATAGAATACATAGGTTGGGTACGAGTTAATATAAGACCTCTGGGTTGGGGACCGATTAATGTAATCCCCTCAATGTATCAATAATATCATGAGATGAATCAGTTAGCCACATTAGAATAGTTTAAACTGTCTTATCTTGAAGGTAATGGTATCATGTGCCTGAGAAACATGACATAAAATAATTAAGAACTTACTTTATTGAGAAATAATTTATTATTATTATCCATTATATTATTGCGTCAACTTATATATGGATTCATTTCATTACCAGTTTGTTAATTAAATGACATGTGTTTCAGTTTCTCAGCTTTCTATATTGATTATGCCTTATATAGTTATTTTAATGGAATGTGTTATCTGTTATTTACCTCTAAATGATGATTTAATCTCATATATTCATTATTTATACCACTATACTTACCCTTACTAAGCATTTGAGCTCCTGTTTATTTTGTTTCCTTTCCCCAAGATATGAAGAAGAAATCATTAAATGAGATATCAAGGATTCTATTCATTTAATTTTTATTATTTATCCTGTTTTATTTTATTTTTCCCAATTTAATATGGGTATCATGTATGTAATCTAGTTTTTCAAAATTGATATAATACCCATTCCCTTTTTGATTTGATGATATAACTATACCAATGCAATAAAGCAATGCACCAACTTTGAGCTTCTAGGTTTGGGTCATTACACTTAACCTCTATTTTTTAATCAATTTTATAAGCAAAAATTTAGTTTTTGAATATAGTTTATTTATATTAGGTTTTAGAGTTATGATTACTTTAATTCTCTCTTGAGTAAAATCTCCTCAAGTAGAGGGACTTGGGTTCGGACTACCTATTGACCTAGAAAATTATTCCTTTTCTACAAAGGTGAATGAGGTTGGATATCTATTACTCTAGGATTACTCATGTGGAGATTCTCAATATCATATAACTCTATTAAATTACATGAAAATATCATGTAACTTATTCTTATGAGTAATTGAGATATGTATGAATATGTTTTTCTTCTATTTTTGGGTGAATAATACAAAATTTTGGGTTGTGTAAAGAGTTACACATTAATACGATTTAGAAATATTGATTTGGTTTGGGGAATATGATTCAAAACTAAATCAATAAAACCATGAATATATAAAGATAATAACATGAGATAATATTATGAGATTGAATCCACTTCAAATAATAAGTGTTAGATTCATTCCAAAGAAGAACTTTTCAATACCTCAATCATCCAACCAGGTAGGTTTTTCTAAATAAGGGTTCCCATGGATTATATTTTATAAGTAAATAAAGTAATGGGTGACATTGGACCATCATTGGGATAGTTTTAACAAATAAGGGTTCCCCTGGATTTTCTTTTTCTTGCATGTTCTTGGTGTTTTATTTAGGCTACAATTATCTTGGAACCCTTAGAATGGATACCATAGGAATAGAGTTGGGTTTATCTATTTGACGGATTAGAAAAATTGTTGTCTGCTTAACTATACAAGAGTTATATATGATATTATTTTTATGATTCCATAACTAAATAGATAAGTGGTGATATGAATGCTAAAAAAGACTAATTTCTTAGTGAAATATGGATCTTGTCCCGCTAAATGGATATGATTTTTTTTTAAAAGGGATCATCATTTTAGTGGGATCCCATTTAATAAAAGTCCTTATTAAGTAGTAATAAAAGATGGTACTCATCTGATAAAATATTTTGTAATAGATGGATAACATGATCATCATCAATGTAAACTTTAAGATTAATCCTTATAAGTATAAGATTAATGTAAACGACTCCTATGACTAGTGATTTAAGAAAAGTTGTTAAGGAAAAATCAATGTGTTAGAATAATCCATTACTTAGTAATCATGTGTTGAAATAGGTCAATAAGTGAATATAGATTATTATGAATAATATAATGATTAAATTATGGTTTCAAAGGTGTTATATTCTAAATGATATATTTTTATTTCAAATACTAAATGTGATTGGGTATGATAAATGATATTTAATGTGATTGAATATGTTAATGATTTGGTGACACTAAAGGTTTTCTTAAGGCTCATTCTGATAAAAATATGATATGGAATATAATATTTACAAGTGTTTTAAATTTTCCAAAGTTTAGAAGGTTATAAATAACTGAATATTAGATCTTTAATGTTTGTTTCAAGTAATGGAGTAATGTAATTGTTGCATTGATAACCTGGATTCTTCAATATTGGATAAAATTTTTATAATATGTGTATTATTATCTCATTTAGATCTTGATAATGGAAAATAATTTTTTTTTGGATAAAATGAGATACATATTTTTAATACACATAGTTTATGATTTTTTCAATTCTATAATTTTTTATAGAATACTAACAAATAGATTATGCTAATTAGGGAATTTATCATATTTTAATTTATATAAATGTTAGAACAATTTTAATGAATCGATTTTTTTTTAAATGATATTCTCAAAGTATCGAGAATAAATGAACTAGGTATGTGATGTATAAGTTTTGGTATTATATATACTATTATAAGAGGGTAAAAAATTCAAACAAAAAGAAGATAATTTGAAAGTTTCAATATTGATTCTTCAAGAATTAGGTCAAGGTCATTAAAACCTAGGGTTGTCAGGAAGTGAGAATAATAATTCTTTTTTATTGTTTTATTTATAATATAGAAAGGAATTTCAGAAACTCCATATAATTTACATGTCAGATATAGGTTTTATAGAAATAAATTATTTAATTTTTATGGGTATGTGATACTTAATGTATATTTTACTGCTGTTTTAAATATACAGGAGATCAAAATCAAAGAAGACTTTATTTAACCTATAATTTACATTCATGTTATAAAACAAGGATTTTATACATCAAATTTTAATGTAAAATAATGTATCAAACTTAAATTAATATAATTAAGAGATTTATATCTTCATATAATTTATTTTATAAGATAAGTGAAGTAGTTCAATAAAAAATATTTGTTATGAAAAAATTGAGTTGAATAATTCTATACATGGTTTATGATTCATTAGACCCTATAACATACTTGAAAATAAGAGATGGGTAAAAGTGTTAATCTAGAAATTTGTTAAAATATGAAGGAATTTTATTTTGTCACCCATTGATGGAATATTTTACAGAATTATATTCTTTTCAAGAAAAATTATTCAAACACATATAATATAATATACAATATGAAAATAATAGTTTATTTATTAAATATTCATACTAAAAGGAAATAAGTTTTATTTCCTAAAAAATGATTTTCATATCTTATAAAGATATTATTAAATAATATAGAATCTAATAAGCTAGTGGGAGTATGGTAGGACTTATAGAAGTTCAAATTTAACAACTAAGTATTATACCAGTATAAGATTAAAGTGTTTTTCACTTGATATCCTAAAGATTTTAGGATACGTGATGATAAAGAAAAATGTAATGAGTTACATTTAGTTATTGTGAATAAATGAATAACACTATTTCCTATAGGATTGAATTAATAGAATTAAAAATTTAATTTCTTTTGGAATCCTAAAAGAGTTTATGTTATGAATATAAATAGAAATTTAAAGAGTTACATTAGTTATCGTAATAGAGTAAAGGTCACTTAATCCTAAAAGGGTTTAGGATATGCTAGTAAATTAATAATGTAAAAGTTACATTATTTGTAAATTTTAAAGGAAAATTTTAATTTAAAGAGTTCTAAAGATGATTATTATTCATATAGAAAGAGTTCTAAGTAGAAATTATAGTTTTACATCATAACTTTTAGTGCTATAAAGTTAAGTCATTTTAAAATGTTCAATGAGTTGAATAGTTAGGAATATGATTCTTAAATATCACCATTATTCAAAATGTATTACTTTATAGATGTTTTTTACTAAATATTTATTGGGAGGGTTTTATTATATGGTCACATAGATATGTGGCATGAATTAACATGCATTTAATGAGTTAAGAAAACCCAAAAAGTGTAGTGAACATAAGGCTGATCTGGTAGTTTATTATATATTATATGATAAACTGGTGCTTATTTCAGGTTTGTTAAATATTCTTAAAAGGGTTTACATGTATGGAATATATTAAAATATATAAAAGGAAATCTCCACTTTATCATTCTTTCACATTAGTTGCATAAATTCATATATATATTTATGAATTTCATGAAGTGTAATGATAATTTACCTCTCAAATAATGACTTTGAGTTATCCATAACTGATGTTCATCCTGAATTATTATATTATATGATGAAATATTAAGGTTAGTGTGATTATTATTCTTGTATAGAGATACAAAATATGCCCATGAGGCATAAAAATAGTTTTTCCTCTAGATTAACTACTAAGTATACTATATAGAGTTTCATAAATATGTATTTGGTATAATAGGGGTGTACAAATCATATTTGAGTCCCCAATACCTAAAGTTTGGGAGATACCTAGCATTATAACCTTTATAATCTGATACCCTACTTATTGAAGTCTACATGTTAACTTAGTTAATATGGGGGTGGTTGGGTATGTTTCTCATCATGTCATCAGTTGATGCTCAACTAAGATGTGTTTTTAATTCTCATATAATGAGTATAAGATTTAGTCCCTCGATTGAGATAAACTATAGAGAATGTGCTTGAAACTATAAAGTACATATTATGTGGTTATCTATTTTGGATGAGTGATATGTGATGTGATCATCTATTTAGATGAATGAAATATGATGGATTCATCAAAAAAATTATTCAACACTCTGAGAATTGGGAATAAATGAGTAGTCTATATTGAATAGACATTCTCCATGTCCCATGGGCACTCGATTTCTTAGACAAATAGAAAACATGAGAATGTATGTTTGTATATAGTGCAGACTGGTGGACACATGTATATAGGTATATGTGTTTGATGGAGATCATGTTAGATTCGTTTATAGATTTTGTATAATTGATTTTTCTCTATAGGATTATCTTTTATTATATTTATGAATCAAGAGATTCATATTTGTTTTCAATGATATAAATTCACATGGGGCCACACTTTGTATCTAACTGAATGGGGATTGAGTTTGACTCAGATAGGAACTCTAAAAGAATTTTAGAGTAATTAAAAACATGTTTTGAATGATTACTCATAAGGTATTACATATGATTTGATACAAGGTGAAGTTAATGATAACTTTTCAAAAGTATTTTTGAAGTTATTCAAAAGATATTTTGGATGTATTTTCATAAGTTATTATATATGATACAATATAATATGAAATGGAAAAAATTATATGAGGATTTTTTATGAGTGTGATATTATAGGATATATCCCTAAATCCTTATATATATATATATGATATATACAAATATTTTTTACATGAATACAAATTACGATTTTCATGCATTATAGGGTATATTATTCCATATAGGCTATGATTACGTTAATGATCCATGACCAAGTCACCTCCCCATGATGGTTATCTTTTGATAAGATGTTTGTTGGTGTCTTATCAAGTTAATTACCCTAATAGGTGGTGAGGTGGGGGGGGGGGGGGTTGGGGGTGAATCAGTGAAGCATATATTTTACCACTTTAATCCCTTAATAATGATCTTTTCTCACAATGCAAGGAACATTCCTTTCCCCCCTTAATTTTTCTTGATAAGCGATGAAAGTAATAAATGGAATATAAATAATTTTACTTATTTACCCCTAGTCATGCTCGTACATGGATCATAAAGTTGACGATGTAATAGAGAACACTAATTTATTTGGTTTATAAAATGGAGTGGTCTCACTAAACTTTCAAACTCACTAATCACACAAGATTAAAAGGCTCACTACTTTTCAAAAAAGTGAGGAACTTACTGTTACTTTTGTGACCTCATATATATTTCTCACAAGATTAATATTTAAAAATAATTCTAACATGGTATGTATCTTCTTCACCTTTTGATGATTTTCCAATAATAAAATTCTCCTTTAATTCCTTCCTTCTTCCTAACTATCAATCTTCTAGTAAGATCTTTGAAAAACTCGTTTGAAGTTTTTTTTTTGTTTTTAGAGCCCCTTATATATTTTATTTTCAATAAAATAGTTAGGATTGAATCCTATTTACCTATTATTGTTAAAAGTGCCCCCTATTATTAATGGTGTCTTAATATTCTATTAAATCTAAAATAGAAACCTATAAATCCAAGAAATAAATCCCTCTTTTAGTTTCTGTCCAAAACTATGGGCTAACTGAAATTTCTTGGCTATAAAGTGATCCTAGATTATATGATGTATACAAATGTTTTATTTTATTTTCTATAACATAGCATTATTCACTATGGAATTTAATAAACTTATATGACATGGATAGGTGTATTCTGGCATAACAATTTGTTGTTGACTAAATATACACTTTTTGTACATTAAATCCTCCATTACTATCCCATGATCTAAAAGACATAACATCATTTAACTCATTGACTCACCAAACTCTCTACCTGATATCCAATTCCACTACGATATGAAATCCTTTAGGATAATAAACATTAATTCAAATGATCTACCATTATCACTTATCTAGTTCACAATTTAGATTCTGCAGTATTCTTGTCTTTTATCTAACAAGATTACCATGTATCCAAATATCCACGATGTAGGAACTCTTGATTTTGTAGTGATAATAAAATCATCAACACTGCTTATGGACAACCCCTACACTATGCTTCATTTGACCTCAACATTACTAAACAACATCAAATCCCACATTATAATTCATTCTAAAATCACATCACTATATAATAAATTACATCCCTCAATGTATCATTCAAGAAAGAATGGTGCTGATGATTTCCTACAACCTCGTGTACCACCCCACATGTGAGGGGCTAAGAACCACATCTCACAACTTCACATACGACATATCCTACCTTTACACACAACTATTCCTGCATGCATGGGTGATCACATACACATGTGCTTCTTATTAGCTAGCTCGACTATGTGGTGCCTGAGCTTGACCACAAGAATGTCTGGAGGCTGCTCAAGTGATAGCCTTGAGTGGGATTGATCATATTTTTGGACCCTTCCAACCATAATTTCAATCTATACATGGATTCTATGTCATGTAATATGTTTTAGGTTCCCTATGTAGTCTACCATGATATACTCTATGATATAGTATACTTCACTAAAGTACATAATTCTCAAAGTCAACACATTCTACAACACGATGTATGATTTGTAGTTTGGGTTATATTATCCAGATAGATCTATTCTTGAATATATTCCAGTCACTCTATTATGAGGATGTGTCAACATGAATCCATAATAATACTTTAAGTATTATATGAATCTTCATTAACTTTTCAAAATAAAATTCAAAAACCTTAGAAGAGGTTTTGGGAAACAATATCCCCCTTTGGATTTGTTCAAAATTCCAAAAAAGTTAAGTACAATCTACCACTTCATATTTGACAATGAAAAAAAACACACTTGAACAGCTTTCTGATCCTTTTCCTTCAAATATTTCACCAATGATTAATCGATCATAAACTTTAAGATCATGTGAGACAATGCTTGATGTGAGAAACATGATTTAAATGAAATAATTCTCATATGATAACACATAATTGGATTTAATGCTATAAACCTCCATCACATGACTTCAACCCCCATATTTTCAAACAAGCACTTCTCCCCTGAGTGGTGATTCTCCCCCTTTATCCAACATATCTTATTCCCATTTTAATTTAACCTAAATATCAATTCCATACATACGTAAAAATGATAGTTAGAAACAATTAGCATGATCAGAGTGAATAAAGTATACCTTTATCTTGAAATAATTCCTCCAAGGAAGTGGGGGTCCTAAATCCAAGACCATCTAAAGAGATAAATTCAGTTAGAATCTAAGTGATAATTGATGTATTTTGAAATATAGTTTGGGTAAATATTTTTTCATGATATCTTAAACTTGATCTTGTGCTAACACATACTCTATCTTAACAACTTTTTACTCCACCATCTCCTTCAAGAAATGGTACTTTATTTTTATACAATTCATCTTCAAGTGTTGAATGGGGATTTTGCTTATATTTATAGCATTGTAGTTTTCATATATAATTGTAATTGGAGAAACCAAATCAATTCCATTATCTTCATGTTCTTATTGTATGCATATCAATTGAGTCTATTCTTGATTTTCCACCACATATTCATCATCTATAATACTTAAGTTTATATAGTCCTACTTATTTATTTGATAATTAATTAAAGATATTCCAATGTAGAATATAACTTCAAAGTTAGATTTTGTATAATCAACCAAACCGACCAAATTGGAATTCTTTTAGCCCACCAATTGATGCAATATTTTTTTTAAATTGTAAAACCCATAATCTAGTATATAATTGATATATAGAAGTATCTATCTCATATGTCTAATATTAATTTCCTTGGGAAAATTCTAATATATTGAAGATTAACATTTAGAAAAAACATTGTCTAGATGAGTGAATTTCATGTAAAGAAGGTCTCAGACACTTCACCTATAGAGTGTCACATTCTCTTTCTCACCTTCACCATCTTTAGAAAATTTCATTTGAGTATTCACTAGAGTATAAATTAGTTTGGAATCTTCCTTTTGAAATCCTTTCATTACCTCCGTGGATTATTTGGTTTGGGTGATAAATGGACCTTCATTATTTTGAATCATTTTCAACCAATAAAGAATTAAAATTCACTAATCAAATACATTTAAAATTTACACATAATTAAATTTGAAAACTACTTTCATTGTATCTCATCCAAGCCTCAAAGCATTATGTCATAAATATATATAAATACCACCATCCACTTCCTTTTCACCTTTTTTTATGTAGAGGTTATGATTAACCTCTGCTCTATGAAAACCAAGTATCTTTAAGTACTGATCCAACCTTGAGTACCAAGCCTGTGGTGCTTGTTTCAACCTGTATAATGATTTACTTAATTAGTGAACCTTATTATCATCATAATCAATGATAAAAACATCCAATTTACCAATTTATACTTCCTCTTCAAGGACTATATTAAATAATTTTGATTTGATGTCCATTTTATATGATTTAAAACCATTTTCACAGTAACTTCTACAAATAATAAAATGGTTTCAAGATTGTCCATTGATGTAAATTTTTCAACAATGTAGATCCCATAAATTTGGGAAGAACCTTTAGAAAACCCAATCAGTTCTGATCACATTTTTTAGCCTTGAGACAATTTCCTGACTCTATTTTTTCCAATTTAATCAAGATTTTCATTCATGACTTTGACCCAAATTACATCTAGGGTAGGATCATCAAATGACTTTGGTTTCACCTAAGACAATAATTAATTTTACTATTTCCCCTTCATCTTTCAAGTTTCAACTTGGGCTATCTTGTCACCCATTATGTCACTATCAGTGATCTCAACTATACTAAAATATTTACATAAACTAGTAGTTCCCTCTAAAATTTTCTCATCATCAGATCTCTCATTGGAATTTATTTCATCCCTTTAAACTCCCCATAATCTATACAAATCATCATCATTATCTACCTAAAATTCTAGATTAACTCTATGAAAATTATGCTCATTAACAACTGAAATATTCTATCCAAAATCTTAAACTTTCTAGTTTTCAGTCACAGTCACATAAAAACTTTTAACTATTTTCCTAGATATTTTTTTGTATCAATGATAATAAATTATCTTGAAAAACATATTCAAGGAATATCAATTCATCACCATGTGCTTCAGAAATTCTATTCTTCTCCATGTTTATAATGAATCAATTACTTCCAAATACATAGAAGTATTACTGCATAAGATTCTTTCCATAACACATCTCATACAGAGTCTTTTATTCATTTAGATATAGAAATTCCTAATTTGATATATACACTACAATTAAAATTTATTTCTTTTAATAATTCTAAATTAGGGATTTTTCAATGATCATAGTTTGAGCCTTGTTTTTAATAATATAATTTCTTCATTCGACAAATTTTTTTCTTAAGGAGTTATCACTATTAGAACTTGATATTGAATCCCATGTTTTTCTATATAATTATCCACTTGAGTATTTGTAAATTTCATACCATTTTTAGTGTGATTTTTTTTAATTTTTACCCTAAGTATCATTTTAGTCTTTCTTAGGTATCTAGTGATGCACTTGTACCCTTCCATTCCAAATAATCTAAAGTAGTGCTATATCCCATTCTTCTATAAATGAAAATTTATACCTTATAAAATTGGTATACCTTTGTGGTTCAACACCAATAATAATTCCATGATTCTGAGATATAAAACATCACCCAAAAAACCTACCCTATGATACAAATTACTGATATATTATTAAGGGAATTTACTTGGGGGCATGAAGTAGGATAACACAAATTTTAACCTTTGAATCCCTTGATCATGATATTATTATTTAATTATGAGGAAAAATATTTTTCTATCTATTAATTTATATTTTTAAACAATGAAATAAATAAATGGTATATAGATAATTTTAATTGGTTCACCCTAAATGGGCTAGTACAAGGAGTATGAAATAGATGATGTGATGATGTACCAAAATAATAGGGTAGACTACTTCTTTTGGTTTACACAATGGAGCGATCTCACTGACCCTCCAAACTCACTATTAAAACAATATGAGAAGGATTACTACCTCTCAACAAATATATGAATTCAACGTTTCCTTTTTATCTCCTTGATATTATTCAAAAGATGAAGATTTGAAAAATAAACCCAACAAGGTGCATCTATTTCACACTATTTGATGATTTTCTAGTGAGACAAATCTATTAGAATTCACATTTTCTTCCTTGGTCTCAATATTTTAGAAATATTTCTGAAAAAAATATCTGAAGCTTCATTTATTCTTGGAGTTTCATCTATCCTTTATTTTCAATCCAATGGTTAGGATATAATAAAATTTTCCTAGGATTATTCCAAGTTCTCCCTATGATTAATGGAATCTTAATGATTCATCAAATCTAAAATAAAACCCTTATAATCTAAGTAATAACTTCCTATTTTAGTTTCTAGATAAAATTTAATGCTAATTAAAGCTTCCTACCCATGACATGATCATGGATTCTAAGGTTCAATTATCCTTCTTCATGACTTTTCTACATCATAACACTATAAAATATAACATTGAATAACCTTTTGTGGTGTGGAAATGTTTCATGTGGCATAACAATCAGTAGTTGACTAGATCAAAACCTTTTACTCATTAACATCTCTATCACTCTCCAAAGATGTCCCGATGTGATCTATTTTAACTCCTTGACTCACCGAAATCTCTATAGTGTAGAAACTTCAACTACCACATATCCTACTATATGATAGGAAACATTAATTCAAATGATCTTTCGGCATCACTTCTCTAGATCACAATTTCGATTCTATGGTGTGGTTGTTTTTCATCCAATGGGACTATGGCATAGCCAACTATACATGATGTGGACACTCAAAATTTTCTAATGGAATAGAAAATCATCAAAAATTATTACTGATGGACCCTACACCAAGGTTCATTTGACTATGAAATGTCCAAAAAACTATGAACCCCACATCATACTTTCTTCCAAATCTCTAATTCTATATAATAAACTGCATTCGTTAGTGTATCATCCATGTTAGAATAGAACTAGTTCTCACCTAATGCCTCCCCTACTTCCTCTCACATGAGAGACTAAGAAACACCTATAAAGGTTTCACCTACACCATGCCAACATTCACTGTAACATCCCAAGTAAGTAATTAATAATATATATTCTTATCTATGTATATTTATGAATTATATAGTGTTTTAGAGGCTTAAAATGAGAATAAATCCAATCTTAAGCATGGAATACTCTAATATTTTTAAAAGATTGTTTTACCACCTTTTGATGGAGAACAATTTTTAAATCTAACTTTTGACAATTTTATAAGCTATATTTTTCAAAATAAACTTATTTTTATTATTGGGACATTGAAATTTACTTTGGATAAATTTCTGGTATTTTTCTGATAATGTTCATTTTTTTTAATGAATAGTGAAAAGTGTTGTATTTTAATTCAAAACCTCTTTTTAATATAATTTATTTATATAGTTAGATTATCTTTTTAATTGGTTTTAAAGTGAAATTAGAATATATTTTTACCATTTAATCCAATGGTGGTCATTGGAATTAATATCACTTTGAGATTGGACATAAACGAGTGTCAATCTTTTGATAGATATTGTTTCTTAAAAACACACTATTTGATTTGACAGCGGGATTTAATTATAAAATTAACTAATGCAACTTCTATTTTATGAATTTGGTAAAATAGAAATCATTTTTGAATTCGGAATATCAAATATAGCTTAGGGTGAATTTTTGGTTTTTTTCAGAAAAACCTTAATTTTTGATGAATAGTGAAACCACAAAGTGGTAGTTACAAAAACTGATTTTTCATTTAAATGGAACTTTACCACTTTTGTGATTTGAATTTAAAAAATCCAATATAAATTATTTTCATCATTATGTAAACTTTGGTTCAATGGGATGAAAATAATTTTTGATGAAAAGTAACTTTTAAGTTTTATTAATCGCGATTAAAGGTAATTAGTGTGATTTAAGGTAAAAATGATATTATAATAAAATGAAAATATCTTGACACTTGTCCTAACCTTATTGGATGTTTCATGGACGACCAAAAAAACCCATGGGTTGATTTTTGGGACCCCATGGAGCCACTTGGGTAAGATAATGACATTAATTCCTTTTATTTAAAGTAAAAGTAAAAATGACACAAACATGTATTTTTTACTAAAACAATTTTTACATGGGGTTATACAAGTTATATTTTTGACTATAAATAGTCATTGGAAATATAAAAATATTTACTATATCATAGTATTTTGTATAATTTTTTAGACATTAAATAAATTAAATTATTTATGACATCATGATGATGTAACGATTACCACATTATTTAACGATTTAAATAAAATGAAAAGATAATGTAAAATATAAGACCTACACATGTCAAAAACCAATTGTATGGGTGGATTTAGAACTCTTATCACCTTATCCTCTAAATACATCAATGTGGGACCTTTAAAATCCGAAACTCATTTGAAAATAAAGTAACATTTTATACCTTTCCAAGAGTGCCCCTCCTCTCCTCTTATAAAAGGCCCCCACCTCTACCTCCTTACCCACACCTCTCAAGCCTTTGGTTCGGCCAAGATCTGATCATTTTGTCTCTCCACATCCCTCTCTTCATCCTATAAGCCTTAACTTAGGCAGAAAGCTCTTCAAGAAACCCTTTAGGCTCAAACCAAGGGGAGTTGCCCGATTTAACAGTAAAGTCTTCTCTAGTGTTCTTTTGTTTTATTTTTCTTCTCCAACCCCCTAAACTCTTTTTATTAATTTATTTTGTAACAAAAAAAGTATCTTCAATATACTATTATGTTGTTATAAGAAGGATTCGAGCTACACTTACACACACCTTCATCTAATGGTTAAAGAGCATACTATTTCCGTGGATGGCGAATTTCTGCCTCATGAAACAATGATTGTTCAATATTCTTCTAAAACCATCAAAGGTGGCCACTAATATGAAAATATATTTATATATGATATATAATATGTTTATGTTTTAATTAATATTCTCTATTTTTAATTTATGGCATACCTTTATGGTTTCCATTATGGGTAAACGCGATATCTTCATTTTAGGATGTGCGGACTACCGCCCCCTCAAAGTGATTTGATTCATTAATACCATATGTGGTACATATAAAGGATATATTTAATGATATTATATATAATATAATGGAATTATAATATACCTTTATATCAATATGATTTCACTCCATTAAGTAAGAAATATAAATGAAATTAGCGTTCATGCGTACGTACGGCTTACCGTCTTCATGAACGGTGCATTTCATTTCTTACCTCTAAATGTTATGTAATATTATAAATGCATGTATACACTGGATATATATGATATATATGATATCTACATCATGAGTATAACTATGGATATAATGGATACATGAGCAACTTGTAATTATAAAGAGTTTATTTTTGACTCAAGTACCAATGATCGTTAAAACGACCGTTATTAACTTAAATAATTACATAGTGTTTATGACATTGTAATAAGTGATATAAAATGAATAATGAACTTGAAAAAGGTTCTTAAGCAAGTATAAATTAACTCAAGTTTATTATTCAGGACGTTAAAGAACGATCGAGTCAAGTTGGACACGAGGTATGGGACTTCGTCTCAATATCCATTCATTGAGGCATATTTTGTTTTATACACAACTTTCTTTTATACAATGTATAAACCCCTTTGACTTTTACGCTTATTAAAAAGGAATATTTTTTTATACGAAGCGTTTTACTAAACAACAAAAGGAATGTTTTTTTGTCGTACGTATGCGGCGACAATGACTTCTCCGCCACTATGGCCATTATTTGAGTTTCGGCTTCCTCAACAAGCCATAACCTAACTTTTTTTTTAAAATGAAAAATAAATACCATGTATTACTATTATTTTATTTTTGTATTGAAAATGGTTTTCATAATGTTTTTATTATATCAATGTGTTGTATTGATATCTTGTGATTGAAATGTAGAAATTTTATGTTTCCTTTATGCATGTTTTACGTGATACGATTATGTTATGGTTCTTAGGAATTGCTATGAAGACGGGTGGTTCTGTGATAAACTAAGGGCGGGTGAGCCCGATATAGCTCTCCAATGCATTGGGTAACGTGAAGGAGTTAAACGTTAAGTTTTCTCCAAAGAGATTTTAGGGAATATACTGTGATGGTTATTCCAAACGTAACCATGAGGGTTACTCCCAAGGTAAGAATGTTATGAATGCCTCAAGTCACCTTTATGTCTTATGATTTCTATGATTTATTCATGATTTGATGAGGTATGCTAATGTGCTTATGTTTTATGAGTAAATTATGATTTCATACATGGACTAATGTTTTCATTTCATACTTTTATATCCCTTACTAAGCTTTTTATGCTCATCCCAAGTTTTTAAAATGTTTTTCACAGGTCAAGGGAAAGGTACATGATATGATGATAGTGTCAAGGAAGTGTCAAGAAGGAATCCATGTTTTATTTTAAATATGATTCCGTTGATGGGAAAAATGAGTACTATCTTTTATGTAACGACTTTGTTTAAATGTGGAATGTAATGCATGTTTTATGATCTAATTATCTAAAACTCTAAACCTGAAAAGATCCTCAATGTGTATTCTTAAAGTAACTCAAGATTAAGTATTGTTTAAGGCTGGGGCCTTATATTTGGTATCAGAGGTCGGTTTAGATAACTTTATGAGTTATAATTCTATTAAATGATTATCCAAAAATATTTTTTTATGGTCAAATTGAAATGATATAGCATTTTAAGATTACCATGTTGCTTCATCTAAGACATGTTTGTTCCGAATGGTTTTCCGCAGAGGAAACAGGGAAGCAGTGCTAGGAAGGCATACAGAAGGAAATGAATTTCCGAATCAGCATCCTAAGATGGTCGGAATTGGAACTGAACAGTTTTTTGCAGTAATGGCGCAGTTGACTCAAGCGATAATTGGTGGTGGTATCCATGCACGAGATCAGCCAGATCAACCGCAGAGGAACATGTCAGTGGTGGAACATTTCATGAGGCAACATCCCCCATCATTCAGAGGATCATCTGACCCTATGCTAGCTGAAGAGTGGATTAAAGCACTGGAGAAGATTTTCAATTTCATGGGGTGTTTAGACAATCAAAAGGTTAGTATTTCTATTTACTGTTTGGAGGGTGAAGCGGATCAGAGGTGGTCGATGGTTAAAAATATCAGGGACACTGATGAGATTGATGCTCTCGATTGGGACGAATTCAAAGGTATGTTTCTTGAGAAATATTTTTCTAAGGCTATTTGACTTAGGATGGAAAAACAATTCTTGGAATTGAGGCAAGAGGAAGACTCGGTGGCTGCTTATGAAGAATTGTTCACTCGATTGGCAAGGTATGCTCCAAAATTTATCCGAGACCTTGATAGTAAAATCAATCGTTTTTACTCAGGATTAAAGCCAAAATATCGAAGGGCATTGGCTTCTCGTGAGTTAAAAAGTTATGAAAAGCTTGTTCGATGTGCTGAGAAGGTGGAAATGGAGTTTTCCGATGATCAAGTGTTCTATAAAAACCAACAGAAGAAGAGACCGAGGTGGTCGGAGAAAGGAAAGAATTCTTCAAAAAGGTCTGATGGTAAGAAAACTAAGTTTCCAGTTTGTGATAAATGTGGTAAAAGGAATGCTGGTAATGTCTTCTGAATTCTGGAAAGTGCTACCTATGTAGTAATATGGGACATAAGGCTCGTGATTGCACTGGAAAAGATCAAGGTGATGGTAAGACCAAATTTTATTTACAGTTAGTGAAATGTTTTAAGTGCAATGAGATGGGTCATTATGAAAATGAGTGTATGAAAAAGTGCTCGAGTAATGGGAAGCAGTTAGACTACAAGTAGAAAGGGGTGGTGAAATCCTTTGAAACTACTTCAGTAGATGTTGGGCCATCAAATGAAGTGGTATCAGGTACTTTGTTTGTTTTTTTAGATTATTCCAGTGTGTTGTTTGATTCGGGGTCTACACATTCCTTCATCTCTGAAAAGTTTTCTAGTAAAATGGGAATACCATCTCAAGAAATGACTCCTGAACTTGTGGTAAAAACACCTAGGGGAAATGTTGAGGCAAAAAGAATTTATAAGAATCTTTTTATCCTTATTCGTGGAAAGAACCTACTTGCAAACCTTATTGTTTTACCTATAGTAGAGTTTGATGTTATCTTGGGTATGGATTGGCTCTCTATTTACCATGCTAAGATTGACTGTAGAGCTAAAGAAGTTTCTTTTCAGAAATACTTTCAGTTTGTGTACAAGAATGAACCCTCACTATTGATAACATATCAAGAGGCCGAGAAACTTGTAAAATATGGAAATGAATGTTACCTTGCACATATTGTTGAAAATAAAGGAACTATTCAGATTAATGATGTGCCAGTGGTAAATGAGTATCCTGATGTTTTTCCTGATGAGTTTCCTGGAATAATACCAGATCGAGAAGTTGAATTTACTGTTGACTTAGTTCTTGATGCTAAGCCAATTTCAAAACCCCCTTATCGAATGGCTCAAATTGAACTTTTAGAGTTGAAGGAGCAATTGCAAGATTTATTAGAGAAAGGTTTCATTCGACCTAGCACATCACCATGGGGTGCTCCTATTTTATTTGTTAAAAAGAAAGATGGTTCTATGAGACTTTGCATTGATTATAGAGCCTTGAATAAAATCACTATTAAGAGAAAATATCCTTTGCCTCATATTGATGATTTGTTTGATCAGCTCCAGGAAGCTCAGTTTTTTTCAAAGATTGACCTGAGATCGGGGTGCCATCAGTTGAAGGTAAATGAAGCAGATGTTCTGAAGACCGCGTTTCGTACAAGATATAGCCATTATGAATTTGTAGTAATTACTTTTGGGCTAACCAATGCACCTGATGTATTCACGGACTTAATGAATAGAATTTTCCATGAGTTCTTAGATAAGTTTGTGGTGGTTTTCATTGATGATATTTTGGTGTTTTATATAAGTAAATAGGATCATGAAATACATTTAAGGGTTATTTTGAAAACCTTAAAAAAAGAAATTGTATGGGAAATTCAGTATGTGTGAGTTCTGGTTACAACAAATTTCTTTCCTTGATCACATTGTTTCTAAAGATGGGATAACTGTTGATCCTGAAAAAACAAAGGTTGTTGAAGAATATAAAAGACCCACAAATGTAACTGAGATTTGTAGCTTTCTTGGTTTGGCAGGCTATTACCAAAGGTTTGTTAGAAATTTTTCCCAGTTATCTAGTCGAATGACTAAGCTAACTCGGAAGGGTGTTAAGTTTATCTGGACAAAAGAATGTGATGATTGTTTTCAGGAACTGAAAAGAAGATTGGTGAATGCTCTAGTTTTGTCACTACCTTCCAGGAATGGGGAGTTTGTTATCTACAATGATGCTTAATTGAAAGGACTTGGTTGCGTCCTAATGCATAATGATCAGGTAATTGCTTATTCTTCACGTCAGTTGAAAACTCATGAGGTAAATTACCTTACACATGATTTGGAATTAGCTGCTATTGTTTTTTATTTAAAAATTTAGAGGCATCATTTGTATGGAGTAAAGTGTGAAATATATACCGATCAAAAAAGTTTAAAGTATATATTCACTCAGAAAGAATTGAACATGAGATAGAGGAGATGGATAGAATTAATCAAGGATTATGATTGTACAATTCATTACCATCTGGGAAAAGAAAATAAAGTGGCTGATGCTTTGAGTCGAAAAAGTAATGATTCATTAACAATGTTGCGTTTGGAACGTGATCCTTTGGTTAAGGATTTGATAAACTTTGGAACAGAAGTTGTTAGTGTAGGATTTCCTTCAGTTTTGTTTCAGGTATCAGTGAAATCTTCTCTATCTTATAGAATTAAGAAAGCACAGAAGCAAGACAGTGAGTTGTAGAAAAAGGTAGAGCTGGTTCAGTAGGGTAAGTTTCTTGAATTAAACATTGATAATGATTGTGTTTTGAGATTTGGGAAGAGATTGTGTGTGCCTTGTGACTCACAGTTGAAGAGAGAGTTGTGATGTGAAGCTCATAGTTTTTCGTTTTCAGTTCATCCTGGCAGTACTAAGATGTACAGAGATCTGCGGGACTATTACTGGTGGGATGGAATGAAAAGAGATATTGCTGATTTTACTGTGAAGTGTTTGACTTGGCAGCAGGTTAAAGCAGAGTGGAAGTTACTGAAAGGGATGCTTCAGCCTTTACTAGTTCCAGAGTGGAAATGGGAAAATATATCCATGGAATTTGTTGTGGGATTACCGAAGACATCTTGAGGTAATAATGCAATCTGGGTTATTGTTGATCGCTTGACTAAATCTGCTCATTTCCTTCCTATTCGAGATACTTTCTCTCTAGATCAACTTTATCGATTGTATCTTAAAGAGATAGTCAGGTTGCATGGAGTTCCCCTATCCATTGTATCTGATTGTGATCCTAGGTTTACTTCTAACTTTTGGAAAGGCCTTCAGAAGTCGTTGGGTATTGAATTAAATTTTAGTACAGCTTTTCATCCTCAATCAGATGGGAAGTCAGAACAAACAATTCAGACTTTGGAGGATATGCTACGTTCTTGTTCGATGTATTATCAGGGAAGTTGGGACCAAAATCTTTCTTTGGTTATGTTTTCTTATAATAAAAGTTTCCATTCTAGTATACAGATGGTAGCATTTGAGGCATTATATGGGAAGCAGTGTCGAACTCCAGTTTTTTGGGATGAAGTGTGTCACACCCCAAAACTGTGCTTTTATTTTATTTTATGATTTCTTTGGTTTTAAATTATTTTCCTCTGGTTCGAGTTCAGTCTCGGATGAGATTTTTGTGTCTTCGATAAAAAAAACACATTTTTGGGTTCGACAATGTTGGACACGCGGGCGGAGCGCGACACCGCGCGGCTTCGCCCATGCATCTGCGTGGCCTTTTCGGCTTTGAGGAAATTAAAATAAATTAATAGATGTCAATTTAGAATGTCTTTTAAAATCAATGCTAATTAAAATTATTGGAAAACATTTTATCGTTGTGTTAGTATTAGTGTCATTATAAATACTAGTATTATGCTTATTTTCATCATTAATTATGGTTTCATTTTATTTTATTTATTTGTTATGTTTAAGATTTATTTTATTTTATTTTTATTTTATTTTTTCCCTGAACCCTAATTCTTTCTTTTTTCCCCTTCCACAGCCTGTCCTCCTCTCAGCGCGCCGCCACCCCTCTCTCTCTTTTTCATCGCCCTTGCTTCCTCCCTGGGTTGTTGCGGCGCGAGCAGCCTCCAGGCACTGCCTCCTCACTGCACCTATCTCCCACGGTGCCCTCTCCTATCTCCGCCCTCGTCCACAGCACCGACCTCACCCCCCGTCACGACAACCTTCCGTTGTGCCTCCGGCCTGCCCACCGCCAGCCACTGGCGCAACCCGGTGCTTCCCTTTGGTCTGCCTCCCTGCCATGGTGCGGCGCAAGCAGGACCCCCGCTAACTCGGTCCAGCGCCGTAGCCCCCCTCACCCTCTCCTTCTCTTGCAAACAGCAGCGGAGCCTCCCCCAGATCTGAAGAGGCCTGCCCACCGCCAGTCTGCAGCGCCCTCTCCTACTCCCCTCCTGCAGCCTGCCGCCGGTCTGCCCTCCCGCAGTCCGCACACCCAGCCACCCTCGGCCGCTCCTCTTTTATTATAGCGTGCCAGCACTCCCCCGCCATGATCTTCTTCGGCGGCCCCCTCCTCTTCGCAGGATCCCTCCGCGTAGCCCCCCTTCCAGAGCGATCCAGCGCCCCCTGCCTTGTACACTTCACCTCCGCCGTCGGCCCTCCTCACCCCACTGGTCATGACATCCCCTGCTCGGTGAGTAGTAGCAACCCTCCCTTCCTTTGTCCGCAACAACATCCCTTGTGTAGCACGGACCACCCGATGCACCCCAGCGCACCTGCCTCCCCCTGCTCCATGGAAGCCGCCCCCCTGCCCTGCTTGCTCCGCCGCACCGCCTCACCCCCTTGAAAGGTTTCTTTTATTATTATTTTTTTTAAATTCTTATTCTTCTTATTATTATTATTATTATTCATATTATTATTATTATTATTATTGTTATTTTGTTGTTGTTATTATTATTATTATTAATTTTATTATTATTATTATTATTATTATTATTATTTTTAAAATTCTTATTCTTCTTATTTTTATTATTATTATTATTCATATTATTATTATTATTATTATTATTATTTTTATTTTTTTGTTGTTATTATTATTATTATTAATGTTATTATTATTAATTTTATTATTATTATTTTTATTATTATTCTTATTATTTTTATTATTATTGTTATTATTATTTTTATTATTATTAGTGTTATTATTATTATTATTATTATTATTATTGTTATTATTATTATTATTATTATTGTTATTATTATTGTTATTATTATTATTATTATTATTATTATTCTTACTATTCTTATTATTATTATTTTTATTATTATTATTATTATTATTGTTATTATTATTATTATTATTATTATTATTATTGTTATAATTATTACTATTATTATCATTATTACTACTCTTGCTTTCGAATTTGCTTTTTTAGGGGTTTTTATCAAATTATGTTTGTTTTTGGTAGGTTTAGGATTTTTAGGACCCATGCAGGGCGTTTTCGAGTGAGCGCCATCGCCGCGCCTTGTTTCCGAGGTTCCGTTGTCACCGCGCTTCAATTTCGAGGTGAGAATTTCTCCATGACACCTGGTTTCGCATTCTCTAGTGAGTTTTTGTATGTGTTTTGAGTCCTTGATGTTTAGCGTGCAGGGCGTTGGACTTTACCGCGCTTCCTCGAACGTGCGTCGTTACATCGCATCGTGTATCTGAGGTAAGTTCCCTTTGCACTGCTTTTAAAATTTAAGCTACATTATTTCAGGCTATTTGCACACACTAATTATTCAAAATAAATATTTTATTAATTCTAAATAATGTGGGATAATATACGATAATTAATTTTTAATGTAGGATAGTAACTCTTTAAATTATTATTTAGTTTAAAAAGAGCTGTTTATTTTATACAGGATGCTTGAAATATTTTTTTGACGAGCGGACACCCAATAATGAAAGAATTCCCATTTGGATTTTAAACATAATTCACGGAATATAAAATAGAGTTCTGGTTTAATGATAAAATATTTATTTTGAAGCGTGAACAAGTACTTTGGTTCGTTTGACAAATTGCCCAGTTGGATCTTAAAGTTTATTTGGAAAAATAAAATGGTTTGGTTTTTATAAAAATGTTGGCAGCTTACGAAGTGGTGTTTTGGGGGTTCTTTAAATGGTTTTAAACTGGGTTTTGTCTTATAAAGAAGTTGTACTTTTTTTTGAGTAGTGATTGTGAAATGTATTAATTTCCCGTTTGGCACTTTATGGAAAGAGATGAAAATGTTTTGATAAAAACCCTCTTAGGACAACTCTCATGCCTTGGTCCCAATTGATTGTTTGGGAGGCCGCACTTAGAGGCTCCCAGGTACGTGAGTAGTTTAAAGGCAAGAGGTTTTTCCACGGAGTGGCTCGGGGTAATGCCTATTGTGCTTTATATATATATGTATATGATTGGATGCTCGGTTGGCATCAGTTGGCTCACCCCTTTTCCAAACACTTGAGACATGGGAATCTAGCATATTGAGAGAATATTCTAAGAATGATTGCTGCACTGGTAGGTTATTGTACTGACCAGTGGCCCATAGTAGGTGGATATATTGGGTTTATTACTATGGGATTTGCCCTCGACCTGCCTGAGAGAGGATGGTCGAGCGTATTGTGTGTTTTGATTTCATCGTGACATGTCTATGAGGATGATTTCTCATGTATTGGTGTCTTCTGGTTTATTCTCGATCTCTTAGGTTCACCCATGTCTATTCGGATTTTGGTTTCTTGCAGTAGTGATTATGATGCTCACATGTATACCTACATTGCCCTTGCTGTGTGTTTTACTTTGTGCATTCTAGTGTATTTTTTTCCTTGTAAAGTGGTAAATTGCTTTTGATTAAGTTTAAAAAAAAATGGTTTTCAAATGAAAGTGTTTAATCCTCTTTGTGCAAATTTGAAAATTTAAACATCACTTTCCTTTTTTCCTAAAATGTCACTGACACTAATGAATTGAACCCAAATTTGGAAATGGTTAAGGGCAATGGTTTGTACTTTGTTTTTAGTAGAATATTTATAAAAACATACTTTCATAAATTGTAGTTCAAACTTGAAATGATGTTTCTTTTATTTTAAAGGTAGTGCATTGGGAATAGATATCGGGCTAGCCTACTGAGTTTTAATACTCACGACTATAGTTATTTTCTGTTTTTAGTGTTTGTTCAGGCTATATCTTGAGTGCTCTCACCTAGGGAGACGCTTGATCGTTTAGTCGAAGAGCGACCTGTGAGGTCGCACGGAGTTTGTTCGGACGTCGTGTCTGGTCAGTTTTATTTTTCTTCTATTCCTGTTTAGTCACCTTATTTGGTTTATTTATCCTGCATTGCTCTGTATTATTTTTGTTGTCTTATTTATTTATATTGTGTGAAATCTTTCCCACAACCTCTGTTGATGCCCCGGTGCTTGTCGCCAGCCCGGGAGGATCGGGAACGCCTCTCGGGCCATGTCACGGACCAGCTCGGGTGACCGGTTCAGGGTCGACCCGGTTTGGTTCGTGACAAAGTGGGTGAAAGGAAGTTGATGGGACCGAAATTGGTAGAAGATTTGGCAGAAAAAGTTCAGATGATATAGAGACACATGATAATGGATTAGAGCTGGCAGAAGAGTTATGTAGACAACAGGAGGAAAGATCTCTCTTTTGAGGTAGGTGATCATGTTTTTCTCAAAGTATCACCATGGAAAAGTGTGATGCGACTTGGTAAGAAAGGAAAGCTGAGTCCAAGGTTTATTGGACCATATGAAATTCTTGAGAGAGTTGGATCAGTTGCATACTGAGTGGATTTACCTTTGAGTTTATGTCAGGTACACAATTTTTTTCATGTTTCAATGTTAAGGAAGTACATGCCAGATCCATCTCATGTTTTGAGTCCATAGGTAGTTCAGTTGGCATAGAATATATCTTATGAGGAACAACCGGTTCAGATTCTTGATCACAGGGAGCAAGTGTTGCAGAATAAGGTGATTCATCAGGTAAAGTTTTTGTGGAATAACCACATGAGTGAAGAGGCAACATGGGAATCCGAAAATGCAATGAGGGATAAATACCCCCACTTATTCGATAAGTAAATAAATTGTGGGGACGCAATTTTCTAAAGGGGGGAAGGATGTAACATCCCAATTAAGTAATGAATAATATATATTCTTATCTATGTCTATTTATGAATTAGATAGTGTTTTAGAGGCTTAAAACGAGAATAAATCCAATCTTAAGCATGGAATACTCTAATATTTTTAAAAGATTGTTTACCACCTTTTGATGGAGAAAAATTTTTAAATCTAACTTTTGACAATTTTATAAGATATATTTTTAAAAATAAAATTATTCTTTATGATTGGGACATTGAAATTTACTTTGGATAAATTTCTGGTATTTTTCTGATAATGTTCATTTTTTAATGAATAGTGAAAAGTGTTGTATTTTAATTCAAAACCTCTTTTTAATATAATTTATTTATATAGTTAGATTATATTTTTAATTGGTTTTAAAGTGAAATTAGAATATATTTTTACCATTTAATCCAATGGTGGTCATTGGAATTAATATCACTTTGAGATTGGACATAAACGAGTGTCAATCTTTTGATAGATATTGTTTCTTAAAAACACGCTATTTGATTTGACAGCAGGGTTTAATTATAAAATTAATTAATGAAACTTGTATGTTATGAATTTGGTAAAATAGACATCATTTTTGAATTTGTAATATCAAATATATCTTAGGGTGAATTTTTGGTGTTTTTCGGAAAAACCTTAATTTTTGATGAATAGTGAAACCACAAAGTGGTAGTTACAAAAATTGATTTTTCATTTAAATGGAACTTTACCACTTCTGTGATTTGAATTTCAAAAATACAATATAAATGATTTTCATTATTAAGTAAAATGTGGTTCAATGGGATGAACATAATTTTTGATGAAAAGTAACTTTTAAGTTTTATTAATCGCGATTAAAGGTAATTAGTGTGATTTAAGGTAAAAAGGATATTATAATAAAATGAAAATATCTTGAAACTTGTACTAACCTTATTGGATGTGTCATGGCCGACCAAGAAAACCCATGGGTAGATTTTTGGGACCCCATGGAGCCACTTGGGTAAGATAATGACATTAATACCTTTTATTTAAAGTAAAAGTAAAAATGACACAAACATGTATTATTTTACTAAAACAATTTTTACATGGGGTTATACAAGTCATATTTTTGACTATAAATAGTCATTGGAAATATAAAAAGATTTACTACATCATTTTAGTTTTTTTTATAATTTTTTATACATTAAATAAATTAAATTATTTATGACATCATGATGATGCAGCGATTACCACATTATTTAACGATTTAAATAAAATGAAAAGATAATGTAAAATATAAGACCTAAACATGTCAAAAACTAATTGTATGGGTGTATTTAGAACTATTATCACCTTATCCTCGAAATACATCAATGTGGGATCTTTAAAATCCGAAAATCATTTGAAAATAAAGTAACATTTTATACCTTTCCAAGAGTGCCCCTCCTCTCCTCTTATAAAAGGCCCCCACCTCTACCTCCTTACCCACACATCTAAAGCCTTTGGATCGGCCAATATCTGATCATTTTGTCTCTCCACATCCCTCTATTAATCCTAGAAGCCTTAACTTAGGCAGATATCTCTTCAAGAAACCCTTTAGTCTCAAACCAACGGGAGTTACCCGATTTAACGGTAAAGTCTTCTCTAATGTTATTTTGTTTTATTTTGCTTCTCCAACCCCCTAAACTCTTTTTATTCATTTATTTTGTAACAAAACCAGTATATTAAATATACTAGGATGTTTTTATAAGAATTATTCGAGCTAAAATTACACACACATTCATATAGTGGTTAAAGAGCATACTGTTTCCGTGGATGGAGAATTTCTGCCTCACGAAACAATGATTGTTCAATATTCTTATAACACCTTAAAAGGTGGCAATTAAGATGAAAATATATTTATATATGATATATAATATGTTTATGTTTTACTTAATCTTCTTTATTTTTCATTTATGGCATATCTTTATGGTTACCATTATGGATAAACGCGATATCTTCATTTTAGGAAGTGCGGACTACCGCCCCCTCAAAGTGATTTGATTCGTTAATATCATATGTGGTACGTATAAAGGATAGATTTAATGATATTATATATTATACTATACTAGAATTATAATATACCTTTATATCATTATTATTTCACTCCATTAAGTAAGAAATAGAAATGAAAGTAGCGTTCATGCGTACGTGCGGCTTACCGTCTCCATGAACGGTGCATTTCATTTCTTACCTCTAAATGTTTTGTAATATTATAAATGAATGTATATAATGGATATATATAATATATATGATATATAAATCATGAGTATAACTCTGGATATAATGGATACATGAACAACTTGTAATTATAAAGAGTTTATTTTTGACTTAAGTACCAATGATCATTAAAATGACCGTTATTAACTTAAATAATTACATAGTGTTCATGTCATTGTAATAAGTGATATAAAAGGAATAATGAACTTGAAAAAGGTTCTTAAGCAAGTAGAAATTAACTCAAGTTTATTATTCAGGACGTTAAAGAACGATCGAGTCAAGTCGGACCCGAGGTATGGGACTTCGTCTCAATCTCCATTCATTGAGGCATATTTTGTTTTATACACAACTTTCTTTTATACGGTGTATAAACCCTTTGAATTTTACATTTATTCAAAAGGAATATTTTTTATACAAAGCATTTTACTAAACGACAAAAGGAATGTTTTTTTGTCGTACGTATGTGGCGACAACGACTTCTCCGCCGTCGTGACCATTATTTGAGTTTCGGCTTCCTCGACAAGCCATAACCTAATTTTTTTTAAAACGATAAATAAATACCATGTATTACTATTATTTTATTTTGGTATTGAAAATGGTTTTCATAATGTTTTTATTATATCAATATGTTGTATTGATATATTGTGATTGAAATTTGGAAATTTTATGTTTCCTTTATGCATGTTTTACGTGATACGATTATGTTATGGTTCTTGGGCATTGTTATAAGACGGGTGGTTCCGTGATAAACTAAGGGCGGGTGAGCCTGATATAGATCTCCAATGAATTGGGTAATGCGAAGGAGTTAAAATTTAAGGTTTATCTAAAGATATTTTAGGGAATATACTATGATGGGTATTCCAAACGTAACCATGAGGGTTACTCCCTATGTAAGAATGTTATGAATGCCTCAAGTTACCTTTATGTCTTATGATTTATATGATTTATTCATGATTTAATGAGGTATGCTAATGTGCTTATGTTTTATGAGTAAAGTATGATTTCATACATGGACTAATGTTTTCATTTTATACTTTTATATCCTTTACTGAGCTTTTTATGCTCATCCCAAGTTTTTGAAATGTTTTTCACAGGTCAAGGGAAAGGTACATGATATGATGATAGTGTCAAGGAAGTGTCAAAAAATAATCCATGTTTTATATTAAATATGATTCTGTTGATGGGAAAAATGAGTACTATCTTTTATGTAACCACTTTGTTTAAATGTGGAATGTAATGCATGTTTTATGATCTAATTCTCTAAAACTCTAAACCTGAAAAGATCCTCAATGTGTATTCTTGAAGTAACTTAAGATTAAGTAATGTTTAAGGCTGGGGCCTTATATTCACACCCATCGTTTCCTATATGAATGAGTTATCTCATGCACACATGATATTTTTTGACTTACTCATCCACGTTGTTCCAGATCTTGGCCACTATCTTTTCTGGAGGATACTCGTGTGATGACTATGAATGGGATTGACCAAGTTTTTTTTATCCTTTGAAAAATCATTATGGTGCAACCAATGATTCTATGGTGTGGAAAATTTTTGGGGTTCCCTTTATAGTCTTCCATGACCTCCCCTATGATGCATCTAATCGAACTATAGTGGACACTTCCCAAAGTCAACACATCCTATGTTGTGGAGAAAGATCTATGGAATAGGGTATTCTATCCAGATAGATCTCTTCTTAAATAGATTCTAAGTACTCTATAGAGTGGATGGATTAATATGAATCCATAACAATCCCCAAGAATCACATGAATCCATATTTAACATTCCAACAAACACAAACATCAAAAACCTCCAAATGGGTTTTGTTCAACAATTTTTCATAATATAAAATGAACAAGATGACTTTCATTCATATGATCAATGTATAAACTTTTCAAAGAACTAAACATGCATCGAAAATGCATGAGTTAATTCATAAACTACTGAGGATTATACTCTAGGTATTTTTAAATCCCAATGGAATACTATGGTAGGTGTGTTTGAGTTACTCATGCTTGGATAAAGCTCCTTGGTGCCTGAAGCTCTCTCCTCTTCCATATTTGCATTCTGGTTACTAACACACTATGATAGGAAGAGGAACTCTATGAGAATATAAAATGATTTAAGATCAACTCATGGATACACCATAGAGAGGGGATATATTTTGGATACCCATAATGATCTCTCTAAATACCATATGATGGTGATCGAGATGTTTTATATACTCTTTGGTGCAGGGTACCCATGATTTTACAGTGTTCTTAATCTCTGTTTATATACGAATCTTTAATATTTCTTACATAGATATCCTTGAGTAAGGTATTTTATATGCTTCCCATTATTTTTATAATCATTATTAGTCTCATTTAAATCTAAACACAACCCATAAAATGGATAAACTCAACACCATTACTTTGATTTCCTAACTCTTAGGGTTTCCCAGCTAAGTGTAACCCAAAGCTCACAGTAGAATTTTATTACCAGACTTTTAGGGTTATTCATTTCCATTGTTCCTTAAACAAGATAATCCATGGGAACCTTTATTTATAAAAACCTACATGGTTCAATGATCAAGGTCATGAAATGTGCTTATTTTTGAAGAAATCAAACAATTAAATTGTAATGCCCCGACCCCATTTTCCCAGATATGGTGCTAAAATATGTTGTGTAATTTTTTTTATAAAAAGAAACTGAAAAATTACACCACACATTATGTAAATGAGAATCTTTACTAGACCGGGTTTTGGATAATTAGATACAACTGTTACATTTCCTCGAAACTGAACAAAAATAAACTTCAATGAGATGCCTCCACAAAGAAAAGAAAACAACTGATAAATCTATTCATCCAATAAAAATGAATTTAAAACATAGGTTGATAATTTAAAATGCCCAGTAAGGGGTTTTGAAAATAATTAATAAATTAATTTCAAAACATTTATTTAAAATAAATATACACATTTAAATCATTTTCTTAAAAATAAAATATCATTTCTCATAGCACGTCATCATCATTTTTTGAGAGTTACTAAATATCATTTTTAGGTAAATCCCATTCTCAAGAATTTACAATCTTATTTAAAAGTAACAAATAAAATGCATTATATATTATAAATGCACCTGAACAAAAACACTTGAAATGCTACTTACAAGTTAGATAATGACCATAATAAATTTTTGATGACATTTCAGAGGTGTAGATATAGATTTACACATGAATTAATACTTATTCAGATTTTTCACATAAAATTATTATCAATTATTATCTAACACATAAATACAAAACATGAAATGATGGATGAGTCTCTAACATCTATTTATAGATTGAAAATGAAATGAATTTCTATATTAGTGTATAAATTAATATAAAACATTATACAATGTGAATCTAATTAACTAAAAATATTTAAATGTTCATAAGAAAATTATTCTTACCCATGGATAATCTACTAGTCAAATAATCACATGGAAGGTCAAATACTAATCTCATAATGAGAGAATGCATAATGCTGGACATTCTAAAACATACTGTTAAGGCCTCGACCAAGACATATGAATATAATAGTGAAAGGCATTGACCAAAACCTAATTGTGTTTTGTCTCATGAGACCTACAGATGCACTGAGAGGCTATGATAGGCCTCACCTGTTGCTTAATATTCCAATTCATTCCTCATATGTCTAATAAAAATATTAATTTAAATCAAAGTGTCCCATACCACTTTGTTTTATTTGAATCTTAATCATAAATAAAAATAAATTCATTGATAAATTATTGAGGTTAAAACTCGTTACACAATCCAAAGTGTCCCATACCACTTTGAAAATATTAATTCTTAATCCATATAATATCATAAAATATTGATATTATACTAGAAATAAATGTCTTTATTTGTAATGCACAAATAAGATGTATAATGAAATACATATATTCATTCTCTCTAAAATTCATGGAATATCATTTATGAATGAGATTTTTGATATAACAAACACTGCATGACATACCATGAGGGGTGAATCTAGTTTCATACATGAAATGACAGCTTGTGCACATAAGATAATTGCTTGTTTAGTCTTGTCACATAAAATGATAACTATTTTTATTTAAAAAATAGGTTACTCATAACCATATACCATAAGTTGATACATTATAACTTTTTATATGGATTTAGAAATAAGGGAATAACCATTTTTAATAAACAAAAGGATATACATGTATGTATATACATGAAATAATAACTTCAATATCAAAAAAAATAAACCCTTTTTAAATTTTAAGGCACCCAATAAAAAAACCAGGTTTTGTTATTGTTTTCTATTAAAAATCAGAGATTATATTCACATATGAAAACAATATTTATAATTTAAAACAACCTTTTCAACATATATACATATATACATAAAATCTATACATATTTATATGTACTCTTTTGTAGAACAAAAATTGTTTGATAAAACTTAAATACTTAAGTTTTTAATTCTGAAAAAATAATAAAATAGATAGAAACAATTAAATTTAATTACATGTGTATAAATATATACATATATATATATATATATATAAATGTATAAAATTCTTATTGGCTGAAAATAGTTTATCCTTTACAAACCATACATCTTATAAATAACCATTTAATTCAAAACCCTTATCACATGAAAATAAAAATTTCATACTTATATATGTATATATATACATATGAAATTTAATTTAAAATACTCATCATTTTGGAATAAATTATTGTTTGAGAAGAACATAAATAAATGATAATTTCAATTGGGAGAACTAATATGAAATAAAATTAAAACATAAACTTCAATAATTAGTAATATCTGTTGTGGCAGATTCATCATGAATTTAAAACATAATTTTTATAAATTTAATATATTCATTTAATGTGGAATATCAAAACATAAGAAAATAATTAAACTCACTACACAACCATGAATTAAAACACGACTTGATAATTTGAAATATTCTTTACAATTATGATATAAAAACTAACATTATAAAATCTATCATTCTTTATAAGTTCTGAAAATGATTTATGTTAGATATAAAAATATATGTATATATATATATATATATGTATTAAATAAATATTAATAAAAAGATAAATTAAACCCTTTTCATAATAATAAAAATCCCAATAAATTTTGAAAATAAATAAGAGAATAGATCTAAATGCACTCACACACACACACACACACACACACACACACACATATATATATATATATATATATTTTCAAATTAAAATTTGAATAGATATAATAAAATTAAAACCCTTAACGCACACACACACACACACACATATATATATACTAAAAAATAACAAGTTATATATGTGAATATATTTTCATATAAATATACACATATATATGTAATAATTTGTATAACAACATAATTTGATCAAACAATTAAACCCTTACCAAAATTAGGTTTATAAATATAAATTAAGACAAACTCTTATCATATATTATTTGTTAAAATCAAGCTATATAGTTAGACACAAATTCTTATGTACATATATTCATATATGTATATGTATTTCTTTTCAAAGTATCATAAATGATCAAAGTTAATTAGAATCATTATAATATAATTGAAAATAATAATTCCCTTACCGGGACCAAAATAGGAAGTTGGCCAATTGGAAATGAGTAGTGAAAAATTGGGGAATTTGAGGATGAGGGTCAGGTAAGGTTGGGTGTGAAAATAAGGGTTTATACAAAAATTAAAAATAATAAAATATATTATTTAATCAGTTCATGGATGGAAATGTAGATAAATTGGGTGGTTGATTGGTTATGTAAGAACTTGGTTCTTACTTGGAGGTATGAGTTTATTTTCTTCATTTTTCCTTTGAGTTGTTTTTGAGACAATAGTGGAAGACTAGGAAAGTACTGGAATCATACTATCACACAACCTAAAATAGGGTTACATGCCATGAAATCCTAAGTTCACGCCATATATTTTGGCCGTGTATGATGGAAATTCATGGTGTGTGGTCATGTTAGAAAGGAAAAGAGGAAAAACCAACCACAAGCCGCGTTATTCCTAGTACACGCCATATAGTCATGTCGGCAGGCCCTAGAAAGTAAGTTGATGAAATTTAGACACCAAATGAATAGTTAAATGATATACACATTGTTTATTTTTTGTTTTTCACTTAAAATGGGTAGTATCCTTTTTCTTTTATCATTTGGATATAGGGTTCACCAGGTTGAAGAACAAGCAGCGCTGGGATTCATTTCTCCTCCCGTTTCATCATCTGGAAGCCGATTCGAACACCATCAAATCTGTAGGAATCCTCTAAATGAGTGATTTATTTCTCTTGAGACATTATTTGTTATTTTTATTCTTGAACGAGTTATTTAAAATTGAATGAATATTATTGTTTTCTAGATCTACACCGTTCTAACTTGAATTGTTGGTTGAGGTTGGACGAGGAGAGTTATACTATGACGAGGGAGGTGGTCTTGTGCATCTTGTTAATTTTTGAGATGTATTCATGTGTCTTTGTGCCATGATCCCATGTTTAGGGTGTCAACTTGAAAGTAAATTGAACCTTATTATTACTTAATGTTGTTTCGGTAATTAATTCAATGAATTAAAGCAAGTTTGGATTTGTTGTTTGATTAAGGGCCACCCCATGGGTGTGATTTCCTCAGATAATTATTTTTTAGACATTTAGACCTAGTATTTTTGTGGTAATTCCTTTATCCCCCCTATAGGTTTGTTTAAAATGAACTTGGTTATTATATGGAATTGAAATTGCGATAAAATTTTAAGTGTTTTGATTATGGCTTTGGGATTGTGTTTACCCCTTTCCCATGCAGTTGTTTTGCTTATTTAAGAAGGTTGGAATGTTTTGTTGAATTTTAATGATTAAATGGAAAATATCATTGGGTGACACATGGGTTCATCTTAGAACAAATTTTAATGGACTCACATGACTATTATACCTTTCACCTTGGGTGACACATTGGTTCTTCTTAGAACACCATGGACGGACTCAAGAAGATTTTGATTTATATGTCATTAATAATTCTTGGGATCCCTTGTAGGACCACTAAGAATAGACTAAAGTGACATGATCTTATATTACACCTAGAGTCATACCTTGGGGATCCCATGTAAGATGACTAAAGAGGGACTCACATGAACTTATACCATGTCTAGAGTGACACTTTGGGCTTCTTAGTAGGACCACTAAGGACAGACTCGCATGGCGTCGATAGAATTGCACCTGAAGTAAAACTTGAATTAAAACTTAAAAATCTCAAGAACATACTCATGTTATAATTTAATAATGTAATGGAATGAATTGTGACATGTCTTTCAAGAAAAAACACAAGCTTGGATTCAGTATTCACCTATACTTGATTATATTGTCTTTTGAGACTTTTGTTGTTCTTACATTGATGCGAGGAATGCCAGGATTAGTCATAATTTTGAGACATAAATACTTCAAGTGAATGAATTTATAAAGAAAATAATTAACTTTATAAATTAATTTCAATACATGTAGGATTGTTTACTATTGAGTACATCTTAGTTTAGTGCATTTCATTTGTACACTACTATTTCATATACTCACTGACAGATTGACACCGACCTTGGGTGTTTTTCTACTAGGATTTATTTCTCACACCCTATTTGGCCATGTTTTTGGTCCCAAATAGACTATATTATTGAAGGTGTCCATAGTTTAAAGGGCCCCTTTACAGGTACTTGATTGCTGCTTTGGATGAGGAGATCTTGGGACCAAGCCAAGGCTTGCAATGATGTTGAGTTTCATTTTAGGTTATCGTACTTTGGTATTGTATTGTACTTGATTTAATTTTATCCTATTTTCACTATGTTCATATAACATGTGACATGCTAAATCATTGTGATATTATATGACATATGGTTACCTTTATCATTAAGTCTTCTATTGTTTACTTCAGTTTCATGCTGTTTACTACTTTTGCTATAGTTATTATTTATTCCACTGTGTTACAATTTTACAATGAAGGAATAGTTTCCCCACTATCACACCCTAGGAACACACTTCTAGTTAGAAGCCTCTAGAATTTGAAAAAATGTTCTTGAGTCCATGTGGCCAACTGGGTATGGGGAACCAGTTGAGTGACTTCCAGATCCAGGACGTTACAAAGTGGTATCAAAGGGTTTTTTTTTCTGGTTTTCTTTACTATTTGGTGACGATATAAAGGATATGGAATTTGGTAATTAGTTGTTCCAAGGAGTAGCTATCCCATGTACAAGGAAAATCCAAATTTCCTTGAATTCAATTGTGCTTTTGGATTTTGAGCTATTACAATTGATTTGATTTCACCGTTGGGTGATTCAATCATATTTGTGCTGTTAATATTAATATCATTATTGGTTATATTGTGTTGCAACCCAATGATATGAGGGTATTCCAACTCATGCATCATATAGGAACTTTTTACAAATCACATTCCATGCATACTTTCCATGTCACTTAGGGAGAATTAATTATTTCATTATGTTGTGAAAGATTTTGTGCTAGATATGCATGTTGTTGTGACAATACCTTAATAGATATGATTAATATTGTGATGGGTGTATTGGTATGTGATATAGTTCTTTTGGGTTGGATGCCAATCTTTGATCCATGAGGTGCATGGGCCCTCTTGGATCAGAATTTTGTAGATCATGTTTCAACCATGTGATATATATTGTGTAGTTATGTTCTGTATGTGGATACCAAAATTTGATTTGTGGGGATTATGGGCCCTCACAGATCAAAAATTAGCTTACCACTGGTTGGTTTTTCTATAGAATAGGGGTTTTCTGGGAAATCTGGAGTTTCTGTCATGAAAAACCCAATTTACATGGCATGTAGTTTAGCCTAACATGCTGTGTGTTCTTCCTATTCTGGAAAGATGGTGTTCCAAGTCTTAATATGTACACACCGTGTACCATATGTACACACTATGTGTTAGCTGACCATGTGTCCGTTCGTGTGAGATGGAACATGGTATGGAGGGTTTCTCAAGTACATGGAAGTTTACCTTCGATACACGCTGGGTGGGATCACTCAGGCAGAACCAGTGTGAATCTGGCCATGTGGGAGAACATGTCTAGGAGGGATACTTGTGTACACATTGTGTACGCATATAACACACCATGTACCTGGGGTGGATACATTCCTAGGCTGACAAGACTACACAAACATATAAATACTTAAGTGTAAATGCTTTTTATAGTTAGTACACGCCATGTAGCACCCTTTTGAGAAACTTTGAGGGTCTTTTCCAATTTTGTTCTGGAACTCTTGAATGAAAACCTTGACAATGAGCTCAAGATGAGATGTGTTCTTGACCATGCAGAGTCATTCCACCACAATGACCTCGAGCTGTACGCTGGGAAAGTGGTGATGATCGTACCCCAGAGGTGGTAGTCCATAGACTACCAATATATCCTCCATATTTTACAATCATGGCACCAAATATTATACTAGATGCATGTGCAGATTCATAGTTCTGTGAAGGATTTATGAGGTTGGTGAAAACTTTTTAGGGAGCACCACAACCTACCACATCTACGGCAGTGGATGATGCTAGTGTTCTAGCAGCATCATCCACATACTTTCTCAGGGTATAGAATACCACATGTTGTAGAATCCTGGACGGAGGCTATTTTTTCTATCTTCGAGCACTTGGAGATGCCTCTTGAGAGGAGGATCAAGATCACGACATATATGGTGCGAGATTCTGCCAAGAGATGGTGGGATGTTATCACTTAGGCAGAGCATCATTGGGATATGACGTGGGAAGACTTTCAGGATTCCTTCTATGATTATTATTTTCCAAAGTTGTTGAGGGCTGACTAAGCCCATGATTTCATGTACCTGGAGCAAGGAATACTATCAGTTATGGACAATTATACCTTGTTTACTGAGCTTTAGTGATTTTCCCCTATTGTTATGGGTGATGATGTATAGAAATCTAGAATATTTGAGGATGGTATTAGGTTCAAAATCCAATCATAGATGAATGTATTCAGGTTGCCTTCTGTCTCTGTCATCATGAATTAAGCACTGATCACCGAGCACAATCTGCGGGAGGCTAGTAGTGTGAGCCAAGGCAGTTCGACACTGATTTCTGCTATTGTCTCAACTAGAAAGAAGATGCATCATCTAGAGTTCTCTTGCAGTGACAGTAGTAGTTAGAACCTTTCTTCAAGTAATTAGGTGAGGTGCTTCCAGTGTGGTTGTCCAGGGCATATGAGACCTTAGTGCATGAAGGACACAATTGAGTGATGAGCTTGCGGTAGGATGGGCCATCTACAAAGCTTCTGCAGGAAATTTCCACTAGTGGATAACGAGAGGGTTTTTTCGTCGAATCCATGTTTAGGAGTAGGGTCTGTAAATTCTCCTCATAAAGGTAAATAGATTACGTCAGGGCGTTCGAGCCGAGGTGTTGGTCATGGCTTTGGTAGCCAGAACCCAGGATCTTAGCGACATCAGGATGGGTTAGCTCAAGGTCACCAAGCTATGTCATAGGGCCGCAATACAGGCCATACATATGCCGTGAAACATACCCAATAAGAGTAGGATACCATAACTTCTACTATTAAATGTACTATTCTAGTCACCTCTATTTTATCTTCTACACTTTTCAATATAGGTGTTTCTCACAATTTCATATCAGTTTTTGTTGTGGAGATCCTTGGGTCTGGGTTTTTACTTTTGATGATGTTATGAATCTAGACACTCTGTTATAAATAAGAATGACAGGTGTGCATTAGTGTAAGGAGTGTCCCCTTGAAGTTGGTGGGTGTCACTTCTTTTGGGATCTCTATGCCTTGGAGATGATAGGATTTGATGTTATACTCTGAATGGACTGGTTAACCCCCTTTCAATCCTTTTTCGATTTCTATCACCATAGGGTCAGCTTTATGTCACCAGAAGGGGGATCATTTATACATAAGGGTGAATGGGATGTTTAGGCAAGCTGACCTGGACCCGAACATCATTGATTAGGAGGTATGATAGCCCAGATTGTGAGTTTATATATGGATGACTGGGGAACTTGTCTGGATGATTTCTCTCTAGTGGTTGATCATTTATGGGACATTTTCTTAGAATACTTCTAAGGCTTAACTCTAGTCAGAGAGGTGGAGTTCACTATTGAGCTAGTGCCAGGAGATGCACTGTTTTCTATTCCTCCTTATAGGATGAATACGACAAAGTTGCAAGATCTCAAGTGGTTGTGAGAAAATATGGAACCTAATGGTTTCATCCAACCCAATACTTCTCCTTGGGGTTCACTGGTCCTTATCACGAAAAAGGAAAATGGTACCCTTAGGCTATGCATGGACTATTAGAAATTGAAGTAGTTGATGGTTAAAAACCGATATCCCTTTCCACAGATAGATGACATGTTTGATCATATTCTAAGATCTTGAGTGTTATAGAAGATTTACTTAAGGTTAGGATATCACCAGGTGTGTGTTCGACTAACTTTCATACCTTGTACAACCTTTTGTAGTAGGTATGGTCTATATGTGTACCTAGTTATGCTGTTTGGTCTCACAAATGTGCTAGTATATTTCATGGAACTCATGATCCTATTATTCCATACTTACCTAGATTCTTTTGTGGTGGTTTTCATGGATGATATCTTGGTGTATTCTCATAATTGACACGACCATGAAAAACACCTTAAGATTGTTTTGAATACACTGAGAGAGAATATTTTATATGTTAAGCTTGCAAAATTTCACTTCTGGATGGATCAGATTCACTTCCAGGGTCATGTCATCTCAGAGATAGGAGTAACAGTGGACCAAGAGAAGGTGAGAGTATTTGTTACCTAAGAGAATCCCAAGAACATTTTTGAGGTGTAGAGTTTCTTGGGGATAGCTAGTTACTACATGCATTTTATATAGTACTTCTCATGCTTTTCAGCACTGCTGAAGGGAATAACTAAGAAGAGTGTGAAGTTTGTGTGGTCAGATTCTTTTGAGACAACCTTTCAGGAGATGAAATTGCATTTGACTTCAGCACTGATGCTGATATTTCCAGATCCAGGAAAGAGTTACACCATATACTGTAATGCATCAGGTATTGGGCTGGGAGCAGTGATTCTGCAGGGGGATCGAGTTATTACGTATGGGTCTCAGCAGTTGAGTCCACATGAGAGGATTTACCCTACACACGATCTAGAGTTATCAGTGTTTATTCATGACTTGCACTATTAGAGACATTACTTATCGGGAGAGCATTTTTTGGTGTACATAGACCATAAAAGCCTCAAGTACATATTTATTCAGTGTGATATGAATTTGAGATAGTGAAGGTGGGTGGAATACCTTCTGTCCATTGATTTTGAGATTGCATATACTCCTGGAAAAGGAAATGTAGTGGCTGGAACACTATGCATGAGGACTCAGATACGGGTAGTGCAGAAGGCCAGTGGTGAGTGGAATGTAATGGTGTTGTTCTCTAAGATGAATTTGGAAGGTCACAACTACCAGGGATAGACTTTACTTTCATATTTACCAATTACCTATACCCTACTAGACAGATTTAGGATGAGGCAACTATCTATTTCCGAAGGCCTTTTTCTATAGAAGAGTGTGGCAGGTGAGGACCCTCCTCCTGGTTGGACAATAAGAAATGATGAGATACTATGTATCCATAGATGTGTTTGGGTTCTAGTGGACATACGAGAGGAGATGATGTGGGATTTTCATGCCTCTGCATGGGCAGTGCATCTTGGTGTCACCAAGATGTATAAGGATTTACATCGTCAGTATTGGTTGCCAGGTATGAAGAGAGATGTAACTGGTTTAATCATGAGGTGCTCCACTAGCTTGGAAGTGAAGGCAGAACACCAAAGACCAACATGAATCTTAGAGTAGCTACTCATTCCTAAGTGTAAATGGAAAGATGTCGCAATATATTTTGTGACAATTTTACAGAGTTCTATTTGAGGAAATGATTACATATGGGTTGTTTTTTATAGGCTCATGAAGGTTTCACATTTCTTACTGATCAAGAAAACTTTCAGTGTTAATAAAAATATGAGGTTGTACATCTGTGAGATTGTATGACTGTATGGGATCCCGCATTCTATCATTTCAGATATGGACACTTGGTTTACTTCTCCTTTTTGGAAAGGTCTATAGAGGGATTTAAGTATATAAGTGCTTCTAAACACAACTTACCACCCCTATACAGATGACCAGTCATAACACATTATTCAGGTGATGGAGGACATGATTTGGGAATGCATCCTTGATTTCAGGGGTTCTTGGGAGAAAAACATACCTCTGGTTGAGTTCACCTATAATAATAGCTTCTAGGAAGCTATTCAGATGGAACCATTTGAGGCTTTATACGAGAGGCTATTCTGATTACCCTGGTGTTGACTGGAGGCAGGAGAGGCAGCTATGATGGGACAATGTCTCATGTTGGAGACATCTGAGCAGGTCCAGTTGATTCAGAAATAGATGGCTACTGTGAAGTCTCATCAGAAATAATACATCAATCATTGTAGATGAACTTTGGAGTTTGAGGTCAAGGATCATGTTTTCCTACTTGTCGCACCGAGGTTGGGAAAAAATATGATCAAGACACAGGGTAAGATTTTACCAAGATATGTAGCTCTATTAGAGATTCTCGAGAGAGTCAGTCCGGTTTCCTATCAGTTATAGCTACCCTATAGGTACCAAACCATGCATGATGTCTTCCATGTATCTTAGATACACCACTATCACTCAGACCCATCTCATGTTTTTCATCCCAAGGAGGTTGAGCTCTAGGTTGATTCATCATTTGAGGAGCATCGAATCCATACAGTTGATAGGAGCATGAAGGTTCTCCGAGGCTTGTTAGTTCCTCTTGTAGGGGTGCTATGGCAGCCTGACCAAGTACAAGACAATACTTGTGAGAGGGAGGACGATGTACGTGCTCAGTGGCCAGAGTTATTCTTAGATATTTATTCACCACCTTTAGAAGTTTAATTCGGGGATAAATTTCTTTAAGGGGAGTTGTTTGTAAGAAACCAATTCTTACTTGGAGGTATGAGTTTCTTTTCTTCTTTTATCCTTTGAGTTGTTTTTGAGAAAACAGGGAGAAAATAGGCATGTAATGGAATTATACCATCACAAAACCTGAAATATCTTTATAATCCTAAGTATAAGACATTTAGTTTGGTTGTGTATGATAGGAATACATGGTGTGTGGGAATGTTAGAAAGGAAAAGAGGAAAAACTAACTACACACCGTGTACTTCCAAGTACACACCATGTAGTCATGTCAGCAGGACCTGGAAAGTAAGTCGGTGAAATTCAGCCACCAAATGAATAGTTAAATAATATACACACCGTGTATATGGACATACACACCGTGTATTTTGTGTTTTTTTTCTTAAAATGGGAAGTAGGCTCATTCTTATGTCATTTGGATAGAGGGGTCTCTAGGTTGACAAACAAGTAGTGCCAATATTCATTTCTCCTCCCATTTCATCATCCAAAATCTGATTCAAACACTATCAGATCCATAGTGATCCTATCGGTGAGTGCTTGATTCATCTTGAACCATTCTAGGTGATTTTTGTTCTTGAATGAGTTATTTAAGATTGATCAACTATTATTGTTTTGTAGATATACACTGTTCTAGCTTGAATTAGAGGTTGAGGATGGATGAGGAGAGTTATACTACGATGATGTAGGTGGTCTTGTGACTCTCGCTAATTATCGAGAAGTTTATATGAGCCGTTGTGTCACACACCAATGTTTAGGGTGTCACCTTGAATGTAAATTGATCCTTATTATTACCTAATGTTTTTCTAGTAAATAATTCAATGAATTAAAGGATGTTTGGATTTTTTATTTGATTAAGGGCCACCCCATGGGTGCTTTTCCCTTGAATAATTATTGTTTATCCATTTCAGCCTAGGATATCTATGGTAAAACCCTTATTTCCCTTGTAGGGTTTTTTAAAATGAAATTGGTTGTTATATGGAATTTCAATTGTGATAAAATTATAAGTGTTTTGATTATGGATTTGGGATTGTGTTTTACCCTTGCCCATATAGTGGTTTTTATTGTTCAAGAAGGTTGGAATGTTTTATTGAATTTTAATGATAAATGGTAAATAGCATTGGGTGACACATGGGCTCATCTTAGAACACCATGAACAGAATCACATGACTATTGTACCTTTCACCTTGGATGACACATGGTTTCAACTTAGAATTCCATGGATGAACTCGAGAGGTTTTTGATTTATATATCATTAGTGATACTTGGGGTCCCTTGTAGGACTGCTGAGAATAGAATAAACTGATATGATTTTATATTACACCTAGAGTGATACCTTATGGTCCCTATGTAGGACCACTGAGGATGGACTCAAATGAACTTATACCATGTCTAGAGTGACACTTGAGGATTCTAAGTCAGACGAATGAGGACAAACTCACTGGATGTCAGTAGAGTTGCATCTAAAGTGATACTTGAATTAGAACCTACGAATCTAAAGAATGGAATCATGTAATAATTAATTAATGGAATGGAACGAATTGTGACATATATTCCAAGACATAGAAAATGATTGGATTTATACTTCACCTATACTTGATTATATGGTATTCTGAGACTTCTGTTATTCTTACTTTACTGTGGGGAATGTCGAGCTTTGGCCAAATTCTAAGACTTAAATACTTCAAGTGAATGAATTGAAAAGGAACATAATCAACTTTATAAATGAATTTCATTACTTGTAATATTTTTTATTATTGAGTACTTCATAGTTTAATTCATTTCCTTTGTACACTACTGTTTCATATACCCACTAATATATAGGAACCAACCTTGGGTGGTTGGCTACTGAGATTTATTTCTCACAACCTGTTTGGGCCATGTTTTTGGGCCCAAATAGACTATATTGTTATAGTTGTCGATAGGGGCATGATCCCCTTTACATGTACTTGATTTCTTCTTAGGAACAGAGGAGCATGGGACCAAACCAAGGCTTCTGATCCTGCTAAGTTTCATTTTATGTTACTGTACTTTGGTATTGAATTGTATTTGATTATAGTGTATCCTATTTTCACTGTTTTCAAAGAACATGTGACATGCTACATAATTGTGATATTATATGACATCTGGTTACCTTTATCTTTCATTCTTCCATTATTTACTTTAGTTTCATGCTATTTACTTCTTCCGATATTGTTATTATTTATTCCACTATGTTACACTCTGCCAATGAGGGCATAGTTTCCCCACTACCATACCCCATGCCCTCATTTCTAGTTGACAACCACTGGAGTTTGGGGAAATGTAATTGAGGCCATGTGTCCAACCAGGTATGGGGAACTATTTGAGTGACTTCCGGATCTGTGACATTATAGGTTATATATTATATTTATCCCAATGGATTATAAAGGAAGATGAGGAAGATAATGATGATAAACCAAGTAAATGATTCGATTTTATTTATTTAAAAATTAATGATGTCATTTTTAGAATAAGATGAGTCTATGATGGACCAAAGGAGATTGTGACTTCGATGGTGGAAATAAAAATAGATAAAAGGAGTAAAGTAGGTTGAGGCCTACCAGTTTGAGGAGAAGAAGATAAATAGTGGAAAGGGACTTCGAACGATGTCGATTCGGTGATTTTGTTGTCACTCAATGATGTAGTCTTGACAATGGATAGAGTATGGGATGATGACAACCAATCAAGGTGATAGTGCAAGAGGCCTAGGCATTCCTGATGGCGGGTTTGGTTTGGGGAAGAAAACGAACTGAAAAACATTTCATTTCCTTTTTTTGTGTTTCGCATTTCCCAATATCCTTTTTTACTTATTACTTTTTAACTTTTGTGCATGTCACATTTCAAGCTACTCTTGATTATAAAATACAATTAGATTAAAAAAATAATAATTATATACAATTAAAAAAATCATATATATATATATAGTAATATAAAATGATAATCATGAATAATTATAAACACACACACACACACACATATATATATATTAAATCACGTTTTTATATACAAAATAATTATATATATTTAAAACAAAATGTGTATCTTTTTTTATAAGTATAAATTCATAATATATATATATATTATTTTAGTGTTTTCAAATATATATATATATATAAATATAATATAATTTGTTTTTTTAATATAAATAAATCAAATCACATTTTTATTTAAAACGTAAATATAATGTTCATTTTTAAATAATATAATGATTATATATATTACAATATATATATTCTTATATGTATAACATAAAAAAATATATTTTTATATATATCTCTCTCTGTTTGTGTATATATATGTATGTATATTTAAGACTTTGAAAATAGTTTCCCAATATTATTTAAAAGTATAAAATCATTCTTGTTATTTTATAAGATTATATTATCCAATTAACAAATTGATTGTCGTTAATTTTTTTTAATTTTAAATATTATTTTTTAACATACAAAACGGTTATAATACCAACAGTCACTAAAATAAGTATAAATACCCATGTTATAATTTTAAAATCTCAATATTATAAATTTTTTTAATTAAAATTATATTATTATTTAACTGAAAATAATACTTTAAAACATCTAAAATTTTAAATACATAAAATACTTAATGGTTATAAAATTATAATTTTCATATAAAAACATCAACGATAACTTAAAATTAAATCCCAAGGGCTATTTATTTTACAACAGCCATAAAAGTAGTATAAATAATTATTTATACGGGTATTAAAGACACAAAAATCACTAGTGTTCTCCTGCTTCAAAAATTTTTGTGTACATTCCTCTTATTCACATCATCTCCATTATTCTTCTAGGAGTTTTAATTATAACTATAGTAGACCCAAAGGAAGAGGCCTACAAAATATTTCTTATTTTTCTACTTGGAGGACCACCATTTGTTTGACTAGGTATTTTTATGAGTTTCCTAGAGTAATAGAAGTCTTTTGACGTGTAATGTTGTAACATATCAGTGTTTTATTAAATAAAATGTTTCTCGTGTTTTTCTTATTCCACTAGTTATTCTAAATTATTTTCATTTATTTGCATTAAAATAATTATAATAACTATAAAAATAACATTAATATTAATTACACAATGGTAACATAGGTTCAGGGTGTTACATAAATAATTTAAATATGATTTAATATCTTGTTATCTTATCTCATGTATTTCTTTTACATGTACGAATACTTATAATGTTCTAGTTTTGAATATTTATTCCTTACACCATATCAAAATAATCAAATCATATTAATGTGTAACCCTTTTAACAACTCATTTACTTATGTTAGTATCCCGAATTAAAATACAACTATATTTTTACACATCTAAATGAATCCCTTGCATTAGGTACATAAAACCCCATAATGTTATGTATAAACCACAATTAACTTCCCAATTCATGTTCATAGCCTAACACAATCCAATGTCAATTCAAAAGAAAACAAAATCATTTATCCTACCTAGCATGTGACGCTTTAGATTCATGTATGATTACTTAAAAGCATTTTAACACTTTAAATTAAAGAATATACATATTCATAATATAAATATTTTATAAACAAGAATAAATTAAGGAATAATGTTTAAATAAATGAATAATCCACATATTTATATACAGGATAAATTATCTATGAATAATTTATAAATAAAAAATTATAAACATTGTATAATTTATCAATTAATTATTAAAAATAAATAATTAAATAAATATAAAAATTTTATATTTCAATTCTATTATATAAAAATTTATATAATCCAAATATTACATATTTATCATTATTTAAGCCTTGATCAATTTAATAATCAAATCTCCTTTAGATTTTGTTTAAATAGTTTCCTAAATAAGGCTTTTATTTTGAACATTTAAAATTAATTAATTGTTAACAATTCATAATTATAAATATAATCTATTTTTTATTTTACTTTATTTTATATGTTATAAACAATTTTTAAATTACTCTTATAATTTCCATATAAAAACTTAATATCTAAATTATAATACATGCCATCTATTATTAAAAGGTATTTTAATATTAACAATTAATATTGCGAGATATTTAATAAATGTTTCAAAAACATTTAAATAATTAATTATAAATATATTATAATTAATTAATTAATAAAAATTTTTATAGATAAACAAATATCCATTTTTAAATTTTTCTATAATATATAAACATTTTATAAAAGACCAATGGAAGGTGAAACTGGAATTAAGGTGGGCTCACATACCCTTAACTCAGTGTGATAGTAAGTCATTCATTATGATATGAATATTACATAATATTAAAATGGAGTACATCATAATATGTATGTTTAACACTATAAACTCAACACGAGATTAAAAAAACATATGGTGACCCACATAAGGATAAATATGCACATCACAACATATGATATTAAGGAAACTAAACTTCACTTAGAAAACTATTTCGTTATTTTTGATGAATATTCAATACTTATTATAATAATACATGCTTGAGAACCATAACGTTTTAGTGTCTTTAGGGACAATATATATAACAAAAAATTTACAAACTTTGAAATCTCCCAAAAATATTATTTATATATGGAACCCTTCTAGACTCATCTTACTTAATACCCTTCATCATAAGCTGGGGAAATGGAATCATAATAAGGGGTGTGGTCATATTTTCAATAAGAGTAAACATGGGAGATATTAGTCGATGATAATAAGTGATAATATGATGAGAATAAGGTAATGGAAACATAATCAAGGCACCTAATGTCCATACTCAAATACATAAATCAAAAATCACGAGTCATGGAATAAACCACTGACATAACAAAAATCATGAGTCATAAGAGTGGAATATCAAGAAATATTGATCCATGAGAACATACTATAAGAATAAGGAAATTACATAAGAGTGTTTCATAAAAATTATAATATAAATCATATTTTAAGGCTACCCACCGGGACAATCATTGCTTAACAGTCTCAGGATAACCACCTGTGTACCTTCTTGGGCTTACTACCTGTGTACCCTCTTGAGCATGGGCTTACTTCCTATGTACCCTTTGAGATCATGGGATATAATACATTACCAAATTCATTGTAGGGATTATTAATTTCATTTAATCTTATCACATAATGAATACCGTATATAATTGTGCCACAAGATCACAAAAATATTTATCATTTCATCATATATTAATTAACCCATAAGAAATAAATGGGTTTCACAAAACATTCCTTAAAAAATTATCATATTAAGACATTTTGAGAAAAAATGTGGATGGTATCACAAGAACATATCCCAAGTTTAACATAAGTAATGTCAAAGGTTGTTGATATAGATGAAAAACAACTTTTTAAGATTATAGAATATATCACATTATAAAATCATAGGGGAAACTCATTTTATTCTCAAAACCATTAAGAAATAATATTATTTTAAAAAATAATCTAAAACAAGAAATGTAATCTTTGTAAATTATAATTTTTAAAAAAAGTGTTCATATGAAAAATGTTAAAAATTTGTTATTTTCACACTTTAGACAAAAAAAACCTGTGGAGAAAACATAAAAGATTTCATTAATTTTTTTAATGAAATAAATATAGAAGAAAATTATCTTAATCAATTATTTAATTATATATAAGGAAATCCATAAAATAATCCAATGAATATGGATATAGAGGAGGAAAATTCCCAAATGAAAAGTAGAGGTGAGGTCAGTTTCTTTAAAAAATGTCACATCGAGTAAATTATTTACCAAGTGAAAGTTAATTTAGAGAGAAAATTTAAAATAATAATAATAAAAATAAGAGAATAAAATGGTTTAGGTTTCATAGATAAATATCCCACTATTATTCCCTATATTTAAATTCATCCATAACAATCTTGATTTGAAAATGAGATTGGAATGAAACCCTTACCTTTTTCTCCTAAATTTCACTAAAGATATTTAAACTCTTTTATAATAAAAATAAAAATATTTATTTAAAAATATTATTCATATTTTTTAACTTATATATTATTCAATTATAATCATTTTATATACATGTAATAGTTAGTTAATGTTTATTTTTATCATCAGATGTTAGTAATTTTGGTTATTTTTCGAATTTCTTGTAATAGTGAAATAGAACCCCATTATTTGATACCAAGTTGATCATTAAGATATTATAAAATATATTTAAATATATGTTTTTCAATGATTTATTTATCTCTATGTTTACTTTATGGAAATAATAGGATGGTTCGTGTGAACTGGAACATTATGATCTTTTTTTGGGTAATTTACCGATATTAACAGATTACTTTATAAGGATAATTAATTTTTATATCATACATTTAGAACCATATTAATGATATATATTACTCATTAATATCAAATATATTCATCAAATCAATTTTATAACCATCCTTTTATGGTAGTGATGAATAACAGAACACATCGCTCCCTGGAGGCGATAGTCTGCATGTACACACAGATGAAGTTTTTATTTTCCATATAATGAAAAGAAGGTAGAAATTGATTTATATTTTCAGAATATTAATAATGTTATTAATATAATATTTATTAATTAAATACCCCATTTTAAATATCTATGTAATATAGTTATTAAAAACAAAACACGTTACGAATGGAGGGAGTAGTTCGAATGTAACTCGAGCGAGGTTTTCATTTTTTTGAATGGTTGGGAGGGATATAGATAATTCTTATTCCATTAATGTAAAAACATTTCAGTAAACTAAGGATGAATTTTTAATTATAGTATAATGGTTAGAATATGTTTGGAAGATAGTGGATGAGAAATATATATGAGATAATGCTAGAGAGTGGATAATATTCAAGATGAGAGTTTGAAACTTCTTATGAAGGATCCTTTATAAATATTAGAATTAAGACTTATTATTTGAAAAAATGGATTTGAAAAGTGTAATAATATTATATTAGAGGTAAAATTAGAATGGTTTAAATAATAATTAAAAGGACAGTGTTGCTTTAAGATGGTGTAGGTGAGATCTTTTTCTAGGTGAAAAGAGGGATTTGAATTGGAAATGAATGTTTGGTAAGAGATAAAAATGGAATTACACAAGATTTAGGTGAGTAAAGTTTAGTGATTCATATGGAAATTAATTTAAAACCTACAAAATTTATTTTTAGAAGTACTATGTGTCATGTAAACTTAACTAAATTTTAGTTACTCAAGTTACCCATTTTTACCCTTATTAACCTTGGTTAAAAATTAACAATTGTAATTATTTTTTTGGTAAAAATATAAGTTCTAGCATATTAAAAAAATTTAGATATGGTAATTATAAATTTATACTTAATTAAATAAAATTCAATATCTAATTATAAATTTCAAATTAAAACATATGGTATATATATAAAAGTCCATTTTTTAGAAAAATGACTTTTTATACGTTAAATATTTTTTATTCTTATTTACTATCAATTAAAAATTAAATTATAGTTAATATATTATTAATATAAAAAATATATTTATCATAATTTAACCATAATATATTTAGTTTCTTTAAATAAAAATATATAGGGCCTAAGAAGCCAATTTTTAGAAAAAATACATTAAATGATCTTATTAAGAATTTTTCTACACAAATTAAATTTTATCAATGCATTAATTTTATAAAAAAAATTTATTTTTATTTATACAAATATTTTATAATATGGTAAAATTTATTTATGCCTTCCTATTCAATGAATGCATCATGATTTTTTTTGGTTTGGTGTTATGTGTGAAACAAGTTATCAAATACATCAAATTTATTTAACAGAAATATATTTTAAAATCTAAGGGTGTTACATTATAACCCCTTATAAGAATTTCACTCTTAAAATTCAATTATTCTAAAAGAAATAGATGATGATACTTTTCCTCATTACATCTTTTGATTCCCACATATATTCCTCATATTTCTGGTTTCTCCCCAATACTTTGACTAGGTGAGTGGCCCTATTCCACTACACTTTATCTATTAGATCCAGAATTTCTGTATGTTGTTCCTCACATGAAAGATCATACTCTAGGCATACAACATATGGTTTTATTTTATGTGAAAGATAAGGTATGTAATTCCTCAAAGGTAGTACATGGAACACATAATGAACTTGGGATAGGTTTGGTTGAATATCCAAGTGACATGATAAAACCAAAATATAATAAATAATTTGAAAGGGAAATATATATAGGGATAAACTACCCCTTCTTCCCAAGTACCATAACTTTCTTCCAAGGAGATATTTATAGGAATTCCTTATCACTAACTTTGAACTATATCTCTCATTTACGGTTTTATACATATAACGTTTGTCAACTCTGAGTTTCCCTAATGTGATTATGGATAAATCTAACTTTATTTTCCATTTACTTATTTATCTTATGTCCCAATAGCTTAGGTTATCTAACTTCAACCTATCATGTTTTAGTTCGACACTTATTTCTATATAGGTATTCATAAGGATCTATATGAATGATCAATTGGAATCTATTTCTTTATGAAAATTTAATCAGAGAAAGGTGTTGATCCCGACCATATTTGGAATCCATATAGAGATATCTTAGAATATCTTCTAGGGTATGAATGATTCTCTCAGACTAACCATCTATCTAAGGAAGATATGAGGTGCTGAAGTGCAACTTTATATTCAATGAATCCTGTTCAATTCCCTAGAATTTCAAGGTAAAACTTGAATCTTGATTATATAAAATTGAGACTAGTACCCCATAAAACCTTACCACTTACTTAATGTATATCATGGAAGTCTGTTCAAGTGAGAAATATTGTCTAATTATAATGAAATGTGATGAATTCATAGGGTGATTGAGTATAAACCAAATGAAGTTATAACCTTTATATTTCTTGGGGAGTCCTAAATAAAAATACATGATGATTTTTTCCCATTTCCATACATGCATGTTTAATGGATACATCACCCCCTTAGGCTTATAAAATTCAGCCTTAATATTCTGACATACAAGAAAACAAGATGTATACTCTGTAATATCCCAATTCATGTTATCTCATCAGAAGTGCTCCTTGATATCTCTATACATATTTGTTCTTTTAGGATGGATAGAGAATGATGAGCTATATAATTAATATAGTAACCCATTATTTAATTATTATATTGAAGAAACACATATTCAGTTCCTAAATATTCTTAGTCCATTGTGGTCAAGGTTGAACTGCAGAACAATCCTTACCTTCTTTTGTAGTTCTAAATCCTCTTTCTAAGCCTCTTTATTCTTCACATGGATGTATGGTTGAACAATTATTTGGTAAATATAGGATTTCTCCCCTTTCCTCATGATTTAAAGCTCTATTTTCTATAAATCCATATGTATGGGGTCTTTTTCAATCCTCATCATAGATAAGCTAGCATGACCCTTCAAACCTAGTGCATTATCCACCTTGTTCACCTTAAAGTGTGGTAATTTGTTGAGAATTCATAATATTTATTCAACTATAACAATATAATTTCATGAATATTTGAATCTTTATATATTAATATATAGTTTAATATTTTATTATTTTTATATATATCACACATTTCAATATAAAGAAAATACCTCTATATTGTAAGGAAAAAATTACCTTTGCTAATTCCGAACAAAAAATTGGGTAATGTTCCTCATGAAACTTCAATTGGAATGTAGTATATGACACCACCATGTCATTTTTAAGGATAAAATATTATAATCCTTTATTTTATGAATCGATATATATCAAAAACACTTCTCTACTAGTAGGCAGTGTAAGAACTAGTGTACTGAACAACCTCATCTTTAGCTCCTTGGAATTTTATTCACATCCATATGTCTAAAGGAACTTTCCTCCCTTATTCATAAACATGGTTATTAGATTTTATATCCTTGAGAAATTTATCAAAATTGTAAATATACATCTAATTTAAGAAAACTACATATCCCATTCACTACGGTTGGTCTTTTACATTATTAAATAAGCACCATATTTTAAGGATCTATAGATTTACCCTCACTCGTGATAATATAACCTAAGAATGAAAATTTCTATTGCCAAAATTCATATTTTATAAACTTTGAATATATTTTCTCCTTCCTCAATTTCATTAAAAAAATCCCCATATTATCTTTATACTCTTCCTTTCTCTCAGAATATATTATAATAACATCTATAAAGACTATGAAAAACTGATCAAGGTAATCTATAAATTCTATATTCATTAGATCCATAAATAAAATAAGGGATTTGGTAAGTAAACATGGAATATATTTAAATTAATAGTGTTCATACCATGTACAGAATGTTGCGTTGGGTATATATACTCTTTTAACCCTTGATCGATGATATTTATATCTAAGGTCAATATTTGAAAAGTATTTAGCTCCAAAAAATTTATCAAACAAGACATCAATATGGGGTAGATGATACATGGTCTTGAGAGTGATCTTGTTAAGTATCTGATAATTAATGAAAATATGCATCAGAACATATTTTCTTCTTAACAAAAAGAATAGGTTATCCCCATGGTGACACACTAGGGATTATGAATCCATTTTCTAGATTCTCCTAGAGTTTCTTATATAATCCCCATAACTTAATTGGGGCTATTATTTAAGGATTTTTTTGAAATATTTATATCATCCAGTAAGATTTCTATTGAAAAATCAACTTCACGATTCAGGGGAAGATAAAAAAATCAATAAGAAATAGATTTTTATATTCCCAAATAATAATAACATCTTTGATTTTTAGTTTCTCCCAAACTATTTGGAATAATAAATCCTTATGAATATGTAGTGAGACCCATATAATTGAAGTAATTTCTAATGAAATTTCATATTTATCCTCGCATGAATAGATGATCATAGGTTGATCTAGAATATAAAACATGCCTTTCCTTACTTAGTAATTGTTAAAATATTTATTCTAAGAGATCATATCCATTCCCAAAATCATAGAAAATATGACTATATGGAGAATAATAAGATTTACAGGTACCATATTACCACAAAATTCTGTTGGATATGAGATATAGACTTAAATGAAATCCTCTTACCATTAGAGGTTTTCAGCAATAATTCAATATATAACCATTATATATATGAATTAATAGTCTTTGATACCTTTCAAAATTTAAAGTAATACATATAACTATGATCAAATAATATATTTTCAATATTGAATCTTATACCCCTTGCTAAAAAATGCATAGTGTGGGCATAAAATAATAATAATAAGAATAGTAAATACCATCATAAGGAAAATAAATCTTTATATTTAATATATTAGGGAACCTTTTTATTAAACCATGTAGTTCTAGGTTTTAATCTTAAATATCTTCAAATCCATTATAATAGTTCATAAATCGAATGTGAGTTAACCAAAGCCAATCCCTCAGGAGTTTCAAACTAGGTGTTTAGTTAGGACTCTTTTTAGTGCATTGATTGAATATAAAATAAATACCCAAACAAAATTTTTAGGGTTATTACCTATAGTTTCATCTATTTTAGATCCTACATACACTATTTATATATAGATAGAGATTCCATTTATAGGAAAGGTCATTCCCTATAATTTATAATTTTTTTTGGATATTTATTATATTTGGACCTATCAATAGGTTTTTTACTAAAGTTTTATAAAACTAATACCCAAAAATAAATAAACCTTTCTTTGATACAAATTGATGTTACTTGGTAATTATTTACAAAAAATATTACATCATTTTTGATGAATATCCAATACTTTTAACAAAAATACATTCCTAATAACCATAACGGTTTAGTGTCTTTAGGGACTAGAAACATAATCAAATTATTTATAAACAATATTCAATATCTTCCACAAACATTATTCACATATGGTACTCTTCTAAAATCATATTACTTAATACCATTCATGATAACCTGAGGGAATGGAAACATAAGAAGGAGTGAGATCAGATTCTCAATAAGGGTAAACGTGAGAGATATCAATAAAAGATCATATGTGAGCATAAGATAATAATAAGGGAATTATAATATAATAAATATATATAAAGGTAATACACAAATACACAAATCTAAAATAATGATTCATGGAATCAATCATTTTCCTAATATAAGACATTATTCATCAGAGTATTTAATATCAAGAAATATTCATCCATAAGATAATAAAAAAAGAATAAAATATGACATAATGGTGTGTCATAAACATAAGCACATAACTTATATTATAAGGCTACACACTAAGACATTCATTATATATTGGGATTGGTCTAAACACTAATGTACCTTATTAGACTTGGGAAAATCACCCATATAATTTATTAGTATTAGGATAACTTCCTATGTAACCTTTGATATCATGAGGTATAAAACATTACATAATTAATTGTAAGGCTATAAAATTATAGGACCACACTTCACATAATGAAATCAATTCATAATTGTCCTATAATATCATAAAAACATTTATTGTTTCATCCTATATTAATTAACCCATGAGGATGAAATAGGTTTTACGAAAACTTCATTAAAAAACTACCATCATAATATTTCTAGAGAAATGTGGTGGATGAAATCATAAGAACATATCTAAAGTGTAACATAAGGAACATCAAAGGATGTTGACATAAATGAAGAAAACATTTTTAATATTACTGAATAAATTAGTTTATAAAATATGAATGAATACACCATTTATTTTGAAAACCATTTATAATTAATATTATTAAGAATTTTTTTTATAATATTAAAAGAAATATTTATATATAATAATCTTTGTAAAAAAATGTGTTCACATAGAAAATGTTAAAATGAGGGTTTTTCAAACTTTTTACAAAAAAACACATATAGAAAATGTTAAAATATTCCCTTAAAAATATTTTAAAGAATTTAAAAACTATTATAAAATGATATTAATCAATTATTTAATCATAGATAAGGACATATATAAATCATACAATGAATATTGATATAGAAGAGGAAAATCCTTGACCAAAATAAGAGGTAAGGTTGGTTTCTATAAAAATGTCACATGAGGTAAATTATTTACTAAGGTAAATTTAATTGCAACATGATATATAAAAATTTAATAATAACTATTATAGAATATATATTTTTTGATTTTTTAGAGATGAATTTCACACAATTTTCCCTCAAAAAGAAATTCATTCATAATAATCTCAAATTGAAAATGAGATTGGAATGAAACTGTTACCTTTTTATCCTGACATTCAAAAAAATATATTTAACCTCTTATATAATACACATAACTATATTAGAAAATTATTTAAGAACCTTATTAATATATAACAACTTTTATTTTATTTAACTATAAACATTTAATACACTTTTATTAGTTAGTTAATGTTTATTTTCACAATTAGATGTTAGTAATTTTTATTGTGTCGTGTATGTTTTTCAATAACAATGTTAAAATCCATTATTTAATACCAAGTTGATAATTAATATATTATAAAAGATATTTAAATAGGTTTTTTAATTATTTATTAATAACCATTTTTACTTGATGAAAACTATGGGCATGGTTCATGAGAATGGAATACATGATGAACCTATATTAGTTAATTTACCAATCTTAACTGATAAAATTATAATGATAATTATTTTTTGTCATACTTTTAGAACCATATTCATGAAATATATTAATCCTTAATATATTATATATTCATAAAATATATTTTTTAAAAATCCACATAGGGTAGTGATAAAAAATGAAACACATTTACCTATGGAGGCGGTAGTCTGCACATACACATAGATAACATTTTCGTTTTCCATAGAATAGAATGAAGAAAGAAATTTATTTATATTTTCATAATCTAAAAAATAATATAAATATCATATTTATTCATTAAATACCCCTTTTAACCATTAATGTAAGGAATTTATAAAAAATGAAACACATCACTCATGGAGGTGGTAGTTGAAACAGAACACAAGCAAGATTTTTATTTTTCAAATGGTTGGGAGGTAGATAGATAAGGGTTGTTGAATTAATATAATAACATTAAAGAATTATAATTATTTTGATGTAATTATATTAGAATGTTTATAATAGGTTTGGAAGAGGGTGGATGAGAAAGATATAGAAGAGAAAGTTATAGAGTGGGCAATACTCATATTGAGAGTTTGAATCTTTTCTTGAAGTATCCTTTAGAAATTGAGGACTTAGGTATTCTTCTTGGAAAATATGTAACAAGATGACATTTGATTATATATATCTTTTTAAGTAAATCTCTTCAATATTATGTGATATACACAACCATAATTTGAAATAAACCATAATATAGTATACCGTTATAACCTATCCATTAAATTGGTGGTATGAATTGGAATAAACACATTTTAAAAATATGTATAAAGGTTTTATATAATAAAAATCTATTTTTTATAAAAGTATTTATATGATTCAAAAATAATTTTTTTTCAAAATGAGTTTAATTGATTTTTGTAAGAAAATAATAAAATTATTTTATTTCATTTTTAGAAAATTTATTTGAAAAAACTAACTTTATTTTTGAAATCAACATGTCAAAATTATCCTAGAGTTATTTTTTGATAATTTTCTCAAAATGTTAATTTCTCAATGAGTAGAGAAAAATACTAATTTCTATAAAAAATTGTATTTTTTTTAAAGTATTTAAAAATTTATGGGTTTTTAAAATGATTTTGAATGTGTCATTAGTTAAATTATATTATTATTGATCCAATTTAGATCATTGGAATAAATTTTATATTTAATTTTTATATAATAACTTTTTATACCTAAGAAAGCTTTTTATTTAGAAAATCGCCTTTTCATCGCAATTACAGGTTTAATTTTAAATTAAATTATTCTAATTATACAAATTTTATTATATAAAATCTGTTAAATATATTTAATAAACATAATTAATATTAGGTAATAAGGTTAACTTAATTTTTGGTTATGATTAATAATAAAAACAATAGAAATTTGTTACTGTGGTTAAGGTTAAAATAGGTTTACCAAGAAGTTAAAATAAAAAGAGAATGGTTAAAATGACCAAGAAATTTATTTAATTTTTATTGGATGGAAATATTTTTACCATATGTCATCTAATGTTCAGGAATGATCCATTTTAAACCATATTCCCAAGAAAGTGACTTGACATTATTTTAAAACTTTTAAATATTACAAGTGTGCCACTAACCTCAATTATAAAAGGGAATCTCCTCCCCACACTTATTCACACATATTAATAAATTTAGATAAAAATACTACCAAAATATATTCCAAAAATATTTATAAATGTTATATAGTTTTCTTATTCCTATAATATCAACCTTTTAGTTTTTAATAAGATATCCAAAGGAGGTTTTTCTAAGCGAAGGCAGTGGTCTTCAGCAAGATCTTTCTCTCTCTTTATTATTTTACCACATTAAATTATGTATAAATAACTCTAATATAATAAAAAAGGTATCTAAAATATAAAAATATGTTATTATGTTGATGTAAAAACCTATATCCTTCTACTCTTCCATAACATGGGAAATGAAACCTCCAATCATGTGTATGGTGGGATATCGCCTCACAACCTGATCTAATTCATTTTATATAACTACCATTCAAGGATGGATATAATGATTAATTTAATGTATATATATATATGTATGATAATTATAATATAATTATACTTATGAAATTTCAATATCACATCCACTTTCTTACCTTTAAATCCATTGGAAAATGATAACATCATTTGTTTGTACATAGATATTACTGCCTTCACAAAGAGATGTGATTCGTTGTTTGATTCCACTTTAAATGGATGGTAAGAAGGATATATATAATGAATATATATTATATATATGATATAATACATAAGGTGGTGCTCCAATGAAGCTGCATCCCGAAAGCCTCATACAACCCCTTCCATAGCCAGGAAGTAAAATGTGTATCACGATCGGAGACAATCGCCAAGGGTACTCCATGTAGCTGCACAATCTCCTACACATAGAGGCATCCCAATCTCTCTACTGAACCCATCTTTATGATTGGTAGGAAGTGGGTTGACTTGGTGAGCCGGTTAACAATCACCCAAATCGAGTCATGACCTCTGGATGTATGTGGAAGTCCTGTCACGAAGTCCATGGGTATCCCATCCCACTTCCACTCTGGGACCTCTAAAGGCTTAACCAAGCCTACTGGTACCTAATTCTCTACCTTCACTTTCTAACAAGTGAGGCACCGAGAGACAAACTATGCTACTTCTTTCTTCATTCCCTGTCACTAGTGATATCGTCAGAGATCCTGGTATATCTTCGCCACTCCTGGATGTACCTATAGAGGGGATGTGTGGAACTCCCTCAACACTTCCTCCCGAAGTGACACTGGTACCATGGTACGCCCTATGAAGAGGATGACGTGCTCCCCACATTCAGAAAATCTATGAGGTGCTTACCCTGTGGATATCTGAGCACATCGTGTCTTGTAGTCTGTGTCCCCACACTACACCTCCCTGACTCACCAAAGAAGTGGGGGAGTGACTATAAGAGACTGAAGGAAAGCTACTCCAGCACGTTCCATGAAGGATATCTACAAAGCGGACAACTGCTCCATCGCCTCACCTAGCAGCTATATACCTGATCTCTGGCTGAGTGCATCTACTACAACATTCCCCTTCCCAGGAGTATAGACTATCTCAGAGTCGTAGTCCTGGAGGAACTCAAGCCAGCATTGCTGTCTCTGGTTCAGGTCCATATGAGAGAAGATATACCTGAGACTCTTGTGATTAGAGTACACTGTAAAGTGTTCGACCATCAGATAGTGTCACCACATCTTCAAGGTAAAGACCACTACTGCTAACTCCAGGTCATGGGTAGCGTAGTTCTGCTCATGTTATCTCAGCTGTTGAAAACCATATACGATCACCTCTCTCTCTTGCATCAAGACACATCTAAGCCTGGTCCCTGATGAGTCGCAGTAGACTACGTACCCTACACCCTCCTCTGGTAGCCTCAAGATGGGTGAACTAGTCAGCCTCTGCCTCAGCTCTTGAAAACTCTACCGACATCTCTCTAACCACACGAAGGGTTGCCCCTTCATCGTCAATGCTGATAGAGGTGCTACAACTCTGGTGAAATCTGGAACAAACCTCCGGTAGTATCCAGCCAAACCCAAGAAACTTCGTATCTCTGACACACTCCTGGGTGGCTCCCAAGCAAGTACCACCTCAATATTCACTGGATCCACTGCAACTCCAGCCTCTGATATGACATGTCCCAGAAAGTGAACCTCTCAGATCTAGAACTGACACTTCGAGAGCTTACCATTAATCGGGTGCTCTCGGAGTGTGTCCAGTACTACCTGAAAATGATAGGCATGATCCTCCTCAGTAGCTGAGTAGATCAGAATGTCGCCAATGAAGACTACTACAAAGTGATCAAGGTATGGCTAAAAGATCCTATTCAGGAGTCCCATGAACACTACTGGAGCGTTGGTTACCCCGAATGGAATAACCAAGAACTCGTAGTGGTCATACCGACATCTGAAAGCTGTCTTCTGCACATCCTTGTTACGTACTCTGAGCCGATGATAGCCTGATCTGAGGTCTATCTTCGAGAACCACCATGCTCCCTTCAGCTGATCAAAGAGGTCGTCAATCCCTGGGAGTGGGTACTTGTTCTTCACAGTCACCTGGTTCAGGCGCCGATAGTTGACACAGAGTCTCAAACTCCCATCCACCTTCTTGGAAAACAAAATCGGGGCTGCCCAAGGAGAAACACTAGGCTGAATGAATCCCTTCCCCTACAATTCCTCTAGCTATACCCACAACTCCTGAAGCTCTGTGGGAGCCATCCGATACGCTGGTGTAGATATTGGTTCCATCCCGGGGTACAAGTCAATATAAAATTCCACCTCTCTATGAGGATGTAGACCCGAAACATCATTAGGGAAGACATCTGCATACTGGTCCACCACTACAGGATAACTTAGACTCTCCACATCAACTGATCCGAGGGTAAGGCTATCCAACTGATGAGTGATCGGTTTCACTCTCCTCCGGGTAAGTGCATTTTATACTGTAAAGGATCCCTTCTTACCGGTGAAGGTAAACCTAGTCCCATCCGTGCAGACACACCACACTTTTCACCCAATATAGTCAATCTGAGCATGGACTATAGATAACCAATCCATACCAAAGATGCCATCATAAGGCCTCAACGCCGCTACTAGGAGATCCCAGCTGAAGTTCTCTCCTTCTAGAGTAAGCTCTCACTGCCGAAACTGGTGCATAATTGTCGAATCCACTCCCGTAGGAGTTTCTATCCATAAGGATCGAGCCAACAGATCCATCAGAATCTTTGAGCTCCGAACGAGGGAAATGGAAATAAAAGAATGAATGACACCTATGTCTACAATTACTGCAACTAAGGTTGAGTAGACACAGATCGTACCTTGTATCATCTCCGGAGTTCCATGGTCATAGGACTTAGCTGCCTGGAGATGAGCTCGCCCCAATCCTCCTGCTCTTTGTGGTCGGGGTGGACCACCTGGTGGTGGTGGAGGTAACATCTCAAATCATCCCCCACCGCCAGCTACATGACTAGAACCTCTGCCACATCCACCTGCTCCCTACAGACCTCCTCGGTCAAATATCTCTCTCTGCCTGGGCGGTCCTTCGACCATATGCTGATCATCCGTACGAAGGGTTAGACAGTCAAGAGCCATGTGACCCTGCCCACCACAAGTGTAACACTGCCCGCTCCTAGAATGACCAACTCTGCATCAGGTGCCCCGCACAACCGACTCTGACTCATGCAGTCGTCCACCTGTAGGTCTGGTCCTCTTGGACCTCTGTGTCATCTGTCTGCTACCAGCTGTTGAAGACTCCGCTACGTGATGACTGGTAGTGGGTCTCACTGCTAGTGATTGCTCAGCAAAGAAACTCTCCACTAGGAGGGATCTCTATAACACCCCCGCCTGCCTCGAAATGCTAAGATAAATCATAGAATCCATAATCTCTCTCCTGAACCCCTGATCGAAGGTATGGGACCTGAAGAATGGGTCCTGCACCATATCTGTGGAGTAGCGTGAGAGGTTAGTGAACCTCAATGAGTACTGATCCACTGTCATGCTTCCCTACTACAGATGATGAAGCTATTTTATGCGCACTGCGTGAAGAGTCGCTGGAAAAAACTCTACCTAAAAAAAGCTCTCGAAGTCTGCCCAGAGAAGTGTCACCTTGTCGTGGGCCTAGAGCATCAAGCTCCACCATCTGCCTGCTGCTGCCTATAGAAGACTGGTGACAATGATCACCATGATATCATCTGGTGCCCCTACCAGTAAAAAAACTCTCACCAGGGCCTCCAGCCAATCCTTAGCTGCCTGTGGGTTTGTATTTCCCCTAAACCTGGGTTACCTCTAGCGCTGGAACTCATGAAACACGCTCAAGTGGCATGCACCCTTTGCTGCTGGGGCTGGTGGCATCGGTGGCCCAATGGGTAATGGTACCACTGGTGCCTCCACTGGTGCCTCTATTGAAAGAGGAATCTACACCGAGGCCTCATCGTTTGGTGGGATATTAGTGCGTACTACTCTTGAAACCCTAGCTGGCTGTCTTCATAGAGGCATATTGAGAAGAAACAGGTGTGCCATGGTCAATAAGTTATATCCGGTGAGCTGACTGAAAGAGATCATAAAGAAAAATCTTGAAACACACACACAATCAGTGTTTTCATGCACTAAGTCAGAAATCAGAATTCAGGGTCTTGGTGTATGGATATGTCGACCGCTGCACCAACACTGGATTCCCTAAACTGATAACCACACTCACTACACTTAATAAAAATTCCATAAAAAAAATATCAGAGTACTTTGTTCTATGGTAGAACCGACTCCTCTGATACCAATTTGTCATGACCCATCCCTCGGGGCCCATGCCGTGATTACCCCAAGCCCGCCTTCCATAGGACAGGGGAAAGAGACTATCATTGAAAGGCGTATTCCCTAAAACTGGGAAGGAATTTCCTTTATAACCTGTAATCACACACAACCAAGCACACAACAAGATACGAACAATAAGTAAACTGTATAACAAATAGTACTGAAGTAAAAGGGGTCCAAAATACAAGCCCAATAGTAAAGGTACAAGTAAAAATGCAAAGTACAAGATGACTTATAGGTGAAAAGAAGCTCCTAGATCATCCACCACGAATCCTACCTGAAGGGTAAGTACAGATCACAAATGACCATCTCTACGGTTCGCCTCGTCTAACGTCCACCTCCGAGGTAAATCTAGTCCTGGTACTCTCATCCTCCGTCAGCACTATCCATCGTCTGCACCAAAAACCATAGGGCGTGGGAATATCCCGTGTAGGGGTGAGTATAATGATACTCAATAGGGACCCTGAGATCCTTAAGGTCTCCCAAATCCACCAAGGATAAACCATACAACATGGAATCAACTGACAACCCTACTAAGGTATATGCCCATACATATACATAAGTTATCAAGTAAACCCATCCCAATAATGAGGAAAAAATAGAGTCCAACTCCAAATCCTGAAGCTCAACTATTCCACAAAGGAACAAAAATCATAAAGGTAAGTACCGGAAATGTACGCCAAACAGAAGAATAACACCAAGGTATTACCATGAAAGAAAGTACCAGACAGGTACAGACTCAAATCACACCTGGTATAACTTAAGTACAATAGTAGAGTTGATTAGATGTAACTACTGAATCATCTTTCTCTGTTAAGAAGCAGACCCACACATGATCGCTCGGTGCTAACCCACATAGGATCACTTGGTGCTAACCCACAGAGGATTTCTAGGTGCTGACCCACACATGATTGCTTGGTGCAGATCCACACAGGATCACTCGGTGCTGACCCACATAGGATCACTAGGTTCTGACCCACACAGGATCAATAGGTGCTGACCCACACAGGATTGCTCGGTGCCGACCCACACAGGATCCCTAGGTGCTGACCCACACAGGATTGCTCTTCATTCTTCATGTCACAGCCAGCTAGTATGTTCCTGCACTAGGATTTCTCATCTATAGGGGGATCCACTCCTTAAGCCACTAGTGAGGCCGCTGGGTGGCACGGTAGGCCATGGGGCGGTGCAGTGAGGTAGGCCGCGGGGTGGTGCGGTGGGGCTGCGGGGTGGCACGACGAGGCCTGGGGGCGGTGTGACTGGCCGTGGGTGGCGCAACGAGGCCACGGGGCACGCGGGGTGCCGCTGGCGGTGGGGCGCCGCGGGGTGGTGGAGCGTCATGGGGCGGTGCGGTGCTGTGACTTCACCGACAGCTGGTTTGAATGACCGCCCTTCATTCATCACCTTCATCACAAATATCGAGTTCCACCAGTGCCAACCGCCGACACTGGTCGCGGTCACCATCGCGAAGAACACAACAATAAAGAAGAATTATGGAGGGGTCAGGTCATGTTTGTTTGGCCCACAACCTCCGTGTTAGTCCAGTAATAAGCGGCTCAACAAGATCATGATTCAAGAATCGTCAAACTTTATAATTTCATAAGAATCGTGGATCAACTTGTTTAGGTTAATCTGCGTTCGCCATGATTTCCAAGAATGAGGAATTTCATGAATTCAACAAGAACCCCTACCTCATTCGTTTGATTCATTGAAGATTATCCGCGGGGAAATAGACGATGTCGTTGGGAATAGATGGACGTCAGTGACTTCGGTGTTTCCTCGATCTTCAGTTCGTTGATGTTGAAGACGTTCCTCATAAACGAATATCCCGAGGAAGAAGTCAGAGTCGAATTCGGAATTCTTCGTTGGTGTTCTTCTTTGGAGAGATTTCTCCCAAGGCTCCTTCCTCCCAATTCCACCAAAATAAAAGGTATCCAAGATAACAGAACAGGATATCTATTATGTTTGTTGGTATAATTCCAAAATATCTTAATTAATTAATTGATGGGTTGGCTTAATTAATTAAAGTGGTGGTTGTCATAATAAAGTGGGGGAGCTCAAGAGGTTTCTCCCCATTAAGAGGGAGTTCAAAGGGGTTCAAGGGGTTTTAAGTCTTGGGTGGTCCCCACCACCATAACCCACATGGGAGGTTAGGCTTGGGTGGTACCCACCACAACAACCTATGTTGAGAGGTTTTTTTTCAGGTGGTCCCCACCTCTCAACATCCACATGGGAGTTCCAAAGAAAAATAAAATAAAATGTTACACAATTTTATTTTATTTTATTCTTTCACAAAAAACACAAAAAATAACTTTCACCATTAACCAACTACCATTGAGGTGAAAGTCTTCTTAAGAGAATACTGGCACTGTGAGTTCAATAGTTCCCTCTGATTTCAATTCCGAGCACCGGTTCAAAAGTTACAAAAACCCACTCACACGTTTACTGAACGTACCTAAAAAAAAGTGCATAAATTAATTCCAGGACCACCGAGCCTCAGAATCATGCACCATAAATTTTTGTGGACTCGCAAAACTCCCATATATATAAAAGAATTACATGGAAATTCCGGGTCTTTATAGTTGTGCTGTGATGAATTGATGAAATGTTTATGAAACCTATTTTCATTGTATGGGTTGTGATGTGATGATATGATGAATGGTTTTTGAACTTGTGTAAAACATATATATTATTTTCATTATGTGATGGGTGGGACTATAATTATATATCCCTATAACACATTGGGTAAAGTATTATATATCATGAGATAATTATGGGAAATAAGTCTGTTTTCTTAACTTGCTATGGGAAATAAGTCAATGTGATTGATGCACTATAAGAAATAAGTATTGATTACTAATCTATTATGGTTTAATGGTATCAATGGTTTTACTTTACATATGGAATTATTTCTATAATTATGATGGTTCCACACTCTTATGACATGAACATACGGTTCATTATTGATTTATGATGATTTCTTACTCTTTTGATATATGTCTTTTGAAATGATAAATTTTTATGCCATGAAATATGTCTAAGATCCTAGATAGATTGAGTATAAACCTTTTAAGTTATATTCATAATATCATACCCTTATTATTATCTTATTCTTTCATATGATTATTGATTGATATCTTCCATGTTTACCCTTACTAGAAATCTGAGCTCACCCTTTCTTATGTTTCCTTCCCCTAGTTATGAAGAAGGGTTTAAGTAGGATATATACATGTAGAGTAATAAATATGAAGATTATAATAGAATATTCTGAAGTTATTTTATCAAATAAGAATATTTTGTATCTAGTCTCCAAATACACGAAAACCTTATGGTCATCGGGTATGTATTTTTCAAATTTAATGAATATTCATCTAAAAAGTTATAATATTTATGTATAAAAATATTGGTCCAATGTAGTTGGAATTAGAGAAAGGTTTAGTTACCTTTTTAAACAAGGATGAGAAAAATTTAGTGAGAATCCAGGGGATAAGCATAAGTACTGTATAATAACATAAAGTTATGGTAATGATCATGAATTACCTAGGTTAAACCTCTGGTGTTATATATTTAAAAGTGGGTTTCTTGATTTAGAAATCTTATAATTGATTTTTCATGATTAATCACTATAATCAAGGATGAATTGTGGTTATGATATCCATTTTGTTTTTTCTAAGGGATCAAAGATAGAATTATATAGTTTAGGTGGTTATATGTATACTCAAATATTTAAGTATCATATTTGAGCATAGTTATATGAAACCACTTATATCATGAAAAGTCTCTAGGAATGTTAATTACCATAATCAATGATTAGATGTTGAATTAGAAGTGAAAAACATAATGGAATGATGATTGCATCTCAAGTCTATGATTTTGATTTGGTTTATGTTTATGGGAGTGTGCTTCCTACAAATCTTATTATTCTCCCTGTGGTTAAATTTGATATTATCTTAGGCATGGATTTTATTTATCTATATAAATCTTACATTAATTAATAAGGAAGGCAATTCACATTTTATACTTCTATGATTATATATGAGTTTTATGATAAATATAAAATTTTGATGGAAATAAAATCCATTATATGGTCTTATTTTTTAAACAAAAGAAGTGTCTATATCATATGGTAATGGAGAAACTCAACATAAAAGATATACATATTGTACATGAGTTTTTTTACATCTTTCCAGAAGAATTTTCTGGTCTTCCTCTAGCTAATGAAGTTGAGTTATCAATAGAACTCATACCTGGTGATATAAATATTTTAAAAACTCATTATAGAAAGGCCCCAATTGAGATATAAGAATTAAATAAGAAACTACAGTAGAATCTTGAAAATGGATTTATTCGGTCAAGTGTATCACCTTGGGATAATCTTGTTCTTTTTATTAAGAAGACATATAGATCAATGTGACTTTGTATTGATTATCAAAAACTTAACAAGATCCTTATCAATAAAAATTATCCACTACCCTATATTAATGAATTTCTTTATCAATTAAATAGATCTCAATACTTTTTTAATATTGATATTCATCCTTGAAATCCTCAATAAAGGGCCCATAAAAAAGATATTCCCATGAATACATTCTATACAAGGTATAGAAACTATGGATTTATATTGATTCCATTTGGTATTACTAATTCAAAAATTATCTTTTTGGATTTAATGAATAGTTTATTTATAGATTACCTTGATTAGTTTGTTGTAGTCTTTATAGATGATATTATTATCTATTGAAAGGGAATGTAAGAGCATGAATATAACCTAAGGATTGTACTGAAGACCCTAAGGAAAGATAATATGTATGAAATATTTACCTAGTGTGGATTCTGGCTCTAGAAAGTTTCATTTTTTGGGTTATATAATCTCAAGAAAGGGTATATCTTTGGATCCATCAAAGATAGATGTTATTTAACAATAGCCTAGACTAACCACAGTGACTGAGATCTTTAGTTTTCTTGGTTATTCTAGAAATTATTAATGTTTTTTGGAAAATTTTTCATGACTTTATAATCCACTTATCAAGTTAACTTAAAAGGGAACCTAGTTACTTTAGACCATTTAATGTGAGGAAAATTTCAACAAACTTAAGAGAATTTAGTTAGCACACCTATACATACATTACCCTATAGCAGAGAAGGGTTTGTAATATTTAATGATCACGGAATAACGGACTAATATGCATTCTATTTTTGAGTTATATAGTTATATATTATCCCTCATAAAAATTCAAGGTTCATGAGAATAATTACTGAAATCATGATTTGGAGTTAGCTTCGATATTTTTTTTCATTTAAAATATGGAATAATTATCTTCATGGAGAAATATGTGATATATATAATAATAATAATATCTTAAAGTATATATTCACTCAAAAATTGATAAATATCAGATAGATAAGATGGTTGGAGATAATTAAATATTATAACTACTCAATACACTACCACCATGGGAAAACAATCAAGGTGGTAGATGCTCTAAGTGAAAAGGATCATGCAAGCTTATCTATGATAATGATAAAAAAAGATCAAATATTTATGTATTTTAAAATCACGGATCTAGAAATCTTGAAAGAAGGGGAGAAATATTATCTTTCTCAAATGTGTTTTCGACCATCTATCCATGTGAGGATTAACATGGTGAAGAAGGTATATATAAAACTACAAAAGAAGGCGATTAATGTTTGTGTGTTTAACCTTGGTTATGATGGAATAATTAGGTTTATGAAATGTGTATGTTTTCCATACATACCAATTTAATTAAGGATACATTATATTAGTATTATATTTCATCAATCTCTATTAATCCTAAAATAATAAAGATGTATAGAGATATGAAAGAGAAATTATGATGGGACAACATGAAGAGAGATATTTTAGAATATGTTTCTTAGTGATTTATATGTAAGAAAGTTAATTCTAAGATACAAAATTATTAAAGGATGTTACCACTATTAACCACAATAAAATGGAAATTAAAAAAACACTGTGGATTTTTTTTATCAGTCTCCAAAAAATGTTTAAGGGTCATAACACTATTTGGGTTAAAGTTGGTCAACTTACAAAGTCAACACACATCATTAATATTAGATAATATTTATCTCTTGATCAAATTTACATAATATACATTAAGTAAGTGGTAAGGTTTCATGGAGTAGAACATTATATTGTATCTGATCAGGATAGAAGGTTTACCTAAAAATTCTGGAAAATACTACAGTAGGATCTAGATAAAGAATTGAGTTTCAAAACTTCTTATCATCCTCATATATATAGTCATTTTGAGAGGACCATTCAAACCCTAAAACTTATTATGAGATCCTGTAATATATATTTTAAATATAGATAGGATCAAAACCTATCTTTAGTAAAGTTTTCTTACAATAATAACTTTCACTCGAGCATTTAGATAGATCCTTAAAAATCCCTTAGTGGAAATAAGTGTAGAACTCCAATGTTCTGGGATGAAGTTAGAGGAATTTAGATGTTGTTATAGGAGAAAGATGAATAAATAGTAGAGAAATTTATAACTATTAAACAACACATGATGACATCTCTGAGTCAATGGAAAATTTATATATAAAATCATCAATGAGAATAGTGTTTGAAGTTGTTGAGAAGGTGATTCTATGAATTTATCTTTAGAATAAGGTTATGAGATTTAGGAAGAAAGAAAAGTTGAGCCCTAGGTATATTTTCCCCTTTAATATTCTGGATTCAATAGGTATGATAAATTATCACTTGGAACTTTCTCCATACCTCTCACAAGTTCACGACATGTTCCATGAATCCATCATGAGAATGTATATACCATATCCTTCATATTCACTAAAATCATAGGTCATACCATTGGAACATGTTTTTTCCTATAAAAAAACCAGTATAAATCTTATATCATTGAGATAACATACTACAAAAGAAGACTACATACATGGTTAATATTATCTAGAAGAATGAAAAATTAGAAGAATCTACATATAAACCTAAGGATATGATGAAAATAGATATCCTCATTTTTTGTATTAGAGTGATATAATTTTTAGGGAAAAATTAATTTTAAGGGAGGTAGAATGTAACACCCTTAGATTTTATGATATATTTATTTTTAAGTTAATAACTTGGACAACTTGAAATACATGAGAACTTGAGTCGAAATGAATCGTAATATAGTATACTATTACAAAATAGTTGTTAAATTGAAACTATTAATATTAATAACAACATTTTAAAAATATTTATAAAGGTTTTAGATAAAGTAAATATTTTATTATTAAAGTCTATATTTGATTCAAAAAGATACATTATCCTTAAAATGGGTTTTATTGTTTTTAAGAAAAAAATAATATAATTAATTTAATATAAATTTTATAAATTTTATTTAAAAAATGAAATTCATTCCTGAAATCAAAATTTCAAAATTATCTAATAGTGGGTTTTTGATAATTTTATAAAAAGTTTATTTTTTTCGAAGAAAACTAAAAAACACTACTTTTTTTTAAAATTTTATTCCCATTTAAAGAATTTAAAAGATTAAATTTTAGTATAAAATGGTTTTAAAATTAGAATTATTTTAATTATATATTTTTTAATCCAATTTATGGCATTGAAATCAATCTTATTTTAAATTTTTATATAAAAAGATTTTATACTTAAGAAAACTTTTTCTTTGGAAAACCACTATTTCTTCATGATATAAGGTTTAATTTTAAATTAATACATTCCAATTATATGAATTAAATTTGATAAAATTTATTCCATATTTGAAATATAAATAATTAATATTATTTAATACTTTCAAATTAATATTTGGTCATAATGAATAGTAAAAGTAGTAAAAATATGTTACCACACTTAAGGTTAAAATAGGTTTACTAGGGGGTTAAAATAAACATATAATTGTTAAAATGACATGAAAACTTATCTGATTTCTATTTTATGTTAATATTTCGACTATATTTTCTATAAGGTTCGTTAATGGACAAATTGGGAGCCATTTTACAAAGAAAGTGACTTGACATTATTTTAAAACATTGAAAAATTACAAGTGTACAACTCACCTCAGTTTTAAAAAGGCACCTACTCTTCTCACTTATTCACAAATATTAATCCATTTATATTCCCCAAAAACTAAAAATATTTTTTTCTAAAATCTTTATACATGTTATATATCTTATTTTCTTCCCAAAAGACCAACCCTTGAGTTTTAATAAGAGATCCGAAGGAGGTTTTTCTAAGAAAAGTTAATTGTCTTCACCAAGCTCTTTATTTTATAAATTATTCATTTAAAAAAATTATATTATGTATTAATAATTAAAATAAAAAAATATATCATATAATTATATGTTATTATGATGATTTCATACCCTCTATCTATCTCATATTTCATAAAATGGGGAAAAATTATCAATCGTGTGTACAACAGACTCATGGCTTTGGAACTGATATAATTATTTTCCATACCCACCTCTCACATCTAGATATAATGATGTATTTAAAGTATATATATGATATTTATGATATAATTATACTTTTGTAATTATAATATCATGAGTACCTTCTTACCTTCCAATCCGATGTAAAATGATAACGTCGCTTAAGTGTACGTGGAGACTTGCACCTCAACCAAGTGATGTTATTAATTTTTTTGATTCCACTAACCATGGATGAAAATAAGGATATATATAAGGAATATATATGATAAAAAAATAATTATTTTAATTTTAATTAATATTTACCTTTATTTATTTCTATCCGTCGAAAAGTGAAAACAACATTCATGTGTACATACGACTTACCATCTCCATGAATGGTGTAATTAATTTTTATATCTATATACTTTATGGATGATGCTATATCTATATATAATGAATATATAAGATATTTATATCATGATTAAAATTATGGAGATTATGGAACCATGATCAAATCACATGGAATGAAACTACCAAACTGAAACTCTCATGAAAAATGAAACAACTAACACCTAAAAATAATTATTTTTATAAGGAATTATAAATAAATGGTTATTGAAATATTATTAGTGGATAATTCAAAATATTATAAGTACATAAAATATTCTATTATATAATTATAATAAATTTAAATTTATTTATAGTAGGTTAGAGTTTTTTTTGAAGTAAGTGGAACACGAGGTAAGGGATTTTCTTCTCACTTTTACTTCTATGAGACACATTCCATATTCACCACTCATATATTTTATGTGGTGTGTACATATCCCAGTAATGTATTTTATTATTATTATTATGGAAATCATGGTGATATACATATCCATCTAAGGTTCTCTGTTTCTTTATCAAATTGGTAAGGGTTCTATGTTACAATCTCATTGTTTATTGGGAGTGTTTATGAATAAGTTTACGATGGAGAAATATTATGATCTGCCTCTAAATAAAATTATAAATATTATTATAATCTTTTTATTTATTATTAATTCATTTTTATATTAATTTTATTCATTCTATGTACTCAAGATACTGAAATAATTTTTTTAAGGAAAACATACTTTATTTATCTCTTCATTCAAAAATTCTTTTTCATTTATAACCATATTTTCTAAAGATGTGTTCAAGAATATTTTTAATATTATACAATGATTTTTTTTAATTAATTTTTACCGATGATTGAATTTTGATGAAATGGTTTTAAATGAATCTTCTTTTCATTTTTCAAACAAGAAATTTTTTAAATTTTTATTAAAACATGAAATGAATGCCTTCTTTAAACTTATACGATATGAATATAATTTCTTGAAATCCTGACCAATAAATTATTTAAAGCCTCCTTTATAAGTTTTTAATGTTTTATTCAAATAATTTTTTTCTTTAATATTTGGAATTTTTTAGATTTTGAATAATTGATTTCTAAGTAAAAAGTGTATTTTCCTTAAGAAATATTCCAATGATTCTTTTATGGAAATTTTCATCTATGATAACATAATTTGATATTAATTATTTTTTACTAAGGATATGATCCAATTCTACTACCCTTGTTCTTTCCTTGGATAGTTTATAATGATGATATGTTTATAAAACCCTTTTATTTTTCATGGGTTATGGTATGTTGAATTTATGAAATATTTATGAATTTTTTTTCTTTACATGAGTTATGATGTGAATATATAATGAATGTTTTATGATATTATAACACACATATATATTGGTTTAATTATGATATGGGTGGGACCAAAATTATACATCCTACCAATGCATTGGGTAAAGTGTTATATCTCATGAGATAATTATGGGAAATATTTTGATGTGATTGATCCTCTATGGTAAAAAAGATGACATGCTTGATCCCCTATGTGAAATAGGTGTTGATACCTAATTAATTGTGATTTAATAGTCTCAATAGTTAACCTTGACATATGAAATGGTTTCTATACTTATGATGGTTATAGAATCTTATGACATGAACATATGGTTCATGATTGATTTATGATGATTTCTCACTATCACAACCCCCACCCCACAAGGTGTACCCCTCCTGGGCTGATATTGTGAGAAGGGAGATAATGGCCTCTGAGTCCCACCTCCAGTAGGCCCCAAGTTGGTGACTATCACCAAGGGTATTGTAAACACCCAAATGGGATGCATTAACCTCTAAGAGAACTCATGAAAAAGAGAGAGATAAGACAGACACCAACCAACTCTAACTTATACTAAAATATAAAATAAATCCCAAATACACAAATGTAAGGTCATGAAAAACTACTACAACTGAAAGAGAAAACTAAAAGTACCAAAGGAAAGTAAAAACAACAGCAACCATGAAGCCCGAATAGCTCCTGTAACCCCAAGATAGTAGTGACCAGCCTGATCTCCAACCTACTCCAAGTGACCTGAAAAATAGTTTATATGTACATAGGGTGACTATAATAGTGTACTCAGTAGGATCCTCCCTAGAGCCTCTCGTGCAAAATTAATGAAATCATGCTAAAGCACAATAAACAACAAGTGAGACTAACTCTTCACCTAAATAGGTATATTAAGTTCCCAACCTCACCCTGGATACTCTCACCAAGAATCACAAACAAGAGTATATAATATAATAAAGAATATCATGGGTACCCTGCTACTACTTCGCCACTGGTTTTCCACTTTTCTCCAACGTTGCATGTCCAAAGCATCTCTCTCCAAAAAAAGGATTGCCCACAGATACCTGGGTGCAGCACCACAACATGAACCTCATGAAACAAAACCACCATGTCTACATAAGAAAAGTAACCAGGTAGTTTCTGGGATCCACCATAGCTTGCATAACGTTCATCATATGTTGGGTATTAAACCTCAAGCCATTATAGACCATACAACAAGTAAGGATCCTCAAGACATTACAAACTATACATATTACACCTATAGTAGTCCATAGTTGTACTTTAGGTTAATTAAATATTTAAACATTAATTAACTATTACCAATTCCACATTATATTTCATTAGCATCAAACCCAAAGTCCACTATTCCTTTAAATTGAAACCTCAGCATTATGTCCCAGCAAGCTCCAACACCATGGGTTAACATCATTTATTCAATAATTTATTAACACCATTATCACTTTCCCATATTCCCAAGAATTTTATAAAAACAATCAAAGCTACTATACACAAAGGGGATCAACCTGGTGGGTTGTTTGACTACCCGTAAAGTCTTTTCCACCTATAGTAAGAGCATAGACCCATCCTACCTCAAGAATCTAAACATGGAAATCATGTAGAATACCCCATGAATATTTTACCCTTTTGGAAGAAGGGTAAGCAAGAGAAGCTGCCTTGAGTATTGGGGAAAGTAAACCAGATAGGCAACCAAAATGATTCATCAAGCATCCAAACATTCACATCCAACCCATTTCATAATCTCTGGTGTCCTTCATGACACCCAAATGCATAAAATGATTCATTTCTCCACACTAGGTGTAAGATTCTATCACACCTAATGGTCTTCCATGCCCCCACATATCACAACAGCCATCCTGGCTCACATCACAATATAAGCAGTAGAAAAAAAACATCATATCAACTAGGCTCTTAGACCTTAAACAAGGCATCCAGCCTTTAAACAAAAAATACTCTCAAGGATCTAAAGCATAAGGCACCAGGCCTTACAAGAAAGAGGGTAACTCAGAACCCTACCAAGAATTATATTTTTATTTAATAGTTGGTTATTTAATCCTTCTAGAATTAAACAATTTATTATTTGTAGGTTACAACTATGAGAAAACTAAACTATAAGCTATCAGAAATTTATTAAACATGCTTACTGAATCAATTTGATTAATATCAAAATACAAAAACAACGACGAGATTCATTTAAATGCATCTTTATCTTTGAAAAATAATTACAATTAATCCCAGTTTACATTATTTAACAATTTATTTCAAGAACGACATGCTATAAAAATCAAGCATAGATATCACACTATCTAGAAAAACATGAGGCAATATCATACGATCGATACCAATTGATTTATTCAGCTCAAATATTTATTATTTCAATTCTATTATGGCCTAGTGGATAAAACATGCTAACTATATAGTTAAATGTAAAATAATATAGAATCAATTAATCCCCTACCTCAAATGGTTCTTGAAGTTCTTTATACAAGAATGATCCACACAAGGGATCATGATTTCCTCCTCTCGTGACAACTGCATCCAACTAAGGACGCCGCGACACAACCGTACCAGCTGAAACCCAAGAAAATTTCATTTGAGGCATGGAGATTTCATGCAATAACTTGGAAAGGAGAAATAAGAAGATAAGGATAGAAGAAAACACAAGAATATAGGTATATCATACCTTCTATCGATGATGGATCGACACTTGCTGCTTGCACCAAAATAGGGGGTGCACGTGCAATAGGAAGAAACATTAAGGGGAAATGATATGAGGATTAAGGTTCGACCACAACTCTCATATGGGAAGAAGGAAAAGTTCAAGAATCTCACACTAGAGAACAATAAGGTAGAATAAATAAGGAATATATCTTATCCCAAGATTTAATGGAATAGAGGTTTAAGATACGCTGGATTTTACATTAAAATAGTATCGCATTTAACCACACGTTTTGACCAAGTAAAATCATCATGAGCCTTAGGAAAAATAATATAATAGTTATGGGATTTAAATTGGCCTTAAATACCTTAAAAAAATTCCTTGAATGCATTTTACGTCAAAGAAAACATCCAAGGGGTGAAACTGTAGGAAGCTGAAAACACTGTACACCTCCCCGATTCTAGAAACACTATATAACTACCGATCTTGGAAACACTATACACAATCCTAGAAACACTATTACTAGAATGTATCATCAATGGAATTATTCACATTAGTCTCACCGATGAGATTGTTCACATCTGTCTCACCGATGGAACTGTTCACATTGGTCTCACCAATGATAGTGTTCACATCGGTCTCACCGATGTAACATTTCACATCAGTCTCACTTATGTAAGTGTTCACATCGGTCTCACCGATGATAGTGTTAACATCAGTCTCACTAATGGAATTATTCACATTGGTCTCCCTGATGACATTGTTCACATCAGTCTCACTGATGATAGTGTTCACATCGGTCACACCAATGGAACTATTCACATCGGTCTCACCGATGACAATGTTCACATCGGTCTCATCGATGGAATTGTTCACATCAGTCTCTCTGATGGAAATGTCACATTGGTCTCACCAATGGAATTGTTCCCATCGATCTCACCGATGACATTGTCCACATTGGTCTCACCGATGGAACTGTTCACATCGGTCTCACTAATGATAGTGTTCACATCGGTCTCACTAATAGAACTGTTCATATTAGTCTCACCGATGGTACTATTCTCATCGGTCTCACAGATTGAACTGTTCACATTGGTCTCACCAATGGAACTGTGTACATCAGTCTCACAGATGGAACTCTTCACATCGGTCTCGCTGATGGTACTCTTCACATCCGTCTCGTTGATGGAACTGTTCACATCAGTCTCACTGATGAAACTATTCACATCAGTCTCACCGATGGAACTATTCACATCAGTCTCCTCGATAAAACTATTCACATCGGTCTCACCAATGGACCTCTTCACCTGGGTCTCACCAATGTAACTGTTCACATCGGTCTCACCGATGATACTGTTCACGTCGGTCTTACGGATGGAACTGTTCACATCAGTCTCACTGATGGAACTATTAATATAATTGTAAATTTAGAAAAGTGTTGGGGATAAGTCACCTTGACCTCCCAGAACACATCAAACACCATATTTGAGAAAAGGAATGCACTTGAGAGCTCTGGGCCATTAGATGTGATACCTCTCAAAACATTCTCTTCCTCGAGAATTCAAAAGCCACCTAAAGAGAAATAGAAAAGTGGTCTGACAAACCACCCATAGAGATACCTTTAAAAAGAGAGCATACCATAAGAAAAAAACCAAAGAAATCCATCTCATAAACACAAAAGGTCTCCCATAATAAATGGACATTTTTTTTACTTGAAACAATTTAACATAAAAAAACTCGAGGTACTGATCACGTATTTGCAACTCACATTCCCAGGTACTCTCCTCTATGCCACTGTGTTTCCACAAGACACAAACCAATGGGAAATAATGCCCGCACAACACCTTATCTTTGTAGTCTTGGATCTCCATAATCCACTCCTCAAAGGTCGCATCATCATCAACATCGATCTCTCCCTAATAAATGATGAGAGAGTCATCATGAAGATAACAGTGGAGCTGTGACACATGAAAAACATCATGTATCTGGATCATTTATGGGGGAAGTGCTGTTTGATATGACACGACTCCAACATGATTCAACACCTAGAAAGGCCCAACAAACCGGGGAGACATCTTAATACCACAACCAAAACTTTGGTACCCATGACAAGGAGTCACCTTCAGAATCAATAAATCAACAATATAAAACTAAAAATGCCTCCTCCTTTGATCAACATATGATTTATGACGATCCTTCACTATGTTCATCCCCTCATGAATCACATGAACCATCTCTGTCATATTCTGCACTAGCTCTGGTCCGAGAATTGCATACTCTCCAAACCCAATCCAATACAACGTAGAATGAAAAGGTCGACCATACAAGGCTTCAAATGGTTGCATATCGATGGTGGAGTGAAAAATATTGTTGTAAGAGAAATACACCAAGGGTAAGTGCATCATCCATGAACCTCCAAAATCCAAGACACAAGAGCGCAACATGTCTTCAAGAGTATGGATGGCCCACTCTATCTAACCATCTGTTTGTGGATGAAAAGTAGTTTAATGCATAAAAAAGAACCAAAGGCATGATAGAATCATTCATCCATGTTCTCAATTCTTTTGGTTTACCTCGAGTTGGGTTGTTAATGTTGGTAATATTCAAATTGATTTAGTATTGATCCCAAATATGTTTTAGCTGACTTGACCGTTATTTGAATTTTCAATGTTTATTGGTTTCAGTTTTATTTGAATTGCATTTTCTAATTTAAAATTGAAATGTATTCAAACATAGTCAAAAAATATTTCTAACTTGGTGAAGATTACAACTTGTATGATTTATTAAATCCATTCAAGCTCTTCTAAAACAATTGATAGCTAACTTGACCGTTATGTGAATTTTCAATGTTTATTGGTTGCAGTTTTATTTGAATTGCATTTTCTAATTTGGAATTGAACTGTATTCAAACATAGTCAAACAATATTTCTAACTTGGTTAACATTACAAATTGTATGATTTATTAAATCCATTCAAGCTCTTCTAAAACAATTGATAACTGACTTGACCATTATGTGAATTTTCAATGTTTATTGGTTGAAATTTTATTTGAATTGAATTTTCTAATTTTGAATTGAACTGTATTCAAACATAGTCAAAAAAATATTTCTAACTTGGTGAACATTACAACTTGTATGATTTATTAAATCCATTCAAGATCTTCTAAAACAATTGATAGCTAAATTACCAATGAATCCCCCTATTCCCTCATATATTTAGTTTTTTGGGTTACACATTAGTTTCCTTTTTCTAATTAATTACATATTTGTTTTCAAAAGCAGAAAATGAAGCCAATTGAAGAGAGACAAAGGAAAAAAATGATGGAGAACAATCATCAAATGACGGAGTTGAGAATTCCATCATTAGTGCCTGTAGTGAGTACATTATTTCAAATTGATATATTTAAAGAATATATAATGTCATGTGATTAATTTTTTTGTAAACATTTTTGTAGGATCCACCTATACGTCGACAGTTATTCGACGAGGAGCCTAGTACTGGTCCTAGTACTCAGGCCAGTTGTACGAGGAGGGTTCGTACTAGAGGTGGACGAGCATCTGCGCGTACCTGACTAGACCCTACCCCTCCCACTGACATGTCATCCTTCCCACATTCTGATCCTGGTGTGTCATTAGGGACACACGAGATATTTAGGCCTCCCGTGTTTTTGCTACCTTCTACATCTTCTGGCCCATCATTTTCACATCCCATGATGATTCCCACTCCCCAGTCAGCATCCGGTCAGACAACTGTCCCATCTTCTTTTCCTTCTACTTCTGTCTCTCTGAGCTTCTATATTCCATCGTCTTCGACTCCTATTCCACCACAGGGTGTTCCATTAGTTTCTGTGGATCCAGCGGCGCTCAACGATCAGACTGACACAGGTATATTTATAGAACCCTAAAATTTTTTTATAGCAATATTTATTTTCATTATAACATGTTTTGATAAAATATTTGTTTTTATTTCATGACAGATACATCCACTGACAGGAGGTGTGGGCGGGGACGTACACGCATTCGTTCGGTGTGGAACCGCCGCACACGGGTTATGGTGGATTATAACGAAGACAACCAAATGGTTGAGAAAACAGGGAAGCAATGTCGGAGTTTTTTGGCGACGCTTTCCAAATACTCCGATATCATTCCCGTCAGCCCGCTATCATGGAGACATTTTCCACATGAGTTCAAGGATAGAGCTTGGGCAGAGATATGGGTAAAAAAATATGTTCCATTTAATGCCATGAATTATTTTTTTATTTATATGAATTAATATTTTGATGTCAGCTTCGATTTAATTTTCCCGATGGTGAGGGTGCACGACCGGAACGTCTAAAGGATTTAGGTAAGATTTGGAGGGCCTAAAAGTATGAGTTTTATATTGGTTGGGTTTCTAGAGTTGGTACTGAGTTAGAGGTGGTACCAGTGGTGGATGATTGTCCTATAG